>CANSGD010000590.1:0-726176 GCA_947645195.1 Patellifolia procumbens
CTTGGTTATTTATTTTGGAAACCCGTTGTCTGTTGCTATTCCGCAATAATAAAGTTATTCAAGAGGTTGAGTCATTGGTGTAGAGAAGGACATGTGATTTTAAATTGGTTTTAGGGAGTCTCATGTTGTTTAGAGGTTAATAGGTTATTGTATTTGTTTATGGATATGTATGTACTCAGCTTTGCTGATTCGTGTGTTTGTCTATTGTTTGCATTGTCCGCCTTTCTTTCTTGGTGGGCCTGTGATGACCAATAATTTCATTCGAAAATTATGACGAGCAGGAGTTACAGGTGATTTCTAGTTGGGGATTCTGTTGAGGCGTGCTTGCATCTTTTGGGGGGAAGTTTGGGTGTGATGAGTGACATAAACTTTACTATTATTTATTATCGCCATTTTAGTGAATAGTTATGATTTGGTTTGAAGCTATGGATTTTGGTTGATGTGTTTTAAAGGATTTAAATTATTTAGAGTTGATTTGAAATCAAGGGCCAATTGTGGTTCCAAGTTGTGAGATTTATTAATTTTGGTTTGATTTGATTTAAGACCTAATTTATGGTGGTATTAATTTATTTTTCCGCTGCAATATTCTGAATAAGCCGTACGTTTTCGCACGTGGCGGTAATACTCTGGTAATTCCTTATGATTTATTTATGAAAAATGGTTTTATAAAGGGAAAGGAATTATTGGGGTGTTACACCCATACTATGGTTTCTAGACCATTAATGTCGTCATTGCAGGAAAAATCGCGCAAGTCGCGATTTATGAGTTTGTCCCTTAAAACTCCATTGGCAACTTCAATTTGCTTGCTATTTTGCTTTACCTCTTTTTGCTTCCAATAACTGAGCCGAAATGTAGATACTCGGTGTTGGATCCCGTGGAGGGTGGTTTTTTTTATCTACTCCTTACAGTGGCGACTCCACTGGGGAAATTTCGATTTCTGCATTACTAGAATTTTGAAAAAAGAGGAAGAGACTTGAAAGGTTCGACACGGCAATTAGAAAACTTAACGTTACACTTTAATGTTTCGTTTTCTTATGGAAATATCTCGATATAACATTCTTATATCGATCTGCAATTTTAATACAAAAAACTGGTAAAATACGCGGCGCAGGTCTCATGTGAGCCACTTATTTTTTCCTATTTTCGCGTTTGTGCAAATTTTTACAGATTACGCAAGCCGAAATAAAATAAAAGTGAATTTTTCTGTAGCGCATATGACACCAGCGCCGAGTAAAATTTTACAGATCTGGAAAAAATTATTTTTAAAAAAATAAAAAAAATTGGCTGGCGCAGGTCACATCTGCGCCAGCTATTTTCTCCAATTTTCGCGTTCGTGCAAAGTTTTTCCAGATTACGCAAACCGAAATAAAAAAAAAAAAGGAAATTTCTTTGTTGCGCACATAGCACCTGTGCCAGGTTTAAAATTTTCCAAATCTGAAAAAACTTCTGTGTTTTTCAAAAAAAAATTTATTAAAAAAATAGGCTTGCGCATGTCCCACATGCTCCCAGTCTCAATTGCAGATTCGAGACAGAAATAAAAAACAGTTTTCGTAAAAAAAGAAATAAAAAGGTGAAAAAACTGATGGCACAGGTACCACTTGCGGCTGTTAAAATAAAATTTTGTTTTGTCGAACAGGAAAATATTAATGCGCTTTATTTCGATCGATATAATCTGACAATTTAATGTACAAACTATTTGCATCGCATCATATTTGCATACACCCGAAACGCCAATCGTCCACGATAGGCCGAAGGATGCTAAGTTCACCTTAATTCACCCAAGTCCTTTGTGTCTTAATCACCCTAGGGGAGGTGCTCGTACACATCGTAATTGTGTCCATTCGGCCATTAAGTTTGCAAGCGAGACCTTATCCCGACCACTATGTTTTCCATCCTACACTCTAGGTTTTGGATGTGGGTTAGTCTTGATTGTACAACCTATGGTGTGCGCCTATTCATGCATAAAACATGTAGGTAGCATCATGATGCAACGTAGGACTTTCCCTTAGTAGTGGGATCCTTGGCCCTAACCATTAACCAAACCAACCATGAGCACCCTTAGAACATTGGCTAGGAATGTTGACTCATGTGCATGTGCTTGTGCTTGTTTATTATGTCATCTATGTGCCATATCTCTTATGTTGTAATCTATGCTAGTCTATAGGGTTCTCTATATTGACAATTAGGAGCTTGGATCCTTGCTAACCATTCCCGAACATGGAAAGTTTTGTAATAGCTATAGATGGAAACCTATTAACTTCATCCTTTCTATTTTAGGATGTTGTTGATATTTTTCCTAAAAATTTTATTGCCTTAATCATCCATTCTATTTTGGGGTGTTTAGCAAGTTTCCATTTTGACCATTACTAATTTAGTTTCTTCTAAATGAGGAAACTTCCTTAGTATAGATCAATTCTTCTTTGTAGTCATTTTTTGTGCTAGTAAGCCTGTTAGGCGCAATCCAAGGATGTAGGCCAATATTAATTGTTGGATCTTGAATCCATCATTAATGTGGACCAATGGTTAAGGATTTTGTTAATTTAGTCTATGACACTTCTTTGGATCATCTTAGCTTGGCCCAATTCAGCGGAGTTTCAGGAAGCTACACATTTGGTTAGGTGTCCAACTAATGCATTAAGAGTTCTAGACGTGTCTAAAAGTAAAAAAAATAAAATTGAGTCATAATCTACTCCTAATCTTGTCTCGGAGAACTAGTACTACTTATACTACTTGGCGTCGTCTTGGCTCTACTCGATTGCATCGAACTACTAGTAGTAAAGAGGCGTTTCTCTCTGCATTCAATCATTCAGTAAACCCCGTCTTCAATCAACCACCTTCTAATCCTTCTTCTTCACCGCAACACACTCAGTTCCCATACCTTTCAACCTTTCACCACACCGTTCTTCGAGTCTTTCCACACCAATTTCAACCCCCCTCATCCCTACATTTTTTTTTCCCACCATCTCCTAGCTTATAACCATCCACTCCAAGTAGTCCATCATCCTCTAGCATCCCAACAAGTCTAAACATTGGGTGAAAATAACACTGAACAACGCATCAATGACCTTACTGCTCGCCTTGCTCAACTTGAAACTGAGTTGGACGAGGAGAAGAGAAAAAACGCTGCAAACAACCCTAAAAGGGTTAAACAACTAGAAAACATGATCACAGGGATTACCAACCCTGAAAGGTACTTCCAATATGACCATGCTCAACCTTTGGGAGCAACTCTCCCTAACAAATTTGTCACTTTGGACATCCCAAAGTTCAAAGCGACAGATAATCTTGTGCATCACTTGAGAAGCTTCCAAGGTTGCATGACACTGAAGGGAGTCGACTTAAATCTCTATGCGTCAGTCTTCCCCATGTCATTAGAATCCATTCAACTGAATTGGTTATACTCACTTGATCCCAAAGGAATTTCGACCTGGGATGATGTGACAAAAGTTTTCTTATCTCAATACTCTTGCAACACAGACTTCCAAGTTACTCTTCGTGAGTTGGAAGTGCTAAACCAAAAAGAAAATGAAAGCTTTACTGCTTTTTACACAAGGTGGCGTGAAAAGGCCGCTCAATTGGTCCAACGCCCTTCTGATTCTGAGCTTGTGCACAAGTTTGTCGATAACCTTACTGATTCATACAAACAACAATTGCGATATCTTGGTCTTGACTCCTTTAAAAGGGTTTATGATGTTGGCATAAAAATTGAAGATGATTTGTTCAAGGCCAAACAATGGATGTCCCGATGTACCATTAGCAAAAGAGCTCCATATAAGAAAGCTGAATCTTTCGATACAAAACCCAGTGAGGTTCATGCCGTAGAATCACCTGCCAAAAATAAATGGCAATGAAATAGGGCCTTTACCCCACTTGGAATGACTTACGCTCTAGCTCTAGAGAGGCTCCAAGCATAAAAGCGCCTATCCCCTGTGGGACCAACTCCCAATCCTTTGGAAGATAGGAGAGGTCCTCGATTTAATCTACAAGCTTACTGCAAATATCATAGAGGAAGCGGCCATGATACTGAGCAATGTTGGGTTCTAAAGCACCTAATACAAGACATAATTGAAGATGGAAGCTTGCATATCCCTCCTTAAGCACTCAAGCCCAACAATGATGCGAATCGCTTGGAATACTTTCCATATCCCTAGATGAAGAGGGAAAGTCGGGCCTTCCTATTTAGGATCACCCTAGAATATTGGGAGCACCAAAATAATCCCTTAAAATTGAATGTTCCAATCGAATGTTCAATATTAATCTAATCATTCCATTCGAATGTTTAGATTCTTGGACGAGATGAACCTTAGAAAAGCTTTTACTGAAATGAAGTTGGCTAGCTATTCAATGAAGATCAATACGACCATGCATGCACCGTCTCGAGCCCAAGTTGAATAAGAGTCTATGCTCAAGGAGTCAAGAGTTGAGTCTAGAAGTCAAATCTAGTCTTAGATTATTCTTTTTATTCATCTCTTATCTTTCTATTTGAGTCAAGGCTTATGTTGTTAGCGTTCTCCATTATGTAATTCTTTATTCTTTCCTTAATAAAAGAGCTCATATTTAGTTCATTTTCTTCTTTCATTCTTTTCTTCCATCCTATACTCTCCGTTATTACTTAATTTGTCTTGCTAATCACTTTAATAATTCACAAGGAATAAAGGCAATGTAATGAAATCGATTGAATGATATTTCAAAACAATAATGAACAATGAAATTAATTTTACAATAATTTTATTCAGAACATTGGGGGGTTCAATTTAGCCCACTTATATAAGATAGACTCATCCTAGGTCTTACAAAATAGGTGACTCACACCAAGTCCACCTATAGTGATAAATGTTCACACACTAACATAAGAGGCATTTTGTAACCACAATATGATTCTTTTTACCTTACACGCTATTTCCACTTTTTTTGGTAGCCCTTTTTGAGCCTAAACACAATAGCATTATTTCTTTCTATTAACATTATCCTAAACCTAGGGAATGAGAGTGTGCTAAGCAATTTGGACAAAGGATGACAACCAAATCAAGCAAGTCTATGTCCCTCTTCTATTTGTGCTGTATATGGAATACTTGTCTAGGCTTCTCAAGCATACAGGGGCTCAGAAGGGCTATCAGTAACATTATAGGTGCAAGTCACTCAAGCTTAATCATTTGGTTTTTGCTGATAACTTGATCTTATTTTGCAGGGGCAGCCTCATTCTATTATGCTCAATATTAGGGCCCTGGCTACCTTTGCCAAGGCCTCAGGCTTGGTTGCTAATGCTGGGAAGTCAGCCTTTTACTCTTGCAATATGGATAATGATGACAGAGCTTCTGTGTTAGAGATGACCTAGTTTAATGAAGAGTCTCTACCTTTCAGATATTTAGGGGTCAAGATCAGTGCTAAGAAGCTGAATAAGGTTGATTGTGCCTTTATGGCTGATAAGATTGTGGCAAGGTTGAGATCTTGGGGTACCAAAACCCTGTCCTATGCAGGGAGAGCGCAGTTCGTGAACTCTGTCTTGTTGAACTTGCATTCCTATTGGGCTTCCATGTTCTTCATCCCTGCTAGTGTGATTGATCAGGTAATTGGTATCTGCAGAAATTATTTATGGTCTGGGCGTGCTTACTCTAATAAGATTCCTCCAGTTGCTTGGGAGTTTGTGTGCAGATCAAAGAAGGAAGGAGGCTTGGGCCTCAAGGAAAGCCATGCATGGAACCTTGCCATGTTAGGCAAGTATGTATGGAGCATTGCAAATAAGGCAGACAATTTGCGGGTCAGGTGGGTTGACCATGTGTACTTGAGAGGGAGAGACTGGAAGTCTTATGTGCCCTCTTCCTCTGCGAGCTGGTATTGGAGGCAGCTTTGCGAGGTGAAGGATAGGTTTAGAGTGGGGTACAGTCAAGATAGGTGGAGGTTTAGTGCGCATGGTTACTCTGCAGCTAGTGGTTACCAGTGGCTTCGGGAAGATCCGCAGAAGGTCCAGTGGGCATCCTGGGTCTGGAACAGTTGAATGTGCCAAAGTGTAGCTTTATTGTGTGGCTAGCAATGTGGAGGAGGTTGCAAACATTGGACAGGCTCCATAGATTTGGTGTTGTTACTAGTGATGTCTGCCCAGTTTGTGGGGTGGACTCTGAGACTAATGACCATGTGTTCTTTGGCTGTAAATATGCCCAGATGTGCTTGCAGGAGCTTGGGAGAGTCTTAGATATGGGCCTACAGTTTCGAGACTTAAATTCAGCTAGCCTACAGATGGTGAAGTTGGGTACTAGTAGATTTAGAAACCAGGTGTACCAGAGCTGTGTGGTCGCATTGATGTACTACATTTGGAGGCAGAGAAATGAAGCATTCTGGAACAAGGTAGTATTGCATCCTAGAGCTATTGTAATGCAAGTTAAGCAGATGTGTTTGTGGAGGATCACTAGTATAATGCCTAGGAGAGTAAAACCACATGAGAGAGAGTGGCTTGTTAATCTGTTGAGTTGATTGCTTAGTTTGTGGGTGTGGATTGCTGCAGATGATAGGCCTTCTTTTGCCTGAACCCTTCCTAAAAGGTGGCGGGCTAAAGGGAGGTTGATGCTTATAGCAACCTCATAAGTTGTAGTTTGTTTTGCTTGACTCAGTTATGTTTTGTACTGGACTTTTGTTTTGATGGCAATTTAATTTATTACCTTTTCCAAAAAAAATCAAGCAAGTCCATTTTTTAAAGAACCAAGCTTCAATACTCGCAATAGGCCTTAAGCTCATCAAAGTAAAATTGAGCAAAATCAACTGCCCAAATAACAATAGACTCATTAATAAAGGCCAAACCGTTACCTTTCATTGGAAAATAAACAAAGTCAAGTCATCAAAAGCAAAGCCATCAATTCATACTACCAAATGTCCAAGACCGAAGATAAGAAACTTGCAAACCTATCATAATGTGGTCCTAAGTTCGAAGAGCTACACACACTTTGGGTTTGAGCCTTTATATCCTTTTCTTTCTATAACCCCTAACCTAGCCCCATTACAACCATGAAAAATTCTCAATGAGGCATGCATCTAAAACTGTGACTAAAATTCACAAACAATAAATGACTACTACAAATTAGAGCTACGTAAGACCTAATTCCTATGGATACGTATGCAACCTCTTAAGAGGCGCAGTCTTAATTTCCCAAAATTTCATGTAGTCAAATTAGAGTTTTACCTTTAGACTCTAAAATATCTACCCAACTCTGCAAATGAAACATTTTGCTAGTTGAATATATTCAAGGGCTCACCAAACAAATCCATTATCACACAAGGCCTCACCTAGGTCCCTTGTGGCATAAAACATTCAATCAAACACTTTTAGAACTACACACAAACTTGATTCTCATTTATGGGATATGTAGGGAGCCTTTTATGGCTCAGTCATTATTATCATTGAGGACGCTGCAAATCACGTCCCAAACATTGCCTACAAAAATATATATAATAAATATCAAAGCAAGACAATTCATTCTTCACATGCTTTATTTTCCTTCACAAAAAATCATTCTAGATTCCAAAAAATTGCTGTCATCATCTTTCCATATCATTTCATCTCTATCTCACTGCTATGTTCTAGAGTTGTCTTTCTTAAAGTCATTCTTGCGACTCCTTCGAGTATTGGACTGTTTAACAATTTGGGCGTCAATTCAAGATGTGATCCTTACTCAGCAACATCAACATGAAGCAGCTAGTCTAGGCCAAAGGAATTAAGCTTTTCTAAAGAACAATAAAGATCAATGAGTGAATAAAAAGTCATTTTGTCCATTTTGGTGCTTTCATGCGAAGCACTCCTTAGTTTCTCTTAGAACACTGATGTAAAGTGTACAAATCCTCCAAACTGTACAACATCTGCGATTTTATGTGCTCTAGCCTATGACAAGTAGTACCAGCATCTTATTTCCTAGACAATTTAGGATTAAGAAACTAAAAATGTGAAAAGAAACAAAACAAAGCTTACATCTAGTGCGCTCCTTTCTTACGTCATTATGAGCCTTAGCGTGAGTCTTCTTGCATTAAGGCTTAATTCTAGACCATTCGCAGCATTCTTGCGTATTTCTTTATTAGCTTTCAGTCGTGTCTAGTATTTACAGTAGTTGGACATCTATATATGTTACTTCCTATCTTTTTTTCGTTTCTTTTTAGGGGGAGTAGGTTGGATACCCTCCCATTTAGCTTTAGTTTCTTAGCACCATTGGTTAGCTCTAATATCATTGATAATGCACACTAAGTAAGTTTATAAATCATGCAATATGAGTAATAATCATTACATGACACAATTTTCATCCCTTAAAAGGCAAACGACCTTTGAATGAATGACATATACTTTGAGCAATTCCTCAATAAATTACCCTTTGCACTTATTATAAAATACAGGGGGCTACGCTTCGAACAAGTGAACATTAACAAACATTTTCAATACACCATTACACTTGCCTTTTGTGGATTAGGCCATATCCTTATCCTCATTGCTTTGCTTCATACTTTTCAATACACATTTCACACTTTTGCTTAGCTCTTTAGGATGCCACCCCATCCATTCGTAGATGTCACCCCATCTAAGCACATTGTTATACATTTTATGCTTTTTCTTAAATACTCTAGGATGCCACCCCATCCATTCGTAGATGCCGCCCCATCTATGTACCGTAGGATCTTTGTCTCCGCAAATCCTGTCTTCCCATCGCAAGGAAGTAAAATAAATCCTCTAGGATGCCACCTCATCCATTGGTAGATGCCACCCCATCTATGCACATTATTACCCATTTCATACTTTAGGATGCCACCCCATCCATTTGTAGATGGCATCCCATCTATGCGCCGTAGGATCTCTGTTGCGGCAAATCCTACCTTCCTATGGCCCGGAAGCAAAATAAGACCTCTAGCATATCCTCTCATCCATTCGTAGATGCCACCCCATCTATGCACTGTAGGATCTCTGTTTCAGCAAATCCTGCCTTCCCACCGCCCGGAAGTAAAATAATTCCTCTAGGAAAACCCCAGCCTTTCAAATTCTTTCATTACTTAAGCTTCTTGGTTTTGGTACGTGAGGTTACCAATGCCATCATTACCTTAGCTTCCCGAATTTGGTACGTGTAGTTGCCAATTCCTTCTTTACTTTTGCTTCTAGGATTTGGTTGTTTTAGCTACCGAATTCTTCTACATGGACGTTTTTTAGCATTCCTCGGAAACGATACTTTGATTTTCGTCTTACGAGAACTCTCTCTCTTCAGACTCAATCAAAGTGGGGGCTAACTATAGACGCCTGGTTTTGTCGTCTAAATTAGTCATTTTACTAAACTTAGAGACCACCACGTCTCGATGGTTGCCTAGGCACTTCAACATCATCGTTATATCAACATTTCCGCAGTCGATGATAATGATTGCCTATTATTGATGCCAACTACTTTAGTTGAGTTTATAATGCTACTTTTAGCATTTTTATGACAATAAAGTTCATTTTTCAGCATTATTATCTTTACGCCAATCAGCACTTGCACTGGCTTGGCGTGGGCCATAGGCACATGATTCAGTGATGAAACAATATAATCGCCATACCAAGTTAGAAATGAGTAATGAGAGGAGATCCTCTTGCCAGTTAAAATGTTTAATTATTTTAAGATTTTCTTAATATTCAAATTATTTCATTTAAAATCTGTTTTTGCAAATTATTTCATTTAAAACATTTTATTTGTTTATTATAAAATGTAGTTTCTTAAATTATTTTATTTAAATGCATATTTAATTTTCTTTTATTTTTTAAATGATTTTCTAAAAATATATATAAAGTCAGAATTTGCAGAAACGGACCAGGGGCGGGTCCCACCCACGCCTAGCTGGCGCAGATGAGGGTGGCGCCAAGCTGACGCAGGTGGCAGTATCGCCAGCTGTGCGCAGGTGTCACCTGAGCTGCCTCGGTTTCCGGATAAATTTTGGTTTTTATCTTTTGCAGTTTTTCCAAATCAGGTTTCATCTTTTTCTCCGTAATTTCTCCTAAACTGATACATCTCATCTTTTCCGCAAGTTTTACTTAACGATTAGGTGTTTTAATTTTTGATCTTTTTGGAATATTCCAGAACGTTTTGTGAAACACGGCTTTCTCTATAAATAGGACCCTTGCGGTCTTCAAAGAAGGGTTCGGATTTTGAGAGTTTGAAGACAATTTTTAGAGAGTTTTAGCACTCAAAATATTTCATAGAAAAAAGTAGTAGTCTTTTTAGATCTAGATCTAGAACTGGCAAATAGGGTTGGTGATACTCCAAAGCGCTCATCCTCTACTTGTTTTCCAAGGCAATTCTTGTAAGTTTTTTGAGAATCCCCCTCAAATCACCATTATTATTGTTAAATAACTTAAATCTGCAATTATTTGATCACTTAAAGAAGATAACTTTGGACAAACCTAAGCATGTTTAGGTTCCTTATTATTAAAATTATGTTTTAATTCAGATCTGGCCTATAAAAGTAGTTTTTTGTATTAATCACATTCAAATCTACAATTTGTATATTGAATTTGATACTATTAATTGCATGGTATTTTAAATTGTTGTATTATAATGATCGAACCAAGTAGAGGCCGCTTTGCGGGCTAATGTGATACACTATATCATATTAGTACCATCTTCCCCAAACCCACGCTATGGTTTGTAGACAATTAATGTTGTCAGAGCGGGAAAAATCGCGCAATTCACGATTTATGAGTTTGTCCCTTAAAACTCATTGACGACTTCAATTTGCTTGCTATTTGCTTTACCTCTTTATGCTTCCAATAACTGAGCTGAAATGTAGACACTCGGTGTTTGACCCCGTGGTGGTGATTTTTTATCGACCCCTTACATCATTGTTAGTCAACGTTCACCAAACCATGAGAATTGAGAAAAATGTATCCCATATTCCCATCCATCAATTAACTGCAAGAACATGCTTCAGTAGTTCAGTCATATCATAAACCTTTATGTTATTTTAATATTTTTATCTTTATCTGATTGAAATGCATAGCGGCACAGTTGCCAATTTTGTTTGAATAATCCTGAACTACTAAACATCGCCAATGTTCCCCTAAACATCGCCCAAAAATAGCTACGGCTGGAGCAGACGCACATGCACAACAACCCACATCTGGAGCAGACGTGGTTGACGTGGGGAAGTAGTTTACACCGGCTGGAGCAAACGTGGGAGGGTGGGGTTCCCACAGCTGGGAAAACGTGGGCTGGGGTTGCCCACGGCTGACGGCTGGCACAGACGTGTGGGGAGGGGGTATGGCACATCTTCATCAGACGTGGGATGGGGGACTGGGGCGTCTTCAGCAGGCGGGATATCGGGTTGAATCACGACTGGGACAGCCGTGTGAATGGGGGTTCTACGGCTGGGAAAAACGTGTGTTGGGGGGGAGGGCTTCACGGCTGGGACAGACGTGGTGCATTTTCGGGCGATTTTAAGTAAATCCTCGGCGACGTTTAGTAAAGCCCTGAATAATCATGTGAGAGTTTGAAAGAGTGAAAAAGGAATAGCAGAAGGCGTAAGAGGCAGAGAGGAAAAGCAGTACTATATATGAATCTATCTTGAATTTGCAATATTTCGGGCCGGGCCGGGCCATCCCGCGGGCCATGCACATAACCCAAACCCGTCCCAAGAATTTTCGGGCCTGTTTCTCACTGCCCAAACCAGAAACTCGGGCCAGATTTCATCTCCCAAACCCGGTAGTTTTGCGGGCCGGGCTAGCTCTGATTAGGTCTACTCAAAAGGTTAGATCAATGATATGAATTTTTCTTAAGAAAATGAGAGAGAGAAAGTATAACAGCTAATGTGAATGACAAGGGCAAGCTCGTCATTTCAACTTAGAAAATAAGGGCACACTTGTCATTTCAAACCTATATCCTTTGTAAGAGACTAACAACTTGTTTGTTTTGGTGGATAAGGAGGATGGATAGAGATTTCAATTCCTATTTCTATGTGAAAAGACATTTCTGCCCCATTTATCTGTGCCCTTTCCGCCATTGCTGCTGCTTGTTCTTCTTTTCCTTTTTTGTTTTTTTATCTATTTTTATTTTTCAAGATTGTTTATTATGAAGAAGAAAGATAAAGAAAACTGAACAAGATGAATGAAGAGAATAAAATTTGAAGAGAAGAAGATTGATTTACTGTGAAAAAATGAAGAAGAAGGTGGGTTAAGGGGTTTCAGTGTTTCACGGGAAGATGAGATTGAAAAAGGAGGAAGAAAAAAGAGGGGTAAAAATGTCAATAACATATATTATATATCCTTGTCCCACTCTTGTCCCGTATCTATATCAAACAATGGATAAGGATTTATTAATCCTTATCCCCTATCAACAAATCCTTATCATTTTCCCATTCATTATCCCTATCTCTATCCCCATCACATACCAAATGTCTCGTAAGAGCTAAGAGGCGTTTAACGGAGTACGGAGCATATGTTGATTATTCTGTTACTGACAGACGATCTTTGATTTAGAAAACTGGTTTGGCTACGATTGAAACCACGACACGATTTCAGTTGTTTCAGAATCAAATCTAGGGTTTTGTCGATATTATACTCATTCCGTTTCATATTTTTTTGTGCATTTACTGTTAATACGCTTCTCGATACACATTTATATCATCAATATCTACTATTGCATGTATGCAAAAATTATAAAAATTGGATATTAATATTATAGTTATTAAGACAAATCAAACAAAATCCCGCATAACCATGTTTACTTTCAAATGTTGATAGATATATAGAAGATTCCCTGTGAATAGTAAAAAAAACCCATGCACAATATTATGCATTTTTAAAACAATCCATTCAACTATTTAAGAAAACATCTCCGGTGGCGGTGCGTAGGTACGGAGGGATCTTATGTTATTACGAGCACCTAAACATCTCTAATACTTTAGTATATTGATTGTACTCTCGGGAGTACCTAGAGTTAGGTACTCCCTCTCACAAAACTTTGCTCATTTTATAGTTTTTGCTCATTTTATAAAATGCACAATAATATAAAATGAGCAAAAACAACCTAAAATGAGCAATATATTGTGAGAGGGAGTACATGAAAATTTGTACTAATACTTTGATTACTTTCCATAATCTATCTATGTAGAAGTTGAACAAATTGTGGCAATCTTTTCTTCTTCACTTTCTTTTATCTGCTAGAATTCCAAAATTCCAAATCTTAGAGAATTCAGCTTTCCAAAAATAATTATTTGAAAAAAGGAAAAAATAAAAAATAAATCTCAAAGAATCAAGATTGAAGCTTTTCTTTTGCTACATGCTCCAAATCGGCTACTTTTTTTTTTTTTTGAAGGTAATATTAATTCATTAATAAAAGAGCCATACGACATCTACAATAGAAATTGGAACTAACAAATACAAAACAATTTGAATCAAATAAAATTCTAATTTGACAAAACCACGATCGTTGTAGATGAGATTAGACACTGATGAATACCCTCTTTTACATCGCTGTTTCATACAGCCTTCTACGAGGGGGTCTTCCGATTCGTTGTAGTCTTGAAATTGAACTGAATCTGATAAAATTGTTTGTAGATGTAGAACTGACCTTCGTTGCGACTCCGCATAAATCTTCATCAACAAATCAATGTCTGCAAAACTAAAGAACGTCACCAAAACTCTCACAAGGAGAGAGACAAAACCCAATATATGGGTAGATAAAACCCAATAATTGGGTAGAAAACTCTCAAATTAAGAGAGAATTGATGTTTATTCACCATAAAATTTAAAATCTAGTAGCAAGAAAGAAAAATAGGGGCTTACCAACAACCAAAAGGTTGAAGGTAGCTCCTAAATCAACCAAAGTTTTTTTAGGGTTTTGGAGGAAGAAGAAAGAGATTTTTTGTAGTTATTCGAGGTTAGGGTATGTATTTCGTGTGTATATATATATATGCACTCTCATAATTATTTTTATTTTTTGGTAATTAAGGCTGTTAACTTTCTTTCAAGCTTAAAATTACTGTATCCAAATATATGTTATGAATGAATGTAATGGTGTTCTTTGCTGTTGTTGTTCTATAGATTGAAAGTAAGTGGATTATGTGTGTATTGTTGAAGCAATAAGGCTAAGTAAGAGTTTGTTGCTTGATTGATTACTGGGGTATAATTGAATAAAGTCATCAACTTAATTAGCCAAGTGAGTGAGCGACTGAGTGATTTTTGAATGTGGGTTTTAATCAATAAGTGTAAAGGTTGGTTGATTGATTGATTTTTGGGGGTAAATTAAATCGAATAAAGTCGACAATATTTCAGAGTAAGCTGGTTATCATTAATTGATTGAATTGTGGAATTGAAGAAATAAAAAGAGATTACTTGGAAGAAGTATATAATAATAATAATAACAATAATAATAAGATGGGGGGCAAGTGTAAAGCTGTAGTTAGATTGCCTGATGACATTTGGATTGAGATTATGTGGAAGCTGTCAATCAAGCCTCTTCATCTATGCAAAAGTGTCTGCAAGACATGGTACTCGTTTGTTACTTATATTTTGTCTTGTCACAAAAGATTAGAGCTTCCTGTTTATGGTTTATTGTTCTTAACTAGGAGTAAGAAATATGAGCCTATCATCAATTGGCCGTTGGCTTATTTATCCTTCGGTGACCGCAAGATAACAATGTGGCCCATGAGTGAAGAACCAGTACCCAAATCCAAACCCGAAACTGCTATCGTAGACATCACTGACCACCAAAATACCACCCATAAGTTGTCCTTGGGGAACTTAACCTTAGACTTTAGCAACTGCCTCGTCTCAGATCGCTTATACGGTTATACCGCAGCTTCTGGACCATGCATAGGGGCCTGGTCCTTATTGGCTCAGTTGACACCCTTACTTTTTATGTATACAACCCTGTCACCAAAGAGAAGTTTGTCCTCCCCAAGTCCCCTTCCTTAGCTGAAGGGTGTCAAATTTCAAAACGCCTGAACTCTTTGCAAGGAGCTATAATCAATCTTTCAGATTGTCTTCTCTCCACCCAGTGTAATTTCAGGGTTATTAGGATGACCAGGATGGGATGCAGCTTGTTGGCTGAGGTTTATAATTCTACCAAGAACAAATGGTTTGAGTCTGTGTTGGATGTCGACAGAGCGGTCATGAAAGCAAAGTGGACCTTTTGTGGTTCTGTGATTCTTGACAACACAGTCTTTTTCTTAACTAACAGGAGATATCTTTTGGGAATTAAACTTCTTTCCGGCGAAAACTTAGGTGCTTCCTGTCTATCCCTGCCTCAACCTATTCGAAGAGGCATGGGTGACCCAATCATATTGTATGTATCGCAAGGATGTCTCTTCCTTTCTTACTGTAAGTCTCATGACCTATGGATTTGGAAACATGATGGAAGGTCACTAGATGCCCAAGCTTGGATTCCACAGCTTATATTCAAAGATTCAGGCACATCTTTATGCCAGCCAGTTGCTAAGAAATATTTGAGCCAAATTGTGGGCAATTCTGATCCTCCTTTTCCTGTGGTTATGCATCCTGAGGCGCCTGTTATTTTCATTCGCATGCTATCGTCCATCTTTTGGATGATACAGTTGAGAAGATTGTTGAGCTTAAAGATGATACAATCACGGGTCCTTTTATGGTGGATTTCTTAGAAAAAGACGACCATAAGCAATGAATGTGAGCTACACATTATGCCATGTCAGCTATTCTTTATTTTAGGTATATGTACATTAGATAATGTTAAAAACGGAATAATTCTTAATTTATGTTTTTTTATTTGATATTTTTCTTTTTTTTATTAACTAAACCCTCCAATTATACAATGCCTCCAATTCACCCGTCAAATTATTCAAGAACTCCTCTAGTTCTTCGCTGACCATCTCCTTCACCATCAATGGTGATTTGGAGTGCACCAAAAAAAATCAATGGTGATCTTGAGGGTTAATGCTGTCTGAATTCAACGTTATCTTCTACCCCAACCCAATTCAAAACCTCGACAAATGCTCATCAATGGCGGACAACAATATTGTGCAATACGTAGTGGGCTAATTTGAGAATTGTTATATGGGCTTATGCAGAGAAAGGAGGGAATGAAGGTTTAGGAACATTATTGTGCTAACCACATAGAATGGAGTAATTTGATAGTGGGTTGAAGAAAGGAGTGCGGATCATCTATCCCACATAAAGTCCCATTTGGTGTCCCATTTTCTATTATTTGGTCCCATAACTTAAATAAAATAATTTTTTAATTTATTTTGTACATGCTCCCTATTAATAAAGCCTTCTCAAAAACAAAAATATAGAAAATAAACTTCACTTAGTAAAATAAAGAGCAAAAATGAAATAAATCGTTTTCGCCATTTATTTTACTAAGTGAAGTTAATTTTTTTTATTTTTTGTGTTTTAGGAGGATTTACTAATAGTGAACATGTACAAAATAAATTAAAAAATTATATTATTCAAGTTATGAGACCAAATAATAGAAAATGGGACACCAAATGGGACACTATGTGGGATAAGTGATCCGCACTCTGAAGAAAGACCAAAATATGTCAAATTATGATTGTTGAGAAAAGGGGATTGAAAGAGCAGCGTAGATGAAAAAATTAAAAATAAAAAGGAAAAGGAAAAATGGGGTGGTTTCAACTTTCAGTGGCAAAGAAGAAGAAGAAGGTGTGGGCTATCTTTCAGCAGAGAGAGTAGAGCGGTGGGGTGAATTTCAGGAATTTGTAACTTTTTTAATTGGTAGATGGATAAATTGAAGGTTTTCCATTTCAAACTCCATCATCTAATTCTCTCTCTAATTTGTTCTTGAAGTTATTTTATAAATAATTAATAAATTAAATTTTTAATAATCGATCATTAAAAAAATTCTATCCTAAAAAGACGGCTTATTTTCCTTACATGAACCGTTAAACCTACTACTGATATAAAATTATAAAATTAAGGATAATTCTACAATGGATACAATAAAATTGTAGCCATTGTAATTACTTAGATCTCAACCTTTTATTTATGTTGGGCTTATCTTGTCCGTTCATTTAGTCAACTTAACAACCTCCCAAAAAAAGGAAAAACCTGAGTTTTTAAAACCCAAAAAAAGCAAAAAAAAAAAACAAAGAAAGAAAACTGCTACTGGTACTTGCATAGTTTCGTCATCCTTGATCAAATCTACTGCACACACTACCATTTCCATCTTTCTTCATAAACTACTTACATAATCAATTTAGTGTGTTTCTCTATTTAATCAATTTGTAATGAAATTCTATCTTTAAGCATCAACTAGTAAGGTAATTTCTAGCAATTTCAAAGTATAAGGTATTTTCTACTTATCTCATCTTCCTCACCATGGATATTTTCCAATTTTGGGAAACTAGATAAAAACATAATTCAAAGATTGAATGATAATAAGATTTTTTTTTCAAGAATTGAGGACCGGATGCAAAAAAAAAATTGAAAATATGAAGAAGGAGAATAGCAACGATGAAGATGAAGTTTATGTTTTTTTAAAAAAAATCAGTATTAAAATTAAATTAAATTTAACGGATAAGATTTGTCTAATAAAATAGAGGGTTGAGATTGAAGCAATTATAGTGGCTACAATTTTATTGTAGCCACTGAAAAACCTTCCTATCATAACTTTCATTTCAAAGGTAAGAAAATTATGATTTGCATGAATAGATTTGTCTCGAAAAATACTTTGAATCAAGATTCATTTAGTATATGTTTTCTAGAATTGCAAAAAATCATTACTTTTAGCCATTTAAGCATAGCAAACATTTTTTTTATTTTGTCAATTGCCATGACACAATTTTCCAGCCCTATATCAACCAGTTGGCTATTTCTTTTTTGTAGTAGTGCTTGGCATTACATATAGCCTCCAATAAACTTTTCTTTTTAGATCAAATATAAGCTGAAACAATAAAGAGTACTCTCATGTTTATTATTTCCAAATTCAAAATCATTATTGAAATACACCATTATCGATATAACAACTTTTATAAGAAAAAACTGTCATAATTGTTTCTTCCGTAAATCTGTAAGTTGACTACAATATCCTATTCTCTCCTACAAAATAGGAACCTTAATATCTTTAACTGATATCCATAATATATTTTCTAAAAATTAGTATAGCCTCCAACTAACTTTTCTGTTTAGATATTCTGTCTGAGCATTACATATAGGGGTTTTAGTCATTACCAAGCATATAAAAGTAAACATGTTGAACTTCTAAATTTTAATCAAATCTAAGCTGAATCAATAAATAATATTCCCATGTTTATTATTTCCAAATTAATGGCACACTATTTATATGTACGTGTTAGTGTGATTTTTTAAAATGATTTTTCTTCACTTTAGGCAAGAATCATTAATAGGAGAACAAAATCTGTTTGAAATTATTATAGCCTCCAACTAAGTTTTCCTTTTAGATATTTCTTCTCGGCATTACATACAAGGGTTTTAGGCATACCCAAACACATGAAATTAAACATGTTGAGCTTCTAAATTATGATCAAATATAAGGTGAACCAATAAATAATATTCTCATGTTTAATATTTCCAAATTAATGGTATACTATCTATACCAATGTGTTAGTGAGATTTTTTAAAAATATTTTCCTTCACTTTAGATAGGAGAACAAAATTGTTTGAAATTATTATAGCCTCCAACTAAGTTTTCCTTTTAGATATTCTTATTGGACATTACATATAAGGGTTTTAGGCATATCCAAACATATAAAATTAAACATGTTGAACTTCTAAATTAAATTTTGATCAAATATAAGCTGGACCAATAAATAATATTTCATGTTAATGGCAAACTAATTATACGTATGTGTTAGTGTGATTTTTTATGAATATTTTCCTTCACTTTAGGCAAGAATCATTAATAGGAGAATAAAATTGTTTGAAATTATTATAACCTCCAACTAAGTTTTCCTTTTAGATATTCTTTCTGCACATTACATACAAGGATTTTAGGCAAAGCCAAAAATATAAAATTAAACATATAGAAATTCTAAATTTTGATCAAATATAAGTTGAACCAATAAATAGTATTCACATGTTTATTATTTTCAAATTTATTGCAACCTATCTATACTTATGTGTTAGTGTGATTTATTTTTAAAAAAAAATCACTTTAGGCAAGACGCATTAATAAGAGAAAAAACTGATTAGAATTATTATAACGTTCAACTAAATTTTCTTTTTAAATATTCTTTCTGGACATTACATATAAGGGTTTTAGGCATTGCCAAGCATATAAAATTAAACATGTTGAACTTCTAAATTTTGATCAAATATAAGCTGAACCAATAAATAGTATTCTCATGATTATTATTTCCAAATTAACTGTAACCTATTTATATGTATGTGTTAGTGTGGTTTTAGTTAAAAATTTGCTTCTGGCAATTGCCATTTAGCAAATATGTTTTGATTTTAAAGTAAAAATTATGTCTTGAATTTATAATTGGAATTTTAACGCCATATTAATGTGATTTCCCACCAAATACACAATTACAATGATTTGAGATAATAAATCTAGCTTCTAATTAGTTTGATGTTTTGTACTTTTTAAAGTTACAAATACCGATATAAGAATAAAATAAGATCGATTATCTATAGCATCCCATAACAAAATAAGTTTTCCTTTTAGATATATTATTTCCAGACATTACATATATGGGTTTTAGGCCTAGCCAAACATGTAAAATAAAACATGTTGAACTTCTAAATTTTGATCAAATATAAGCTGAACCAATAAATAGTATTCCCATGTTTATTATTTCCAAATTTACTGTAACCTATTTAACCTATCTATTGATACTGAAAAGCACAATAAAAATTAAAACTAAACTACAAAAACATAAAAATTAGGACAATTCTACAATGTCTACAATAAAAATTGTGGCCATTATAATTAATTGAGCCTCAACATTTCATTTTCATTGGGTTCTTTAAATTTTAAACAACAATTCTACAATGGCAACAATAAAATTGTAGCCATTATAATTACTCAAATCTCAACCTTTTTATTTTTGTTGGGTTCATCTTGTCCATTCGTTTAGTAGATTTAACAAGGGTGGTGCTAAATGCCGCCCTGTATTTTCTTACTAACGCCCTGTATTTTCTTACTAACGCCCTGTATTTTATACCTTTTAACTACTAATTATGTATTTAATACTTTATCTTTTTATAAAATGTGGTCCACCTCTTCATGTCTTCACACCCACAACAACCACCCCTTCACCATCATTTCTGGCGTCACCTCTGGCGGCGGAGCCACCACCGACGGCGGCCGAACTTCCGGCGATCGGCTCAACGCCGACGTCATCTTCCACCACCGGCGACAACATCTCCGGCGACAACAACTCCGGCGACAACAACTCCGGCGACAGAAATTCCGGAACCATTATTTCCGACTATACTCCTTATGGAGGTTAGTCTAAGCAAAAAAATAAAATTTGAAAAAGGACCGAGCCTTGTGCAACACAAGGCTGACCACGTGGTGGGCCTTGTGTTGCACAATGCTAACCACATGGTGAGCCTTGTGGTGCACAAGGCTCGGCCATTTTTCAAAAAAAAATTTATCGATTTTTTCTATTTATTTAATTATGTTTGAAGTAGTTAATTTTATTTATAATTATTTAAAATAAATAATTTGTAATGTGAAATTAATTATTTTTTAGTTATTGAATTATGTTAAAATGGCCATATAAGGCGAGCCTTGTGCTACACAAGGCTCACCATGTGGGGGGCCTTGTGTAGCACAAGGCTCACCATGAGGCGATCCTTGTGTAGCACAAGGCTCACCACCATGAGGCGAGCCTTGTGCTACACAAGGCCGGATATATTTCAAAAAAAAAATTAACCTTAGTTTCCGGTGAAGACCCACAACTTCCGGCGGGTGACGTACCGGCGGTGGCTCCGGCGATGCACGATGCACCAACTCTGGCAACCACCTACTCCGGCGGGGGCTCCGACAATGCAGCAACTCCGGCGGCGGCGACCACCCAACTCCGGCGGGTGTTTAGTGAGGGTGAGGGGTGAGTGAGGGTGAGAGTGAATGTGAGAGGGAGAGTGAGGAGAGAGAATGAGAGGGGTGGGAAGAGGGGATAAAATAATGTATAATTTTTTTTAAGTTTATACGTATTAGGGCGTTACCCAAAATATTTAGGGTGGTGTTTAGTCGCCCACTTTAACAACCTCCCAACAAAACAGAAAAAAGATTAAGTTTTTAAAACACAAATAAAAAGAAAAAGAAAAAGAAAGAAACTGCTGCAGACTACCGTATAATACGGCAATCTACCATTTTCATCTTCTAAGCTTCTTTGTTTTTTTTGCCATTACATCTAATTTAACTATTGAACCCATTAATGTTCGTTCTCTGTTCAATCACTTTGTATGAAAAATTCTATCTTTAGCTATCAATTAACATTAATAATTTTCAACAACGGTAGGGAAGTAAGGTATCTTTTTAATTTTCTCATTCTCCATTCTAATCACCATCGATTGAAACATTTTCAAGTTTTGAGTTATTTTTTTTTCAAGAGTGAGGAAAAAGATTAAAGAAAAAGAAGGGAATAAGACGGAAAACAACAAAGAAGAAGGATAGCAAGGAAGAAGACGAAAAAACAATGGAATTCATTTGGATGAAAATATTGCCCATGTACTGCACATGGATATGGACAATATCGATTTCAATTTTGACAAAACAATGGAGATCCATTTGGATGGAAATATTGGCATATTCCCCATAAATCTGCAACCAGATTTTTGACTTGGATGATGGTTACACAAACCATAGAGCAAATATATGTGAGGAATATGATGCAAAAATGGATCCAATAAATTTTAATGTACAAGTGAGTTTAATAATTTGATTTGGAGACATGGGTAGCAATGGGGAAGATGAAGGGGCGCAGGGGAGAGGTAAGAGAGAGATAGGAAAATAGTTTACTTAATTGTATTTTATAGAATTAAAGGGTTATGTTGATTACCAAATTAGGATAACGATGACATGGCACAATGTGTGGCTTACATTCATTTGTTACGGTATCCTTTTTTATAGAAATCTATACTAAAATTTTCATACAATCACTACAGCAGGTTATAACTACATGTATCCTCCGTGCTTTGCCTCGTTGAAGTGTCTTACGCATCAAAATCATTCTAGGTAAGCTATATGACTCTCTGTATTTCAGACTCCCATTCATCTTTTCTATTGCATCTGTTGAATTCCAATTAGCTTGAATTTATGTTTGCTCTTAATGCGTTTTCCAATATTCCCTTGTGGCTTTTTAAACCTCAAAGACTGAAAGTACTTGACCCTGTGGAATACTGGAATACAGCATGGCCTTTGAATCTGATTGGTTTCTTGTGGCTAATGTTATTTTGTAGCAACCGTGTGCTAACAGTGTCTTTGTTTAAAAAAAAAGAAAAAAAAAAGGAAGATTTGGAAAAGGAAATATTAGAAACAATAAAAAGATGCATATTGAATTGTTTAAATTATTTTGTCGTTGCAATGGCTACAAACTATAAAGTCAGACAAGTAATGATTGCAAGATATGAGAAATTCGTCACTACATGTTGTATAAGTTGCTTTTGGGCTGAACAAATGAATCTGTTTGCTTACACTTGGTTTAGTAAATACTATGATAAGATTAGTGTGGATATAATATGAATAAAAATAGGAAAACCTTTCAAATGCATGTTAATGTTATCAAGGCCTTAAGGTTGTGAACTTGTCTACCCAAACCCTTGTGTCCGTTGGTGCTGATCTTTGCTGATGGAATAAGTATGCTGGCGAGGGATTTAAACTGGCGGTTTGTTCCAATTAAACATTTTTATCGAATTTCAGTTTGTAATTTGTATGTTGTTTTAAATCCTGAAGAGTGTAAAATGAACTTGAATAGCTGATGTGTTAATAGTTATGGACCAATTTACTGGGAATTTGTCTTGATTTGATCAGTTAGTTCTGACTTTCTATAAGCCAACTTTTGGGTTTTCAAAAGGAGATATTTGTTGATTTACACATTAATCACTTTGTATTTAGTTAAGCCTCGCTGTGGTACGATTCTCTCTTCATCTTCTTCATCTTCTTTTTCCTTTTCTTTATTTTTTAATTTATTTATTTTCTTATTTATTTATTCTTAATGTCCGATGCTTTACTTTGTGCAGCTAGTCAATGAACATCTTGTGTTATAACTTTGCTCTCATGTCAGAACTTGATGCTATGTGGGCACTGATTTTCGATTTCTGTTATCGGTGTGGTGGTTCTGGTTATCGTCGGTCAATCTGAAGGATTTGGGACATGTAAACATCTGAGTGCTCCTGAGGCGCCGTCTAGTGGTCATCTTCTGCAGTAACAGTCTACTGGTGTTTGAAAGAGTCTACTGGCGTTTTGAGTGCTTATGTTTAATTTTATCTGGAAGTGTTCGTTCTTGGACATCTTCTATGTCTCAAAAGAATCTTCTTCTATCTATAATTATTCAATATGACTAGTATTGAGATCTTTTTGTTCGTGATCAGGGAATTGGAATCTCCCATCACCATGATCTATAGCAAAATTATAAATTCATATATAGATGCTGTCTATAATGGTAGTAATATGTTAAAATTCGGATTTTGTCAGATAGGGCCTGGGCACCTAACATGAAGGAGTCGGTCCATTTATAAGCTCAAGGAGGTTCCATCCCAAAACCAATTGGCAATGGGAGGAGTAACTCCCAAGCTTATAAAGTGGTATAACCTCTCCTCTTTCTCCAATGTGGGACACTCACATGTGCACACAACAATAGGGTTCAACAATCCCCCTCACATGTGAGTGTCCTTAGAATTTATAGCTAACTGGAAAGGTCAGAAACATATCCTCTTAGGGGCTGGACATCCTGTCGAGGTAAACCCTTTCCAGTTGCTAGATTAGACCCAGTTTAGAACGGTCCCATAACCTGGGCTCTGATACCATGTTAAAGTTCGGATTTTGTCAGATAGGGCCTGGGCACCCAATAGGGAAGAGGAGAGTTCGGTCCACTTATAAGCTCAAGAAGATTCCATCCCAAAACCAATTGGCAATGGGAGGAGTAACTCCCAAACTTATAAAGTGGTATAACCTCTCCTCTTTCTCCAATGTGGGACACTCACATGTGCACACAACAATAGGGTTCAACATAATATAGTAGGCCAATTAGCCAAATGGGTATAAAAGTTAGCACTCTTATGCCACATTGGTATAAAATTTATCAATTACGACAAATGAGTATAAAAGTTAGCTTCTGATGACAAATGAGTATAAAAGTTTAGCTTTGTGTGACATTGATCATTATTTTTTGTCGAATAAACCTCATAAGGTATTATTTCATATATATTTCTTTATCTTATTGTCATAGAGTGTCATCTAGCACCAACTGAGGTTAGCATGAGTGGTTAAGGGCCTCTTGCTCCTTAACCAAGGTCTCGGGATCGAGCCTTGGGAATGGAAAAAATCTCAGCTGGGAGGGATGCTGCCCATCGAGGTACCCATGCAAACTCCCGCGGAGATTAGTCCACTCGCCTAAGGCGGTGGGAAACTCCTCGTAGTAGTACCAAAAAAAAATAGAGTGTCATCTAGTCTAAATTAATGAAGTTTTTGATTCAATTATGATATCTTTAAGCCTTTTTAGGTCAATTCATCTTTTTCGATAAGAAAAAAGTCAAATCATCTTTTAAGCCTTTCTTCATTGGCCTATTATGTTTCATTCTTTTTTCTTTTTTTCAATGTTATTTCTTCTAGTGGAATCTTAATTTTTATCTATGTTGAATGACATTATGGGCCTGTTTACGTTTGCTGAAAAAATCTGAACTGAACTGATCTGATCTGAACTGAACAAAATATAGCTGAATGCAACTGAAAGTAATATTTTATGAGAAAAGGAAATCGAGAGCTGAACTGAACTGAATTTAAGCTGAAGTAAATAGGCCCTAAAACAGAATTATGAATTTATATTCTTCTTAATGTACTCCGTATATAAAAAACAATTGTTCATTGTTCTTTTATAAAAACATAACAATTAATACATAAATCAACAATAATTATTAGGGATATTTCCTGAGGTGCCCCTGAGTTATTACATAATTCTTAAAATGCCCCTCACATTTTGGGAATTCCTCAAATGCCCTTGAACTCTTGGTTTTGTACTTAAAATGCCCTTATTTGCGTGAGAAGTATTTAGATAAGGGCATTTTAAGCACAAAACCAAGAGTTCAAGGGCATTATAAAAATTTCCAAAATGTGAGGGGTATTTTAAGAATTATGCAATAACTCAAGGGCACCTCAGGGAATATCCCTAATTATTATGGTTGTAGTAGAATGCATAATCATCATCATCATATATCTATCTAAGCTAATAAAACAAAATACACTCCATATGTGTCAACACCTCCTTATTTAATGGTCCACATGGCAACTCAAGATTAAAAACTGCCACATGGCAACAAGATATAACAACATACTTCAATAAACCTATGCAGGCAATGCAGCAAACCTAGCACCGTATTGTTCCTGCTAAACTCAAATAGCCCAAAGAGCCCATTAATAAAACCTACCTAAATACCCACTAATATAAAAACCCTTTTGATGCAATCACTTTTCCGTGATAAACCTAAGTTCTCTTACAATATTAAGCCCAATCTTTTCTTCCAACATCAACATAATGTCTTCCAACAATCCAGTATCGACATGCATTTGTAGAAAAGTGAAAATAAGGTTGTTTCCTATTCTCTAATATAAGGTCCTGAAGATCTAAGCAAAAATTAACAACTTATTGAAAAGAAGATTATAGTTAAAGTTGTAATTGTCACAAAGGAAAGATGGGAAAAACCTAATTATTAAAAGTTTTGAAATTTAGTTTTCGACAAGATAGATCTTTGAACTACATGTGAATACTACTATGTTAGCTTTGCATTTTAAATACCAAAAATAATATAATCAATATTATTTGAATGAATATTCTGATGTATTATTGACTATATTATTTTTAATATCGTATTGTATTGGCATTATACAACAGAGGATATATGAACCTTAATTCGTAATTTTGATCATTTGCATTAGATATCTGTTAAAAGATCTGTATATTGAATAATTAAAAATTCACCCTTTTTTTTTGCAAATTTAGCCTTAAAAATTGACTGAAATATGTAGACCTTAATTCGGAATTTGCAATCTAATACGTTTAAATGAACTATTTATTAAAAATTTTAAAAAATACTTGTAAGGTCTAACAAATTTATCAAAAAATTCATGATAAAGATATAAAAAAATAATACTTGCACCGTATAATAAAAAATTTTGGTTATTTTTTTTATATGCTTAAAACGTTCATAATCGAACATTACGTTCATCATTGAGTATTCCTATAAATAGTTATAATTGGATACAAAATTACCCATTATTTTAGCTCTTAACATACGATATTATAATTAAGGATCCTCCATTAGCAGACATCTTTTTTAGTCTTATGTTCAAACAAAAATAAATCGTTTAGGGAAATATTGTGAAGATATTTCCTAACCCATATATATTAATGCTTTCTTTAAACAGTCAAATTGAACTTCACAATAAATATCTTCAATTGGGTACGAAATTACCGTTATTTTGTGGCCATATATGTAATATTGCAATACTAACTTAGTATAAGATATTCTCTTTAAAGATCATCCACTAAGGCCCTGTTCAGTTCAACTTATTTTTACTGAACTGAACTTATTATTACTGAACTGAACTTATTTTTACTGAACTGAACTTATTTTTACTGAACTGAACTTATTTTTGCTGAACTGAACTTATTTTTACTGATTCATGTTGTTTTTTCTTCTTTGCTCTACTGATTTTTACTGAACTGAACTTATTTTTACTGAACTGAACTTATTTTTACTGAACTGAACTTATTTTTGCTGAACTGAACTTATTTTTACTGAACTGAACTTATTTTTACTGAATATTATTATTTAAAGGTGAACTGAACAATGCCTAACTTAATAAAACCGTGCAAAACTAGGCATATATTGTGAAGACACCTTGGTGCTAAATATTTTCTATTGGGAGACAATTACACATTATTCTATTGCCATATAAATATTGTAATCAATTTTACATCTGTAAAAAGGAACATGATTATTTTACACTGATTCTTATCGCTCTACATTCCAAAATCTTAGTATACTCAACTGGGATCTTTCATATTATGACTTTACGTAATATGATTTTTCTAGCCATAAAAAAATGACTTTCCTTAATATTATTCTAATGCACGTGATCTTATTTCTACATTGATAAATTATAATTCATTGATATATCATAATATAACTAGGCATAAGACATTATAGTATTGCTTATTTTAATACAATGTAATATATCTATATGCCTAATTTACTTTTTTTAGCATGTTTCAAAAACCCCAATAAGCAATGGCCTTTTCAATGAATCCACTATGTATAATACTATCATATAAACGTTTTTGAACTACAACACACTTTTTACCTAATTACTAATTCAAATATAATTGTTAATCCTAAATAGCCATGGCCATCGTACAAACCGGTCAAGATTAAGGATGTTACCATGGGGAAAAGGTTATTAGAAATAAGGCTTTCGGATTCTTAAGCGTTGGGAGAGGAAGGATCTATATTTATTACTAAAAGAATATCTATTGTACATGTGTCAAGCATACCAAGAAAAGGGGGCCATATGTCAAACCTATAAACAATGATACCATGTGTTGTATATATATGCATTTAATAATTTAGGGAAGGTATCGTAAGATATATACTTTCCAATAAAAAATGTAAAAAGTATAATATTTTAAACTATTAACTTTTAAAAGTTACAAAAAAATAATAATAAAATAATAATCAATTATCTTACTCCCCTGGGCTCCATGAAAGAGACCATTTTATTAAATGTTTGACAATAATTTTTGCATCCCAAATTAGGATGATCTTTTTATTTAAAGATCATTGTTAAGAGAAAAATTTAGGAAAATATTGTGGAATGACTTGAAGGAGATATAAAGTGAAGAAAGAGAGGGATTAAGATAATTAAAAATGATGATTTGACAATAGTCACAACCATTAATCAAAATTAAGGCCGATTAACAGTATGTACATCTCGACCCTTTATTTGCACTGGGCCTCGAAATATGAAGGTCGACCCTTTTGGAATATAAAGTTTTGCTTCTAAGATTTAATTTTTCAACCATAACCATTACATCTTTTCGCATTGAATATTCATTTTGATATAATATCAATAAATTCAAAAAACATGGGTGAAAAAAAAGTATGAAAAGTGAAAATCTAATTTAAGCAAAACTTCAAAAAAAAAAATGAAAACATGGAAACAAACATGTAAAAGAATACTTTATGCGTTCCATGATACTTGCAAAGAATTCCATAATGCACAACTTTGACCATCAATATCTATAATTATATTATTAGCAAAAATTATGAAAAGTGATATTAAAATTTTGCACATCGTGATGAATCTAACAACATTTCATATGACCATATTATTTTTTTGTTGAATGTCGAAAATTCATGGTAAAAGCTTATAAAGTTTAACTACTCAAGTAATGCAATACTCTAAGGACATTTGTTTTTCACACGGGTAGAGGAAAAAGAGAAAAAATAGGAAGAATGAGAGTAAAAGTAAGGGGAAACGTAAAAAGATTGAGAAAAAGGAGACCAAAAGTAAAAGGGATGAGTAATAATTACGTGGATCAACCTACTATAAGAGAAGTGTCCTTATTAAAAAAACACTCTGAAATGTCAAAATTCCCCTATAAAAAATTAAAACAAAGAGTGAATTATATGAAAATCAAATTCTTTAAGAGAAAAATTTTAAAAATCGGAATATGAAAAATAGTTTGGAAGGATGCTATTAAAATATATTGTATTGAAATTAGATTTATTTAAATAAAAAAAATGAAACAGTGAATACGGCCGAAACTAATAAGAAATCATTTCAAAGAAAATATCTATTTAATGTAAAGTTCATCTCCCATACAAAAATCAAATATCAAGTTAACCTATAGCCAAATGTTTTTTTCACCAAACTTGCGATTTTTTAATAAAACTCTATGGAGCAATTGAATGTACAATACATTTGCGTAAATGATATTGACTGTTTAAATTAAATTACATCAGCGAATATATCTAACCAGTGGGTAACAACTTTTAATTAAATTATATTTCATTAATTTTTTCATCTATTTTGTACATTATAGCCCCACAATTATAGGATAAAATACCGTGAAATGTACGCAATATCTTAAACTTTTTTTTATTTTACTTCTAACACAACCATTATCCAATATATTATAGATATAAATAGACTAAACGAACAAAAAATTTCCGTGCATTTTGCACGGGTCTATAACCTAGTACTCTACTAAAGTAAAAACCACTAACTCCTCTGCTCGACACGTGTATTGCCACATGTACTAATCTTCCTATGATTTTTATAATTGTTCCATATACATACAATAATAAATAAAATCTAGAACCTTCCTAAACTAATTAAGTGTAATCTTCCTATGATATATTTCCTAAACTATGCGTAATCTTTGTATGATTTTTATTGTTACAACTAAGGGCCTGTTCTGTTCAGCTTATTTTCAGTTCAGTTCAGTTCAGCTCTAATAAGTTCAGTTCAGTTCAGTTCAGCTCCAATAAGTTCAGTTCAGTTCAGTTCAGTTCAGCTCCAATAAGTTCAGTTCAGTTCAGCTCCAATAAGTTCAGTTCAGTTCAGCTCCATTCATTATTTAACCAATTTGTTTAATATTATTATTATTGGTCTAATTTATTTTACTTATTATTATTATTATATAATAATAATAATTATTATTATTTATATATATTATTTTTTTTATTATATCTTTACTCATTATTATTACTATTATTATTATTATGGCTCAGCAAAGTTTGGGTTGGTGCACGGTTTAACCAAATTTTATGTCAATACGAGTATTCTAATTTGCAATTGTTGTTTTATTTTACTGAATAAAATTCACTATTACGTCATACAAATAAGCTACAAAAAGCTAGAAGATATGAAAAAATTACAAAGTTGCTAATAATACTGCAGTACTATTTAAAATACATCATTGTCGTTACGTTGTATATTAAATATACTTTGACGGTTTGGTGTATTTCTATCATAGACCAACCCACCACAAATCGTGGTTTGGTTAGAAGCACACATCAACCCATGTTTTAAGCTAATTATTATTATAATGGTAATACTTTAATTTACTTCTTAGGCATTATATTATATCATCATCATCAAGTATTAATATATTAATACTAATAATTGTAATTACTCATTATTATAAATATTATTATTATCAGTAATTATTATTTTTAAAATTAATTTATTATTATTATTTATTTATTTATAACTGTCATAATAACATCAAAATAATATTATCATTATTCATTTGATATTATTCTAAATTATTAATTTAATTATTATTACTTAGAATTATTATTACTTATTATTTAATATTCATAATAATTATTATTTACTTATTATTCATATACTTATTATAATTTAATTCAATTCAATTCAATTCAGTTCAGTTTAGTTCAGTTCAGCTCCAATAAGTTCAGTTCAGTTCAGTTCAGCTCCAATAAGTTCAGTTCAGTTCAGTTCAGCTCCAATAAGTTCAGTTCAGTTCAGTTCAGTTCAGTTCAGCTCCAATAAGTTTAGTTCAGTTCAGTTCAGCTCCAATAAGTTCAGTTCAGTTCAGTTCATCTACAATTAGCCGAAGAGAACAGGCCCTAAGTGTAATCTTTCTAAGTGTAAACTAACATTTTCGCTTGCATTTTTTATTAGCAGTATTATATTATAGCAATAAGATGAAAATAATTGTAGCCAATACCTATAAAATGATTCTAACAAATATATGTCATATCTAGTATAATAATAGACATATTAGTTCTCATAAATAATTACAAATAAATATAATTATCTCATTACATCATAACAAATAAGATCTCAATTCTATACTCCCTCCGGTGCATAATGTTTTGTGCATTCACTATTCATATGCTTTTATACACATTTTATATCATTAATATGATTGTTTGTTTGTAAAAATTATAAAGCTTGAATATTAATGATGGATATATTAGTACGCACCAAATAAGATCCAACGTGACTATATTTATTCATATATATTGATAAATATCTAGAATTGTGAAGAAAAAAACACACAAATGCACAAAACATTGTGAAATGAATGTGGTATATAAATGTAATACTACGTAATCACAATAAGATGAGTGACGTACTGAATAAAATGAGTAAATTTTGATAAAATAATTGTTTTGTATTTTATGTCTAAAAGGGTAGGAGTAAATATTAGGTGACAATTAATTTCCTTTTGTGTAAATAAAAATTAAATGCTTATACAAAGGCGGAGTAAACATAAGTTGGTGACATGCATATATTAGGTTCAACGAGTAAGTTGGATTAAGGATTATATAGGTTTGACCAAAACTGATGCATGATTGATGGAAACAAGAATAAATTTATTAATCAACAAATAATAAATTCTTTTAAAAAATAATATACCAACAGAGACAACAAGGATAATTATCCGTGTAAAGTGAAATCTAGAATAAAAAAATCCATTTAAAGTAAATATTTCAAAATAAAAAAGTTACTTCCATTCATATTAGGACAGGTGATTTTCAAACGGTTAAAGTAAAATATTTCAAAATAAAAAAGTTACTTCCATTTATATTAGGGGAAGGTTATTTTCAAACGGGTTAAATAGATGATGGTATGATCATTGTATTGTGGTAAGTGGTCGTGTGGTGGATCAAAATAGTTTCACAATTTTAATGTCCCACGGGTGATTTGTAGGGATTAAAATCAATATACTTTCCCGTAAACAAAAGCTTGCAATAAACCATTGTTTTATACCTCACATATATTAAAGCTTTGTTGCAAGCCTTTGTTTACGGAGGAAGAATTTGTGTTCTAAAAAACTTGAATGCTTTTGATATAGAAAAGTTTTTAAAAAAGGTTCTTTATACTTCCTCCGTTTTTTCTTGAAACAAGTAAAAGAAAGATGTGTAGCGAGTAAAAAAAAGGGGTTGTTAAATAACGCCCACAAAAATACAAAAAACGCCCACACTTTTAATTAAAAAGACTCATATACCCTTATTTAATTTAAATACCAATATGACTTAATTTAAACTAAACACTCTAAACCACCATCCTAACGTATCAAACAATAATTGTGCACCACCCAACTACACCACACCCCCCACCAACGGAAACGAATATGGCCGGAAATCCCTCAACTCCGCCATCATCGCGCAATTCGCAGGTATTTTTTTATACTTATTTTTTACAATAATGTTGGACGAGTGCACATATTCGATAACAAAGACTGATTAGGGCAGTCACGCAATTTACATTAATTGCGTCTATTAAAGATCGTTTTTTTTTAAACCGATGGAACCGGTTTGCAAAACCGGTTGCGCCATGGACCAACCGGTTTTTCTGACCGGTTCCACTGTGGAAGAAACGGGTCTGTGGATCGGTTCTACAAAAGCGGTATGTCCATGGTGCAATCGGTTCCTAGAAACGGTACGTCCATGGCAGAACCGGTTTTGGGGACCGGTTCCATGGCTTAAATTTTTTTAAAAATTAAATCTTCTTTTTCCTTAAAAAAACTATTTTTTAATATATTTTTAGTGTGATTTAAAATATTTACAATATAATTTATTAATAAAACGATGTTTATACTTTATTAGATTCCTGATTATGGAGGTGATGGTGTTGACTACGGCTACGATTTTGTGACACAGACGCTTTTTGCGGATTTGGATGCTGTTTTTGAGTGGGCCAAAGCAATTGCTTTGCAAATTGGATTTGTTCTTGTTAAATCATCTAAGAAGACGCAAAGAGATGGTCGTCCATATGTGTATTTAAGATGCAATCGTTGGCAGAGTAATCGTAGTGAAAACCGAGACATGACAGTTGCAGTGCGTAAGAAGACGAGAAGCCAAGGGTGTAATTGTCCTTTTGTTATTAAGGCAAGATTTCGTGATCAAAGAGACGGTTGGGAAGTTGTTGTCGTTAGGGGAACACTAGGAATGCACAACCATCCATTGATTGTTTATCTTGAGGGTCATCGACAACTCAGCTACCTTAGCCCCGGTGCAAAAAAGTTAGTTCGCCAGTTGACTTTAGCACGAGGGAAACCCTCTCATATCATGGCTGCCATCAAAGACAAATATCCAACCATTTACCCAACCATACGACAAATCTATAACGAACGCATGAAGATTCGGCGGAAAGATTCTGAAGGAAGGGATGTTGTTCAACAGTTTCTTCACTTGGCAAATAAGGAAGAGTACGTTCAATGGATACTTATTACTGGTGTTGTTGACCACGCATTCCTAGCCAATCCTATTGGTGTGAACATGCTACGTACTTGGCCTCATGTTATATTGATGGATTCTACATACAAGACGAATAACTACAACATGCCTTTCTTCGAGATAGTTGGAATGACACCGACAAACCATACCTTTCTTATTGCATATGCGTTCATGAGGAGAGAGAATAAAGAAAGCTACTCGTGGGTGTTCAGGAGATTAAAAAATTTGTTTGGGGTAAATGTGAATCCGACTGTAGTGGTGACGGATCGTGAGGCCGGCCTTCTCACTCCCTTGAGTGATATTTTTCCGAATTCTTCACACTTGTTATGTACGTGGCACATCAACAAAGATGTGGAGGGTTGGGTGACTAAGCAATACAAGAACAAGGAGTTGGGTGTAAGATTCCAAAGAGGGAGATGGAAAGACATCATTAATGCCACATCTGAGGATGAATACAACAACGCCGTTCGAAATATGAAAGACATATGGGGGAGTCGTGTAGGTTTAGTAGGGTATGTTGAGGACACCTGGTTAGGGCCACATAGGCAAAAGTTCGTCCGAGCGTGGACTAACCATGTGTTTCATCTTGGCCAAACCACTACTAACAGGGTAGAGAGCCAGCATTCAGTTTTGAAGTCTTGGCTTGGGACTTCAACCGGGTCATTAGATACTATCTTTAGCACCGTTCACCGAGCTTTGGAACATCAGCAAACTCAGATTCGTTATTACCTAGAGGACTCTCGTAGGCGACATGCCGGATCACAGTTTCCATTCCAGCATCTTATTGGCATAATTTCAAACTACGCTCTTCAAATCTTGAAAGAAGAGCAGAAAAGGATGAGGGAATTGAGTGACCAAGTGTACGAGCGGTGTGGATGTGCTCTTCAGACTACTCATGGCCTCCCATGCGCTTGCATGATATACACAGCGATTCAGGCAGAGACGGGGCTTTATCGTGATCAGATTCATCCGTTTTGGAGGACGCTTGTTATTGGAGATGGTGTGGACACTCAGATTTTTGCCGAGGAGTCCGCACTGGATGCAGAGCACTTTCGGGCTCTTGTTGATGAGGTTCTTGGTTCTGACCCTGCTGTGATTCGTAGTATTTCACATCTCGTAGATGGGGAGTTGCATCCCGGTAGTACAGACATAGGCGAGCCAGATGTTAATGAGGCTACTAGAGGTCGACCTCGAGGGACTGGGTCCACGTCACGTAATTTGAGTGGATGGGAGTATGCAGCGCGCGATACTGGTCGAGGACGAGGTCGGAGTCGGGGACGAGGTCGTGGTAGCGGGGATTCGAGCAGCACTGTCAACATACCGAACACATCTGGTAAGACTTTTAATTAATTATTATTAATATTTAATTATCATTTATATTTAAACTCCATTGTTAATTAATGATTTAGATCTAATTAATTATATTAAATTAACTAATGTTTGGATTTAACTAATTGTTTAGAATTAATTATTGAATACATTTATTTGACAATTTAAATTTCATTAATTATTTACATTTATAAGTTCATGTGCATGTGTTTTAAATTAACAGGAAGGCGTATGAGTATCACGGACTATTGGTACGCTAGAGAGCTTCCCAGAGCTATTCTTGATTATGTGGAGGGTGTTGTCGATGTTATAGGAGATGGGAATTGTGGTTTTCGAGTCGTTGCAGACTGGATTTTTGGTGATCAAGAACAATGGCCATTTATTCGAGAGGCAATGGCGAACAAGCTACTAACACGCTTCAAATCCTTGTCCAACTCTAGTATGTTAGCCGGTGCAATTCGATTACCGCTCTTGTCAATGAACAACGTACAACCAAGCAAACTCAACATATAACCTTTTGCTACAGAATCTGGGGCTCGATCGGGTTGTTTCCTACACTTAGAGCTGATACACTCAACCCTCACACCCCCGTTAGCCCAGAGTGGCTTCGGTTTCTTGTGAAGCTCCTCAATATCGCTAAGTTGTAGCAACTCAACAAACATATCCTGCACCTTTAATGACGCTTCAAACATGCATATTGCATGACCCTCAACCGGAACTCTCAATATATGCCACACATCATGCAACATTATCGTCATCTCTCCAAATGGCATGTGAAAGGAGTTCGTGTCGGGCTGCCACCGCTCTACGAACGCAGAAATCAAGGGTGCATCAATGACAGAGTGCATAATAAAAGGCAAGTGAGAGAGTCCACTACCTTCAACAACTGGAAGAACCTCAGCGCTCAACGCATCTCTCCACTTCCTTAAGTCCTTACAATTATGTCCTCTGTTATGACAAGTGAGAATATCACGTTCATATCCTTCCCAAATCCGTGATGCAATATGTCCCCTAAAACTGGGAATGAGTGTATCGTCTAATGGACCTCCATCCATCGGCCCCTCAACTTTCCATGAAGTACTCTTCTTACTCTTACAAGACTTTTCAGGCTCAGATGCCTTAGAACTAACAAACTTCCCTCCTCTACCCTTCCTCACATGCACAACGGAAGGTGCAGGCTTGTGTTAAACTCCTATATCCATCGAAGGACTGACACGAGAGGACTCAACTAAGGGTGTACTACGGATCTCAGGCAAGGTAGGACTAAGAATACGAGGAAGTGGACTAAGAATATATCGTTCATCCTCCGAAATCAACTCGTGGTCTTCCTCATATATCGAGCCAGAGGATGGGTCGGAAAAGTTCTCCTCCTCACTCACGCATGCGCCTTTCTCCGCCATGTGCGATGAATCTCTCAGTGTTTGTCTCTCCCTCCTAATAGAAGCATTCACCCCCCTCGACCTAGTGTGACGAATACCAAAACCATCATCCCCAACATCTTCAGTGTACTCAATGTTTATCCTTTTAAATGTCGAACGCTAAAATGAAAAAAATATTTACGTTAATACTTTATTCAATTTGATGTGTATCTAATTACATATAAATGTTAATCAAAAACTTAGCGATAAATATTGCATATACTATAAAAATTCAACATACAGATTATAAAATTATATTTGAAAAAGAATTTTTCCTAATCAAGTTTTGTATTAAAATCAGAGGAAGACCTTTATTAAAATCATTTATAATCTGTATGTTGAATATTATGAGTTTCAATCAGAGTATTACCCAAATAAACATCTATTATAACACAATTTCTCTCAATATAACCCATCAAATTATCAGCAATATTCCACTCACATAACACACTACAGGCAATATTCTACTCACATACAGGGCCGTTCTTGAGAAGTTATGGGCCCTAGGCGAAACATCATACAAAGGCCCCCATATAATAATTTTAAGGAAAAAAATCATTTCATTTGATTGGTTTAGATTTTCCTTTAAATTTAATTCATTTTTAAATTTTAAATATATGTTGATCATATTTATAATTTTGATAAATTTTTTCTAGTTTTTTTTATTTCTATATCATCATTTCAGAATGAATGTCTTTAGGCATTATTTTATAAAAATTTTAATTTACAAATACTAAGTACTCTCTTCGAAAAATTTTATTTTATATCCTATCAATTGGTATTAATGTATTATAGAGGACAATAATATACTATATTTTAAAGCTGTGCCAAAAAAGGACATGTTAATCGTGAAATGTGAAATGAATACTCCCTCCGTCCCATAATATAAGTCCCCTTTCTATTTTGGGAGTCAAACTTTGAAATCTTTGACAAAATATACTTATTTATATATACAAGAAAACATACTCATGAGATCTTGTTAGAATTGCCTTAATATGTATTTTTATAATATCAACTTTTTATATTTTTTACTAATACGAAATTGAAGATATAGAAGGTCATAGGTGCGTATTAGAGACTGTGCAAAGGAAAACAGAACTTATATTTGGGGACGGAGGAAGTAGGTACTAATTAAGTCGTTCAAGTTATTAAATGAAAAGCAATGTTTCACTTCATCAATTACTGTTGTTTTTGAATTGGAATTCCCACATTAGCATAACATAATGGCATTAAATCATAGTTAATGAATTGCATTAATTTGAGCTTGGGAATAAAAGAACATTAGTCAACTAACTATTGGAATTGTACAATTTTAAATGCCAACGTTTTTCACTAAACTAAAACTTAATTTTCATGGCAACTAAAGAAAATTAACTAACATGTAACCACATCTCTAAGTGGCAGTGTAAGTAATTGAAATATATACTAGTGTATTACTAATGGATTATTACACATTAAGCGTATTACTAGTAAGCAACATTAAGTTCTTCCTAGGAGCAATATACTCAGTCAAGCTGCAAACGCAAATTCCCAGGAAAAGAGACTCGCACAGGAGATTGCTGAACTTGAGCGAGATACAGGTAGCTTAAAGCTTTCTTCTGTCATTCTTTCTCTAGTCTACCACTTCCGATTCTTGTATCTTAGGAACCGGACCTTAAAACCGTTTCAATAATGGTGAAAACAATTTCTAGGCCCGGTTCTTCAAGAAAGAAAATTTAAAAAAAAAAGAACATAACCGGGCCTAGAAAACGGTTTCACCATTGATGAAACGTTTTCAAGGTCCGGTTCTTGGGGGAACGAAAATTAAAAAAAAAAAGAACCTAACCTTCACCGGCGGCTTAGACGACGGTGAGGCTAAGTTAAGCCTCTTCTTTGCGACCATGACGGACGGTGGCGGCAAAGGATGCGAAGTGGGCAGCTTCAATTACCGACTTACCGTTGCCGGGCTGCGAAATGGTGATGGACGGCGCTAGGTCAAGGGAGAAGAGGATATGTGGTTGCGGGGCTGTGGAGTGGTGAGGGACTGATGTTTGTGAGGGAGAGCTACAGGGAAAGAGGGAGATAGTTTAACTTTAAATAAGGTTAAATTGGTAAATTCTTATTTTTGGTGTGGGCGTTTTTTGTATAATTGTGGGCGTAATTTAGCTCCTCACAAAAAAAAATGAGGAAGTACTTCTTCTTATAAAGAATCCTCATTAAAAGAAATTGATTTATGATGTTCTTAAAAAAGGAAATTGTGTTGCATTATATTTTTATTGTGCATATATAAAGGAAAATATGTACGAAAAAAATAAAACTTTTAAAAACTATCGAAAACCATCCATGCATTGAAAAATGTGTATAGTATTTCACTCACAAGATATAAGCATTGTCACTCATTAAGCACAATTTATAACTTTATTTTTCTGCAAAATATAAATGAAATCGTGCATCGCACGGGTCCTATGCTAGTCTTAAGTTAAAAGGAGAGGTGTCTGGTTTTAGTTTCAAATAATCTTTACTTTTGTCAATTTTAAAAGTAATTAGATAACAATATTGGAAAATATTATAAAGGGCAATAATATAGCATGTGAGGTGGCGAGAATGAGAAAAAATGAATTTTTCATACTCACGTCCTTTAAAAATTAAAGAAAAAATGGTCAAATGTCTAACAAAGCTAAGTTTTTCACTCGTGGTGTGTCACACGAAGCTAACTTTCATACCTACTTGTTATAGTAAACAATTTTTATACCAATATGGTAGAGGTCATTAAATTTTATACCCATATGGCTAAGTGACCTAATATAGTATAGCCAATATTTGATTTTTAATTTAGATTAGAAAGTTGGGACTTTAAGTATCATTGTATCAAATATATCAATTATTTAGGTACTCCCTCCGTAACATAACAATTGCAACAATTAAATATTTTATCTCTCACGATGGTGTTGATGTTGGTTCTAGGATGATGGTGATGTTTATGGTGTTGTTTTCGGTAATTCTAGGAGCTCGGGTGGCTCGCCGGTGGTTTAGGGTGGCAATGAGGGCGGTCGAATGTGGTAATTAAAAAAAAACATATAAGGTGGTTATTTTCAAAATGAGGTACTTATTTGATGGTTAGAACCTATTTTGCCTAAAACCTACGATATCTGTGAAAACAAATTTAGTGAAACTTATTGGAATTATCTGAATTTAATCTTGGTCCACCCCGTACTATGAACCTGTTTTGCTAGACATATGATTTCCTGGTGTTTGTTTCTATAGGCATAATAAAATAGGAGTAATTGTGTTGTGCTGTCAAGTTCTTAATGCTTTTTCATCTTACTTGAAGGCTTGAAGCACAGGTTAATTCTTGAAGCTTAAAACTTTTTCCATTCTTCTTTGAAACTTTTTCCATTCTTCTTTGAACATAGACGGAAGCGGAAGGACCAAATACGACTTCTGAGTTTATTGGGATGAACTTGCTTTATTTTGGCATATTTGATCAGCCAACGAAGGACCAACCTGTTGAGTGTGACAAGCTCGACAAACCCAAGAAGAAATGGCTCGAACAAGATCGGGGACACGAAGAGGCAAAAACGGGTTAGAAGCGCATGACCTGGCTGGGTCAGGGCCGGACCCGACCGTGTCCGATGTGTAGCATACTAGCATGTCGCAGCAGCAGCACAAGACCGAAGACCCGACTGGGTAGGCCAATCCCCGCCCGGGTCCGCGGCAGAACTGAAGCTGGAGTGTTGTTTGTTGGCTTGACCCGACTGGGTAGGGCATGACCCGGTCGGGTCCTGGGCAAATTTGGCAGTTTTTGCTTTGTTGTGTTATGTAATTAATTTCCCTTGTTGCGTATGATTATCTTGTTTTCGAGATAAGTTTATTTTCCTAGTTTTGATATGTTTCCTAAGTAGTAAAAGTTTGTAATTAGTAAAGTCTTAGATTATCTTATTAGTTGAGATAAAGATCGATGTAAACTATGAAAGGGTTGTTAGTTTCCTAAATCTATTAGATTTTGATTTTAGTAAGATCGAAGTCCTATAAATAGGGGATTATAGGCAGATTGTTAGGTATGCACAAAGATTTGGGAGAGAACCTTGTAGACCGTATTAATCGATTAATAAAAGAAAAGTTGGGGGCTTTGAACCTCCTTAGAAATTTTAGTGTTGCCATATTTTGTTAATTTCAAATTTACATAAAACACAACCATATTTTTTTGCAATAAGTTATAACAAGTGTTATTAGAGCCGAGGTTTGCGATCCAAGATGGAGAAGGTGTTTGGGGGTAAATTTGAGATTGTGTTGTCTAACAGGAAGAACAATTTTTCGTTGTGGCAAAGTATGATAAAAGACATCCTAGTTCAGCAAGGTTACATTCAACCCTTGATGATGAGAAACCTAAGGAGATACAAGAGCCAAAGTGGAACAATATGAAGCTTCGTGCTATTAGTACGATTCGATTGTCACTAGCGCCAGAAATCAAGTACAATGTCCTAGATGAGTGTTAACACACAAAAATATTGAGTTGACTTTGTCTAGATAGATTTGGACAATGATTGACTTATGATGGCTTCACTGGCGATGAAGAGTTCAAGCGCCAAAACGCTATTCAGCATTTACGTGATCAAGGAGTTCAAATGGTTTCTAGAAGGCAAAGACGGAGCAGTTATTGATGAAACATTTAAGTTCAAATCCAGAGAAGATGGCACCTAAAGGATAACCGCCTGTAACCCCACGATCTGTAGCACTATCTATCTATAAATAGGCATGAAGACATAGAAGAAACAACACCAAACACAACAACAAGCCTATCTATTCTTCTTTTCACACTTTTACTGCTTTTTGTAGTTTTCAACTTAGCTAGCTAGTTGTTGAACATTTGTTAAGGAATTACGATGTTAACAATAGCATACCAAACCCTTGTATGTTACTATTGATATAGATGGGGTAAAGATAGGTAAAGTATTAGTTGACTCTGGCGCCACAATCAATTTAATGCCCTTATCAGTATTTAATGCCTTGGGTAAGGATAGAAGTGATTTACCCAATGTTAAAATACAAGTCGCTACCTTCAATGGCAAGTCTGTTTGTACCGAAGGTCTGGCGTCTATGCATGTGCAAGTAGGTACTAGTAAGACTTGGTCAGCTTTCTTTATAGTAAGTGGGAAGGGAAATTGTAATGCAATTCTAGGTAGAGAATGGCTACACCAGACTCATGCTATACCTTCTACTTTGCATCAGAAAGTCATACTATGGAATGGTAATGAATATGAAGTAGTTTGTGCTGATGTAGGAGCTTGTCTGATTGATACTAACCAAGATTTTCCCAGGATTATTATGAGGACGTTACCAAACGACAAAGAGATTGTACTCAAACTTGAAAATCGACCATCTCCTTCAGTGAAAGTTGTTTCAAGTGCAATCCGGTCGAGTAAAGAGGTAGCTGTGGATGGCGCAGAACACAACACGTCCACAGATTAAGGTGCGAGGATCAGAGTCACTTGTGGATCCCATGACAAGTACCTTGTGTGAAGTGTCAGTAGGGGGAAAAAGTGATGATGTACTAAGCACTATAAAGGGGAGGACGTGTTCTACTTCTTAATGTAATTAGTCTTAGACATAACTAATTATGTTTGGACCGTTATTTGTTGTTCTGACTTTACCAATGAATTTCGATATTACAACTAAGAGTAGCATGGCACCACCTCTTCAGAAGTTCTTTGCTTATGGACCTATACCATTTAGCATAAGAGCATATTCAATCATATGTTTTGGCTCGGTTAACAAACTCTCTCCGATATTCCTTTCTAAAAACAAAAAATGTAGGAAGGGGTCCAAAGGGGGCCATAAGAGTCAAATCTATGAGTTCCTTAAAGAGATTGTAGCTGACTAATTGCTACAGTGCAGGATATGGTATTAATACGGTCCTGTGGCTTTGGGGCGTTCTCTGCCTCATTATATAGCACCAGAACCTCTTCAAGTGCCTCACGTGTGGGAAGAGGGGGTTGACCTACACAAGAAGTCCATTGAAGGTTAGAATAACGCGAAATTCAATTGCTACTTGATTAAGGGATACTGAGATTACCTGCTCTGTCCTTGGCCAATCCATAGCCTGCCCGAAGTATGAAAGTAGGAGGGGTGCCAGATACTTACATAACAACAAGAAGGTAGTGCACATTCAGTATCAAAAAGAATATGAACAAGCTTAACAAAGGCCATAAAATTTTAGAAAGAGGTTAATACACAAACCTTCTTTAAAAGGGGCGATGATTTGTCAGTAGAAACTGCTTTTCCCTTATCTGATGTGCAGCAGTGGTCTTCCCAGAGCCAAATGCCCCATCACGAGTATGGGTAGTGCCTCCAACAGGGGTGGTCCTAGCATCCTCCTTATGCTGGTTTTAATCCTTGGGTGCCGGGGAACCTTCACAAGTGGAAGGAGTGCTTGAAGAGGAGGCGCCAGAAGTTGGAGTGGCAAAAGGCTCTGTAGATGCTGCTTTCTGCGCAGATTCAGGCGAGAGGGAGACTTCAGGTCGATTTTCCTCAGCAGGGTTTGTCCGAGTTGGACTATTGTTTGACTCTAGAGGATAATCAGTCTGTTCAGGAGGAACAGTGGGAGCATTCTTGTAGGCTTCCTCTTCTGGGCAGGCACATCTTTCTCTATAACTGACTCCTTCTCAACACCATCAGTGGCTTCCCTTTGGGATGTCATTGAAGGAACAGTAGATCCTTGAGGAGGAGAAGAGGCTGACTGGCGCTGCTTCTTTCTGGAAGAGTCACCTTTTCATGCAGCCTGCCGTTTGGCTTGCTGATACCCAGAAGAGGACCTAGTCTTGGCTGTTTTGCTGGGACCCATCTTATGGGCAGTTTCCTCCTCCTCCTCACTACTCAAAACCACTGTATCATGATGAGGAGTTGGAGAGCGAGCTTTCCTTTTCTTCTTATATAGGGCTGTGAAGAATGAAAAGGGTTAACGTTGAGTTCGGGATGCTTAGCCGGAAAGATTAAGATAAGACATGTTACCTGAGATTGGCCGCCGGTCATCCTTATTATCATCGTCAGAATCTGATTGACCTGGCTTTAATGCAGACTGTGCTCCAGAAGAAGGCTTGGAAGAGACAGGCTTTCGGTGTCTGTTGCCCCTTCGTTTCTGAGCAGCAAGAGGAACTGGACGATCAAGCATTTCCTGAAGAGCTGCAGTGGGTAGATGAGGAACCAAAAACCGAAGCATGTTATCATCTATGGTGGTTGGCATATAGTTGAATTCTGTAGCAAGGAATTGCCCTTATTGGAGTTGGACTTCCTTTCCTTGCGAGTTGCTGGTTTTGACAGAATCAACAATAGTTTTCTTACTACCTGCATGAAAATGGTAGTTTGAATGAAACAGGGAGAGGTATAAGATCACAAATTTAAAAACAATTCAAGGATACGCTACTACCTTTAAAGCTAATTATGCCTAACGAAAAGTTGGATTTGGCATCTTCAATGACCCTACCAAAAAGAGGTCCAGAGTAGCACCAACAGAGATAGCTGATGGTCACCAGGGAACAGGCAGCTCCAGTAGGAAGTGCAACAAACTTGAATTTCAAGGTGGGGCTATGCAAGACTTTCTCCTGGGAAAAGATAAACCTAGCTTCCCACGGGTAATTGCCTGAGGTGATTAAGGGAGCAGCTAGGGACTGGCAGAAGCCAAATTGTCTGGCGACCAGCTGGGGGTTATACACCTCGAAGCCGAAATGTTCAGGCTCTTCCGCTGGTAGATCTCTGGCGATGAGACAAAACACCAGAAGGGTGTATCACGCTCAAACGTACGAGCCATCCCTACTCTCTTTAACCAATCAGGGGTGGCGTCATAGACCCCCTTACGTATCTGCCCAGTCTTTGGCTCCTACAGGAAACCATGGTCCAGGGAGAGGATCAAGCTCCAAATGACACTGCGTAACAAAGTCTGGCTCTACTACCCTTTGATGATCATAGCATACAAAGTAAACTTCAGCGACAAAATTACAGTGCACGTAGGGTGTAGTACCTGCAGTGCTGGCCTTACTCCCACTGTTTTCCTGGAGTTTACCAATGATTTCATCATGGCTCAACTCAAAGCCAAGGTCAGTGTACAGACTTCCCCAACATGGTAAGAGCCACAGAGGGCCACCAATGTCTTGGAGGTTGGTTCCCTCTATCAACGCCATCCTACATCTATACAAACAACAATATAGTTGGCCCAAAATGATGGGGCCTAGTGCCAGAAAAGATTTGTTGTATGCAATATTAACAGCCAAGGGCAGGTAAAGAGCAGATATGCACTAGAGCGACACATCATCAAACGAGTAAGCGCGAAAACAATAAAGAGTACCTCTTCTTCGCTTGATACCTTTTTGGGTGGCGATGATGATGAAGATGATGAAGAGAAATGAGTGATAAATGCATTAAACCCAATCTTGCTTTTGCCTTTCATAATTGATTTCAGAAGGGTGAGGCTACGTGCATATAAATCTTCTACTCCCTCTATGACCTTGAATACCCTAAATGTCTGCCCCTCATCTTCAAAAGGCGAAAGCCCAGTTAGAAACTCAATGTCTGCTAAAGTAACAGACATACAACCCTAGCGAAGGAGAAAGCAATTCAGTACAGGATCCCACAAGGACATTAAGGCACAATTTAGAGGGCCACTGAAAGGAATCTTACTGAATGTAGCAAGTTTAAGAAAACTAAGAATGCACTTCTTTTCCCATAAAGGATGAAACTTGGAAAGGCGTTTGAACCAGTCGCGAGCATTTAAATCTTGGACCCAACCTTTAATCTAATTTTGACTTAGGATCCAGTGGGTAGCACCACCCGATCTAGTGCCATGGTCAGGGTGAAGTCCGATAAATGCCACTGGGCGAGGATCGTCTTTCCCAAGGAAACATCTGGTAATTTTGGGACTAATGTCCCTTCGGAAGACTTCGTCATCCCCTTTCTCGGTAACAGAGAAGGAGAATGCAGGACCAAGAGATGCAACATCCCTATGTCGCTTTAAATAAATTTCCCAAAGCAAATAGGGTTTGAAAGCAACTGGTTGTTGCTCAAGAAGATGGAAAAATTGTATGGCCTCCAAATAAGGAGCCTCAGTTTTGTAAAATTGCAGAACTTCTGAAGAGATTGCTGAAGACATGGTTGTTGGTTGAAGCAAGAGGAAGAAGAGGTTTGCAGAATTTCTCTGGGAGAAGAAAGAAGTGATATGTTTCCCTTCAAATTCCCTTTATATACATAGGGGAAGTGAAAAGATGCGTCGATGGACTTCGTCCACGTGTCGTAATTGTCAGAGAAAGGAGAAATTTGATCCGAAAAAGGGAAGGATGTTAAATAATGACTTTGCCCTTCACATCATTAAAATGTGTGGGTAAAAAGCATCCAGAAAATTAAGAGAGTAACGAAAGGCCTAACTACTCATCTTTAAAAAGAGAGTTTTAGGGGGAAGGCGTCAGTCAAATCTTTTCATTTTCAAATAGGGTTTGAGGTCTGGTGATTTTCTTGATCATTTTCAAGACCTCGGAGTCTGTAGGGTTAAGCATTTTCTACTGTTTCTTCAAGCGTTCTTCTACACCGACGATGGAGTTCAAGTCTACATTTCCAAGTCATGCTTTTGCTGAGGGTTTCAAAGGTGTCACATGGTGGAAAGTGGAGAGATACCTCAATAATCTTCCCTACGAAAAACAGGCAGAAGCCTTGAGAGTGATCAGGAAGAAAGAATTCCAGCGATTCCTCAATTGGCCTCAGGATATTGGCCATCCCTATTCCAATGAGGAACACCGTGCAGACGAAGAACGTCTTAGGCAATAGAGGGAAAGAGAGGCCAGGTTGGCAAGAGAGGCCTTGAAGATAATCGGGATCCAGAGGAAGAGTCTGGTACAAACTCTTTTAGGAAGACGAGCAGGAGAGGCAAGTGTGCTCGTCAAATTGCAAGGGAAATGTGTGTTCAAGAAGGGGATTTCTCCGACGGAGCAGATTCTGACAACTACATGCTTGCTGAGAAGGATTGAAAGTGTTTGATGATTCAACCTTTCTTTCGTTAAAATTCTTCTTAGCAAGTTTTTGGATCATAGGGTATGAAGGATACTAAGTCAAAAAGTGATGTTCTTAAGCATCATTACTTAGTGTTGAAATTTTGCTCATTTGCTAAGCCCCAAAAGAAACATCGTTCAATGTTATTGCTTAGTAATTGTATATACATCTTTTCATGTTAAATAAAAAATGGTTCTACAAAAAAACCATTGTTTAACGAATTTGCAAATTATGATCCAAAATTATGTTACTCGATGGAAACACTCTAGTTGATAAAAATATTTGAAATTCTCATTGAGACATCATTAAATAAGTGTGAGTAATATAATTATAATTTGGTAGATGAAATGATAAGGGGTCATTATTACTTTGAACCCGGCGCACAACGTGTCAGTAATTAAATTATGACAAAACTTTGGACGATAAGTCTAGAAGGATTAAAAGGAAGTTAAAAGGTCTTAACAAATTTCAAGGGGCGAACTACTTCACCCATAGCAGTTTATTGGTCAAGAGATCATAAAAGGACACGTCTTTTGGTGTTAGTATTATCCCTATATTCAACTTCCCTTTTAAAAGAATGTTAACTTTCCTTCTTCTATAAGATCATTTCAAAAAGTTACTTTTTCCCCTACTCTTCCGCAAAATCTTTCAGAAAATCTTTTACACAGTGACTGAAAAGAAAAGTTCTTCTAGCCTTTCTACAAAATTTCTGCTCCTTTGGAACACCAACGCCAATGGCTAATGAGGAAATTGTCCAACAGTTCGAGGGTCTCAACATCTTAGAAGACCTAGGGCTCCCAGGACATTGGGAAAACGATGTGTGGGTGATCCAGATGCCACCACAAGACCCATGGATGGTACCAGCGTTTGTCGCTGAGCAGATGGGTACTTTGGACTACCCTGGTCCATGCTTGAATCACCATCTGGAGTGGAGAGCAGACTGCTTTACGGCTCAAAAGCAGCGATTCCGTCAGAAGTTGGCCGCAAAATGGGGATATGTACTGCCCATTTTTGAAGATCGAGAAGGGGAGACACGAATGGGGGTTGTCGAAACCTTTCATAAGCAAGAGTTTGTCTAAGAACATTTGTTGCCAAGGGTTTGGGGAGAGACACTCCAAAATCTGGCTCTGGTTTATAAGGCCTATGCCCCAGCCTATGAGTGGTATAAGGTGACATGTTGGGGAGATTACTATGCTGTCACCCTCACCAACGGGCATAATGGTGTAATTTGAACTCGCAAGTACCAGTGTGCTTGTCAGTTGTGGGAGGAATCAACCGAGCGAGATAATTTCGTCGATTGGGATCTAATCGCGCCTGAGCACGAGAATTTTGAGGATTATCTCCAAAATCCCGCTATTCTAAAGGCAATCAACAGGCTCCCAGATGAAGAGGAAATCTGATTTCCCCCTTTTCCTTCCAAAGACCACAAAATAAATATATGTACAGATATTTAGGTCTTTTTCTTATTTTGCTTACCAAAAGTACTACTCAAATCAGGATCTTATTTTGTAAACCTGATGTACTAGGCTGTAATTACTATTGATTACTAATGAATCAGTACCATTATTAACTAAATATTGTTTCATTATGATCAAATATTGCTTCCCTCAATTCATTATTCTGCTTTTCATTACTAAGCATGTGCAAGGAAATATGATCAGTTAATTTACAAAGTTTCAAACGCCATCACCTTTGCAAATTAAGGGGGCAATTTGTTAACACACAAAAATATTGAGTTGACATTGTCTAGACAGAGTTGGACAATGACTGACTTATAATTGCTTAACTGGCGATGAAGAGTTCAAGCGCCAAAACGCTGTTCAGCATTTACGTGATCAAGGAGTTCAAACGTTTCTAGAAGGCAAAGACGAAACAGCTATTGATGAAACATTCAAGTTCAAATCTAGAGAAGATGACACCTAAATGATAACCGCCTATAACCCCACAATATGCAGCACTATCCATCTATAAATATGCGTGAAGACATAGAAGCAAAGGACAACAATAAACACACAGACAATCTATTCTCCTTTTCAGACTTTTACTGCTTTTCGTAGTTTTCAACTTGGCTTCTCAGCCAAGTCTAGTGTAGCATAGCGTAGATTAGCGTGGTTCCAAAATTCTTCACTAGGAAGTATTTTCTTCTCCAATTGTGCGACTATGGAGGTAATACTCCTTCATTTCAATGCAATTGTAGTCTGACTCTATCCCTTTATATATATGGAAGGCTTTCGTATCTTGCATCCATGCTTGCTTGCTTATAGTTTCAGTTTTCATTCCACTCTTAGTGCAACTGTCACGTCCTTCTGATTGCTTTGACTCTAAATACATCTCCTAGGGGATTTGACGTTAGCGAGGTTATCCAGTGTAATCAGTAACAAGAGGGGCAACCCCCTTGAGAACCAAAAACAATATTGGGCATTTCACTTGTTGGTGAAGTGCAAAGTCACCTCAACAATGAGAAAGATTCGAAAGGATTGTAGGAGAAACTAGAGAAGATCTATAATGAAAAATATCTAGCAAATAAGCTGTTCTTGAAGAAGGATTTGTTCGAGCTCGAGATGGAGGACATTGGAGATTTGAGGGATCATCTAAACAAGTTCAATGGCTTGATCACCCAATTGGCTAGTTTGGATGAGAAATTCAAGGATGAGGACAAGACGATAGTGTTGTTGGCGTCTTTAGCAAAAAGGTATAATTCTATTATTACTAGTTTGCTTGTAGGGTGAACAACATTAACACTTGATGAGACTATTGTTGTGCTGCTTGAGTATGAGAAGTTGTCAAAGCAAAGTTCATCATCTTTAGTTCATGGAAGTGGCTTTGTGGAAGATGGGGGTGATAATCGTGGCTCCAAGGATGGAAACAAGATGCAACATCCCAATGTCAAGTGCTATTATTGCAGTGAGATGGGACACTATTAATCTGATTGTCCTATAGGAAATGAGGACTTGAAGAAGATGAAGAAAGCTAAGGGGAAAGGAGTTGCTACTTTTGCGAACGAGGAGGATGATCTAGTCTTGATGGTTCATGATAATGTTGAACCTAGTAATGATGTGGACTGGGTTCTCGATTCTGGAAGTTCTCATCATCTTTGTTGTGGGGAGGACTTGTTTACTTCCTATACAAAGTGTGAGGGAAAATACATGGTTTTACCGAATGGTGAGAAAGTGAAAGTAGAAGGTGTGGGAGTTGTGGAAATTCAACTCCAAAACGACATGATGATTACTATAGCCGCGGTGAGACATGTACCAAGGCTATAATAGAATTTGATCTCATTGGGGAGATTGGATGGGAAAGGTTATGAAGTTCATATGTGCAATGGACAAGTGATGGTGACCGATGGCCCTGTACCATTTATGACTGGTAAGAAGAACAAGGAGAATTTGTTCGTATTAAATCACAATGGCATTTGGCTCAAGGAGAGGTTTGTGAGTACGTCGAGCTTGAGGGGGAGGATTGTTGAGTATGACCAGCTCGACGAACCCAAGAAGAAGTGGTTCGAACAAGCTCGGAGACACGAAGAGGCAGAAACGGTTTGGAAAGTGCAAGACCCAGCTGGGTCCGAGGTGTAGCATGTCACAGCAGCAGAACAAGACCGAAGACCCGACCCGGTGGGCCAAGCCCCGCCCTGGTCCGCGACAGAACTGAAGTTGGAGTGTTATTTGTTGGCTTGACCCGACCGGGTGGGGCATGACCCGGTCGATTCCTGGGCAAATTTAGCAGTTTTTGCTTCGTTGTGTTACGTAATTAATTTCCCTTGTTGCGTATTATTATCTTGTTTCCTAGATAAGTTTATTTTACTAGTTTTGATATGTTTCCTAAGTAGTACAAGTTTGTAATTAGGAAAGTCTTTGATTATCTTATTAGTTAAGATAAAGATCGACGTAAACTAGGAAAAGATTGTTAGTTTCCAAAATCTATTAGATTTAGATTTTTGGAAGATCGAAGTTCTATAAATAGGGGATTATAAGCATATTATTAGGTATGCACAAAGATTTGCGAGAGAACCTTGTAGACCGTATTAATCGATTAATAAAGAAAAGGTGGGGGTTTGAACCTCCTTAGAAATTTGAGTGTTGTCATATTTTGTTAATTTCAAATTTACATAAAACAAAACCATTTTTTTTGTGACAAGTTATAACACAACCTACAATCAGAATCTTTAGACAGTGATTGGTTTATCATCATGAAATCTCATCACGAGATGTACCTTTTTTTTTAAAGAAGCCCTTGTTTTTTGTTTCACACACGACTGATAAATCGGTAATTGAAGATATTGATAAATCGGTAGATAAAGAGACGAGGGAGATTTGACCTTTTTCTTACAAAAGGAATAGAAAATTATTTTCCTCCTATATGGGGTTTATTATTTGTCGCCCATATACACTTATAATCGGCCAAAAATTAAATATAAAATTACAAAAATACCCTTATACATCCAATACCACTGTCACTCATCTCTCTCCTCCTTCTCCTTCTCCTTCTCCTTCTCCTTCTTCCTCTTCCACTGCTACTGTAACTATCAATTACCCATAGCTCAACCCACCACCGAAACAAGCTTAACCCAACCGAAGAAGACCCAATATACACTTATACAAGTATATGATTGCTTCTTTTCGAAATGAAAAACTAACTTTGGACAGATTCACTCGAGCATATCATGAATCCTTTTGTTTGCTTCTATAACAATTTAATCAGTGATTCGGTCTATGCCTGATTGGGAACTCAATTTATTACTTCATCAATTTGATCTTATAATCCTATTCTTTAAAAAATGCTTTCATTTTCTCTTTATTTTTCGTGGTGGCCGGTGTATTTCACCATTAGATGCTCAAACCTTTGTATTACACCTTATGAAACCATCATTAATCAACGCATCATCCCAATCACTAAATCAAATTTGTTTTTCTTTTTATAATAATGATGAGTTTGAAGTGTATAGCCTTTTTTTTAAAAAGGGTTTTTCCCACTGGTACACCTGAGAATTGGCGAAATCCCAGTAGTGCACCCGAGTTTTTTTTTCCCATTGGTACACTTGAGTTTAACCTTATGTCCTAATTGTAACTAAAACGCTCGTTAAACCTTAATTAAAACATTAATTTTTATACATATTATATACGAATGCGTATTTTTATGCGTATTTTTATATGAATACATATTTTTATACTTATTTTATACAAACTATGGATTTAAACCTATTTTTATGCATATTTTTATATGAATACGTATTTTTATACTTATTTTAGTATTTATATATATTTTTATGCATATTTTTATACGAAATATGTATAAATATTTTTTTTAACGCAGTTCGGGGCTAATAGGGTCTTTTTTTCAATTCCGACCTCAAAAAGGACCCCATAAGGCTTAAAATGACCCGTCAAACCTTAAAAGGGCTATTTTTTTTTCTGATACGTAGATCGATGCGCGCAAATCGAGGCTATCCGGGTACGCAGATCCAGGTTAATCGGGTCGTTTTCTACAAATTCCGACCTCGAAACGGACCCTACAAGGGTTAAAATGCCCCGTAAAACCTTTAACGGGCCTTTTTTCTGACATGTAGATCGATGCGTGCAAATTGAGGCTATCCAGGAACGCAGATCCGGATAATCGGGTCGTTTTTTTGAAATTCTGACCTCGAAACGGAAAATGACCCGTAAAACCTTTAACGGGCTTTTTTTATGTTTTTCCTTTTTTTATGGGTTAATTAAGATTTTTTGTTTAGTTTAAGGTTTAAATTAAGGTTTAGGTGTTAATTAAGGTTTAAGGATTGTTTTAGTTATATTTGGGAGTTTAGGTTAAACTCAAGTGTACCAGTGGGAAAAAAAACTCAGGTGTACTACTGGGATTTCACCAAAAAATTCCCAGGTGTACCAGTGGGAATTTCCCTTTAAAAAATATATATAAAATTACACAAATGTCTAAGCAAGACGTTTGAGATGGAAAGTAAACGTCTATAGGAGACGTCTTAGACTGATTAGGAAACGTCTGTAATAGACATTTTAGACTGATGAAGAAACGCCTGTAATAGACGTTCTGCGAGTGTAACCAACATCTGTACTGAACATTTGCTTCAAGTTCCTAACGTCCTACACAGACGTTTCGGAGACGTTTAATAAACACGTTTTGAAGTTTCGTTCCTCCTTCCTATGATGAAAGGGTTGTCATTTTCTATCTAATTTTGAGCGATTCTAAGTGTTTTGTGGGCGATGTTTAGGGGTTTAGACTTGTCATACTATAGATGTTGTAGGCCGGTGGTTTAGTATTTTTCTATTGATAAATGTCAAATGTACTCTTGATGTAGTGATGGATGATTAGTCCTATAATTTGAAATTAAATTGTAAGTTTTCTCCTTCCTTTGGTTTTGTGCAACTAGAAATCTTTCCAAAACTCCAGCTTAATTATATTAGTGTCTTTGCTTTTTTGATGTTTGATTGATGCATGATTTTGGATTTTATTGGTCATGTAATTAAAGCCTTACCTTGAATGAAGGAGATTGCTAAATGCAACCTGACTTTACTCAACGCAACCCATAATCCATCATTTATTAGCGTTTGTAAAAAATATTCTATTCTCTTTCCTTCTCCTTCTCTAATCACTTTAGTAATGATAATAGTGAAATAATTCCTTCTAAAATGCATAAGATCTTCAATGGACAATGATTTTTCACAAAAACCAGTACAAATTTTATAAATAAAGAGAAAAATCTAATGAACATTTTTTTCTTTTCGTTTTTTCCCATTTCGTTCAATACTCATGAAACAATTATTAATTTCATGTAAGTTGAATAAAACAGTATTACTACTTCATGAGATTGAACAAAACAGGGAGGTTATTTCATATAAGTTGAATGAAACAGTGTCACCATTTCTTACAACTTGAATGAACTAAATAACTTGAATGAAAAAGTAAAGGTATATGGTAAAAGTAAGGGAAAGTAAGGTTAAAAAGCAAAAATAGATTGGAGAGAGAGTGTCCCATAATAGAATAAAGTACAATGCTGTTAACACCCAAAAATATCGTGTTGACTTTGTCTTAACAGAGTTGGACAATGATTGACTTGCGACGGGTTAACTGGCAATGAAGAGCTCAAGCGCCAGTCTAAACGACTTATGAGATATTCATCGTTAACGAGATCAAGGAGTTTAAATGCTTTCTAGAAGGCAAAGACGGAGCGGTGATGATGTAACATTCAAGTTCAAATCAGGAGAAGATGGCGCTTAAAGGAAAAACCGCCCATAACCCCACGATCTGCAGCACTATCCCTCTATAAATATGCGTGAAGAAATAGAAGCAAAGGACAACAACAAATACACAGACAATCTATTCTTCTTTTCGCACTTTTACTGCTTTCAGTAGTTTTACACTTGGCTTCTCTGCCAAGTTCAGTGTAGCGTAGGGTAGATTAGCGTGGTTACAAAATTCTTCACTAGGAAGTATTTCCCTTTCCAATTGTACGACTATGGAGGTATTACTCCTTCATCTTAATGCAATTCTAGCCTGACTCTATCCCTTTATATATATGGAAGGCTTTCGTATCTTGCATCCATGCTTGCTTGCTTTTTAGTATTAGTTTTCATTCCACTCTTAGTGCAACTGTCACGTCCTTTTATTGCTTTGACCCTAAATACATCTTCTAGGAGCTTTGACGTTAGAGAGGTTATCCAGAGTAATCAATCACAAGAGGGGCAGCCCCCTAGCGAACCAAAAACAATATTGCGCGTTTGACTTGTGGGTGAAGTGCAAAGTCACCTCAACAGGTTTTTGGCAACCACAGTGGGAGGAGACAGTTATACTTGGATCTTGAAGTTATACTTTGATCTGAGAGAGATTCCTTAATGGCTCCAAGAAGATCTACTCGTAAAGGTGTATGCGTCAATTTTGGGCCTACGTCACAATTGTTTGAATTCTTGTTAACACCGTACGTGAATGCGGCTAATAGAAGTCGCCACCAGGCCTTTACAAGGTTGCACGAACACCGAAGAAGTACCAATGCCAAGAGCAATTGGCCCTATATGGTCATGAACCAGAGTATGGGTTCGGGGACAGGTTACGAGCGAATTAGAAATTAAACTCGCCCGCTTGTAAGCGGTCTTTACTAGGTCTCATTTGTGGTTGTATCATTATTATTCCCAAATTCAAAGGTATCTCATTATGTCCTTAAAGCGCGTTACTAGGCAAGTTTGGTTATTAGTACATATCAATTACTAAAGAATCGTGAAAACTTTATTTAAAGTCAAGTTAAAAGGAACCTAAATCAATTAGAGTCCGAACTTGTGATGGTCCAGAAATCACAAGTTCAAATACACAAAGAATGCACAACAAAATAAATGATACAAAACATTATGTACAAAAAAAATAAAACATACACGTGCAAGTTGAAGTGTAGCAATATATGTGGTTTTGACGTGCAGTTTGATTAGTAACAAATATGTACAATAATAATAATAATAAAAATGACAACAAAAATGAGGAAAATGATGATAATGACGATAATTAAAAGGTTTACAATATATACAAAAATTTACAAATGGTCAATACAAATTAATGCAACCTTTTAATGCCTTAATCCAAATTAAGAGATTGTTACCAAATCACATTGTTAATCGCCTTTATTAGTACTTATTAGTACAATTAAAACACTTATTAATCACAAAAATTAAAGGAAAATGTACGACCTTTTTAAGAGACGTACAAGTGAATTATGGATCACTTTACGTACACTTAGATCATATTAAAAAACGCTAGATTAGTGAATCAAAACAAAATTAAAAGGAAAATGTACGATCTTTTAAGAGACGCACAAGTGAATTATTAATCACTTTACATACACTTAGATCGTATTAAAAAACGCTAGATTAGTGAAACAACAAATAATTTACAAGATTAAATAAAAAAATGTAGTGATCATTACATAGAAAAATTTAATAAATAAAAATTGCATAAATATAGATCGCATGATAAAAAGTTAATCCAAACCAAATTAGTTACAAAAAGGTGATTATTAGTACTTATTTTACAAAAAATATGATCAAAGAACATAAAAAACAATTTTATTATGTGATCTTATTTAATGCGCAAATGAATTGAAGATCATGGCGCATATAATATAAGATCATATTAAAACTAATGACATCAATAAAAGAAATTGCAAATGGTGATTAAAAAAGTAAGATCAAATTAATACATTATAAAGAGTTACGAAATTGATTAAGGCATTATGAATTTATATGATTTCACAATTTATATCAACCATTTATATGGATTTAATCATCCATTATCATCATTAATCTCATTCTTAAACATCATTTTAATTAATTAACAATTAAATTAATAAAATTAAAATGAAAGAACAAAAGATTTAGAGATTAGAGACTTTAGAAATTTGTACCTCGGTTATGCCTTAATCAAAGAGCAACCAAGGAAAATGAGCGACGAACAATGCAAAGTGTATAATGAGTTTGATTGAGTTGAGGGTTTGTGATGTGTTTAGGGGAGTTTAGAGAGAGATATAAGGAGAGAGAAAGTTTTAGGATGAGAGAGAGTAATGCTGGGGACAGTTTCGGAGCAGAGAAGTGTGACAAAACCCTTTGTAAGGCCCCCAATTTATAGGCTAAAGGGGCAACGGGAATCACGGGATGGATACTCCTGCGTCTAGATGCAAGTAACCTGCGTCTAGGCGCAGGTTTATCCAATCTTCGAGCGGTTGATTTGTCGGTGATTTGCTTATGTACGCAAGGATAGAGGAATATTTACGCGTTTTGCTGACGAGCCAATGAGTCATCAGCTTATCCAAGACATCCGTTGACCTTCTAGAGTTTTCCGGAATGTTCTAGAACGTTCTAGAATGTTCCGGAACCTTCCGGAAGTTTTTTAAAAAATTATGAAAAATTATGAAAAATTCAGAAAATTATGAAAAATCTGAAAAATATTAAATAGGTTTCGGGAACACTCTTTTGCCACGTGAAATGACAAAAATGCCCCTAAGCATGCAAAAGATGTTAAAAAATATATATAAAAAAAATATATAGACTAATATGAATGACTGTGAAAAAATATTTTAATGGTGGAAAAATTATTTTAATGATGAAAAATATGCACAAAGATGTCTTAAGAAAATAAAAATATGAAAAACAAATGCATGGAAAATCTTTAAAATATTGGAAAATCAAGGATAAATCCCTTGAACGTTGCAAACACCGATATTCACTGCCAGGATTGCTCAGGCATGGTTTGGTCAATTATTTGAGGTTTATTTTGCATCTTACGCCACTAATTCCCCTAGTCGGACCTCATGGCAACATGGTACTTTCATCATTAGTCTCTAAATTGGGGAGACACATTTAGGTGTCTACAAAAGCCCCCACTTTGACTGAGTCTGAAGAGACGAAAGTCTCGTAAGACGAAAGTCAAAGTCTTCCTATCGGGACGGAGGACAACTCAGGACGTTCTGCAACCCTGAGCTACCCTTTTTAACGCCGATACCTGCAAAACAAGCATGAGTTTTACCTACAACCGCGCCCCATGCGGTTTGGTTCCTTCGGAAGCGCCTGGATCCTTCGGAAGAGAGATTGTGTGTTTGGATGTGTTTGGAAATGTCTAGATTTTTTTTGGAACCCTTCCCCTTGGTGGGCATAAACTCTCAGGAGAAAAGCTGTACAAACTGAGAATGTCGGGACTAAGCATAGAGTCTTAAGATGAATGAGGTATGTGTTTAGGAAAAGCCGCATGGGCCGAATTCAGGAGTGGGCACAAAGTCGCAAGAAAAATATGATATGTGTTTAGGGTAGGTATAAACTCGTGAGAAAAAAATTGTGAGTTAAGGGTAGGCATAAACTACTACGAGGAAATGATTAAGGGTAGGTATAGACACTTGAAAGAATGTGTTTAATGACTCTTTTTTTTGTGGATGAAAAACGATAATTTTCGGAGTTCGAAAAAAATAAATCCCAAGTGTGTTTAACAAAGAAGGGCATCATTGTAATTTTACAGGAAATTTTAAAAGTTCGTTAAAATTCTCGCGCGTAGCAGATGAGAAAAATAGGAAGGATAGAAGCCCCCAAATTAATATGTGGGACCCAAAAGTCCCACTTAACATTTGAAATTCAAAGAATTCGGACCCCCCTTTCTTCTTCACGCATAGCACAAGGAAGAGGAGCTCAGCTCCATTACTCCTTCTCAAGCTCAAGCATTCAAGCTCCAAATCAAGGAAAATCACCCTTGAAGCAATCTTCTCTGATATTCGACCATAACAAGGTATGTTCAAGCTTAAATCTTTGTTTTTGAGCAAGTTTTTAGCAAGGTTTCATTTTGCAATTGAATTGGGGGTTTTGTTGTGGGTTAATTTTTGCTCAAATTTATTGCATAAGTGGGCTCAATTATGAACATAGAACATGTATACAAGTTTTTTGGAAGATTGTATCATGTTTTGGGATCCTGTTTGGGAAAAAATTCGTCCAGATTTTTGGGCGATTTTTGCTTGAATTTTTGGCACAATTTCAAGCAATTATGTTTTTTATATGTATGTACTTGTGTTTGATCATGAATGGGGATTGTTTACATCAAGTTTTGATGTGTTTTTGGGTGAGAAAAGGGCGAAAAACTGCCCTGTTTTGGACGAATTTGTCCAGCTTTTTTGGGCGAATTTTAGCCCAATTTTGGCATGATTTTGAGCAATAATATTTGTGGTATGTACATGCTTGTGTTTGAGTTTGAATTGAATATGTTTTTAGCATGTTTTTATAGGCAAAGTTGGGCAAAAAATTTCCTCGTTGTTGTATGAATTTAGGAAGCTTTTGGCTGAATTTTTCTTTGAGTTTTTGCGGAATTGATAGTGCTCAAAGTTGATGTATGATTTATATTTGACAATGCTCAAAGCAAAGTTGATGTATGATTTACTTTTGATAAAGCTCAAAGTAATAACATGGTAATAAACTTTGCTTGCCCGCAGTACATGAGCTTGTGAATTAATCTTTGCATCACACTTAAATATCAAGACATTATCTTGACTTCATAATGCAATGTAGCTGAAAATTGTTTGGCTTTGCTTAATATTTTAGCTCATAAACATGATTCATAAGCTAAGAATACTAGTAGCCCCCAAGTATATAATTTGCTTGCATGGAATGGGTTATGAACACCCTTGGTTTCATTTGAACGAAAAGTTGTCATTCAAAATGACTTAATTTGTTTTGGCACCCTCCATATAGTGCCCTTATGCTGCCGATTTTTTCTAACCCCTTGTTGATTTTGTAGATGTCAGAGCCACAAAAGAAACGCCGTATTCGTAAATCAAAAGCTAAAGAACGAGCTCCCGATGATGATTTGGCAAGTGTCTTGCCCGAAGAAGGGATGGAAGTATACCAACTGGGATCCTTCGGATCTCACGGTCGACCAAAGGCATCACTTGTCTCATAGGCCATTGTCGGGGATAGTAAGTATCTCAAATGCACTTTTCCTTCTTCTTTTAATTAAGTAGCTAACCTTTCCTTTTGGTTTCTTTGCAGAGGTCATATGAGGTTAGAGTGTATAGCCTCACTTCTTGCTTTGACACTTTCTTCGGTCCTAGCATAACAAAGGACAAAGAACTTTGGAGATGGTGGAAAAGCTCCACTTTTGGGTTATTCACCAAGTGTGTTGCTACCATGAGTGACCTCCCTAGTTCTAGGCAATACGTTTCATTTTCCATGGGGTGAAATGACTATCACCCCAAAGGACTTCGCCATGCTTACGGGGCTAGAGTTCACCCCTCTCCCTGTGGAAGTTGATGACAAGCTAAAGTTTGGCTCGGAAGGGGTTCGTGACTAGCTTAGGCCCATTGTTGGCACCCTCGGGGTGAATAGGAGCTATGCCACACCCGAGGAGCTCCATGATGGAATTTTCATGGAGGGCACCATCCTAAACCAAAAAATCCGCCTTCTTGCCCTTATTTTCATATCGGGTACATGGTATGCGACTCGGGAATTTCCCAAAGATGCTACTTGTATTACCTTGAGTCTTTGAGGGATTTATCACAAGTGAAAACGTTTAGTTGGGCTAGCTTGGCTTACACCCATCTCTTGAATGGCATGAGATATGCATGTCGCGTGGATAGTGATGCAACCACGGCCACATGCCCCGGCCCATTTAGAATCATCGAGGTAGCTTCAAATCAAAGTCCCCTTCTCTTTATGAAATTGCCTTGAATGTGCTCACTTACACTCTTATTTTTGCAGTTTTGGGCTTATGAGTATTTCAAGCAAATGGCCCCAAAGCGCGTGTCTGAGCGTGGTTGTCCCGCCATTTGGTCATGGAGGAAGAGAGAGCCACACTCTTCCGGTACAAGACATGTTCCAAAGGACTCGTAACGACATCTTGAAGATGGAGGCTAAGAATGTAAGCACCCTTTTCCTTAATTTCAATTGCCTTGAAGCTTATAATGCAAAATTCACTCACTATTTGGCTTTGCATAGGTGAATTGGCGCCCTTAGATCGGTTTTCAGGTCCAATCCCAGATAGGGACCTTGACGGAGTGACCGATCACTCGTGGATATTTTCAGGAGGAGGCGAGGTGGCATGGTATCTGAGCGAACGAGTGATTCGCCAGCACTCATCGGATAGCCCTCGTGGTTAAAGGACCCTCCAAGTGACATGTTGGCATATAAGAAATTGAAGAAGTTCTTTCTCATCGATGGAGAGTCTCCTCCAGAATATGGAGTGCCTTGGTCGATGCTTGTTCATGATGATATGTGCTATGACTCCTTCATCAACGCTTGGCACCCCCGGTGGTTCTTCAACTTAAGGTAAAATTCATACCTTTGCCGAAGTCTATGAGTGCATTAACCATTTTTCAATCTTGGAGTGACTAAACATCCTATTTTGCAGCCATGTTCCCCAAACTTTGCTGAGGGTGAGATTCCCTATGTTGACTGGACTGTGCGATATCCCGGGCCTTCAGGAGTGATGGAGGAGGCGATTCCCGAGCCCCCAGCTAAGGCACTTTTGTCTTCCCAATCTATCCCGGAGGATTTTGAAGGAGTGAGGAAGTTTAATATTTTTTTTTTTGGGATTTTCTTTTGCTTTGGCTTGTGTTGTGATCATGGAGTTTATGTGGTGTTAACTTGTAGTTGACTCTTGAGGGATCAACACATGTTCTGAGGGTGCTTGATGGGTACCGTTGGCGGTTGCAAGGCTTATTGTCTGAGAGGGTATGGATTTTTGGATTTTTTTTTTGTTTTTGGTGGTGTGATTGGGTCGTGAAGCCATGACTATCTGTGATTGGGTCGTAAACTCATGAATGGAAATGCTTTTGTAGGCCAATGCAAATCAACCACGTGCACCGCCTGCGCCATTTTTCCCTCCATTCTAGCGACCACTTACGAGTGCCAGGTGCTCGGAGGGAACCCATACAAGCTCATCAATGGAGACCAACTCTTCAAGTGGAACGACATTCGCACCTCCTCAATTTAGCATGCCTTGCCAGTTCTTCTTTGCATTGAGCCAATCTCAACTAGCGGTTTGGACTGCTTGGGGTTTCATGAGTTCTGGTGGTGCGGGTTCTTCAGGCACTACATGAGAGTAGTCCTAACCTTGTACAATGACTCCTAGACTATGCTTATGTTGAGACAAAGACTCTTCCTATTTTATTTACATTATGTACAATGACTATGACTTGTATGCAATGAAAATGTGTGTTTGTATGCACTTATGACACTAAAAAAAAAAATGCACTTATTAAGATGCAAGGGAGGTATCGACCTTCTCCCCAAAACAATGAATGACAAATGAGAACACATCAACAATTCTCAATTATTATGAATTTTATTAATTTCTCATTACATGGAAAAGCATACAGCGAAAACACCGCATCAGATTTACACAAAATGAGGCAAAAACCATTTGTGGACCCTGCACCTAGGCGCAGGCCTATGATGCTCCGAAAGTTATTTTTCCGCCTTTTCGAGCCTCCCCGACTTATATATAGGGCTTTTATCGAAATGTTGAGGCTCCTTCTGCACTATTAACACAGCAAAACCCCATATTCTCTCAAAAGAAAACCTTTGCACCTTCAACAATCAAATCCCTATGGCCCGAAACTTTGAAGATGCGCTAAATGAATGGATCCGCAGCCTTAGCACTACGGACTTCAATGCACTGAACGAGTATCATTATGAGGTAATCTCAACTTTAAGGTTCCTGAAACTTGTTTACAATTTTTTTGATTGCTGCAATTCACATTTGGAATCCCGCTGCACATTCATTTTGTTTTCATAATAATGAATTAACTCCAATGCCTGAAGAATTAAGTGCAATTGTTAATTGGCCAATTGATGCTCCCCCATGTTTCCCAAGAATGTCTGATTCTTTTTCTCAAGATTTTTGAGCGTTTTTTGGGGTTGATAGCGAAATTTCATGGAAACTAGTGCACTGTAGGGAGGTTGATTTAGTTTTCTTGGTTGATCACTTCAAAAACCACCCAAACATGGTTTTTAGAAGAAGAGCATTAGTATACTGCTTGTTTTGTCGATATTTGTTTGTTCATGGTGTCGATAATGTTGGATTGTCTTTGGTACTCAACATTGTTGACCAATGCGAAGTAGGTAAATCACCCATGGTTGTTTGTGCGGGTGAATTGATGTTGGCTTTGGATGAGATGAAGAGGAACAGTGCTAGGGTGTTGACTGGATGCCCTTACATTTTGCAGGTAAGCATTTGAAACAATAATTGTGAATTATTGCTTAAACGTACTGCTTTTGCCTTGTATTAATGCATTGCATGTGTTTTGATGCAGATGTGGTTGATGGAGCGCCTAGCTCTTATTGCCCCTCCGCCTAAACCAGACAAGTATGTTGCAAAGAGCTTTTTTACACGAAAGCGGTTGCATACTGGTTTGTCCATGGAGGAGTGGGTTGACATCTTGGCTAGGATTAATGGCTCAATCCAATGGGTTGTGCCTTGGTGGCGCATCCCAAGAATGGTGAGTGCAGGGACTGACATTGGTGTCAGTATAAGTGGACTGCGATTTTTAACCATTTACTTTCCTCCCCGACTACTGCGTCAATATGGAAGAAGACAGACTATCCCAAATCAAGACACAGTAAAGAAGGATGATATTCCCATCGTTGGAGACAGTGGGAAGAAGTGGTACACCTACTGGGTGGTGCGTCCCAAGCTTGATGTGTTGAAGCTAGGGGCCGAGGATTGGAGACTGTCAGAGTTCTACATCAGTTGGCTGAACTCCACTAATGCTGCAGATAGAGCTAAAGCCAGGGCGGAAGAGGGGAGACTGCTGAAGAGACCTGCAGGAGACTTAGAGACTTTGTTCAAAGACCTAAACACTAAGTTCCAAAAGAAGATTGAAACTGGTTCGGTTTGGGGAAGAATAGGTCCTAAAAAGGCTCCTATTTCAAGAGAGGACATACCCTAGAGGTGGGATAGTAATTGATCCAGAAAGAAGAAGACAAAAGCCAAAGGCGGCGGACCTTCCTCCCGGGAAGGGTAAAGAGATTGTCAAGGGTAAAGAGAAGAGGCCAAAGGCCAAATATGTGAAGAAAGGAGAGGGTAGTTCAAAGAGAAAGGAAAAATAAGAAGAAGAGAAGGAGAAGAAGAAGCAAGATTGATTGCTTTGCATTTAACAATTTTTTTAAATGTTTTTACTGAACTTTTACTGTTAATGTGCCATTTTTGCTGTTACAATAAGGCACGAATGAACTGAATTTTTTGTTGCAATTGGAAACATTATTATTATTGCAATTGCTCTTTTATTTACAAGATAAGCAACTTCGTTATTTTAATTACAGAAACTGAACAATTTCTATTGCTCATTGTTGCTAAAATGAGAATTACAGTAATTACAAAATTATTTACAACAATGGTGACACAAATCATCTGAGATTGAGCAAAACAAGTCACGAACTTGTTTTTTGGGCCGAACTTCTAAAGAAGCTGCCTACGTATCCCTTGAGGAATCAGGCCACTCGTAGTTCATTTAGATTGCTTAAAATCAACTCACTTTGTGCTCAATTGCTAGATATAATATTTTTTGAGTTGATCAAGATTGGTAAGACTAGCAAATTCATCCCCATTCATGTCCATTAGGCGCACTGCCCCGCCAATTAAAACATTCTTGGCAATATACGGACCGGCCCAATAAGGGCGGAATTTTCCACGAGGATCGAGAGCAGTTTTATTTCACAAAGCCTTTAAAACCAGATCTCCCTCTTTAATGTTTCGAGGCTTGGTGTTTTTATTAAAATGTCGGGATATCCATTTGTGGTACACTTGCACGTTATGCAAGGCCTTAAGGCACCGTTCATCCAAAAGGACCAGTTCATCATATCTTGCTTTTGCCCATTCAGCTTCGGGAACTTGGCTTTCCAAAACAATTCTGAGTGAGGGGATTTCTAATTCAACTGGCTGAACGGCTTCAGTACCATAAACCAGGGAAAATGGAGTGGCCCCGGCTGAGGTTCTTATAGAAGTGCGGTATCCCCATAAGGAAAAATGAAGTTTGTGAGGCCAATTTTTGTATTTTCGGTCATTTTTGTGATGATGGTTTTGATATTTTTGTTTGCAGCCTCTACAACACCATTGGTTTTGGGGCGGTAAGGTGATGATTTGTGTTGCTGGATTTTGTATTTTTCGAGGAGGTCTGCACATTCTTTTTGGAAGTGGCTTCCATTGTCACTGATGATTTCATGGGGAACCTCGAAGTGACAAATGATGTTATTTTGGATGAACTTGGCTACATGTTTGGCCTGGAGCTGAAACATAAGAAGCCTCAACCCACTTTGTGAAATAATCGATAGCCACTAAAATATATTCATGGCCACCTTGCCCGGGTGGGGTTATTTTACCAATGATGTCTATTCTCCAGGTGAAGAAAGGCCATGGTGAGGTGAAGGTGTAAAGAAGAGATGGCAGTATAAGTTGAAGGTTAGCATGTCTTTGGCAAGTATCGCACTTCTTTACGTACTCAATGCAATCCCTCTCGATTGTGAGCCAAAAGTAACCCAATGACATTATCTTACGATACATCATCCTACCGTTCATATGAGTAGCGCAATCACCGGCATGGACATGATCCATAGCCTGCTTAGCTTGCTTGCTATCAACACAAAGGAGATGAAGCCCATGATGATTCCTTTTATACAACTTCCCTCCCCGAAAGATGTACTGAGAAGCCAATCGCCGAAGTGCTCTTTGATCAGTCTTAGATGCATTTGGAGGGTATTGGTTGTGTTGGAGGTAATTTAGGAAATTGAGGAACCAAGGTTCTTCTTCTTGTGAGGTTTGGGGATCATCATCATCTTCTAGGTCATAGACATGGGCTGGAGCTTGCCGCCTTTCAATGACCAAAGGCATTTGGGTTAAGGAGTTTGGGATTCGGACCATAGAGGCTAATCTTGCTAATGCATCGGCGAATTGATTATCCTCCCTCCGAAGATAGGTATACTCAATCTCATCGATTTGTTTGGCTATGGTTTCAAGATGGGCTTGGTAGGGTGCTAGGCTTTCAATTCGAACCCTCCATTTACCCAAAATCTGGTTAATTACCAGAGATGAGTCACCATAGACACGAAGTTTTCTCACTCCTAAGGCCACTGCTGCTTCGACCCCAATGATGTATGTTTCATATTCCGCGGCGTTGTTGGTGACATCAAAATTCTAATTTCACTGAGATAGGTGTGCGCTCTTCCTCTGGCGAGACCAGAAGGACACCAACACCACACCCTATCTGATTCGAAGCCCCGTCAAAATACAAAGCCCATGAATCGTCTTCCGTCATTAAGAGATCTTCATCAGGAAAATCAAAATCTTCAAGTGATGCCTCATCTGGAGAATCAGCTAGAAAATCCGAGACCACACTCCCTTTTATTGCTTTCTGTGGAACATCCTTCAAGTCAAACTCGGACAGCATAACCACCCATCTAGAGAGTCTTCTAGTAATTGCAGGTTTTTCAAGAAGGTATTTGAGAGGGTCACCTTTTGAAATGATATGCACGGTATGGGTTAAGAGGTAATGTCTGAGCTTTTTGGTGGCCCAAACCAATGCAAGGCAAAGTTTTTCAACTGGATAGTAGTTCTCTTCATATTGGAGGAACTTCTTGCACAAATAATAGATTGAATTTTCTTTGCCATCTACTTCCTGAGCAAGCATAGCTCCTGCTGCTGTGGGGGGTGATAGTGAGGTAAAGGCGCAAGGGTAATTCTGGAATTGCAGGTTTTGGACAGGAGGATTAGCTAGATATTGTTTTATTTTGTCAAAGGCTTTTTGGCAATCCTCATCCCACTCTTTTGGTTGGTTCTTTTTGAGTTTTTTGAATATGGATTCACACACCATGGTTAATTTGGAAATAAACCCTCTGATTTCTTTCTCACTAGAAGGTGGCTTAAGAGACATGATGACTTTGATCTTGAATGGATCTATTTCAATTCCCCGCGCACTAATGGCATAACCCAGAAGCTTTCCTGAAGTAACCCAAAAAGCACACTTCTGCGGATTCAATCTCATGTTATACTTCCTCAGTTGGTCAAAGAATTTTCTCAGATTCTGGTCATGATCTTCTCGTTCCTTCTCCTTCACAATCATATCGTCAACATATACCTCAACCTTTTTATGCATCATATCATGTTGAAATATGGTAGCTACTCTCTGATATGTGGCCCCAGCATTTTTGAGACCAAAAGGCATGATAGTATAGTAGTATGTACCCCATGATGTAGTGAAAGTAGTTTTTTCCATGTCTTCCTCGGCCATTTTAACTTGGTTATACCCCGCGTACCCATCCATGAATGAGAGCCAGGAATGATCGGCAGTATTATCAACCAGAATGTCTATGTGAGGTAAAGGAAAATCATCCTTGGGGCTGGCGTTGTTCAGATCTCGAAAATCAACATACATGCGGACCCTACCATCTTTTTTCATTACTGGCACAACATTAGCGATCCATTCTGGGTAATGGACCACTTTGATGAACCCTGCTTCTAGCTGCTTCTTGATTTCCTCTTCCATTTTAAGGGCTATGTCCAGCCTCATTCTTTTGAGTTTTTGTTTCACGGGTTTGGCTTCTGGGATTAGTGGGATGGTGTGCTTGGTAATTTCAGGATCAATCCCGGGCATGTCATGATAAGACCATGCAAAGACATCTTTGTACTCATTTAAGGTTTGGATGAGCTGGGCTTTTTCGTGTGAGTTCAATGTGAAGCCTATGTGAACAATCTTAGGTTCATCATCATTAGACAAGTTAACCTCTTATGTATCTTCGATTATGGAGGTTCTTTGTTCATATTGTTCCATTGCTTTAATCAGTTCATTATCATCATTTTCATTAATTGATTATGAAGCAAAGCAATCATTAGAAGGGAAGGGGAGGAAGGCATGGAGTAAGCAGAAAACATGGTCTTATTGAACTGAGTAATCATTACATCGAATGAAGCCTCATCAGAGGCTGGAAAAGCAAAGTTGGGTATAGCACCCTCAGAACTAGACTCTATAGGATCACTATCCTTGACCTTGATAGGAACAAACTCTTTGGACTCAGTCTCAGACTCAGAACCAGACTCATTATCCCCTCCAGACTCATCAAGCATTGGGCCCTCGCCCACAGTGAGATAGTACTTGCAGCCATCAGGAGTTGCGATCTTCAGGGTCTTGCGCCACCCTTGGACGGTGTTATTAGGAGCTGGATTAATCAATTGGGTTGGATCCAATTCTTCTTGGCCCATGAGCTGTTGCATACGAGTTCCATCTTCCAGTGCTTCATTCTCCATTCTGAACAGCAAGTTTAACCCTTGGTAGTCAAAGTTATCAGTCCTTGGTGAAATCTGGATGGGATCAAGAACCCCATCCTCAAGGAAGTCATAGTCTTGAAAAATTTCGAGGCCTGGGTGCCTCTTTCCATCAGCAGCATAAAAAGGTTCTAGAAAGTCATAAGCAGGGAAATCCTCACCATCCCGCACAAACTGACCATCCAGAGTAAGAGGAAAAGAACCAATGCCCGAATCATGTTCCCTCTTCTTAAGGGAAGCGTACTTCAACATATGCTCCCTCATTTCCTTCTTAGTAGGTTGGTATCCCAAGCCAAACTTGTCATACTTGGGTTGAACTTCAAAAGGAGGTGGTGCAAGAGTTTTTCTAGCACCCAAAGTCATCCCGAGAAAATGACCCTTTTCCCGAAGCATTGCATTAACGATAAGGTTGGAGTGAGGATCAAAATCAAAGGGGACTCTGTTGCTTTCTTCGATCACTGATGCTGAAAAACCCCATATATCCTCATCATTCTCATCATGGTGGATGCTTATAATAGGCTTGTCTACAACTTGGATTCTCATAGGAGATGCATCAATGGTGATTGACTCTCCATGCAAAATGAACTTGATCTTTTGGTGGTAAGATGAAGGGACGGCCCCAAGGTCATGAAGCCAAGGACGACCCAACAATAAGTTGAAGGAAGTTCGAACATCCATCACATGAAATTTCACCTTTGTCTCAATAGGACCCACAGCAAGATTGAACCAAGTGACACCCACTGTCTAGCTCCTGGAGTTGTCATAGGCTCTAATTGTTTGTGTATTTGGCTGGAGTTCCTCTGGTGGGATCCCAAGCCTTTGAACAGTTCGCAGAGGGCACACATTAATGGATGAACCATTGTCAACCAAAGTCATTGGTATGTTTAATTGTTTGCAAACCACAGTGATATGAAGGGCTTTGTTATGACTCGGCCCCTCAGGAGGTAGATCATTATTGGTGAAGGTGATTGCATTCTTCTGGCGATGATTAGTAACAAAGTTAACCAAACTTTCGGTTGATGTTTCACTGGACACATTGACATGGGTCAAAGCTTTGAGGAGTGCCTCACGGTGCTCCTTAGATGAAACAATCAGTTACCAAATATTTACTTCGGCCTTAGTTCTCTTCAGTTGCTTAATGATTGTGTCCTCCTCTTGTTGAGGTTGAGGAGGAGAAAGGTTTTGAGCAACCCTTGGTTGGCTAGGTGGTGGTTTAGGTTGTGGATTGGTTGTATCCACTCGCCCACTCCTAGTCAGAGCTTGGACTTCATTTTTCTTGGTAAGGTCATGAACCTCACCAAAAATGTCATCAGTTTGCATATTTTCAACAGCGGTTTCACAAGCAGGGACAGCTTCCTCTTCAAGATATTCATCGTCGTCGTCATTGTCCCATAATCCATTCACAAAAGCTTCCTCGGTGATGACACCATTCAACAGCTTGTCAATCGGCCCCCCTATGGTAACTATAAGAGCAAGGGGATCGAATGAATCCCCTTCTTGAGTAGTAATCATGAGTGTAGTGAGAGGGTTTGTTTTAGTGTTAGTCTTCTTGGCTCCTGGAGGAATCGGAAGCCTCCTATCCTCTATCATGTCTTGCAACAAATCTTTCAACTTAAAGCACCATTTAGTGTCATGACCCCTACCTTTGTGATACTTACAATATTTTGAAGCATCCCAGATTGTAGATTTGAACTCAGGCTGGGGGTCAGGAGTTGGCCCTATAGGAGTGATCATACCCTTGTCCTTAAGACGGTCAAGGCCATGGAGTAAGACATTCCCAAAGGCATGTACTGGCACTGGGAGCACTGAGGGCGCTTAGCGGACTGTTCCTTTGGAGCTTCAAAGGTCTGAACCAATGACACCCCCTTAGAAGAACCCGAGTTATCATTCTTTTTATTGCTCCACCTAAATTTGTTCCCTTCCTTGTTTTCCTTTAACAAGTCATCTTCAATGGCGATACCAATGTGATAGACTTTGTCAAAGGTCTCAAGGCCCATGTAACAGAGATGTATCTTGTATTTGGGTTGGTGATTATCAATGAAAGTTTTCACCATTTCAGTTTCTGGTGGGGTTATTGATCAATGAGATTATCAATGAAACTTATTTTAGGTTTATGGTTGCCTACTGTAGACGCCTAATTTTGTCGTCTTAATTAGTCGCATTTCTTGTGAGCATTGAAATCATTCATTTATTAAATATTTATGATGATTTTGAATTGATGTTAAACCACAAAAGCCTCAATTACTTTAATTGAGTTACAATGCTACTTTTAGCAATTTTTACGACAATAATATTCATTTTACAACATTGTTGTCTTTTCGCCAATCAGCACTTGCACTGGCTTGGCGCGGGCCATAGGCCCGGGATTCAGTGATAAAACAATATAATCGCCATTATCAAGTGTAAAATGAGTAAGGAGAAGATATCCTCTTGCCAATTGAAAATGTTTAATTATTATATGAAAATTAGTTGTTATTTCGTTTTAAAATCTGAATTTATAAATTAATTGTTCAAAATTGGCTTTATATATTCATTTCAGTTTTCTTAAATTATTTTTACAAATATCTTGATTTTTAATTTTAAAACTCTTTTATTTCTAATTATTTTAATTATTACCAAAATAATTTTACAAAAATACAAAAATCGGATTTTACAGGAACAGACTTGGCACAGGTGGCAAGTGCACAGGCTGGCGCACGTGCCAGGCACGTGCGCACATGGCAAGTGCGCCCAGCAGGTGCGCACATGCCACCTGCGCCACTCTATTTCTGGATATAATTTTATTTTTTTATCTTCTGCTGTGATTCCGGATCAGTTTTATCTTTTTTCGGAGAAAATCATCCGAGATTAACACGGCTAAGCTTTCCTACGAATTTCCATATTTTTGTATAAATAGACCCTTGCATACAGCAGCAGAGGGCACGACTAAAAAAACGAGTTTTTAAGGCAGAAAACAAATTACAAAATACTTCACAAAATACTTTTAGATCTAAGAACTAGCAAAGAGGGTTGGTGAAAATCCGAGGCGCTCATCCTCTTGTTTTCCAAGGCGATTCTTGTAAGTTTTCTGAGAATCCCCCTTAAATCACTATATTTTATTGTTAATTATTAAATCTGAATTTTTTGATCACATAAATCAGAAATTTTGGACAAATATAAGCATATTTAGGCTCCATTGCAATTTAAATTATGTTTATTAATCAGATCTGACCTAAAAGTAGTTTTATATGTTAAATCATCAAGATCTATATTTTTGTATATTGTAACATTATTATTAAAATTGCATGATATTTTCAATTATTTTATTATGTTGATCGAACCAAGTAGAGGCCGCCTTGCGGGCTGATATGATACACTCTATCATATTAGTACCATCATCCCCGAACCCACACTATGGTTTTGTAGACCATTAATGGTGATCAGATCATGAAGCTGCTAGATTTTTATTGAGTTGTTCTTATTTGTTACTATTTTAAGGGTTTGATAATTAGTTTTAATTGTTATTTTATTTAGGATTTCTTGATTAATTAGCGATTTTTAGTATGTTAAGATTAATTATAATTTCGGTTATAATTAATTATAGGATGATGTAATTTTAATATTTTATTTTATTAGGAGAAATAGGAATAAGGATTAGGATTAGATTGGAATAAGGATTAAGCTGCTGCTACTTCGTGATATTGCATGGGAAATCGGCTAACCTTGTTTGAAGATTTTGCATGGGATTCATGCATGGCAACTAGGTGTGATGTTGCATGGGAAGTGCTTGGCTTGGCAAGGGCTTTTGAAGACTGGACATCACAGAATGGTTGTGAGCTGTACGTAATTCATCCTCTAAAAGATAGAGTTTTGAGCAACTTTTGGATAGGAATTCATACTAGACAGCCGTATGATTTCAGTGGCTAAATTAAGATTAATTCTTGCTTGATTATTAGGATTGAAATTTAGGATTATTTTAGAATTAATAAGGCTGCATACTCATGTATTATAAATAGACATCATTATCATCAATAAAATCAGATTTGTGGGTTTTGTTAATGATATCCGACTTTAAGAGAGAAGTCTCTTGAGTTTGCTAGTTTCGAGTATCCATCAAGATCACCCTCCATCTGATTCCATCAAAGGTTTTCCATCCCATCCTCCATATCCATAAACCAGATTGGAAGCCACATCCAATCATATCCCATAATCTAATTGTTTTATTTTCCCAAAATTGTGTGTAACCTTAATCTTTGAGGTTGCAAGCACATCAAATGGAGTCATTGTGGGAAAATCGCGTAATTCGAGGTTTATGAGTTTGTCTCTTAAAACTCATTGGCGACTTCAATTGGCTTGCATGCATATTTTGCTTTTTTTTTCCTCTTATGCTTCCAACAATCGAGCCGAAACGTACACATTCGATTTTATATGACCCCTTACAGTGGCGACTTCACTGGGGATAGTTCGATTTCTGCATTACCAGAATTTCGAAAAAAAGAGGAAGATACTTGAAAGGTTCGACATGGCAATCAAAAAACGTAACGTTACAGTCTGATGTTTCATTTTCTTACGGAAATATCTCGACATAACACTTTTATGTCGATATGCAATTTTAATAAAAAAAAAAAGTGGAAAAATAGGTCGCGCACATGCTATGTGCGCTGCCTTTTTATTCCTGTTTTCGCGTTTGTGCAAATTTTAACAGATTACGCAAACCGAAATAAAACAGAAAACAGTGATTTTTCTGTTGCGCACTTTACACGTGCGCCAGTGCTGTACAGATCTGAAAAAGAAAAAAAAACTTTTTCAAAAAAAAAATTAAAAAAAGGGAAATAAGGCAGCGCACATGCCATGTGCGCTACCTTATTTTGGCCTATTTTGAGTTTGTGCAAATTTTAACAAATTACGCAAGCCGAAAGAAAATAAAAAAAGTTGATTTTCCTGAAGCGCATATGCCAGCCGCACCGAGTTAATTCTTCAGATCTAAAAATATATATATTCTGTACTAAACAAAATTTATTTTTTAAAAAAACTGGAGCAAGTCTCACGTGCGCCAGTTTCATATTGCAGTGTTGAGATAAGAATTCAACAGTTTCCGTTAAAAAAAAAATTCAAAAAAATAAAAAATAAAACTGGCGCAGGTGGCAGTGGCGCCACCTCAGCGCACATACCACCTGCGCCTATTTAAAAAAATTCTCTGTTTTGTCGAACATAAAATATTATTGTGCTTTAATCCGATCTTTATAATTTAATAATTTTAAATATAAACTGTTTGCATTGCATCATATTTTGCATACATCCGAAACGCAAATCGTCTGCGATGAGCCGAAGGATGCTAGGGCACCTTATTTTACCTAAGTCCTTTGTGGCTTACTCACCCCTAGGGGAGGTTTTCGTGCACATCGAAATTGTGCCCATTTGGCCTTTAAGTTTGCAAGCGAGACCTTATCCCGACCACTATGTTTTCTATCCTACACTCTAGGTTTTGGATGTGGGTTAGTTCTAATCGTGCAACCTATGGTGTGCGCCTATTCATGCATAAAACATGTAGGCAACATCATGAAGCAGCGCGGTAGACTTTCCTCTAGTAGTGTGATCCTTGGCCTAACCATTAACCAAACCAACCATTAGCACCCTTAGAACATTGGCTAGGAATGTTGACCCATGTGCATGTGCTTGTGCTTACTTATTATGTCATCTATGTGCCATATTGCTATTCATGCTAGTCTATATGTTCTTTATGTTGACTACTAAAAGTTTGGACCCTTGCTAACCATTCTTAAAAAACGGAAAGTTTTGTAATAGCTATAGAAGGAAACCTATCAACTTCATCCTTTCTATTTTAGGAAGTTGTTAATATCTCTCCTAAAATACTTATTACCTTAATTATCCATTCTATTTTGGGGTGTTTAGCAAGTTTCCATTTTTGACCATTACTAATTTAGTTTCTTTTAAATGAGGAAACCTCCTTAGTATAGGTCATTCCTTCTTGGTAGTCATGTTTGTGCTAGAAAGCCCATTAGGATAGGTCAATCCAAGAACATAGGCCCATATTGCTTGTTGGATCTTGAATCCGTGATTGATATGGACCTATGGCAAAGGGCCTTGCTAATTTAGTCCATGTCATTGCTTTGGATCATCTTAGCTTAGCCCAATTCTAATGGATTTCTAGCAAGTTCAAGTAAGAGTCCAACTACTGCATTAGGTGTCTTAAATGTGTCACTTAATTAACATTTGAGTCCTAAAATATGGTTTCTAAAATTTCCTAGGAGAACTAGTACCACTTGGAGACGTCTTGGATCTACCCGATTATGTCGAACAACTAGTAGCGAAGAAGCGTTCCTCCATAGTCCCTGCATTCAATCACTCCGTAAACCCTGTCTTTAACCAACCACATTCTAATCCTCCTTCTCCACCACAGTACACTCATGTGCCCTTCGACCTTTCACTATACCATTCCTCGGATCTTTCTAATCCCACCATAGATACATTTCACTTTCCACCGTCTCCTAACCCGTCATCCAGTAGCTCATCATCTTCTTCATCTGAAAGTCCTCCACCTTCTCCTCCAATAATCATGGGTGAAAACAATACTGAGCAACAAAATAATGACCTTACTACTCGCCTTGCTCAACTTGAAACTGAGCTTGACGAGGAAAAGAGGAAAAATGCTGCAAATAATCCTGATAGGGTTAGATAGCTTGAAAACATGGTCACAAGGATTACCAATCCTGAAAGGTACTTCCAATATGACTATGCTCAACCATTGGGAGCAACTCTCCCTGGAAAATTTGTCACTATGGACATTCCGAAGTTCAAAGCGACAGATAATCCTGTGCATCAATTGAGAAGCTTCCAAGGGTGCATGACATTGAAGGGAGTCGACCCAAATCTCTATGTGTCGGTCTTCCCCATGTCACTGGAATCGATTCCACTGAATTGGTTCTACTCACTTGATCCCAAAGGAATCTCAACTTGGGATGATGTGACCAAAGCCTTTTTGTCTCAATACTCCTGCAATACAGACTTTCAAGTCACTCTTCGTGAATTAGAAATTCTAAAACAAAAGGAGAATGAAGGCTTTACTACTTTTTACTCAAGATGGCGCGAAAAGGCCGCTCAAATGGTCCAACACCCTTCTGACTCTGAGCTTGTGCAAAAGTTTGTCGATAATCTTACTGATTCGTACAAACAACACTTGCAGTATCTTGGCCTAGACTCCTTTAAAAGAGTCTACGGCGTGGGCATAAAAATAGAAGAAGATTTTGTATCACCCCAATAATTCCTTTCCTTTTTAAAACCATTTTCCAATTAAATAATACGGAATTATTAGAGCGTTACCGCCACATGTGCTAACGTTACGGCTTATTCAGAATTTTGCAGCGGAAATTAACTAAAGCCAACCTAATTAAGTTTTAAAACAAACCAAACCAAGTAATTTAGTAAAATCTTACAACTTGGAACCATTATTGGCCCTTTATTTAAAACAAACTCAATTATTTCAAAACCCTTTTAAAACCATCAAATTGAAATCCATAATTCTAATCTAATTATAAATATCCACATAATAGTAATAATAAATATTAATATCGAATGTTCCACTCAAACACACTCAAAACCCCGAAATGATGCATGCATGCTTCAGTCAAATCATCAACTATCAATCACCTGTATTTCCTACTTGTCATAATTTTCGAGTTAAATTATTGGTCATCACAGGACAACCAAGAAAGAAAGCGGACAATGCAAACAATAGACAAACACACGAATCAGCAAAGTTGAGTACATACATATCCATAAACCATACATCAATCTAACATGTTACTACTAACATATATACGCTATATATAAACCAACTTATGAATACTGTAAATAATCCCAAGAGACCGACACAACACCATTGAACCAAGACCACAAGACCTTCCAAATCGCTAGTTAATTAATATAACTTGGATTAAGCAACGGACAACGGGTTAACACCAATAATCAAAAATAATTTCGCACTTCGATAAGGGCGCGACTCCTTATCGCGGTTAGTGATGAGATCTCACCTAACTTCTAAAGAAAAGTACAAGACTGTTTCCCCGCAGTACAAGTACCGAAAAGAGAGCATGCTGATCAAACGAGCCCGAAGAGGAAACGAGTAATTCATACACCTCGTATCCCAACCCATAATTAGTCAATACTCCAGATGTGCACTCATCTAGAGTTTTATTGTTTATCCTGTTTCACTTTACATGATTAACCATTTAAACAATTGGACCACTAACATAACTAACCATATCATGACAACAATCACCTGATCAATGTTCAATTAATTAATTGAACAATGTCAACAAATCCAACCAAAACCAATCCACGGGTTGAACTAAGTCAACTTGACCAAACTTTAATACATAGGTTAAACTATACCAACCAAAAACCAATTCCAATTCCAAATTAATCTTAGTGACCAACACAACTACTCAAACGTGCCTAAGGACCATAAGAGTGATGCAAATGTTCAACCAAATCCAATAATCAATCAATCATGCTCAAAGACCAAATATCACATTAAATTGTTTCCATCAGACAGTTCCAGGGCTTCCTAAGCATGGCTCTACGTTTTCATATCATCCCTATGCATGATACTACATGAAGGAGCTTATAGACATATACGTACCTTGTATAAACAGAATATGAAGCCACTTTATTTAGAAATCACCAAATGAGAATTCGTCTCCCACAATCAAATAAGGAAATCAATTAATATTGATTCCCACCACAACTTACAGCTATATTTAATCCACATCTAACCCCAATATTTAATACTACTACTTCCCACTATATTCTAGTGTTCACAATTAATTGCCCACATAATATGTTATTGATTTATTTCATTAAATCTTTAGAATATAAACTTGAGGACATAAAAATATACTTTATAATATAATTTATAAATCTGAATAATTACTTTTATAATCAAAAATAATTATTTTGTTAGACTAATTCCAATACTTAACCACCAAAATTTATTATAAACATAATATCACATTCAATGCTCCAATCCATCCTTTATTCTAATAATTAAAACTGTCCAGCCTTATAATTCAACCTTAAACCCTTACTAATCCTTCATAATCACATTATTTATCCCAAAATTCAAGCACAAATCATATATACAAAATCCCATCATTAATTTAAACCCTAAAACCCCAATAATAATGTTTTTATGCAAAATAAAACCCCTTTGAGTATAATCATTAAATTTGGAAAATTACTTTCATTATTAAAAGTACTTGTTTCGTTAAATAAATCATACTTTTTAATCCCCATAATTAATGTGAAACATAATCCCACCTCTAACTCCAAAATTCATGTTTTTGGCATAACCTCAAATTGGACATCATTATTAGGAGTTAAGTATACATTTGAGTACTAAACTTTAGCTAAAGTTGCAAATAAGGTACCCTAGTTGCAAAAGTTGCAAAATGGGTACTATAGTTAACGGTATTAGAATCTTTTGAAGATTCCGTTATATTATATCTTATGGCTTAAACTGCTCCAATTACCACGCACATGTATCAAGGCAAGTTGGGTAGATCTTTATTTTTTGCCGCCATTGACCCATTCACTACATGAAGTATACTGTACCAACAATGTCCAATTTTTATGTGAATCCTCTTGAAGTAGTCTGAAATTGTACCCAGGTGGTGGCGGCGGTGAGGCGCCAGAATAGAGGGCAAAGGCGTCGAGTCGAATTGAAGAAGATGATTGATGATGCGAAGCAACGGAGGAGATGAAGTATTGTGTACTTCGTGAATTAGAATTTTTTTTTTTTGGCTGTAAAACGTGAAAGAGGAGAGAGAGAGAATTTGTGGGTTTGTTTTCTGTTTTGAGCTTTGTGAGTCTATTTTGTTTCACCCTAAAGGTATTTATACTAGCTTTCGTAGATAGGATTTAGGAAGTTTTGAATCCTAACTGGGCTAGATTTTTCTTAACCTAGTCATACTTCCTAATAATATAGGATTCTCCCAAATTCTATAAATATTATTCCCTAATTAGAAACTAATAATTAATAACTTATTCACAATAATATATGTTTTAAATATAATTTCATAATAAAACTTGATAATTAATATTATTTTCATAAAATAATCTTTAATATACTTAAAATATTAATAATTAATACTTAAAAATTACCCCAAAAATACGGGGGATTACAGATTTGCTCAAGTCCAAGCAATGGAGACCCCAAAATACTGTTAGTAAAGGGCCTCCAAATAGAAAAGCTGAGTCCTCTGGCACAAAACCCAATGAGGTGCATGCCGTAGGATAACCTTCGAGGAACAGATGGCAAGGTGGCAGAACTTTCACTTCCCTCGGCATGCATTATGCTCAAGCACTGGAGCGTCTTAAAGCTCAGAAGCTCCTATCTCCTGTGGGCCTACTCCGAATCCACCAGAAGACAAGAAGAGCGTGCGATTCAAGTCTCATGCCTATTGCAAGTACGATAGAGGAAATGGCCACGACACCGAGCAGTACTGGGTTCTTAAGCACGTCATCCAAGACATGATCGAAGATGGGAACTTGCCAGTCCCTCCACAAGCGCTTAAGCCTAGCAACAACTCCGGCCAATCCTTTGGGAATACATGCTATAACCCTTGAGGAATAAGGAGAATTCGATCCTTTTGCATACATCACCAATGTTGGCACTCCCAACATAACTGTCCTTCTCCCATCTGTTGACACCTGATTTTGTCCTTCAGGTAGCACCCCTATGGTGGATGATGAAGGTACCACGATGCATTAGGTCCGGTTTCGAGGGCGCATGTCAAGTGTCACTTCTTCTAACATCTTTCAACCTTCTACCCTCACATATTAACCATTTCCAAAGGCATTAGCTCCTATTATAACACTTCTTGATTTTGCCGGGATTTTCTGATGATTTTTCTGGACGTTTTTAGGGCCATTTTCAAGCCTTAGGGGAATTTTGGTAATTTTATTAGAATTTTATCATTTTTTTCCATCATTTCCTTTTTATTCATATTTTTCTATAATTTTTCCATATTTTTCTGGGGGTTTTCGAAGCCTTTTTGCCCTCAGGGGCATTTTCGTCATTTCACGCGATGCTATACCGAATTTCCAACATATTTTCACTTTTTCTTCATTTTTATTCATTTTCCAATTTATTTTATTTTTCTATGATTTTTCTGATTTTTTCCGGAATTTTCCGAGCATTCCGGAATGTTCTAGAATGTTCCGGAACGTTTCTGGTACATCCGAGCGTCCCGATTCATCACTTTATCCATCTGACTCAGCCACACGTCACCTATATACGTCCCACATCATCCCACCAACACTCTATCCATCACACGTCACGAAAACGCTGATAAAATCGCAAAATCCGGCAAAATTGGGGAAAGAAGAGCTGCGCCTAGACGCAGGTCCTTCCTCTCCCCGGGGCTTTGTGCTATAAATAGGACCCTATTCTCGACCCTTTCAACACACATTCTCACCTTCCTACCCCCCGTTCTACACATTCTCTCCTCCCGAGACCCCTGTTCTCACACTCTCTCATACTACTCTCTCTCTTTCTCCTTCTCTCTCTAAAAAACACCCCGGACCTCTGCCAAAATCTTCCCACAAAAGCCACCTAAACATACCAAGAATACACACGCTCTAAAACACATCAAAGACAAACATACCAAGCATATACACACATTCTAAGCACACTAGACACATTCAAAGACACTTGATACGTGCTACCCGAGGCCATTTCTGAGCGTGCATCGAAGGTACGCACTTCTGACACTCCTATTTCAATTCAATCACCTAGTTTAATTCTTTTCTAAAACTATGTCTAAATAATGGCCCGATCTAATTAATTAAAATGTAGTCGTTTAATTCAATTTGTTGTTCTTTTGCATATTTTGTACACTTCTACTTATTATTATTATTATTGTAATATTTTTTATTATTGCTACTAACCCAATTACACATGTACATATTGTTTCTTATTAATTTTGTTTTATATCTTTTATTCTGTATATTTTGTATATGTAAACTTGTGATTTCTGGACAATCACAAGTAGAAATCATAAGTTCTAATTGATCTTATGCTCCTTTTAACTTGACTTTAAATAAAGTGGTCACGATTCTTTAGTAATTGACATGTACTAATAATCAAACTCGCCTAGTAACGCACTTTAAGGACATAAAACTGAGATATCTTTGAATTCGGGTATAATAATGATACGACCACAAATGAGACCTAGTAGATACCGCTTACAGGCGGGCGAGTTCAATTCCTGATTGGCTCGTAACCTGTCCCCGAACCCATACTTTGGTTCATGACCATATGGGGCCAATTTCTCTTGGCATTATTACTTCTTTGGTGTCCGTGCAACCTTGTAAAGGCACGGTGGCGATTTTTATTAGTCGTATTCACGTACGGTGTTAACAAGAATTCAGACACTTGTGGCGTAGGCCCAAAATTGAAGCCTACAGTTTGGCGACTTCACTGGGGACAATTACTCCTTAGTGATGTGGACAAACTTGAAAAGTCTCGTGGCTTTATTATTATCATTCCCGAATTGTCTTAAGCATGTTGCATGCGGCCCTACGAATGGGTGACGCACTATAGGATCTTGTGTCATATGGGCATGTTCTATGTCCGAGACCTGACACCGGGGGGCTTGATTATGGTTACTTGTCGTTCCCGACCTCAATAATCATAATCGGTCCATCCCAGCCATGGCGCGTGATTTTCATTTCCGATGAGAATCATAATAAGGGATTTCTAACCGTGTGTCATTCAATGTGAAGAATAGCTAGATCGGTCTAGATTTCCCTTTAGCCTTGGTACCTTTATGACCACCCAAGACTGACCTTTAGAGACCATTCATACTATATTATGCTAGTGTGCTTTTTTGACTATGTGTGCATCTTATGGGCTCTAGCCATGTAAATTATTGACCTTAACTCACTTTTCACTCACACTTCATGTAGTCATGGTTATCTTCTAGTTCACGTGATCTAACGTTAGTTCACAAACTTGTGCTTAGTCCTTAACCTTAGTCCATATAGGCTTTGACCTTAGTTTAACCATAGGTTTTGGTCCAACACCTTAGTCTTTTTTCACCTTTAGTTCACTTGAACTTTTTTCATAGTTTTGGTCTCATATCACTCTTTAGACCTTGACCTTAGTCCATATAGGTTTGGACCTTAGCTCACACCTATTTGACCTTAATTCCTTATACATAACCTTAGCCTCTCTTAGACCACATAGACTTTAGACTCTGAACCAAGTTCACATAGGAATGACTTTCTGTTTACCTAGGCTTGACCTTTGACCGAACTTAGGTTCATTCCTCACATAGGCACATCCCTTCACATACATTGCATATTTTTCGGTGCCCTTTCCAAAAAAAATAAAAAATTGGAAAGGGCATAACCAAGGGGATCAACTAAGGATTAGTTCTTTTTTTAAACTGGTAGAAGCTGTCGAATGGTCTTTAGTTAATCTAAAGCATCGCCAAGATCTGAATAGGTCTCCAGCCCATCCCGACCTCACCTAAACACCATCCCAACCTCACCCAAACACATCACTCCTTCAAACCTGAAAGCCTCAAAAACAATATCAAGCCCACATCCTTGCCTAGCCCCAAGCCAAACACTTTTGTAGCATCATCAGCAACTCCAAGGCATGGATCACCAACCCATGCGTCTAATCCTAGCATAATGACCCTTCCCTTCCATTCTTGAGTCTATGTCACATAGGTTCTTACCTCTATCCTAGCCTATTCATTTTCCACAAAAAAAATAAAAAAAAAATAAAAAAAAGACTTCTTCCCATTTCTATTGGCAATGTAGTTGGCAAATTTTGTGAAAGTGTCATCACTCACAGTTTTAATTAACTTAATAAATGAAATTGAGCAAATGCTTGAAAGGCATTCCTTCACTAACACTGCAAAGTGCAATCATCCTCTTCCCATTCACCAGCATAACATTCAATCCATTGCAACTCTTTGCAGTCTAAACACAACTAGCCTTTTCTTTCTCTACCCACATCGACCTAACTCATGGGATAAAATGGTGTGTATGAAAAGACATGTACAAAAAAAGGGGAGAAAATCAGTGGCAACAAATTCAAAAATCATTAGCAAAATAAAAAAAATGACAAAAGTTCAATAACAAAGCAAAATGCAAAAAGGCAAACAAATTCAAAATTTAAAGCAAAAGTCAAAAGCACACTCGCACCATGGGGGCTACATTGGGATCTTTGAGCCTATATCCCTTTCTTTCATTACCTATAACCCTGGCCTCACATTACAACCGCAAAATTCCTTTCCAAATAAGCACTACTCAAATCTCAATCACACATGCATACACAGAACTACGACGGTCTGATTCCACAAGGATACGTAGGAAGACTGTCCTCGAGGTCCGACCACATTAGTAAAAATCACTTGAGGCTTGTCGAGTGATTTGACTTTCTATGAATCTGACAATTACATTGCTAGTCTAGATCCTGACATAGACTCGACTTTGCACCTGCATCACTAGCTTACCTCACATTTAGCCCCATCATCTCAAACCCTTAGCCACAAATTTTGATACCTTCTATTTGTTGCACCTTGGCCCATTCTCTGGCACCCTTAAGGGTTCATTGACTCAATCACTAGGAAGAAAAGCCATCTAACCTTCCTAGGTTAGCACATCTTTTTGGGGGCTCATGTTTGCTTGCATCCCCTAACTCCACAAGATAGCCTTGTCCCTCCTTCACCCGAACTCCACAAAACTTGTCCCACACCTTTTCTAGCTCCACAAAAATGGCATGCATCACAAAAACACCCTGAACCTTCTGGAACATTCTCTTCCCGATTCCCACAAGATCAATTATCCCTACCACAAACTTGAAATCCACAAAACGGCCTTAACAATTATCCCTCATTCATGCTATTCTTACCTCAGAGGTTGGGGGCCTACCTCCTATTCATCTACTCCACCACAAATATAGCCTTCCTCATACACCTTAACCCCACAGGCTGGGGAATCGCTCATGATTGAAAGTCTTGTCTTTGATTGACTGGGGGCTTAAGATAGCTCTGTTCCCCATTTTGGAAGCACATACCATTGGTTGATCTCCTTGTTCATTTCCTGCATTGTCATGCATGACACTCCACACACATCATATTTCACACCTTATGCACATCACACATCATACATCATGCATAATCATTTCATACTCATATACATGCATAATCATCACACACAAACATTGTACTTATGCACACCACACTACACATATGCACAAAACACATAGGGAAATTTCCTCAGGTACCCCTGAGGTTTTGCCAATTCTCTCATATACCCTTGTGTTTTTCGGATTACCTCATGTACCCCTGAGGTTTGGCTTATTCCCTCATATACCCTTAAGTTTTTCGACTTACCTCCAGTATCCCTGAGGTTTGACAAATTCCCCCAGATGCCCTTTTCCGTCATCTTCCTCCTGACACGTAGATCGATGCGTCCAAATCGAGGCTATTCGGGAACGCAGATCGGGGCTAATCTGGTCATTTTTTGCAAATTCCGACCTCGAAACGGATCTGATGGGATTAAAGTGGCCCGTAAGTTCTGACACGTAGATCGATGCACGAAAATCGAGGCTATTCGAGAACGCAGATCGGGGCTAATCGAGTCGTTTTTTTGCAAATTCCGACCTCGAATCGGACCCCAATGGGGTTAAATTGGCCCGTAAAACCTTTGATGAAGTTTTATTCTGACACGTAGATCGATGCGCTAAAATCGAGGCTATTCGAAATATTAAAGTCAATTTTTCCTTTGTTATTTATATTTTGTTATTAGTTTGAAGTTTCACGTACAAATTAGATTCATTATTTTTATATTAGTCACATGGAAGTTTTGATTCAGAGCATGGAAGAATGAAAGGGGCATAACAGAGAAGTAATAACTGAGGAGGAGGAGAGACGGGGAGGTAGCCAGGAGGAAGATGACAGAAAAGGGCATCTGGGGGAATTTGTCAAACCACAGGGGTACCTGAGGTAATTCGAAAAACTCAAGGGTATATGAGAGAATAAGCCAAACCTCAGGGGTACCTGAGGTAATCCGAAAAACTCAAGGGTATATGAGGGAATTGACAAAACCTCCGGGGTACCTGAGGAAATTTCCCAAACACATAAGGCTAGAGTCCATCCTTGCTGAATCGCTGTATGCGATTGGTGTTTTGAATGACCTCCGTGGTCATAGACCCATGCTCGCCTATATGGCATTTATCATGCTATGCGGCTGTTGCTATATGCAACTTTTTTTCTTACACTCACACATACACACATGCCTATGTGGCATTGATCGCTATACGCGATTGTGGCTTTATGCACCCCTACACTTATACACCATACACCCACACACTATACACCTATACACTTAAACACTATACACCTAGGCACTATACACATATGCACTATACACTATACACGATTGTTGCTGTACGCAACATTTCTTCCTAGATGCTTTGTACTTACTGAAGGGAAGGCTTCCCAAGAATCTATGTGCTTTCAGGGGAGTTATACAGCATGGGGCGCGATGATCTGTAGAATTAGGCTTGTTTTGCTGGAATCGGCATTAAAATGGGGATCATGAGTATCCCTTCGTCCCAAATCATCTCATAGATGGCATGGACGCGATTATCTGTGGACTTACTCTTGTTTTGCAGGAATTGGCATTAAAATGGGGATCATGAGTACCCCTCATCCCGAATCATCTCATATATGGCATGGACGCGATTATCTGTGGACTTACTCTTGTTTTGCATGAATCGGCATTAAAATGGGGGTCATGAGTATCCCTTCATCCCGAAGCATCTCATATACGACACGGACGCGATTATCTGTGGACTTACTCTTGTTTTGCAGGAATCGGCATTAAAATAGGGATCATGAGTATCCCTTCGTCCCGAAGCATCTCATATACAACATGGTCACGATTATCTGTGGACTTACTTTTTTTTGCAGGAATCCGCATTAAAATGGGGATCATGAGTATCCCTTCGTCCCGAAGCATCTCCTATACGGCAAGGACGCGATTATCTGTGGACTTACTCTTATTTTGCAGGAATCGGCATTAAAATGGGGATCATGAGTATCCTTTCTGTATGGGGCGCGATCACAGGTAAAACTTACACTTTTTTTGCAGGTATCGGCGTTTTTTTCTCCGTCCCGACATGTAATATATGCTGCTTACTTGTTTTTTGTCACTTTTTCCAACTGTCAACATTGGCTTTTGGAAGCACTTTTTCAAACATTGAATTGCATTGGTTTTGAAAGGCAAGCTTTCTAGCTATTCCCGGCAAGGCTAAGCATACATAAATCCTATACGGGTACTTTGCAAGACTTCGTCTTTTCAGACTCGGACAAAGTGGGGGCTCCTGTTGACACCTGATTTTGTCCCTTAGGTAGCACCCCTATGGTGGATGATGAAGGTACCACAATGCATAAGGTCCGGTTTCGAGGGCGCATGTCATGTGTCACTTCTTCTATCATCTTTCAACCTTCTACCCTCACATATTAACCATTTCCAAAGGCATTGGCTCCTATTATAGCAATTCTTGATTTTGCCGGGATTTTCTGATGATTTTTCTGGACGTTTTAGGACCATTTTCAGCCCTTAGGGGCATTTTGGTAATTGTATTAGACTTTTATAATTTTTTCCATCTTTTCCTTTTTATTCATATGTTTCTATAATTTTTCCATATTTTCTGGGGTTTTCCGGAGCCTTTTTTCCCTCAGGGGCATTTTCGTCATTTCACGTGGTGTTTTTAAGAATTTCCAACATATTTTAACTTTTTCTTAATTTTTATACATTTTCCAATTTATTTTATTTTTCAATGATTTTTCTGATTTTTTCTGGAATTTTCCGAGCATTCTGGAATGTTCTAGAATGTTCCGGAACGTTTCTGGTACATCCGAGCGTCCCGATTCATCACTTTATCCATCTGACTCAGCCACACGTCACCTATATCCGTCCCACATCAGCCCACCGACACTCTATCCATCACAGGTCACGAATACGCGGATAAAATCACAAAATCCGGCAAAATTGGGGAAAGAAGACTTGCGCCTAGAAGCAGCTTGACCTGCGCCTAGACGCAGGTCCTTCCTCTCCCCGGGGCTTTGTGCTATAAATAGGACCCTATTCTCGACCCTTTCAACACACATTCTCACTTTCCTAACCCCCGTTCTACACATTCTCTCCTCCCGAGACCCCTCTTCTCACTCTCTCTCATACTACTCTCTCTCTCTCTCTTTCTCCTTTTCTCTCTAAAAAACACCCCGAACCTCTACCAAAAACTTCCCACAAAAGCCACCTAGACATACCAAGCATATACACACATTCTAAGCACATGAGACACATTCAAATACACTTGATACGTGCTACCCGAGGCTGTTTCTGACCGCGCATCGAAGGTACGCACTTCTGACACTCCTATTTCAATTCAATCACCTAGTTTAATTCTTTTCTAAAACTATGTCTAAATAATGGCCCGATCTAATTAATTAAAATGTAGTCGTTTAATTCAATTTGTTGTTCTTTTGCATATTTTGTACACTTCTACTTATTATTATTATTATTGTAATATTTTTTATTATTGCTACTAACCCAATTACACATGTACATATTGTTTCTTATTAATTTTGTTTTATTTCTTTTATTCTGTATATTTTGTATATGTAAACTTGTGATTTCTGGACAATCACAAGTAGAAATCATAAGTTCTAATTGATCTTATGCTCCTTTTAACTTGACTTTAAATAAAGTGGTCACGATTCTTTAGTAATTGACATGTACTAATAATCAAACTCGCCTAGTAACGCACTTTAAGGACATAAAACTGAGATATCTTTGAATTCGGGTATAATAATGATACGACCACAAATGAGACCTAGTAGAGACCGCTTACAGGCGGGCGAGTTCAATTCCTGATTGGCTCGTAACCTGTCCCCGAACCCATACTCTGGTTCATGACTATATGGGGCCAATTGCTCCTGGCATTGGTACTTCTTTAGTGTCCGTGCAACCTTGTAAAGGCACGGTGGCGACTTTTAGTAGTCGTATTCACGTATGGTGTTAACAAGAATTCAAACACTTGTGGCGTAGGCCCAAAATTGACGCCTACAGTTTGGCGACTTCACTGGGGACAATTACTCCTTAGTGATGTGGACAAACTTGAAAAGTCTCATGGCTTTATTATTATCATTCCCGAATTGTCTTAAGCATGTTGCATGCGGCCCTACGAATGGATGACACACTATAGGACCTTGTGTCATATGGGCATGTTCTATGTCCGAGACCTGACACCGGGGGGCTTGATTATGGTTACTTGTCGTTCCCGACCTCAAAAATCATAATCGGTCCATCCCAGCCATGGTGCGTGATTTTCATTCCCGATGAGGATCATAATAAGGGATTTCTAACCGTGTGTCATTCAATGTGAAGAATGGCTAGATCGGTCTAGAATTCCCTTTAGTCTTGGTACCTTTATGACCACCCAAGACTGACCTTTAGAGACCATTCATACTATATGATGCTAGTGTGCTTTTTTGACGTAGGCCCAAAATTGACGCCTACACCATCTAATCTAGTTTGTGGAATATGGGATGATGAGGAGGAGGATGTCTACATTAGCAACGCTAATGCAACTATACCTCCACCACTTCACTTAAGTGGTCCTTCTACCTTTTGGCAAAGGAAAGAAACAAAAGAAATGGAAGTCGTACAACATCTCACTAGGTCGGGCCGTATTTACCAAAAGGAGGCTCCACCTCAAAATGATGCACCTACCATCACTCCAGAGGTTGACGCTACTAAACCCACTCAACTGGAAATTATAGCTGAAAATCCAATCATCAGATAATTGCAAAAAAATGAAAGCCGATGTCAATATATGGCAATTGTTAACATCATCAAGGGAGCACCGCGCTGCACTTCTCAATGCTCTAACAAAAATGAATGTTCCAGCAATGACAACTCCCGAAGAAGTAGTCAACCTTTTAACTGCTGAAAGAGGCGATTCCTACATCACCTTCACAAACAACTACTTACCTCCTGGAGGTGTCAACCACAATAAGGCCCTCTATCTTAATGTCCAGTGCCTTGGAAAAATGGTTCCCCTCACTCTAATGGACAATGGCTCTGGTGTCAATGCCATACCACTAAGAACGACCCAGAACTTAGGCTTAACACTCCAAAACTATAAGCTCTCTAAACAGAGTATAAGAGCCTATGATAATTCCCGAAGAGAAATCATTGGCACAATCCCTTTGCTTCTCAAAATGGGAGAGATTGAAAGAAATGCTTTATTCCATGTTATGGACATAAAACCAATCTTCAATCACCTATTAGGACACCCTTGGCTCCACGATCTGAATGTAGTCCCCTCATCGCTTCATCAAATGGTACGACTTTACCATAATGGGTCTCTTGTAACTATCGGAGCTTCTACTATCAAGTTAGAATCAACAAACGACAATGCTTTGCAGGAAGCTACTCAAGACCCAAATCCTGAAAATATATGGGGCTTCTATATTGAAGATATTGATACTATCGAAATAGAAGATAATGAACCTCTTACACTTAACCCTCGAGCACATATAGTAGTAAATACTATAATGCTTCAAAAGGGATAGTTTCCTGGCATTCCCCTTGGAAGAAAAGGCAAAGGAATCACTCATCCCTTTGTCCCCAACTTTAAGAATGATCTTTTTGGGTTAGGCTACAAACCCACTAAAGAAGAACTCAAAAATGCCATTGACATGGCAAAAAAAGCTAGAAAAAGGGACCTTCTCCCCTATCCATTCACTCTCAATGGACAATTCATAAAGGAAGGAGATGATTACCCACACTATGGCTTTTCAGAACCTTGCTACATGGTTCATTTAGGAAAGACAGTTCCTGGATTTGAAATCTTCCATGATTGTTCTTTTTTAAACGAGTGAGCATTCCTCCCTAGCAAGCCCAAGTTTCCACCCCTAGAAAGCTTGGGCCAAAAGGCTTTAGGCGTACTCTTTGGACAAGAAAGGACATTACCCATGGATCAAAGCCACGTCTTCTCCCAAATTCACGCTCCAGTAACTGATCCACGTGGAAAATTCCGTCCTAATTGGTCAGGTCCTTATATTGTCAAAATAATATTTTCTGGAGGTGCAGTCCAACTGACAGATGTAGATGGTGCAGAATTTGCGTCCTTAACTAATTTGGATCAATTAAAACTGTACTATCCATAGTCAAACCAAAAAAAAACAGATGCGAAAAATAATATAAAAAAATAAAAAAAAGAGGGGCGCACATGGCAATAGCGCCACCCCAGCGCCACTGCCACATGCGCATGCCTTATTTTGGAGCAGCACTGTTTTCACTTACATCGTAAGCATTCTGCATGTTGTTCCTAATTTCAACACTTCTAAAATCGTTTGTCACATCATATGAATTCTCAATTCATTAAAAAAACTCTAAATCCATATGGTTTAGTTAATTCTTCCTATTGTCAACACACTTGGCATACTTTGATTACTTTGGACTCTTAGTTCAAATCTTGGGGTTCGAAGGAACTACGTTAGGCTTGATTCTCATTTATTGGGATACGTAGGCAACCTTATTGGTTCAGCCATGTTAATCAATAAAAACATTCATTCACAAATAAAAAGGATGCACAATAAATAAACAACAAAAATAAAATAAATATTAAAAATCTTCAAAGTTTATCACATCCTAACATTGCAAAAAGAAAATAACGACAAAGTTCTAAAAAAATAATAAATTATTTCAGCAAAACGGCGTAGTGCACTTCTACACTACGTCCTTCTCGGTCATAGTCTCGTCATTGTATTCCACTTCTTTAGGACCTTGATCTTTCTCCAAAGGTTCCGGATCCACATCCACCGGCATAGAGGAGCTAGAAGCAATGTCCTCTTTATTATTTCGATCAAACTTGCTCTGTTTTGTAGCCTCACTTCGAACCCAAGTATTAGATCTGCCCTTTGCAAATGTACGAGGTACTTTGGCAGGTTTCGGCCTTGGCTTGTGAATCGCAACCCCGGCAGGCCTAGGAGCACTCTTAGGGATAGGAGGAGTGTTTGCATTCACCTTTCCCTTTCCTTGTTATTAGGCTTGGCATGCTTGTTTCTCCCATTTTCCTTCTCAGGTTCGCGACCCATAGCACCTTTCTTCGCATGAATAGGCTTGACTCTAACCCAGAGGCCCAGTAGATTCAGCTTCTCCCATTCGAGCCTTAAGCCTTTCAGCCTTGCCCTTAGCAAACATCAAATCCATATAGAAGCTGGAAATCGTTTGCGGATGTCTGTCCGTGGTGATCACCCAACGGGGGAATTTCACCATATAATCCCGCCATGCACTAATCGATTGGACACGAATATCCATGGCAGGAGGAGGCATAGTGTCAACATTGGGAATGAGTTGCCTAAACCCATATTGACGCATAATCCTCCAAGGGAAAACGTAGTAGTGCTACTTAACCCTAACAGCCTTATGAAGGCAACTCCGTCTTGCACTCCAAGCAATGATTTCATGAACCAACAGAGATCGAAATTCCTCTTGACTACTGCGATGCTATAACAACCTACGATGAGTCAAACCTCTAGGCTTATAGTCCGCAAGCTCAAGAGGCTGCTCAATCACTTTCAGCCGTTCCTGGAGCCAGACCTGCAACAGAAACAAAATTCAGTATTACACATAAAACGGCAAAACCAGAAACAGCAGAGCAAGGTGGCGCATATGCCACCAGCGCCCACCAGGTGCACATACCAAGGGCGCCCACCAGGCTCACCAGCCATCTGTGTAGGTCTTCATGCAGTATAAAAAATAAAAAAAGAAAAAAATAATAATAGCACAACGCACATGGCATATGCGACCATATATACTGACTACACGTTCAACTGTACAACAGAAAACAAAAATAAAACAGCAAAACAGGCAGTGCTACTGCCAATAGCGCCCAAAAGAATAAAAGCCTGTACGTACCTGCAATAAAACAGGACTGCCAAAAAACTGTATATTAGGATCTGCACGAACCAGATCAACTTAGGCTAATGTCTCCGCAAGAATCATTGGCACTGGAGAGCAATCGCCCTCGATTTGCTCCACAACATTGATCAAGGAAGCATCTCCCATCTCAATTCCTCCATCAACAAAAAGGAACTTATTTAAAAGACAAATAATTAAGGCACGCCGTTTATACCTTTGAATTGTCAAGTTTTCAGATGGTTCGCGAAACTTTGAACAATCTTCAAAAGATTCACAGTACGTCCAGAAACAGTGTCTTTCGCTTCAGCATGGTTTAGCCCTAAATATCTCGCAAACATCTTGCCAAAATTTGTCTCTAGACTAGGCACAATAGGATATGTAGCAATAGGGAAACCTAGAACAAAACTAAATTCATCTGGAAGAGGACATATTCCGTTCCTTCCAAAGCGAAAAACATGACATTCAGTATCCCAAAACGAGCACGTTGTGCGTAAAAAGTTGAAATCTACGCGAATTTGTTTTAGGGAAAGAAGCATATCAAGATGATACACCTTCAAGGCCAATTTTTCTTCTACAGTTAAAGTATTAACTCACTTAGTAAGAATTTTGCTATAGTTTTCCTCACCCATGTTCTCAATTCTCAAAATTTCTCTCTCAAAATTTTTTGTGATTATTGAAGGCTGTGAGGTTTCTAGTCGTCTGTCTTCGCTATAAATAAAGGTTCTAAACCTAAAATCAAGTGGTATTAGCTTAATTTTAGGAATCAAGTCCTAATTAAGGCAGCGCAGTTCACAAGTGCGCGCACTGTTTTATTATCCTAATTGCTGTAGGACCGTGAAAAAAAACAAAAAATATATATTTTAAATGTGGCGCAGGTGGCATGCGCGCCACCACCTGCGCACGTGGCAAGTGCGCCACACAAGCGTGGGTCCCACCTGCGCCACTTCATTTTTTTTGGCTAAAACAAATTAATTTTTTGCGGATTTTTTCTGAATTAGTATCCAGTGCAATAGTTGGATTGTTTATTTGCAACTTGTCCTGTTTTGTTTTTTTAGGGGGGATAAGTCGGCATACCTCCCTTTAATAAACTACTTAGCATTGAATTAATAAGAATTATATGGCTACCAAATTTTTTGCAAAATATTACAAATATTTCCAAACTAAGTACTAACCAAAAGTCATGTACAAATAATAAAAATTATTACATGACAAAGCAATTACTCCTCATCCGAATAAAGTCTAATAGGAAAAAGGAACTCCCATGGAAAAACCTATTGGTCCAATCTTCAGCAAAAGAAGTGGACCTCCTATAGTCTTCCATATTGTATGCCTCCCATCCATTTGATGAATGTGGCATTTCCATGGAATATCTCCATGGAAAAGGATATTCACTCCCATGACCACCTTGGTCATAATGTGACCAAGAGGGCTCTTCTCTAGCTCGAGAAGACTCGTCCTCGTGATGGTATGTAACACCACTATGACAACCTTGGTCATGGTGCACCCAAGAAGGCTCCTCCCTAGCCTGAGAGGATTCGCCCTCTTGACGAGGAGGACTAGGAGCACGAACATGAAGAGGAGTAGGACTCAAAATAGGTGACCTCTCCCTCCTCCTTCTATCAGAAGATGATGGCTGCAAAAGAACAAAAATCAAATCAAAAAAAAAATCATCAATTAAGATTAAATCAAGCTTAATCAAAGGGAAAGTTCATACCCTTCCAAGGTGTCTTAGCCTTCTAAAGGCACCAGTGGTCCTCATCATGAAGGTCGCCTCCGACCTTGACACCTGCACTAAACACGGGTATTATGCAAAGAATAACAAAAAGATACATACGTGAAAAAAAAACTTTGCATCTATAAGTGGCAGCTGACGCTTCTAACATGAGAAGGCAGGGGAAAGTTCCTCCTATCTTCTTCCTCATCAAAGGGAAGTTGTTCCCTTACCACCTCACCCGTTGCACCATCCATATAATCAACTTCGGGGAGGAGGAACCCATGCATTACCCTACAAAATAAAAATAAAAAAATATGTTAGAAGTCATCATACAAAGCATGTGTTCAAAAGAAGTTAAAGGACAAAGTAGAGGCTTATACCCCTAAGTCGGTATGCACGAAGTCAGTATAATCGGTATGGGGATCCAATCGAAGATAACTCTCTCGACCATCTTTATCCCTTTGACGCGCAACATCGCCCATGGCATCTGGATTGTCCATGTTAGGGGGTGGCCTAAAAGGAGTAATGCTCTCATTTCTGTTCACCAAGGAACCAGACGGATCTATCCCATCCCGGGAGCAGAATCCATTTGGAATCATAGTTATGCTTGGCCACCACTATTTCAGTAGGCAAGTTTCCTATGATTTCATCAAATGGTTTCCACACAAGCTACAAGAAACCAAGTACTGATTATTAAAAAAATATTATTATTATATGCATAAAAAATCATCAATCAAAAGCATAAGATAATCAATTACTTGGCGAGGATCGAAATCCTTTAGCATGTCGATCATTTCCTTGGCTGTGTCATACACCCGACCATGAGTGTGGGCCCATCGCTGAGCCGCAGGGAAGACCAAGGCTCGTCCTCTGACGGGTGCCAACTCATAGAAGTGCTCATAAAACCAAACCTTCATTTACGGGTTTGTTAATATAAAATGAATGATGATCAATAAATAAACAAATCTATAGAATCATTTATTTTACCTGGATCACTCTTACTAGACCAAAGAGTGGTCGAGGTGCTGATGAGGTTATCTCACCTTCCTTGCACCTAACCGCTGCCCTCATGGAGGATATCAATTATAGGTGTTCACCCTACTCAAGTCAGCCACCAGATACGCCATCCTCTAAGTGGCAGTGTCTGAGGAGTTAGAAAAAATGGCAGCACTAAGGGCATACCATAAGAATAGGCGAGCTAGCTGCTCAGGGGTACTCTCCCTCACACATCTAGCACTAGTGAGAAATTCTTTAAGGCGTGCATGTGGGAAGTTATCTGGGAAAGTTCTCTCTAGTTTCCTTCCCGCACGTCCAAACAAGGCATCAAAGTCAAACTCCTCACCATCATAGAGTTCTAAGTCTCTTCCAGTCATTCTCAAACCAGAAATTACTCCAAATTCAAAGGGAGTGATTGTCATCTCACCCCATGGGAAATGGAAGGTGTTAGTGATATCCCAAAAAAAGTCAAGCATACCCCTAATCAACCTTTTTGATATGTTCTGGCGTGAGAAAGAAAGTGCATAGTCCACAAAAGGTCCAAAACCACAATTTCAGATTATGTTTTGGACATTCACGTGAAGTGATCTATACACATCACCCACACTAGGTAGTTGGTTATAGAAACGGACCTCATCGATCCCCTGCAATAAAAAGAAACAACGGGATGATAAGATATATATGCATGCACTCATGAATCTAAAAAGAGAAGTCATGCCATTAAGAAAAAAAACTTACACCACGGATCACGGTCCGCCGAGAAATGTGAAGCTCTGGTTGGTACCTCAAAGGCACCACTTCCTCCTCGATCTCAAGCTCTATATCAGAATCTAAGTCCATGGCACTAATAAAATAACAAGGTAAGTTAATTTCTCAACCATTGTAATTCTACAAATGCTAGCATTACAATTTGAATTATATGAACATGATTATTTCTAACATATATTTTCAAGTGCTACTACATTTCCTAGTAGTATAATCCTAGTTATAAAATATTTGTTTATAACTAGTCCATCCTAATTTATTATTATAGGCTCATTTAGTAATTACATGGGGCTTAAGAATGATTCATCCTAATCTCTATGTCATTAATGTAATTGTAAACATTTTCTTTACAATTAAAGTTGCATGGACACATTATCCCATACTTCCTAGTGATAATTTACTTTAATCACTAACTAAGCTAGTGCAAAAACAAAATTATTATCTATATAATTTGTTGCCACTAATCATGATGAACATTTTTGTTCATTATTTCTTCTTAATTACGATAAATATTATATCTAACGTGATTAATTAGCCACTAATCATCATTAGTTCAAATTAAGCATAATTAGTGAAAATTAGCAAAACTAATTCATGCATTAGCTTCATAAGCTTCTCCATACTTCATTAACATAGCAAATTCTCACAAAAACAACATCATTAGCTACAAATCTAACCATTTTCGTGTGAACAAATGGAGGGTTACTAAACATGCTCAAAACTTCATCAAATTCATGTTTTCATGCAAAAAATGAAGTTTCCATCATATATATACATATCAAGGAGCATTTTTACACTATAATCTACTCCAAATTCAAAGAAAAAGCTTCCTAAACATGCCATTGATACACATACATACGAAAATGCATATGGAAATGTTGCAAAAAATGAAAACATAAATGAGTTAGTATACTTACAAAGCAATGAAGATGAAGATGTTGAACATTGTTGCAAGATTTTGGTTGAAAAATTGAACAAAATCAGATTTTGAGTGAGGAAATTTGGGAGAGTTTGAGAGTTTTTGAGCAAAATAAGCAATGAAGCTCGGCCAAAATCAGTCCAAATATCATGCAATATGCACAATCCGGATTACAGGGCCCTGCAGGACCCTTATCCTGATCCACGCGTGTGGCACACACGCCCCAGCCGCGCGTGTGGCACATGCGACGGGTCTATTCAGGTCAACAGGCCCAGCTAAAAAAAAAATTTAAAACTGGCACGTGTGGCATGTGCACCAGCTCTTCTGCTGTTTTTGGCCTGATCTTTCAGCATTACAGCATTACTGTACAGTTAATCTTCAACAAAAAAATGCCAGTAGGCCCAGCGCACATGAGACCTGCGCCGGCCTGTTTTATCTTGGCCCAGTTTAATTAATTTTTCTGAAGGTTATACACCAACTCGCTAAGCATCTTATGCGGATTAAGCCTTATCCATGCACCAATAAAATATTTTCCAATCACACGGAATTTCAAGGAAGTTAAAAATGAAATCTTCCTAATACTTTTGCTTCTTGCTTTTGGTACGCATAGCTGCCAAATTCATTATTATCTTTTGCTTCCGAAGTTTGGTACGCGTAGTTACTAATTTCATCATAATTTCATTTTGCTTCTTGTTTTTGGTACGCGAAGTTGCCAAATTCATTATTATCTTTTGCTTCTTGTTTTTGGTACGCGAAGTTGCCAAATTCATTAATATATTTTGCTTCTTGTTTTTGGTACGCGAAGTTGTGAAATTCATTATTATCTTTTGCTTCTTGTTTTTGATAGGCGAAGTTGCCAAATTCATTATTATCTTTTGGTTCGCGAAGTTGCCAAATTCATCATTATATTTTGCTTCTTGCTTTTGGTACGCGAAGTTGCCAAATCCATTATTATCTTTTGCTTCCGAAATTTCTTACGCGAAGTTACCAATTTCATCATTATCTTTTGCTTCATGAGTTTGGTACTCATAGTTGCCAATTCTCTCATTGCTTCTTCACTATTTTTTTTTTGCTTTCTAGGTTTGGTACGTTTAGTTGCTAATCCTTCTTTTATGACACGTTTAGTTGTCATAATCCTTTTCGTTTTTCAAGCATCCCTTGGAAATGATACTTTGATTTTCGTCTTTTCAAGACTCAATCAAAGTGGGGCTAACTGTAGACGCCTAATTTTGTCGTCTTAATTAGTCGCATTTCTTGTGAGCATTAACATCATTCATTTATTAAATATTTAAGATGATTTTGAATTGATGTTAAACCACAAAAGCCTAAATTACTTTAGTTGAGTTACAATGCTACTTTTAGCATTTTTACGACAATAATGTTTATTTTACAGCATTGTTGTCTTTTCGCCAATCAGCACTTGCACTAGCTTGGCGCGGGCCATAGGCTCGGGATTCAGTGATGAAACAATAGAATCGCCATTATCAAGTGTAAAATGAATGAGTAAGGAGAAGAGATCCTCTTGCCAATTGAAAATGTTTAATTATTTTATGAAAATTAGTTGTTATTTCATTTTAAAATCTGAATATATAAAATTAATTGTTCAAAATTGGTTTTATTTATTCATTTCAGTTTTCTTAAATTATTAATACAAATATCTTGGTTTTTAATTTTAAAACTCTTTTATTTCTAATTATTTTAATTATTACCAAAATAATTTTACAAAAATACAAAAATCGGATTTTATAGGAACAGACCTGGCACAGGTGGCAAGTGCACAGGCTGGCGCACGTGCCAGGCACGTGGCGCACATGTCAGGCATGTGCGCACATGGAAAGTGCGCCCAACAGGTGCGCACATGCCACCTGCGCCACTCTATTTCTTGATATAATTTTATTTTTTATCTTCTGTCGTGATTCCGGATCAGTTTATCTTTTTTCTGAGAAAATCATCCGAGATTAACACGGCTAAGCTTTCCTACGAATTTCCATATTTTTCTATAAATAGATCCTTGCATACAGCAGCAGAGGGGACGATTAAAAAAGCGAGTTATTAAGGCAGAAAACGAATTACAAAATACTTCACAAAATACTTTTAGATCTAAGAACTGGCAAAGAGGGTTGGTGAAACTCCGAGGCGCCCATCCTCTTGTTTTCCAAGGCGATTTTTGTAAGTTTTCTGAGAATCCCCCTTAAATCACTATATTTTATTGTTAATTATTAAATTTGAATTGTTTGATCACATAAATCAGAAATTTTGGACAAATATAAGCATATTTAGGCTCCATTGCAATTAAATTATGTTTATTAATCAGATCTGACCTAAAAGTAGTTTTTATGTGTTAAATCATCAAGATCTATATTTTTGTATATTGTAATATTGTTATTAAAATTGCATGATATTTTCAATTATTTTATTATGTTGATCGAACCAAATAGAGGCCGCCTTGCGGGCTAATATGATACACTCTATCATATTAGTACCATCATCCCCGAATCCACACTATGGTTTTGTAGACCATTAATGGAGTTATTGCGGGAAAATCGCCCAATTCGCGGTTTATGAGTTTGTCCCTTGAAAATCTTTGGCGACTTCAATTGACTTGCATGCGTATTTTGCTTTTTTTTTCTCTCTTATGCTTCCAACAATCGAGCCGAAACGTAGACACTTGGTTTCGGACCATGTGGGGGGGGGGTTCATTCGATATGACCCCTTACAAGTGTTGATCATTTGTGCAGTGATTTGACGCCACCTAGTGAGAAAGGCAGTAAATCCTTCTCTTTCCTCTTGCTTGAGAATTTCATGTTCGTTCTCTAGCAGAAGTTTGCATTTGAATGTTTCCTTTATACCTTGTGATGAAGGCATGGGCAACATCCTCCCATGTAGTGGTATGCTTCTCAGGCAATGAGAAGAACCATTTCTGACAGACCGGTTCCAAAGAGAGTGGAAAAGCAGTTTGGAAAAGTTCAGGATCAATTCCCTTAAGAGCCATTGTTGGCTTGAACCCCCTAATGTGGAACCGAGGATCGTCCGTCGGCTTGAACTTTGGCAAGTCATTAGCAGAAAATTTTTCAGGCAGCTTAGAGGAAAGGTCAGCATTGAGGTCCCCTGCCTCATAGTAAGTAGCACCATCAGCATATTTCTGAACCATTTTGCCCACATTCTTGACCATGGAGGAACTAGGAGTTTTCACCATGTCTTGGATTTTGTTGCTGAGGCTTTCAAGTAGGTTGGACATCTTTTTTATGTTTGCATTGATGTCTTGGATTTGTTGAGTTTGATCGACCATTTGTGGTGATTCGGGGTTGAAAGTGGACTCGGGAGTGTTTTGTGGGGTGGATTTGGGACTGTTTTGTGGAGTGGATTCGGGAGTGTTTTGTGGAGTGAGTTCGGGTTCAGCTATGGTTCCAATAGACAATCTGGACTTCGGAGGCCGGCGAACAGCTCTTTTCTTTTCCGGAAGAGTAGTGGGGTAGATCTCTTGATCTCTAACCAACCTGTTACTCACTTTGCGGATCCAAATTGGTAGCTCTATGTTTGCTTCTGCCCTGTAATAAGACCGAATTAATGACATGTTTTCATTTGCATGTACAAAAAGAATGCATGGCTTAATCATGGTCATCTTCGTAAATGCATGAATGCAAGGCCCTTAATCATGGCTTAATTTTCCCATTTTCTTTTTTTTCTTTTTTTTCTTTTATTTTTTCTTCTTTTTTGTTTTCTTTTTTCTTCTTTTTTTGTTTCTTTTTTTTTATTTTGAAAATGAGAAAATGGGGCTTAGTACAAGTTTGATGATACATAATGCACCTTATGTCTAGCTAAAGATAACCATGGTCTAATGTTTGTTGATATGCACATGATGGACTCACTATGGACCTATTTGTACAAGGCTAGGACCCTTGGTTAGTTTAAAACAAATGCACACATAATCAAGTAAGCACACTAGCATGATACAACATGAATGGTCTCTGAAGGTCAGTCTTGGGTGGTCATGAAGGTACCAAGGCTAAAGGGAAATCTAGACCGATCTAGCCATTCTTCACATTGAATGACACACGTTTAGAAATCCCTCATTATAATCCTCATCAAGAATGAAAATCACGCGCCATGGATGGGATGGACCGATTATGATTATTGAGGTCAGGAACCACAAGTAACCATAATCAAGCCCCCGGGTCAGGTCTTGGACATAGAACATGCCCATATGAGACAAGGTGCTATAGTGCGAACCCATTCGTAGGGCCGCATGCAACATGCTTAAGACAATTCGAGATAAATAATAATAACACCACGAGACTTTTCAAGTTTGTCCACAACACTAAGGAGTGAATGTCCCCAGTGAAGTCGCCAAACTGTAGGCGTCAATTTTGGGCCTACGTCACAAGTTATTGAATTCTTGTTAACACCGTACGTGAACACGGCTATTAGAAGTCGCCACCCTGCCTTTACAAGGTTGCACGGACACCGAAGAAGTTCCAATGCCAGGAGCAATTGGCCCCATATGGTCATGAACCAGAGTATGGGTTCGGGGACAGGTTACGAGCCAATCAGGAATTAAACTCGCCCGACTGTAAGCGGTCTCTACTAGGTCTCATTTTTGGTGGTATCATTATTATTCCCGAATTCAAAGATATCTCAGTTTTATGTGCTTAAAGCGCGTTACTAGGCGAGTTTGATTATTAGTACATGTCAATTACTAAAGAATTGGGACCACTTTATTTAAAGTCAAGTTAAAAGGAACCTAAATCAATTAGAGTCCGAACTTGTGATTGTCCAGAAATCACAAGTTCAAATACACAAAGAATGCATAACAAAATAAATGATACAAAACAATATGTACAAAAAAAATAAAACATACACGTGCAAGTTGAAGTGTAGCAATATATGTGGTTTTGACGTGCAGTTTGATTAGTAACAAATATGTACAACAATAATAATAACAAAAATGAGGAAAATGATGATAATGATGATAATTAAAAGGTTTTGCAATATATACAAAAATTTACAAATGGTCAATACAAATTAATGCAACCTTTTAATGCCTTAATCCAAATTAAAGAGATTGTTACCAAATCACATTGTTAATCGCCTTTTATTAGTGCTTATTAGTACAATTAAAACACTTATTAATCACAAAAATTAAAGGCAAATGTACGACCTTTTTAAGAGACGTACAAGTGAATTATGGATCACTTTACGTACACTTAGATCATATTAAAAAACGCTAGATTAGTGAATCAAAACCAAATTAAAAGGTAAATGTACGATCTTTTAAGAGACGCACAAGTGAATTATTAATCACTTTACATACACTTAGAGCGTATTAAAAAATGCTAGATTAGTAAAACAAAAAAAATTACAAGATTAAATAAAAAATGTAGCGATCATTACATAGCAAAATTTAATAAATAAAAATTGGATAAATATAGATCGCATGATAAAAAGTTAATCCAAACCAAATTAGTTACAAAATGGTGATTATTAGTACTTATATTACAAAAAATATGATCAAAGCACATAAAAACCAATTTTATCATGTGATCTTATTTAATGCGCAAATGAATTGAAGATCATGGCGCATATCATATAAGATCATATTAAAACTAATGACATTAATAAAAGAAATTGCAAAGGGTGATTAAAAGTAAGATCAAATTAATACATTATAAAGAGTTACGACATTGTTTAAGGCATTATGAATTTATATGATTACACAATTTATATCAACCATTTATATGGATTTAATCATCCACTATCATCATTAATCTCATTCTTAAACATTATTTTAATTAATTAACAATGAAATTAATAAAATTAAATTGAAAGAACGAAAGATTTAGAGATTAGAGACTTCAGAAATTTGTACCTCGGTTATGCCTTAATCAAAGAGCAACCAAGGAAAATGAGCGACGAACAATGCAAAGTGTATAATGAGGTTGATTGAGTTGAGGGTTTGTGATGTGTTTAGGGGAGTTTAGAGAGAAATTTGAGGAGAGAGAAAGTTGTAGGATGAGAGAGAGTAATGCTGGGGAGAGTTTCGGAGAAGAGAAGTGTGACAAAACCCCTTGGAAGGCCCCTATTTATAGGGTCTACGGGAATCGAGGGATGGATAGACCTGCGCCTATGCGTCTAGGCGCATGTTTATCCAATCTTCGGGCTGTTGATTTGTCGGTGATTTGCTTACGTACTCAAGGATAGAGGAAGATTTACGCGTTTTGCTGACTAGCCAATGAGTTATCAGCTTATCCAAGCCATCTGTTGGCTTCCATTGACCTTCTAGAGTGTTCTGGAATGTTCTAGAACGTTCTAGAATGTTCTAAAATGCTCCGGAACCTTCCGGAAGTTTTTTAAAAAATTATAAAAAATTAAGAAAATTATGAAAAACCTGAAAAATATTAAATATCTTTCGGGAACATTGTTTTGCCATGTGAAATGACGAAAATGCCCCTAAGCATGCAAAAGATGTTAAAAAATATAGAAAAAACTCTAAAAAAATATAGAAAAATATGAATGACTTTGCAAATTATTTTAATGGTGGAAAAATTATTTTAATGATGAAAAATATGCACAAAGATGTTTTAAGAAAATAAAAATATGAAAAAAATGCATGGAAAATCTTAAAATATTGGAAAATCAAGGATAAATCCCCTGAACGTTGCAAACACCGATAATCACTGCCAGGATTGCCCAGGCATGGTTTGGTCAATTATTTGAGGTTTATTTTGCATCTTACTCCACTAATTCCCCTAGTCGAACCTCATGGCAACATGGTACTTTTATCATTAGTCTCTAAATTGGGGAGACACATTTAGGTGTCTACAAAAGGCAGTCTTAAGGACGATGAGAATTCATCTGATCAAAATCCTGAGAATCTGTTAGAGGATCTTAATGATGTATCATCCAGTGATGAAGTTTTAACTGTTTCCAATCTAACCTTGTGTTCATCTAGAGAAATTTCCAACTCTACAACTTGATCTTTAAGGTCATTGCAAATTTCTTCAAGATGATTACAGCTTGCTACAGCAATGTCACATTCCTGAGTTTTTTCTTTTAACAGTTTCTTACCACTTTTATAAGTGTTACTCAGTTCTAGACATTGTTTCAGCACAGTATCTAAGCATTCAAGTAATTCACCTCTACCATAATCATTCATTTCATCCCTTATTTTAGAGATGCATACCTGTTGTGGACTGGATTCTCCAGTTTTGGCCATCAAACATTTGCCAACAACACTTCTCAGTCCAGTGTTGTTTTCCTTAGATGCGACCCTGTGATTCATGATAGCAGTCATGCAAACTTCAGACTTTTCTTCTTCATCATTTGACTCAGAATCTGAATCTCCCAAAGAGAAGTAATCATTGCCCTTTTTAAAGTTCTCTTGTCTTCCCTTTTGTTCTTATTGTCCTTCCATTGAGGGCAGTCTCTGATCATGTGACCTGTTTCACCACGCTTAAAACAGCCAGAACTGTAAGTGTTAGTCTTTCTGGGTTTTTTACCTTTGAAGTTCTTCTTCTGATCTCTGAAATGGTTTTCAAATCTCTTAGAAATCATAGAGATTTCATCATCATCAGAAACAGTTCCTTTTAGTGCAATGGATTTTTCATTCCCCCTTCCACCCTTGGAATCTACCATCATCTCATGAGTCAAAAGGGAACCAATTAACTGTTCTAGAGTTAATTTCGTTAAGTCTTTTGCTTCATAGATGGCAGTTACCTTGGGAATCCATTCATCAGTGAGACTTCTAAGAACCTTCCTGACTAACTCTTCATCTGTAAAACCTTTGCCTAGAGACTTAAGATCATTCACAATAGTCATGAATCTAGCAAAACAGTCATTAATGTTCCCATCCTGCAACATCTTAAATAGTTCATATTTATACATAAGTAAATCGATTTTAGACCTTTTTACCTCACTTGTGCCTTCATAGGCAAGTTCTAAGGTATCCCAGATCTCTTTGGCTGAGTTGCAGGTAGAGATCCTGTTAGTCTCATTGTCACCAATGGCTTGTTGCAGTATTGACATGGCTTTGGCATTCTTTTCCAGCTTTTTATAGTCAGTGGAAACATATTAATATTCTTGCTTGAGCACTATGTTTCCCTTGTCATCAGTTATTCACACCTCCAATGGCCCCTTCTTCACAATCAACCAGCATTCATAATCAATGCCAGTAATGATGTTCCTGAGTCTGTTTTTCCACCAGGCATAGTTCTTCCCATTGAACTTAGGAGTCTTGTTGTCATAGCCCATAGCATTCATCTCTTGAGTATTCATCTTCTAGGATATTAGGCCTTGAAAGAAGATCCTTGCTCTGATACCAATTGTAGGATCTAGAACTACTTAATAGGGGGGGTGAATTGAGTAGTAAGTGGCAACAGTCAATTTTTTTGCAAAACTAGCTAGACCAGTTGAAACTATTCTAGTTGCGGAAATAGTTAATCAGAAAGTAAAGAACACAAGCCAATTTAACGAGGTTCGGCCAAACTTAGGCCTACGTCCTCCTACTCCTAGTTATTTTATTAATCAACTCTGAAAAATATAATAACCTCACACACTCAACCGTACTTTCAACTTTGACCGAACAGTTCAACACTCAACCCAAGTGTTTCCCCAGTGTTCTTGAACTCACAAGAACTAGTACAAAAGAACTCACAAATGTACCCTTCACTAACCCCTCTGTTAGTGATTAAACAATGAAATTCCTCACACTAAGTTGCTCTCAAAGCTTGAAATGAGTACAATGAATCCTAAGTATGATATGCTCAAAACTGCTTTCTGATTTTTTTCTTTTTGAATGATTGAGTTTATTGTTCAAAAGTCATGTACTATATTCTTATCAAAGACTTGCTTATATACTCAGGTTAAATGACCTAATCGAATTAGTATAATATCAAAAAGATATTATACTTGACTTGATAAGGTGAATAATATATTTTCGATATTTACCAAACATATATTATTCTTAACCATAAGTCCATAAACTAATCTTAGCAAGAATATGTAGAAGATGGCAATGATATTTACCAAAAATAGTGTGTTCCGTTTTCAAAAACTTGCCATACTACGAGTAGGTCAGAACTGTTCTAGTGAACTGTTCTACCTATGGACAAAGTGTTCTAGTTACAAGATTCTAACATAATCTTATAACTATAACATCTGCATTCAACTAGACCAACTCATATGCAATAAGAACATATCATGTACAAGATGCTAAGTTCAAAATTCATCACTAAAATACAATTCCTATTAACATCTTCAAAATCTTCAAGAAAGCCTTTTTCTTCTTCTGTCTTGTATCAACACGGTTTCCTTTGAGATCTACATTAACATGTTACTTAGTATGTAGCACACACACACACACACACATATATATATATATATATATATATATATATATATATATATATCATACAACAAGTTAAGGTAGCTAGTCTTTCAAGACTATCAACTGTTCTGGCAACCTGTACAATCAAAACAATTGTTCTGGTAAAACACAAGTATTCTACTAAAGCAACTGTTCCTCTAAACTGTTATGGTTTGTCATCATTCAAAACCAAAGAGGTCTCAACACGCAGTATAAACCAAAATATATTTTCCAACGGAATAATATTGTTATATTCTAGGTTAACGTATATATTTGCCCTTAAATAGCTTGTGTTAATTAAGGCCGTGTATATTAGTATTCCAAAGTTGATGACAATAAATATTCAAAGATTTCAAAAGAATATTCTGATTGGTATGTTAGCTGTTATATAATGCAAGTCGGTAATATTCTCTAAGTGAGAGCTTTTGCACGAAGAAAGATTACTGAGAAAATATTCTAAGTTCTTCGTTCATCCATAAACAAAACTCTGAAAAAGCTTCTTTCACACCAAGAATCCGCCTTTTTCTGAGTGCTTTTACCGACGGTCACCTTTACCGTCGGTAATTTTCAAAATTACCGACGGTCTTCTAAGCCGTCGATAATTACCGAGAGCTTTTCGAATTACCGACGGTCAACATACTGCCATCGATAATTACCGACGGTCATATTATTTACCGAAGGTTTGACCGTCGATAAAAGGGCGGAAACTTTTTTTATAAAAAAAACACGTTTACCGAGGGCTTTGTATATTTACCGAGGGCTAAGCCGTCGGAAAATTAGATCCTCTATAAACCCTATTTCGACGGATTTCTGTCTTCTACCACTTACTCTCGCTCTCTCTCTCTGGTGCCGTCGTACTCCGCGGTATCGCCTCCTCCGCTGCCGCTGTCGCCGGCCGACGCTCTTTCTCTCTCTCACTTCTCTTTCATCCGCTGTATCTCTCTTACGCGATACCTTTCTCTCTCTCACGCGATACCTTTCTTTCTCTCTCTCTCTAGTGGTGCTCCACCCGCCGGCTGCCACCGCCGGTCACAGCAGTCGCGCCACCGGTTCTTCATCCATTATTAGGTAACTTAATTTACCTTCTTTTTTTCAATTCCTCAATTTAATTTAAGTTGTTATTTATTTTTTGATTTCCACTTCTCTCTCTCTGTTCTGCTGCCGCCGGTTCTCCAGCCATCGTCACACCACTGCCGGTTCTCCAGCACCACCACTGCTCTGTGCTTGCTCCGTGCTGCTGCCTAAGGTTATTTAAATTTACTTTTTTTTTCAATTTTCTTAGTTAAGTTTTTATTTTCTTATATATTGTTTTTATTTTGTTTGTAAATATATTTTGTACATAAAACAAAAATACATTTTGTACATAATGTGTTAGTTAATTTGTTATTTAATTTTGTAATTAATTGATTTTGTTAATTATTAATTGGGATATTTTTGACTTGGTATAATAAATTAATTGGGATATTAATTGATGCTATTGTTGGTATTATTGAATTGTGCTATTGTTGGTGTGAATATTTTGTACATGTTATGTTATTTAAGTTGTTATTTAATTTTATAATTAATTGATTTTGTTAGTGATTAGTAATTGGGATATTTTTTACTTGGTATAATAAATTAATTGGGATATTAATTGATAATAATTGTTTGTATGAATTTGTCCATTGTGCTATTGTTGGTATGAATTTGTTGTGAGTGAAGTGTGTGTTATTGAATTGACAAATGTGGTTTAATATGCTAATTACTTAATATACTTTTCAGTTATTTGAATTATATTAACTATCATTGTTGAGTTATATGAAACAATTTTAAGTTATAGTATATGATTTGAGTATAAATTTTTGTTGAATGAATTAAACAAGGTTTTAATTTTTATAAAATATTTAACATTTCACTTCTTACATTACTTATACTTGTTGTATTGTTCTTCGAAGAGTTTGGTGTATTGGTTTAGGTCAACTTTAGCCTTGTTAATCCATATTTAGCCTTGTTAAAGTACTACAATCTTATATTTGAATTAACAAAAACAATCGATATTTTCATACATTTGAACAACTACATTTAGAACCATATAGGATATGTAGGTATGGACTTTTCATTTTTATACTTTTATTAGTTCATATGATTACGATTATTCTAATGTATATAATTATGATAATTGTGTCATTAAAGATTATGATTGTATAATATATATGAGCATAGTATATATATTATGCATTATGTCATAATTCGATTATTATTATAGTGTCATTTTCATGAAAATATTATTATTAAAGTGAATCATTAGGAATACATGATTATGATTACAATTGAATTACTTTTGAATACGATTAAAATACGTGTTTACATGATTATGAGTTACAAGTTTAGGAATTTAAAGTATTAACATATACGTCACATAAATTAAAAAAAGACTATGACTTTTTTGACTACTTAGTTTATATATGATGAACTATCAAGGGTATTTTAGGTCTAATATAACCCTTATGGAGTATAGATACTAAATGTGTAATACCCCGTATTTAAATCTCGTTTAATTAGCTATTAAACATAATTGTTAGCTTAAGTACGTCCTAAAATTTTCTTTTGAAAATACGTTTAACATTATTAGGGAATTAATATCCCTAAATAAGCTACGCATAATTTATATTATAATGAGGAATTTGAAGTTCTTAATTAATTTAATATGGATTTAATATCCCTAAAATTCAAGGCGTATTAATTTATGATAATTAGTGACTAATGAAAGTTTCTTAAATTAAATAAGTACATACATAATTATTTCTATATGAAGTGGTAAGAAATATACTAATTAATCTCTAAAGTATAACTAATGTACTTAAAATATAATTACAAGTTTACATAAAGTATGAAGTACATAAAAGAGATGAAGTACTAGCTTTTGGAAAATAAAAAGGATGAGCAACTTGTCCCACTTGTCCCACTTGCCCAAGTAATAAAAATAAAGGAAAAATAAAATCAAAGCTAGTCAAACACTCCATCTTCCATCTTCCTCCTCTAGTCTTCCTCCATTGAAGAGCTTAACCAAATACTCAACCCAATTCAGAAATTTTATGAGCAACTACTCAAAGCTTTGATGATGGATTATTTTAATAGCTTGTGCCTATGTAATTTCTCTATAAATAAGAACCCAATTGACCCCAAGAACTCACACCATTTCCTTCTTTCTTCTTTCTCCCTTCTCTTCTTCCCTCTGATTTCCTCACCACCGGAGCACCACCGCCGGCGACGCGCCACAGCAGCCCTGCCGCCCAGACGCGCCGCCAACGCACAGCCCAACAACCCCCTCTCTTTCTCTCCCTCCTTCGCAGCCCCTGCTGCCTTCCGCCCAACTGCGTCGGCAGCCGCAACCAGCAGCAGCAGTGCTGCCGCCGCCGCCTCCGTCCCTCGGCCACTTGAGCTCCGCCGCCCATCCTGCCGCCGGCCACGAGCTCACCACAATAGCCCAACTTCCTTGCTCTATTATTATTATTGTACCTCCATTGAAACTAAGTTAGGAAGGTATACTTCTAATTCTATTGTTTCTTTTATGGACTAAGTTCTAAGTATTTGAGCCTATCTTATAAACTAACAATTGACCCATTTAAGGTTTATGGACTGATTTAAGTACCTCCTTTTAATGACCCATTTACTAATATCTCTTTGGACTAAAATGCAAGTAAGAAAGCTAATCTAAACAATGCTAAGTTGTTCACATGAAATAACTAATGAAAAATATTTATGAGACTAATATGACTCTAATACTATCAAGATAATGTTATAAATTTAATAGAAAGGGAAATAATAAATTTTATTAGGCTTTGTTTAAATTAAATATATAATTGTTGGCTATAAACTAATAATCATAGATTAAACATTAAGTGTATATTTCTAATATTAATGAAGTTATATTACTTAGAAGCTCACCTTTATATTTATGTTTTAGTTTCATTTGTTGTTATAAAACTAAACTTTTATTTAACAAATTCTAATGTTTTGGTAACTCATTATGATTTCATAATACCTATTTATTTATAATATTGTGGACCTACTTTAATGAAAAATCCCTATTATTATTATTTCTCATTTTTAGTTAACATTGATTCTAAATCGAAATGATAAGCATACATATTTTCATTTGAGTTTTATCAATTAATGAATCATGTTATAGTAATTTCAAATATAACTTTAGGATCTCTTATATTTTATAAAACAAGTTATTATGTTTTGTTTAAATGAAATATATAATTATTATCACAAGCTAAATGTTTCTTATAAAATGGTTATTCTACATTTCCAATTTCGATGATAAATTATTTAGAAACTCAATTTACAGTTTCATATGGCTTCCATAAATAGTTCGCTTAATTTATAATAAAGTAGATAATGTTAATTTCGCATAAAAGTTTAAGTAAAGCTTGTTCTAAAGAAAGAATTTCTTTTAGGTTACTAATAAATGTTTATTTATAATATTATGTGATTTTTCAAACGAGTGACATTATTATTGTAAAATTTATATTAAACAAGTTACTTTACTATATATTAACGATAATTTTCAATTGATGGAAAACTATGTATTAAAGTTTTAAGTCATGTTATGACTATATAAAATTTTAGATGCAAATTATATTATTATGTTTCTTAAAAAGCTTTAAGATATATCATCATGGTATGTTAAATCGCATAATTCATAAAGGTCATTATGGCTTATTAAGTACAAAATCGTTCTCCAACTAAACTAAGAAGTTATTAAGTAAGATGTATGAAGTCCCATTAAGAACTCGTTTCACGATCCAAGAATCTTAACAACTTAAGAAGAATAGCTAAAGGTTTAATACTAAGAACTTTAATGCTTTATTTATCGCCTAAGCAAAAAGGGAAAAGATATACAACCTTCCCCGTCTACCAAGTTAAACTATGTCAAAGAAAGCAAGATAGTTGTGAGTAAATATTTTGGGAAAAATAAGAACTATAGGTTAATGACAAGGCTTTTGAGGAAGCGGGGAAAATAATTAACTCAAGGTTGTTATATAGTGTGATAAATCATTCGTTAATATATGCTACCACTATTGGAGGTTATAGAGATTGAAGTTCGGCAAGGGATATGGAGTCAAAGGTCATGATGGCAGCTTCGGGCATCAAAGGAACTAATACTCGAGTGCTTATCTGGTAACTAAGAGTAAAAGGGAAGTGTTTGAGGTAACGTCTACTGCTAACACCCACAAGCCCCTTATAATATGTTTCATGTTGATTTAAGTATGATGTTTATGCAAATGTTATCTTATGGCCTGTGGGATATGAAATGCTTTATGAAATGATGTTTACAAATGACTGAATGTTATGAATAGTATGATTCGATGTTATGAAAGAGATACGATTTATACGATGATTATGTCATGATTTATGAAAAGAATGTAAATAATATCAAACATGATAAATGAAAGTGAAAGACGATTTTGGCAGTATTAAGCTTGGGTTTATGCCACCTTCTGTGTAGGGACAATGTCCCTGGTGGCTAATGCCCTATGATGACGATGATGATATATGGCGGAAACGCCACCTTCTGGTTAGGAACATCGTTCCTGGTGGCACCCACATTATGGCATTGCATGCCACCTTCTAGTTAGAGGTCTTTGCCTCTGGTGGTAGAGCACTTATGTATGGCATTGCATGCCACCTTCTGGTTAGAGGTCATTGCCTCTGGTGGTAGAGCACTTATGTATGGCTTATGCCACCTTCTGGTTAGGGACAACGTCCCTGGTGGCTACGGCGCTAATGATGACATTCTTTCTGTTATACTTGCCAATGAACCCTATGATGTTTTCTGCTAATGATAATGGTGATTTATACAACGAAAAGACTGTTTGGATGAACTTATGTAAGCATGTGTTTACAAAATGGTTTTACCATACTTCTCTCCTTTCTGTTTGCAAATAAAATGAATTGAAATGTATTTACGACGTTAGAGTAGTATGTTACTGAGCCTCGGCTCATGACGTTTTGCTTTTCTGTTTTAGGTATTATTGGAAATGTCACAAGACACAAGCTTAAGGAGAGTTCTGATAGTAATCAATGAAGATGTTATATGAACAAGTTTCTTAACGACTCATTTAAGGAGTTTAGTATTACGTTATGTTTTAAGGGTGACATCAATTGATTTAATGAAAGGTAAATTCTTCTATTAAGGAAATGTAGTTATTGAATTGTATTTTAAGGGAATTTTATTGGTGGGCCATAACCCACAGATTTAAGGATTTGCTTCCGCTGATTGTTATTCAATTATGAGTTAATTCAAGCTAATGGTGTTTCATTAAGGACCCCCATTTCCGGGGCGTTACAAAATGTGTTGAGATTGATGTTTTTTTAGTTGTGTGTAGAAGTTTTAAGTATGAAAAGGAAGGAGCGCATCTGGATGTACAAGAGGCTTGATGGGCGTTGGCTTAGGACTGAGTTCATAAATGGGGTAGATGAATTCATTGAATTTTGTCAACAAAATCCCCGATTCATGGACAATGAGAAAATAAAATGTCCGTGTGTGCGGTGTAGAAATTTATGGTATTTGGATGTGGACACGGTAAAAGTGCATTTGTACAAGAAGGGTTTCACCCCAAATTATTTTGAGTGGTTGTGTCAAGGTGAAAATCCCGTGGGGTCCACCTCATCCTCCACACAGTAAAATCCATATCGGGAAATGGTTGTAGACGCCTTGGCAAATGCTGAAGATCATGCCATGTTTGAAGTGGCAAACAGAGACGAGGTGTAACGTCCCGTCCGATACAAAGAACAAAAGAGACAATATTAAATAAAATAAAGCAACTAGTGGTAGCGGAAATACCACTAAGCCGGAGATGCTACTCTAAAGAGTAGAATTAAACTATAAATAAACATAAATCCTCCAAATAAGATAATCAACTTCCGATAATCATATATAAGGGAAATGAGGTCCCATACCCTCATTCCAACCAAAGTTCAAAAATATCCAAGAAAACTCCAAAAGAAACCTCAAGGTAACGTGATCCAAAATCCAAAAAAACGAACCAAATTCGTAGTTGAAAACGTAAGACAAAACATAAGGAAAACTACTTAAGACCCTCTAAGTAGTAAGTCCTAATCCCTGACACAAAATGCTCATCCACTATGACAAGCACCACCTTCTTGCTCACAAGGCCAAAATGCACATTCCCGGTCCAAACCGTAACAATCCTAAACAGCATCGTCATCTGCATAATAAATCAACAACTTCCACAATCAGTGGGGAGTAACTAGCAGTTCTCCCAGTACAAACAGGAACAAATAATAAACTTAGAGAAGGTAGAAACACGCCAAAGACAACACCACAAGTGACATAACCAAAACATGTGCAACATGCTACGATAACATAAGCACAAACATGCGTGAAGAGGAAACTAAGTACCCAAAACCAAATCATCGCACACACAATCAAGCACACATCAATTCAAAGACAACAGACCATACCGCCTGTGAGTAGACTCATTGGACCATACCGCCCAAGACCTACTATGCATATACGAGGACCATACCGCCCTGCCGAATAGCAATGCACATTCGAGGACCATACCGCCCTGCCGAATGGCATACTCAATGAACCATACCGCTCGTGAGTGAACCAATGGACCATACCGCCCATGGTTAAGTAACCAAATCCTAGGACCATACCGCCCTCAGGATACAAACAAATTCCTAGGACCATACCGTCCATAGGATCAATCAAACACAAAGAGCAATGTATACACGACAAGGCATACAAAGGAATCCAATCAACATCCATACATGTGTATACACGACAAGGTATACAAAGCAACGCAAACATTCAACATACGTATACACGCCAAGGTATACATAGGAATCCAAACAACAACAAACATGGGTATACACTACAAGGTATACCAAGCAACTCAAACAACCAACCTACGTATACACGCCAAGGTATACACCAAATCCATTCCATAAGACATCAAAACATACATGTTGAGGCATATAACACAAAAACGTTATCTGAGTTTGGGTACGAAGTCAATTATGACTAAGTCACAATATTCCCCGTACATAACTCTTGGCGAAGAGATGCTAAGGGCAGTGTTATCCTCCCTTAAGCATTTCAATGTCGACAACTCAAGGTATAGGCCCACAACACTCGACAAACCGAACAACAACCAAAACTACCCAACCAACTAGGGTACAATCCCATTAATGAAACAACTCAAACCAACTCAAACGTACTCTAACATGCTTAACATACATGCATAAATCCAACACCCAACATATAAACATGTTGTAAGCTCAAAGGAAAATTAATCAACAAAACGCAACCAAGGAGGGCAGACCCTCGTCGCGAGGTGCGACAGAGGTCGCGACCATCAAACGTACATCAAGTCTCAAGCACCCAAACCAACACCAAATCACATCCAACTCAACCAAAACAACACCCTAGCATGATACTAAACATCATATCCAACAATTCCTCAATTCCTTACAAATCACAAAATCATTCTGTAACAAAACCAACATCAAACTTAACAAACCGACTAACAAGAACTAACAACATGAACATAACAACTCGTTCACACATGAAAATACCACCACACAACCTTCCTAATCATGATACTAAACTAAACCATAATCATACAATTATCCAAGTTCCACCTAACATGAATCTAGGTTCTCTAACGCGATTCTAACAACCTAAGTTCAAAATCTATTCCCTATCGAACTAGAAAAACGCTAGTTACCTCGATCTTCGAGAGGAATGCCGAAAAACATAATATAAAAGCCTAGAAAACGTGCGGATCGTCAAAACCTTCTTCTCCTTTGAAGACTTCTCCTCCATTGAACAAGGTATATCCATCTTAAACAACTTTAGGGTACTCTAAAACAGTCAGTGGTGTTCCGACCCTGATTTCCGGTGCTCTAAAGCTCGGATTAAAAATTCCTCCGGTCAAAGTTAATGACTGGATGTTAAGAACATGCTGTCCAAATTTGAAGACGATCCAATGGTTAGATCTCTGACAATAGCCATTTTTGTGAGGGTGTGCAGGGGAAAAACGGGAAGACTTTCTCTCTTCCTTTCTTTCTTGAGGTGATGCGTGTGGGAAGGCAAACAGGGAAGAGAATGGCTCTCTTAATCTGATTATATGGACAGCAAAAGGGAGGGGTTTAATAGGGGGTTTAATAGGTGTTAATGAGGGTACATTATGGCCATGATTATGGTAGTTTATGAGGGTAAATGAAGGGGTGTAACCCTTGGATTGCATTAGTGTTACAAAGCAAAGGATGGACAGCTTTATTGGAGTCCTCTAGGAGCCTCTAGATGGCCAAGCTTTTCGGCCCTAATGGAATAAAGTGGTGTAATAAAGTTCTCTACATGGTTGGTCGGCAAAAAGGATGATTAAGCTAAATCAACACATTAGCCTAACTAAGACTAACTCAAATATTACACTCAATAATAATAATAAAAATAATAAAATGTATGATCACATTTTCATATATCAAAATAAGCTTAACTTGAAATAAATAACATTAAGATATAGCTTAATTAACTCGTCGGAGCAATTTTATAGATAGTTACTCCGTATAAAATATAAGTTTAAAGAAATATGATATAACTAAATAAATTAATAAAAACATAAAATGAAATCAAAGAACACAAGTTAAATTAAGAAGCAAGGGTCTAAATCAAAATTAGTAGTCTTAAAGATAATTTAGCTTAATAGGTAAAACCTATGCAAATTTATAAAATAAAAATACTATGAGCATCGTAAAATAATTAGGCGTCCACCGACTAAACACATTTTGAAATTAAGGTACGTATGCACAATACATTGTCCACCGAAATATTTTCCGGTTTCAAATACGACCATTTATTTAATAGAATATAATTTTATAAATGAAATTGTATTTAGATTTATAAATAACAATGTAAACCATATAAATTAACACGCGAAATTTCTAGTGAAATTACGGGGTGTTACACGAGGACTTGGAAGAGGAGCCAAATGCTGGAGCCAAGAAGTTCTTTGACCTTCTCAAGGCAGCAGAAAATCCTTTATATGAAGGGAGCAAGATGTATGTGATAAAGATGGCTGCTAGAATATGCAGTTTGAAGTGTGAATACAACTTACCTCACAGGTGTGTAGATGGATTTGCTTCTTTGGTGAATGAAGCGATCCCGGACAACAACCATATGGGGAGAACTTTCTATGACACGAAGAAGGTTCTAAAGGGCTTAGAACTTCCACACGAGAGGATACACGCATGCCTGAGGGGTTGTATGTTGTTTTGGAAGGACAATGCGCACTTAGAGAAGTGTAGTGTATGCGGAGGTGATCGGTATAAGAAAACTTCTAGGGGCAAGCTCATTCCCGCAAAAGTCCTAATATACTTTCGAATTACTCCAAGGTTGCAAAGGTTGTTTGCAACTAAGAACATTTCGAAAGAAATGACATGGCACGCTGACAATCCTCGAGTGCAGGGTACCATAGCACATCCGAGTGATAGTGAAGCTTGGAAGCACTTCGATAGAACATTTCCCGACTTCGAGTCAGAGCCCCGAAATGTCAGACTTGGGCTATGCACCGATGGGTTTTCTCCATATGGTAAATTTCGAGGCCAATATTCGTGTTGGCCCGTTATTCTTACACCCTACAACTTGCCTCCATCCATGTGCATGAAGAAACCGTTCATGTTTCTTTCGTTGATTGTCCCTGGGCCTAAAAACCCAAAAGATAACTTGGACGTGTTCATGCAACCTCTTGTAGAAGAGTTGAAGAGTTTGTGGCATGTAGGAGCAACGACATACGACATCTCAAAGAAGCAAAATTTCACGCTTCGGGCTGCCATTTTGTGGACTATTAGTGATTTTCCCGCATATGGTATGTTGTCAGGATGGAGCACTTCCGGATACAAGTCATGCCCATACTGCATGGAGAAAAGCAAGTCATTTTGGCTCGATCATAGTGTAAAAGTCACATGGTTCGATTGTCATCGACAATTTCTTGCTTCTGACCACCCATTTCGCAAGAATAAGATAGCATTTTGCAGGAATAGAGTGGAGAATGACATGGCTCCTCATATAATGTCAGGAGAGGAATTGTGGAAAATTGTGAAAGACCTACCTAAAGCAATTGATGGCCCCGAATCTTTGAAGAGTTTAAAAAGGGAAAAAAGGGGATGGATAAAACAAGATATTTTGTGGGAGCTCCCATATTGGAAGGACTTGCTTATCCGTAATAATCTAGATGTCATGCTCATTGAGAAGAACTTCTTTGATCAGCTCATTGCTACCGTGATGGATGTTAAAGGCCAGAGCTCAGATGCTCCCAATGCCCGGAAAGACATAGCTCGTGTCTGCAAGCGCCGAGAACTGGAGCTTGTTGATGATGCAAACGGCAACCAAATAATGCCGAAAGCACCTTACACGCTTGACAAGGCTCAGAAGAAGGTCTTTTGTGAGTGGGTGCGATACTTAAAGTTCCCGGATGGATTTGCATCGAATTTGAGCAGGTGCGTCGATTTGAGAACGTGCAAGCTTTATGGAATGAAGAGTCATGATTGTCACGTATTCATGGAGAGATTGCTCCCAGTTGGGTTGAAAGAATTGCTCCCCTTGCATGATTGGAAAGCAGTAACCGAAATCAGCCAATTTTTTCGAGACTTGTGTGCATCTACAATCAAAGTGAGTGACATGGAGCGCCTCGAGAAGAACATAGCTGAGATATTATGCAACTTGGAGAAAATTTTTCCTCCACCATTTTTTAACTCTATGGAACACTTGCCGGTTCACCTTCCGTATGAGGCAAAATATGGTGGCCCCGTTCAGTACAGATGGATGTACCCCTTCGAAAGGTAGGGAATTTATACTTTTAAGTGTTTAATACCTTATTCATTTGCACATACAATTGACACGATTGCCTAATTTATAGGTTTCTTAACCACTTGAAGCGTAAAGTGGGAAACAAGGCACGTGTTGAAGGTTCAATATAACTGAGGAGATTGCATCCTTTTGCAACAACTACTTTCAGTCCGGGGTTGACACCAAATGAAGGGATTTAGGAAGAAATGTCAATCCGTATATCAAGAGCCAACATGATGCTAGTGTCCCTGAGATGTTTAGGGAAGACTGTGGTCGACCAGCAACTGATGGTCGTTTCCGTTGGTTAGATGACAAGGAATAAGATCGAGCACATCTTTACGTGCTTGCAAACAATGGCATTCTCAGTGACTATAAAAGGTGATTCAATTGGTTGTTTCAATCTGTTATTAGTTTGTAGTTTCACGTGTAGATGTTTAACTGATTTTTATGTGGTTATTCATAAAGGCAATTCGAGGAGCACATTATCCATTCAAGACCACACATTCGTAGAGATGATGTGTGGAGTAAGTGCGAAGCTGAATTCCCTCAGTGGTTCAAGTCACATGTGTAGACGCCTAATTTTATCGTCTAAATTAGTCATTTTACTCAACTTAGAGACCACCACGTCTCGATGGTTGTTTAGGCACTACAATGTCATCGTTGTATCAACATTTTCGCAGTCGATGATAATGTTTTCCTATTATTAATGCCCGCTACCTTAGTTGAGCTTATAATGCTACTTTTAGCATTTTTACGACAATAATGTTCATTTTTCAGCATTATTGTCTTTACGCCAATCAGCACTTACACTGGCTTGGCGCGGGCCATAGGCCCGGGATTCAGTGATGAAACAATGTAATTGCCATTATCCTTACCCTTTTAAAAGTAAGAAAACACGCTACTGTGCTTAACTACAGCAAAATGGGTGAGAAAAGCATGAAATTCACTGTAGCATGGGTGTTGGCAGCTCAGTTGGTAGGCAATTCACATAGGTTGAGTGAGTTTACAAGTTCGAACCTGTATAATGTTTGTTTTTACAACCCTTTTGTTCTTCCTTCTTTCTACACTTTTCACTGCCTCCTCATCTCTCCACAGTCCACACAAAACCCTAACAACAATGTCTCTTCATCTCATTCCCTTCAAAACGCCCCACCTCTTCTTCCCTTCTGTTGTCCTTGTTCATTCTACCCAAAATAAATTCAATAGTTTGAGTGTTTTTCTCACTTTCATCTTCTTGAATTACTATTTTGTTTATATTTTCAATGTCCAGATAAATATCATGCTTCAGGTATTCGTTTTTTAGCTTCTTTATTTTCTTATCTTTTGTTTGATTTTTAGTAAAATTAGAAATTAATGAATCTCATTATTTGGTTTGTTAGATCTAAGGCTCATGTTCAGTGTTCAAGTTCACCCTTTTTTTAAATCAAAATTTTTTGTTTGAAGAAAGAAATGAAGTCAGAGAAAGATTTTACGAAGAATTAAAAATGGTGATTTATATGGTGGAAACAATCAAGATCTGTGACATGCTTAATTGGAGTTAATCACCATCCTGGGCAATTCAATTTTAGCTACTCCTTTATCATCTTAATGATCTTTAATTATATGCTTGTTTTCGACTTTTTAGAGTTAAATTAATCTTAGCTAAAGTTAGTATATTGAGTTGACTTGCTGCTTAGTTGCCAAATTCATGGCATTACAGTTGGTGGATTTAGTGATGATAATCAGTTCTTGGTCAATATCTATGTGATTGTAGTATGTAATGCATGTTAATATATTTTAATTGTGAAACATTTACTTTTAATTAATGAAAGGATGAGCAATTGGGTGTAATTAATCTTAAATTGCCATGGTTTTTAAGAGAACACCTCTCTATTTTAAGAGAGGAGCTTGGCTTTATGGAACTATGATCAGGTGCGGCTTGACCATCAATTTTCCACTATGTAAAGGACTTGTCATCTGTCTGTCGTGAACTCTAATAGAGATGGCACAGGGGCACTTGAATGCGATTCGCAAATGTCAAAGTATGGTCGAGTATAGCTAATCTCACCTTTCCTCACATGATAAAGGAAATGTTTGGGATTGAATTGATCATGGGGGAAAAATAAGATTGCATTAAACAGGGAACATTGGTGTTTGTAGTAATGTTTGGATCATTTGAGTATTGGAGTATTCCGTAGTCACCATATCACATAGAAGATGAAGTAAATGTACTTAAGGTGATATAATTTAGTTATTTTTTAACATTATAAATTATATATGGTGAATGTTGCACTAATAACTCTGTGGAAAGCAGCTATATCACTGCATTTTCTGATATATCCGCAATGAAATTCTAATGATCTTGTTTTGTATGGCAGGATTTCAGGATATGTCACCATAACAACAACATTGACGTCAATGACATAAATGTAGATGGTGGAAAAGCTTAGATCCATCCCATGTTAGTCGAACTGTTCAGAAGAAGACCTTGGTATGTATCATATGGCCAAGGGAATAAATTTATGCATAAATTCAAAAGTTCATAGTTTAGTCATAGTGTATATATATCTATAATCTATAATCTATATCTATAACCTATAACTCTTAAAAATCGTATTTAAGGCACACCAAGCCCCCACCCCTTTGCAAAACGCTTTGTTTACTCTGTTTCCCTTCACTTGCGTGCTCAGCTTTCTAATTTTTTGCTTTCTCTCTAATTTGTAGTCCCTTATCACTCTCCTCCTCCCGACCTTCACTTCGGCCTTCCATGGTTGTCAGTGCGAGAAATTGAACCTGCGACACATGCATCCTCGAGGCATGTCGGGTTCAATTCTCCGTCTCGCATGCCTATTTGCTTGCCTATCTCGAGATTGCAGCTTCAAGCGTGATTGTTTGCAGCTTCAATCGCCACCATTGGAGCAAGAGGTTGAAAAAGTATGTGCATTTGCTCTCGTTGTTAAGGTCACTACACAACTTCTATTGACTTTTTTAATTTATTAACTTAACCTGCTGTTTATGCACCTAAAACTACAATTACGAGTTTAATTACAGCTGTTGATTGTCTATTTGTTTAATGGGCTTGGCCATTTATTCCATTTATAAAGGACTTGTCATTTGTGTGTGGTGAACTCTGATAGAGATGGCATAGGGGCATTTGAATGCGAATTGCAGATGTCAAAGTATGGTTGAATATAGCTAATCTCACCTTCCCTCACTTGATAAAGGAGATTTTTGGGATCGAATTGATCAGGGGGGAAATATTGAGATTGCATCAGACAGGGAACATTGGTGTTTGTACTTTGTAGTAGCGTGTGGATCATTTTAGTGTTGGAGTATGTAGTCACCACATCACATAGAAGATGAAGTAAATGTACTTAAGGTGATATAATTTAGTTATCTTTTAACATTATAAACTATATATGGTGAATGTTGCGCTAATAACTCTGTCTGATATACCCGCAATGAAAATCTAATTAATAATCTATTTTGTATGGCATGATTTCAAGATATGTCACCATAATAGCAACATTGACATCAATGACGTAAATGTAGATGGTGGAAAAGTTAAGATCCATCCCGTATTAGTCGGACTCTTCTTCAGAACTCAGAAGAAGACCTTGTTATGTATGATATGGCCAAGGGAATTAATTTATGCATAAATTCAAAAGTTCAGAGTTTAGTTATAGTGTATAAATATCTATAATCTATAACTCTTAAAACGCCAATTTAAGGCACACCTAATCATAATTCACAATCTGTTCATCTAGAGATTTTTCATAACCTGAGTTTCTTTACCAATGGCAGAGAGAATGAATGCAACAAGACCAACATTAGGACCAATCAGAGCTCAACCCTCAGCAGTGGCAACACCATAAGTGACCCGATCAACGTCTAGCAAAAGAAAACCCTAAGAAAGGGCAGTGTCATAGTCACCGGTGTATCGTCCGATCTTGGACTTGCATCAGCAAAGGCGCTAGCCGAGACAGGCAAGTGGCGCGTAATGATGGCGTGTAGGGACTTCCTGAAGGTCGAAAAGGTAGTTAAATATGCTGGAATGGCAAAGGAGAACTACACCATAATGCAACTTGATCTAGCTTCTCTTGATAGTGTGAGATAGTTTGTGAACAAATTTAGGCAATCAGGACAGCCCCTCGATGTGTTGGTCTACAATGCAGCTGTTTACCAACATACTACCTGGGAACCTAGCTTCAGTGCTAAAGGGTTTGAGCTCAGTGTTGGGAGTTGGAACTAACCATCTTGGCCATTTCTTGCTCTCGAGGTTGTTGCTTGAGGACTTGAACAAGTCAGATTATCCTTCCAGAAGGCTCATAATAGTTGGATATATAATAGGTAACTCATAGCTCTTACATGTGTACATAGGTATTATTTGACACAGACCCAAGTACTTGTGTCGACACGGCCACACGGGTATATGTGTGTCCAAGTGTTCCAATCAGCTATTTTATTTCATGATTTTGGCTCGAAATGAGTAGCATGGTAATAGAGAAGCTGAGTCATGTTTGATATGAGTAAGCATACCTAAGAATGTAAGATCAAAATGTATGGAAATTGAGATGTTAAGAAGTCGCATAAGTCACATCGTGATGTTTGCTTATAGGCTTTATTTTCTTAGGTAATACAAACACAATGGGTGGAAATGTTCCTCCAAAAGCCAACCTAGTGGACATGAGGGTGCTCGCCGGTGGATTAAATGGATTAAACAGCTTGGCTATGATAGACGGTGGAAAATTTGATGGTGCCAAGGCATACAAAGATAGCAAAGTCTGCAACATGCTCTGCATGCAGGAATTTCATTGTCGTTACCATGAAGACACAAGAATCACCTACGCTTCTCTACACCCAGGTTGTATCGCAACAACAGGCTTGTTCAGGGAACACATTCCCTTGTTTAGAGTTCTTTTCCCTCCGTTCCAAAAGTTCATCACCAAGGGCTTTGTATCTAAAGAAGATGCTGGAAATGACTTGCTCAGGTAACATCATTAGTCCTTCATCTGATTTTAATCAAGTATCCACAAAGCTGAATAATTGAAAATAACGTTAATGAAAAAGAATGATATTTTGAATTGAATCTTACGATTGAAACAGATTCGTACTATATCTTAGACAACAGAGTAAGAAAAATTTCTTCACAAAGTAAATAACTTCTGGTGGTTTGATTTGTGATTCAGGTTGTAAGTGACCCAAGACTGACAAAATCAGGTGTATACTGGAGCTGTAACAAGGCTCCCGCGTCATTCGAGAATCAGCTGTCTCAAGAAGCCAGTGATCCTGAGAAGGCTAGGAAAGTCTGGGAGATTAGTGAGAAATGGCAACAAGGGAAGCACCAAATAGTGAAAAACATGAAGACAAGTCATCATCAGCCTACTGCCAAAAAGTTAACACTAAAATTTCAAAGATCACTACATGCTCTCATAGGTTCAAACATATGTCTTTGAAAACTTCTAAGATTTTTTTATTTAAAGTAAATTACTACTTTGGTTGAGTACCTTTTTGCATTATCCCTATGTCTTATGGATATTTCACACATAATTGTGTTACCTAATTTAAACAAAGATTACATTAAAAACTATATATGACAAATTGAGTGGCAAACAACACTTTCCTAATGTTTACATGCACATATTGGGGGGGCGTGCGCGTTAGCGCACGGTCTAACAACTAGTCAATATAAAAATGAGTAAGGAGAGGAGATCCTCGTATCAAGTTAAACAATGTTTAATTATTTTATGATTTTTTCTTGAAAATTATTTATTATTTCATTTTAAATCTGTTTTTATAATGTATTTATCTTCAAAATAAATAAATAAAAATCTTCAAAAAATTTTGGAATAATTCAAAATATTTTTATGATTTTTTTGAATTTTTTAAAAATGGCGAACGTGGCAGGTACGCCAGGCACGTGGCGTCACTGGCACCTGTGCCATAGTTTTTTCTGGATATAATTTTATTTTTTATCTTCTGCTGAGATTCCGGATGATTTTTATCTTATTTCTAAGGAAATTATCCGAAATTAGCACGGCTAGGGTTTCCTACGATTTTCATATTTTTGTATAAATACCCCTCTGCATGCACAGCAGAGGAGGACAGACAGAGAGACGAATTTCAGAAAGATTTTACAGCAATTTAGCATACAAAAATACTTCACAAAATATTTAGATCTAAGAACTGGCAAAGAGGATTGCTGAAACTCCGAGGCGCTCATCTTGTTTTAAAAGGCGATTTCTGTAAGTTTCTGAGAATCTCCCTCAAATCACTATACTAATTGTTAAAACATTGAATCTGAATCGCTTGATCACCTAAAATCAGAAATCTTGGACAAATCTAAGCATGTTTTAGGCTCCTAATGTTCAAAACTATGTTTAATAATCATATCTGACCTAAAAGTAGTTTTATGCTTTGAATCATCAAGATCTATAATTTTGCATATTGTAACATTGACTTTTGAATTGCATGATATTTTCGATTGTTTTATTGTTTTGATCGAACCAAGTAGAGGCCGCTTTTGCGGGCTAATGTGATACACTCTATCACATTGGTACCATCATCCCCGAACCCACATTATGGTTTCACAGACCATTAATGGAGTCATTGCGGGAAAATCGCGCAATTCGCGGTTTATGAGTTTGTCCCTTAAAACTCATTGGCGACTTCAAAATGGATTGCATGTGCACATTCTGCTTTGCTTTCTTCCCTTTTTGCTTCCAGCAATCGAGCCTAAACGCAGCGTGGCGACTTCACTAGGGACTTTTTCGATTTCTGCATTACAAGAATTTCGAAAGAAGATGAAGAGACTTGAAAGGTTCGACAAATCAGAAAACACAGCGCACATACCACCTGCGCTGCCTGTTTTCTTATGGAAATATATCGACGTAACACTCTTATGTCGATCTGCAATTTAAAGTGAAAAAGTACGTAGCGCACCTGCCAGGTGCGCTGCCTATCTTTTCCTGCTTTTCGCGTTTGTGCAAATTTTTACATATTACGCAAACCGGAATAAAACGGAAAAATTGATTTTTCTATTGCGCACGTACCAGGTGCGTAGACAGATTTGGAATAAAAATTAAAATTTTTCAAAAAAATAAAAAATAAAAAAGGGGGATAAGGCAGCGCACCTACCAGGTGCGCTATCTTATTCTGGGCCTGTTTCGAGTTTTTGCAAATTTTTATCAAAATACGCAAGCCGAAAAAAATAGAAAAAGTGAATTTTCCTGAAGCGCATATGCCAGCCGCGCCGGGTTAATTCTTCAGATCTGAAGAACATATGCTATACTGTAACAAAAAAAAAAATTAAAGCTGGCGCAGGTCTCACATACGCCAACTTCATATTGCAGTTTCGAGTTCAGAATTGAACAGTTTCCGTAACAAAAAAAATTCTGGCGCAGGTACCATGTGCGCCCAGACTAAATTGCAGTTCTGGTGCAGAAAAATAAACAGTTTCTTTAAATAAAAAAATGTACCAGCGCAAGTGCCATGTGCGCCACTTAAAAAGTGGTCAAAAAAATCTAGAAAAATATTCAATAATTTTAAAATAATTCAAATATTTTTATGATTTTTTCTAGATTTTTTTGAATTTTTTTAAATCTGGCGCACATGGCATGTGCTCTAGCCTGGCGCAGGTGGCATGTGTGCGAGTTTAAAAACAGGCAGTTAGTCTTGTCGAACATAAAATATTATGCGCTTTAATTCGATCATTACAATTTGATAATCTTAAATATGAACTGTTTGCATTGCATCATATTTTGCATACATTCGAAACGCAAATCGTCTGCGATGAGCCGGAGGATGCTAAGACACCTTATTTTACCAAAGTCCTTTGTGGCTTACTCACCCCTAGGGGAGGTTTTCGTGCACATCGAAATTGAGCCCATTCGGCCTCTAAATTTGCAAGCGAGACCTTATCCCGACCACTATGTTTTCCTGCCTACACTCTAGGTTTTGGATGTGGGTTAGTTCCGATCGTGCAACTTATGGTGTGCGTCATTCATGCATAAAACATGTAGGCAGCATCATGAAGCAACTCGGTGGAATTTCCTTTAGTAGTGGGATCCTTGGCCTAACCATTAACCAAACCAACCAGTAGCACCCTTAGAACATTGGCTAGGAATGTGGACCCATGTACATGTGCTTGTGCTTGCTTAATATGTCATCTATGTGCTATGTGTTTTGTGTATGCTAGACTATAGGATCTTCTATGTTGACTACTAGAGGTTCGGATCCTTGCTAACCATTCCCGAAAACGGAAAGTTTTGCAATAGCTATAGAAGGAAACCTATCAACTTCATCCTTTCTATTTTAGGAAATTGTTGATATCTTTCCTAAAATACTTATTGCCTTAATTATCCATGCTATTTTGGGAGTGTTTAGCAAGTTTCCATCTTTGGTCATTACTAATTTAGTTTCTTTTAAAAAGAGGAAACATCCTTAGTATAGGTCATCCCTTCTTTGTGGCCATGTTTGTGCTAGCAAGCCCATTAGGATAGGTCAATCCAAGGACATAGGCCCATATTGCTTGTTGGATCTCGAATCCATGATTAATATGGACCTATGGTTAAGGGCCTTGCTAATTTAATCCATGCCTTTGCTTTGGATCATCTTAGCTTAGCCCAATTCTAATGGATTTCTAGGAAGTTCAAGTAAGAGTCCAACTACTGCATTAGGTGTCTTAAATGTGTCAGTTTTAAAATTTAACATTTGAGTCCTAAAATTTGGTTTTTAAAATTTCCTAGGAGAACTAGTACCACTTGGCGACGTATTGGATCTTCTCGATTACGTCGAACAACTAGTAGCGAAGAAGCGCTCCTCTCTGCGTATAATCGCTCTGTCAATCCCGTTTTCAACCAACCTTGTTCTAATCCACCTTCTCCAACACAACGCGCTCCTGTGCCTTTTGACCTTTCATTACACCAATTTTCATACCTTTCTAATCCCACCATAGCTACATTTCACTTTCCACCGTCTCCTAATCCATCATCTAGTAGCTCATCATCTTCTTCTTCTGAAAGTCCACCACCTTCTCCTCCAATAACCATGGGTGAAAACAACAATACTGATCAATTCATTAGTGATCTTACTGCTCGCCTTGCTCAACTCGAAACTGAGCTCGACGAGGAAAAGAGAAAAAATGCTGCAAATAATCCCGACAGGATTAAACAGCTAGAAAACTTAGTCATAAGGATTACCAATCCTGAAAGGTATTTCCAATATGACTATGCTCAACCCTTGGGAGCAACTCTCCCTGACAAATTTGTCACTGCGGACATTCCAAAGTTCAAAGCGACAGATAATTTTGTGCATCACTTGAGAAGCTTCCAAGGATGCATGACACTGAAAGGAGTCGACCCAAATCTCTATGAGTCGGTCTTCCACATGTCACTAGAATCGATTCCACTGAATTGGTTCTATTCACTTGATCCCAAAGGAATCTCAACTTGGGATGATGTGACCAAAGGTTTCTTGTCTCAATATTCCTGCAATACAGACTTTCAAGTCACTCTTCGTGAACTAGAAGTTCTGAAACAAAAGGAAAATGAGGGCTTTACAGCTTTTTACTCAAGATGGCGCGAAAAGGTCGCTCAAATGGTCCAACGCCCTTCTGACTATGAGCTTGTGCACAAGTTTGTTGATAATCTTACCGATTCATACAAACAAAACTTGCGATATCTTGGCCTAGACTCCTTTAAAAGAGTCTACGACGTGGGCATAAAAATAGAAGATGATTTGCTCAAGGTCAAACAATGGATTTCCCAATCTACTCTCAGCAAAGGGGCTCCATATAAGAAAGCTGAATCTTTCGGTACAAAACCCAATGAGGTTTATGCCGTAGAATCATCTACCAGAAATAAATGGCAAAGAAATAGGACTTTTACTCCACTTGGAATGACTTACGCTCAAGCTCTAGAAAGGCTCAAGCACAGAAGCGCCTATCCCCCGTGGGACCAACTCCCAACCCTCCAGAAGATAGGAGAGGTCCTCGATTTAATCTACAAGCTTACTGCAAATTTCATAAAGGAAGCGGCCATGATACTGAGCAATGTTGGGTTCTCAAGCACCTAATACAAGACATGATTGAAGATGGAAGCTTTCCTATCCCTCCTCAAGCGCTCAAGCCCAACAATGATGCGAATCCCTTGGGCATACTGGCCATATCCCTAGATGAAAAGGGGAAGACAGGCCTTCCTATTTAGGATTACCCCAAAATATTGGGAGCACCAACTCACTCCCTCAAAATTGAACGTTCCAATCGAATATTCAATATTAATCAAATCATTCCATTCGATTGTTTAGATTATTGGACTAAATGAACCTTAGAAAAGCTTTTACTAAAATGAAGTTGGCTAGCTATTCAATGAAGATTACTGTGATCACCCATGTACCGTCTCGAGCCCAAGTTGAATAAGAGTCCATACTCAAGGAGTCAAGAGTTGAGTCTAGAAGTCAAGTCTAGTCTTAGATTGTTCTTTTTATTCATTTCTTATCTTTCCATTTTGAGTTAAGGCTTATGTTGTTAGCCTTCTTCATTATGTAACTCTTTGTTCTTCCATTAATAAAAGAATTCATATTTAGTTCATTTTCTTCTTTCATTCTTTCATCCTATACTCTTCACTACTTCCTAATTTGTCTTGCTAATCACTTTAATAATTCACAAGGAATAAACGCAATGTAATGAAATCAATTGAATGATAATTCAAAACAAGTAATGAACAACGAAATTAATTGCACAATAAATCTGTTCAAAACATTGGGGGCTCATTGAGCCCATTTACATAAGATAGACCCATCCTAGGTCTTAAAAAATAGGGGACTCACACCAAGTTCACCTATAGTGATAAAGGTACACACACTAAAATAAGAGGCATTTTGTAACCGCAATATGATTCCTTTACCCTACATATTATTTCCATTTTCTTTGGTAGCCTTTTTGAGCCTAAACACTATAGCCTTATTTCTTTCTACCATCATTATCCTAACCTCAGGGAATGGGAGTGTGCTAAGCAATTTGAACAAAGGATGACAACCAAATCAAGCAAATACATTTTTTAAAATAGAACCAAGCTTCAATACTTCCCATAGGCCTTAAACTCATCAAAGTAAAATTGAGCAAAATCAACTGCCAAAATAACAACATGCTCATATAATAAAGGCCAAGCCATTAACTTTCATTGGAAAATAAACAAAGTCAAGCCATCAAAGGCAAAGCCATTAATTCATACTACCAAACATCCAAGGCAGAAGATAAGAAACTTGCAAACCTATCATGATGTTGCCCTAAGTTCGAAGAGCTAAGAACACTTTGGGGGATTACTATGGGACTTTGAGCCTTTATATCCTTTTCTTTCTATAACCCCTAACCTAGCCCCATTACAACCATGAAAAGTCCTCAATGAGGCATGCCTCTAAAATTGTGCCTAACATTCACAAACAATAAATGACTACTACAAATTAGAGCTATGTAAGACTTGATTCCTATGGATACGTATGCAACCTCTTATGAGGCGCGGTCTTAATCTTAATCATCTTTGCAAAATTTCATGTAGTCACATTAGAGTTTCAAATTTAGACTCTAAAATATTTACGCAACTATGCAAATGAAACATTTTGCTAGTTGAATACATTCAAGGGCTCACCAAACAAGTCCTTATAGCACAAGGCCTCACCTAGGTCCGTGGTGGCATAAAACATTCAATCAAACACTTCTTAGAACTACGCACGAACTTGATTCTCATTTATGGGATACGTAGGCAGCCTTTTATGGCTCAGTCGTTATTAATCATTGAGGATGCAGCAAATCACGTCCCAAACATTGCCTAAAAAAAAAAGAGAGTAACAAACATCAAAGCAAGACAATTCATTATTCACATGCTTCATTTCCTTCACAAAATATCGTTCTATATTCCACAAAATTGCTTTCATCATCTTTCCATATCATTTTATCTCTATATCCCTTCTATGTTCTAGAGTTGTCTTTCTTAGAGTCATTCTTGCGACTCCTTCGAGTATTGGACTTTTTGATAATTTGGGCATCAATTCAAGATGCGATCCTTCCTCAGCAACCGCAACATGAAGAAGCTAGTTTAGGCCAAATGAATTAAGCTTTTCAAAAGTACAATAAAGATCAATGAATAAAAAAATCATTTTGTCCATTTTGGTGCTTTCATGCGAAGCACTCCTCCTCTCTTAGATCATTGATGAGTTGGTCCAAAACTCCTCCAAAATGCCCCATGCTTGCCGTTTTATGCGCTCTAGCTTATGTCAAGTGGTATAAGCATCTCACCTCCTAGACTAATTAGGAAAACAAAGAGTAAAATTTGAAAGAAACAATGAAATATAACTTGGACTTAGTGCAATACTTTCTTGTGCCACTATAGGCCTTAGCGTAAGCTTTCTTGCGTCAAGGCTAGAATCCAAGCTTGCACCATTCGCAACATTCTTGCGTGTGTCTTTAATAGCTTTTAGCTGTGTCTAGTCTTTGCAGTAGTTGGACATCTATATGTGTTACTTCCTATGTTTTCGTTTCTTTTTTTAGGGGGAGTAGGTCGGCTACCCTCCCCTTAGCTTCAGTTGCTTAGCACCATTGGTTAGCTTCAATATCATTTAACATGCACGCTAAGTAACTTTATGAGTCATGTAATATGAGTAATAATCATTACGTGACACAATTGTCGTCATTTAAAAGGCACGAGACTTTTTATGAATGACATATGCATTGAGCAAATTTCTCAATAAACTACCCCTTGCACTTGCTACAAAATACTGGGGGCTACACTTCAAATAAATGACCATTAGTGCATGCTTTCAAGCGCTATTACACTTGCCTCTTATGGATTAGGCTATATCCTTATCTTCATTTCTTTGCTTCATACTTTTCAATACACATTTCATACTTTTGCTTAGCTATTCGTAGATGCCACCCCATCTATGCACCGTAGGATCCTTGTTTCGGCAAATCCTGCCTTCCCATCGCCCGAAAGTAAAATAAGTTCTTTAGGATGCCACCCCATCCATTCGTAGATGCCACCCATTTATGCACATTGTTATACATTTCATTATTTCGCTTAATACTCTAGGATGCCACCCCATCCATTCGTAGATGTCACTCCATCTATGCACCGTAGGATCTCTGTTCCGGCAAATCCTGCCTTCCCCTCGCAAGGAAGTAAAATAAGTCCTCTAGCATATCATCCTATTCATAAATAAGTTCTCTAGCATATCATCTCATTTATTCATGGATGCCGCCCCATCTATGCGCTGTAGGAACTCTGTTTCGGCAAATCCTGCCTTCCTCCCGCAAGGAAGTAAAATAATTCCTCTAGGCAAATCACAGCCTTTAGCTTCCTGGTTTTGGTACGTGAAGTTGCCAATTCCTTCTTCAGCCTTTAGCTTCCTGGTTTTGGTACGTGAAGTTGCCAATTCCTTCTTTACTTTAGCTTCCTGTTTTTGGTACGTGAAGTTGCAAATTCCTTCATTACCTTTGCTTCTAGAATTTTGTAGGTATAGTCACCGAATTCTTCTGCATTGATGTTTTTTGAGCATTCCTCGAAAACGATACTTTGATTTTCGTCTTACGAGAACTCTATATATTCAGACTCAATCAAAGTGGGGGCTAACTGTAGACGCCTAATTTTGTCGTCTAAATTAGTCATTTTACTCAACTTAGAGACCACCACATCTCGATGGTTGTTTAGGCACTACAATGTCATCGTTATATCAACATTTGCGCAGTCGATGATAATGTTTGCCTATTATTAATGCCAGCTACCTTAGTTGAGCTTATAATGCTACTTTTAGTATTTTTACGACAATAATGTTCATTTTTCAGCATTATTGTCTTTACGCCAATCAGCACTTACACTGGCTTGGCGCGGGCCATAGGCCCGGGATTCAGTGATGAAACAATGTAATTGCCATTATCAATATAAAAATGAGTAAGGAGAGGAGATCCTCTTGCCAAGTTAAACAATGTTTAATTATTTTATAATTTTTTCTTGAAAATTAGTTATTATTTCAATTTAAATCTGTTCTTATAATGTATTTATCTTCAAAAAAAAAAAAAATCTTCAAAAATTTTATAAAAATTTGTTTTATTTTTAAAGATTTTTTATTAGATTTTTTTGTATTTTTTCAAAAAAAATTGTACTAACGTACCTGGCATGTACGCCAGTTAAAAAGTGGTCAAAAAATAAATAAAAATCTTCAAAAATTTTAGAATAATTCAAAAATTTTTTAAAATTTTTTTCTACATTTTTTTGAATTTTTTAAAAATGGCGCACGTGCCGGGCACGTGGAGTCACTGCCACTGCGCCACTTTGTGGCGCACTTGCCACCTGCGCCACAGTTTTTTCTGGATATAATTTTATTTTTTATCTTCTGCTGAGATTCCGGATGATTTTTATCTTATTTCTAAGGAAATTATCCGAAATTAACACGGCTAGGGTTTCCTGCGGTTTTCATATTTTTGTATAAATACCCCTCTGCATGCACAGCAGAGGAGGACAGACAGAGAGACGAATTTCAGAAAGATTTTACCGCAATTTAGCATACAAAAATACTTCACAAAATATTTAGATCTAAGAACTGGCAAAGAGGATTGCTGAAACTCCGAGGCGCTCATCTTGTTTTAATAGGCGATTTCTGTAAGTTTCTGAGAATCTCCCTCAAATCACTATACTAATTGTTAAAACATTGAATCTGAATTGCTTGATCACCTAAAATCAGAAATCTTGGACAAATCTAAGCATGTTTTAGGCTCCTAATATTCAAAACTATGTTTAGTAATCAGATCTGACCTAAAAGTAGTTTTATGCTTTGAATCATCAAGATCTATAATTTTGCATATTGTAACATTGACTTTTGAATTGCATGATATTTTTGATTGTTTTATTGTTTTGATCGAACCAAGTAGAGGTCGCTTTTGCGGGCTAATGTGATACAATCTATCACATTGGTACCATCATCCCCGAACCCACACTATGGTTTCACAGACCATTAATGGAGTCATTGCGGGAAAATCGCGCAATTCACGGTTTATGAGTTTGTCCCTTAAAACTCATTGGCGACTTCAAATTGGCTTGCATGTGCACATTCTGCTTTGCTTTCTTCCCTTTTTTGCTTCAAGCAATCGAGCCTAAATGCAGAAACTCGGTTCTGGACCCCGTGGGGGGAATTTTCATATCCCCTACAACATGTGAGATGAATACTTGTGTTTTGTTCTACTTCATACTTTTCCAATTACTAACATAGTCCATCAAATCAGGTTCTTCAGACGATGACAAGTGATGACGTTATTCGTGCTCTTGCAATGGGACCCTCTAAACGAGTCAGAACTTGGAGTCAATTTTATGTTAATGGATATAACTTCCATACTCATGATTATGGGAAGAACAAGTCGACCATGAATTACGGAGTATGCGTAGAAACTGCCGAAGGAAATGACTATTTCGGCGTCCTAGAGGAGGCACTAGAATTGGTTTACCATGGTGACATGGAAGCTTACAAGACTATATTGTTCAAGTGCATTTGGATGGATTCTGATAAGGGTATGAACATTCATGAACAATACAGACTTGTTGAAGTCAATCACACTAAGAGGCTTCCGAAATATGATTCTTTTATCATGTCTTATCAAGTGACTCAAGTATATTATACACCATATCCGAGCCTTAAAAGGGACAAATTGCAATGGTGGGCTGTGTTCAAAACAAAAGCAAGGTCAGAGATTGATGCCCCAGTGGATATGGATTTTTTTCAAGAGGAAAGAACTGATAGTAATGCAGTTTTGTGTCCACCGGATGAGATACCGGACTATGATGGTGCTGATGATGAAGATGACGAAGAGGGTGTTCCATTTCAACCGTTGAATGTAGAAGGAATTGCAAGTGAAGATGGAAGCAACGACGAGGATGAGGATGAAGGCGTTGATGATGATGATGATGAAGATGACGAAGAGGTTGTCGATGATGATGATGTGTTGTGAAACATTTTAGTTTTCAAACTTTTTTACTTATTTATTTCGGAAGACATCTATGTTGTAACCAATCATTTTTCATAATTTTAGGTTGTAAAATATATTTTTTAAAATTTTTTAATTCCTACGTACTTGATGTAACTTCATTAGCTCTCTGTTGTGATGCTTGTTCCGGTGACCACATGTTAGTACATATGTCGTCACATGTTAATTATTCCGGTAACGACATGTTAGTACATATGTCGTCACATGTTAATGTCATTTTCATTCCTATGTTGACATGTTAAAATAATTATTTTATTTCTATGCAGATGGCTTCTCGCGGTGCCTCTAGAGGTGGTAGAGGTGGCTCTAGAGGTGGTAGTGGTAGAGGTAGGCGCCCACCCGATGATCCACAGTCATCCCAGACCGACAACTACTTGGAAGATGTGCATTTAGATGAAAATGATGAAGAAGTGCACATCTCGGATCCACAGGACGAGGAAGAGGCGCCGCCGCCGAAGGAGGAGTTGCATCCAGATGGTGTATGGTAAGTAATATTTACGTTTTTTATGGTGTTTACTTTACTTTGAAAGTATGTCACATGATAAATTTTTGTCACTTTACAAAAACAAGGTTTGATAGCTCGAAAGTGATTCGTGCCATCACTGTATGCATAAAGAGCTACTTTCACTCACCGTGGCAGAACATGAGTCAGGTAGATCAAGCAACACAGGATCAGTGGTTCTAACTATTCAAGGTGACGTTATGTTTGTTATGACTAAATACGAATTTATTTTAGTGCCATTGTAATATTTTATTAACATGATTTATTTGTTTGTTGTTGTTTGAATTTTTTAGGGGAAGTATACATGGCAACCGGAGTTGGAAGACTTGGTTAGAGCGGAGTATGACAAAAAGCGAAGAAAAGGCTCATCGATACTCACAACCAAGTCACTTTGAGGTCGCATGGCAATTGTCCGTTGTGGCTGAACCAGGACATTCACAAGAAGCTGTTGGACAACTTGCAAGATCCGAAGTACAAAGCAAAGTCGGAGCAAGCGAAGAAAAACAGGCGGGGTGGTGATTTGGCAAACCCCACACCCGGTTCACATTGCCAGGGCTCCATTTCGGCCACCCAGCAGGCCAAGAGATTGGTAAGTTTTGTGACTACTCAATACATTAATGATTCAAGGTGTTTGGCTTTTCTAATGACCTTTGTTATTGTCTAAGGCCGCCAAGAACAGTGGAGTGGTGCCGACAGCTGCTGAGTTGTACATTGACACTCAATGGAGGGATGTGCCCTGGAAAGGGAAGGTGCCAGTTTCTGAGAAAGCTCAGCGAATAAAGGTACATGAAAAAACCATAATCCTTGAATTCCATATAAAAATTGCTTTGAAAAATGACTTCTAACGAGCTGAAATGGCAACTACATGTGTGAAATTGCTCAAATGACCCTAGAATCGTGCAACCAAGCCTTCAAAAGCTTAATATCATGTAACATGACATGTTTCAATCATTAGTTGGACGAATAGGGCGATAGGTAGAAGTAGGGGAAGAGAAATAGGTGAAAATGACTTGAAACGAGCTAAAATGGCAACTAAATGTGTGAAATTGATCAAATGACCCTAGAATCGTGCAACCAAGCCTTCCAAAGCTTAATATCATGTAAAATGACATGTTTCAATCATTAGATGGACGAATAGTGCGATAGGTAGAAGTAGGGGAAGAGAAATTGGTGAAAAATGACTTGAAACGAGCTAAAATTGCAACTAAATGTGTGAAATTGCTCAAATGACCCTAGAATCGTGCAACCAAGCCTCAAACGCTTAATATCGTGTAACATGACATGTTTCAATAATTCTTTGGACGAATAATACGATAGGTAGAAGTAGGGGAAGAGAAATAGGTGAAAAATGACTTGAAACAAGCTAAAATGGCAACTAAATGTGTGAAATTGCTCAAATGGCCCTAGAATCTTGAAACCAAGCCTTCAAAAGCTTCATTTCATGTAACATGACATGTTTCAATCATTAGTTGGACGAATAGTGCGATAGGTAGATGTAGGGAAAGAGAAATAGGTGAAAAATGACTTGAAACGAGCTAAAATGGCAACTAAATATGCGAAATTGCTTAAATGACCCTAGAATCGTTCAACCAAGCCATAAAAAGCTTAATATCATGTAACATGACATGTTTAAATCATTAGTTTGACTAATAGTGCGATAGATAGAAGAAGGGGAAGAGAAATAGGTGAAAAATTACTTGAAACGAACTAAAATGGCAACTAAATATGTGAAATTGCTCAAATGACCCAAGAATCGTGCAACCAAGCCTTCAAAAGCCTCATTTTATTTAACATGACATGTTTTAATCATTAGTTGGACGAATAGTGTGATAGGTAGAAGTAGGGGAAGAGAAATTGGTGAACAATGACTTTAAACGAGCTAAAATGGAAACTAAATGTGTGAAATTGCTCAAATGACCCTAGCAACCAAGCCTTAAAAAGCTTAATATCATGTAACATGACATGTTTCAATCATTAGTTGGCCGAATAGGGGATAGGTAGAAGTAGGGGAAGAAAAATAGGTGAAAAATGACTTGAAATGAGCTGAAATGGCAACTACATGTGTGAAATTGTTCAAATGACCCAAGAATCGTGCAACCAAGCCTTCAAAAGCTTAATATCATGTTACATGACATGTTTCAATCATTAGTTGGATGAATAGTGCGATAGGTAGAGGTAGGGGAAGAGAAATAGGTGAAAAATGACTTGAAACGAGCTAAAATGGCAACTAAAGGTGTGAAATTGCTCAAATGACCCTAGAATTGTGCAACCAAGTCATCAAAAGCTTAATATCATATAACATGACATGTTTCAATCATTAGTTGTACGAATAGTGCGATAGGTAGAAGTAGGGGAAAAGAAATTGGTAAAAAATGACTTGAAACGAGCTAAAAATGGCAACTAAATATGTGAAATTGCTCAAATGACCCTAGAATCGTGCAACGAAGCCTTCAAAAGCCTAATATCATGTAACATGACATGTTTCAATCATTAGTTGGACGAATAGTGCGATAGGTAGAAGTAGGGGAAGAGAAATAGGTGAAAAGTGACTTGAAACGAGCTAAAATGGCAACTAAATGTGTGAAATTGCTCAAATTACCCCATAATCGTGCATCCAAGCCTTCAAAAGCTTAATATCATATAACATGACGTGTTTCAATCATTAGTTGGACGAATAGGGCGACAGGTAGAAGTAGGGGAAGAGAAATAGGTGAAAAATGACTTGAAACGAGCTAAAATGGTAACTAAATGTGTGAAATTGCTCAAATGACCCTAGAATCGTGAAACCAAACCTTCAAAAGCTTAATATCATGTAACATGACATGTTTCAATCATTATTTGGACGAATAGTGCGATAGGTAGAAGTAGGAGAAGAGAAATAGGTGAAAAATGACTTAAAACGAGCTAAAATGGCAACTAAATGTGTGAAATTGCTCAAATGACCCTAGAATCGTGCAACCAAGCCTTCAAAAGCTTAATATCATGTAACATGACATTTTTCAATCATTATTTGGACGAATAGTGCGATAGGTAGAAGTAGGAGAAGAGAAATAGGTGAAAAATGACTTAAAACGAGCTAAAATGGCAACTAAATGTGTGAAATTTCTCAAATGACCCTAGAATCGTGCAACCAAACCTTCAAAAGCTTAATATCATGTAACATGACATGTTTCAATCATTATTTGGACGAATAGGGTGATAGGTAGAAGTATGGGAAGAGAAATGGGTGAAAAATGACTTGAAACGAGCTGAAATGGCAACTACATGTGTGAAATTGCTCAAATGACCCTAGAATCATGCAACCAAGCCTTCAAAAGCTTAATATCATGTAACATGACATGTTTCAATCATTATTTGGACGAATAGTGTGATAGGTAGAAGTAGGGGAAGAGAAATAGGTGAAAAATGACTTGAAATGAGCTAAAATTATTTGTAGTTTGATGAAAATGGCTAAAAGGCTACATTTAAGCTTAAATATGTTGTATACTAACTTAATTTTTGTAGGAAACATATGACAAGAAAGTTGCAAAATCTCAGGCAAGCGGAACTCAGAAAGACCCAGCTATCTTGGTACGAGTGCTGATGACGTCTACTTCAAGAGGTCAGCAAGGCGTTGACATTCTTCATCTCCCAGTTGCACTCCTTCCATAGTATCTCAGCTATCGGCGCGCCTCAAGGATTCCGAGCGAAAAAGAGAAGAGATGGAAAGAGAGCGACTCGAGACTGAGAGAGCGCGACTTGAGACGGAGAGGGCGCGATTGGAGCGGGAACAACAAAGGAAGCAGAATTCGCTGAGATGAAGAGAGCAATTGAGCGCTACGATCACTTATTTAGTCAGTACCGCGACTTCTTCCCGTCCATACAGGACCCACGTGACCCTGACAGTGGCGATGGGGACGGGTCCACGTTTGGTGTTGTTTAGTTTGCATATACTGTGAATATGAATGCTAGGTTAAACATGCTTTGTGTGACACTTTTATTTTGCATATTATGTGAATTCGAATGCTAGGTTAAACTTATTCAACTATCATGTAACATATTATTGATATGTATTAATTAGTTGCAATAGTATTTTGTATTTTCATAAACCAGAACATAGGTGATATGAACAGGTGTATCGTATATATATTACGAGCGTGGCGCATGGAACAGGGAACATTGAATTATATTTACAATTGTTAATGACCTTCAAAATTATTATTATATATAAAAAAAATACAGGTGGAAAAAACAAAAAAAATTAAAAGATGCTGCTAATTCACATTACCGACGGACTCTGCCGTCGCTAATAATTTCCAACGGGCTAAGCCGTCGGTAAATGCGAAGCAAGGCTGCTGAAAGTGCTAACTAATTACCGACGGTCTTGTCCGTCGGTAACTGGTTACGACGGTCATTTCGTCGGTAATTAGCAAGTGTTCAGTCCGTTGATATTTTCCGACGGTCCGTTTCAGTCGGTAAAAAGCCTGTGATAACATCAGCCGTCGGTAAAGGTGGAAAAAGCCGTCGGAAAAATTTACCGACGGTTTAAATGATAAAATTACCGACTATATACTTTCCGACGGTCTTTTTCCGACGGTCTTTTTCCGACGGTTGATCGTCGGAAACACCTTCACCGACGGTTCCCGCGTTTTTTCCGACGGATTTTGTCCGTCGGTAAAGGTTTATTTTCTTGTTGTGTTTGTTCTAGACCATTCTAGGTTATTCATTATCTCTCTTATGAAGCATTGTAAGTCTATTTTCTTTGAGAGAAAAACGGGTTTTGTAATTGAACTATTGCGGGGTTGTAGAGTGGTTGGGGAGTGTTTTGTGAGAACGTTGAGTGAACTGTTATAGTTAACACTTAACAGTTGGAGAATTGATTACTACGGGGTTCTGGTACTTCAATTGAGTGTGTTTCCTTTTTATTATTCTGAGTTGATTAATAAAATTAGTGAGAGAGTGGAGGACGTAGACTTTAATTAAGTCGAACCTCGTTAAATTCATGTGTGTTATCTTATTCCGCTGCATACAGAATAGTTATCTTACTGTTCCATCTAAAAAGGTTTTTAATTAGTCGATTGTCTAATATACTCAATTCACCCCCCCCTCTTGAGTACTTTCTGGACTTACAATGTGGCGTCTTATTTGATTCATCTTGTTGAGTACATCATTAATATTCGATCGTTATAATTTTTACAAACCAATTCTAGATATACACGATATAAAATGTGCATTTGGTTGCGTAATGAACAAAATGCATAATAAAATATGGAAAGGAGGGAGTGTTCATATGTAGGGATATTTACCGGTCTAATCCCAGATTGGACCGAAGACTGTAATTCTTAAATTTAAGACCCAGAGACCGGACCGACTTTTTATTGGCCCCGGGCCAGACAGGATCGGAAAAACCAATCCAAACCCTAGACCAGACCAAATTAGACTGGTTTTGCACTTTTCCAAACTTTTTTGTAATACTTTTTATAATTATAAGGAAATATTATAGAATTAAACAATCAAAACTAATTGTTCAAGGTCTATTTTTAGACTTTAATGTAAATTAGTTAATAATAAAATAGATTTTCAAATATATTAAAGGAGAATATTATATTTTTTTATCTTCTATATTCATACTTTTGAATGGAAAACTGGTCCGGTCCAAGACCAATATTACAGAGTTTTGGACCGGACAGGGTAGAAGATCGGAATATTAAAATCCTTAATCCGGAGACTGGACCGGTTGTGACCGGTCCAGTCCAATCCAATTTACCTGTCTGGATCAAAATTTGAACAACCCTATTCATATGTGGGGAAAGATATACTTTGTATATAATAAGATTTTTTTTTCTTTTATCATACCAAATAACGAGTGGCATCATGCAGTTTGTGATATCAAATACTAATATACTCAGTTAAATTTGTAATCCTAAATCTAATATTATCAATTAAATTCTAATATTTTTAGAAAGGATCCCAAACAAATAAATTATAATATTTCTATTGAAAAGAAATAAAATACAAATAATTAACATTATAAATTAAATTTAATTTTTTTCAATGTAATTAAACAACCTTTATTTTACAACCCGTGCATCGCACGAGCTTCAACCCTAATTTACTCCTATAGTTGTATGTCCATTCTTTTTAGACTATCTTTTACGGCGGATTAGACACTTACAAATGAAGGAGAGAGGTAAGAGGATCTAATTTAATTAGCTTACAAGGTTAAGAGAGTCCTCGTGCTCGATCCCAAATGTATAGGTTCGAGATTTCACCTCTTAATTAACCATTAGTTTGTCAAGCGAGAGAAGTACTTTTACATATAGAATGAATATAGCCTTTTATTTTTCAGCTTGCTAGGTAGCATACATACCCTGTGTATAATAGTGTTGTATCATGAATTCATTATACTATAATTTGACACTAATAAATTTTAATGAAACTCAATTAGCAATTTTGGGCATCTTTCACAACCCTACTACTTTTTCATTCATTCAAATACATTTCGCCCAATTGTGCCAATGTAGCCCTGGGGAAAGTTTGCCATTGAAAAGATATAGGAGTATATGTCGCCTTAGCTGTCAATTCACAATTCAGACGTACTATACTATCCACTTAAGCAAGATATATTATCATAGTTGATGGTGATCAAACCAAGTATTTAGGCCCTGTTCTTTTGGTCTGATAAGTTACTTGTCTGATCTGATCTGATCTGATCTGAACTGATCTGATCTGAACTGATCTGATCTGATTCGGTCTGATCTTATCTAATCTGATTCGGTCTGATCTGATAAAAGTAATAATACTAATAATTTCTAATAATAATAATAGTATTAATTAATAATAATACTATTAATTAATTAATTAATTAATTAATAATGATAATATTTAATACAAATAATAATAATTAATATTAATAATAATAAAAATTAATAAAAATAATAATTAATAAAAATAATAATTAATAATAATTAATAAAAGTATTAATTAATTAATAACAATAATAATAATAATAATTAAAATAATAATAATTAATAATAATAAGTATTAATAATTAATTTATAATAATAATAATAATAATAATTAATAATAATACAAGTAATTAATAATTAATAACTAACAATAACAATTAATAATAAAAAGTAATAATTAATAATAATTAACAATTAATAATAATTAATAATAAAAATTAATAATTAATAATTAGTAATAATAATTAATAATTAATAATTAATAATTAATAATTAATAATAATAATTAATAATAATTATTAATAATTATTAATAATTAATAATAAAAAGTATTAATAATAATTATTATTAATTATAATTAATAATAGTATTAATTAATTAATAATAATAAAAATATAATAAAAATAATAAAATAATAATAATAATAATAATAATAATAATAATAATAATAACAATAACAATAATAATAAGTAACTGATCTGATCTGATCTGATCTGCTCTGATCTGATACAAGTGACTTATAATTCCTAAAGAATAGGGCCTTAAAGGAGGTTCTCAGGAAATTTCTAGGCGTTTGATAATGATTAAAGTCATTATTACTATGAAAAAGGCAAAACGGCTAACTTCTCACTACCATTTTAACCTCAAAAAGAGGGGAAGAAATGTGGAAGGACATAAGTGTCCTCTCCTCCTCCTTACTCTATTACTATAGATGTTAAATTTTCATCTCTACATGACTACATCCTAGGAACTATCTTTAAAAATCAGTATTTCTTAGACTTCTTTTTAGCTTATTTGCAGTTCAATTTAATTCAATTCAGTAAATTTCAGTTTAGCTGTGTTTAGTTCATTTTTAAACTACAGTTCAGTTCAGTTCAGTTCAGCAAAATTTAGCTGAAAAGAATAGAGCCTTAGTACTAGAATGTAGCAAAGATTGTTATACTTCTAAATCACTGGAGATTTTTTTTTTGTGAGAACCCTAATTTACTACTTGTTGAATTAAATAACTGGCTTTGCAATCTGAATTTGTATTACTTTTTAAGAAAAAAGATAATCTTATTTTTGAAAATAAAAATTTTATAATTGTAGATACTAAATTTTGTTCCTTAATTTAATTCTCTTAAAGTCGACGATGATTTTACCGCGACATGATTGGTCCGGTTTCACGGGCGTTTATTTATAGGACACTTTTCAGCCATTAAGGGCATTTTTGTAATTTTTAGGACAACTCTCATAATGTTAGGCGTCATTATAATAATGTCAATATTCTACAGTACATAATAATGTTGATAACTCACATAGTAATGACAGGACATTTATTTCCGCACTAGCTTTTCGAGTAAGTATTAACTCCGAACAGGGGTTGGGCCAAAATGGTCAATATCAAAAGAATCATCCAATGAAATTGTGCCGCTTATCACCTTTTTACCAGCTTTTGCTTAGGGATGTCAGTGGGGAGAGGATGGGTTTTAGTTTGGTGGGTAGTGGGGTGGGAATGGGGATGAAAGTTATACCCGTCATGGGTGATGGGGCGAGGGTGGATTTCATGTTATATCCGCCCCGCCCCATCCCCACTTGCCCCGCCTAATACCCACTAAAATTATAAATAGTTCTATTTATATGTAACGTTAAATTAATTTTTTTTTTATAACTATAAACATTAAATACTCACAACTCTTTTTTTATCGTTTTTTTCTTTTGTGTATATTGTTTTATTAGTATTTGAAATTTTTATTAATATATATGTAATATTTAACGAATTTAAAATGGAGATTATGTGGATGGTGGGGCGGGGAAGGTGGGGATTTGGTGGGGGTGGATACACAAATGGGGGGTGGAGCAGGGATTAGACCTGTCAAAATTCGACCCGAACCCGATTGCGTCCGAACTCGGAAAAACCGTTTTTTACCCGACCGACCGAAAAATCATTATATTTTTAGAAATAATATAAAATTATGAGAATTTTATTGCTAAAAAATAGCTTCAACCTAGAGTATTTGGTTCCAAAAATGAATTTTGTTAAATGTGGATGTAATTTTAATGGTTGAATTCAACTATAAATGACTATATTTTATATAACTTACTATTTCCAACGTATATTGTGTATATTTTGTTACATATATGACTAAAAAACCAAATGAAAGAAAGAGCAAATACAAATCCCTTAACCTGTTGGGTCGACCTGAAACCGAACACAATGGGTCTTGAACACGGTTTATTCGACCCGAACCCGAAAATATTTTATTTTGACCGACCCGACCGACCCGTTTGACAGGTCTAGCAGGGATGGATTTGAATTTATACTTGGTGGGGCGGGGATGAGGATGAACTCTTGACCCACGGTAGGGATAGGGATGGGGTTGGGGATGAAAATATGAGGCGGGGATGGGGATGGGAAAGCCAACATCCGCCCCGCCCCGCCGCATTGACATCCCTACTTTTGTTTTTTAAAGTGGGCCCCAACTGTTTTCAAGTGGTTTAAAAAAAATTTGCTGAAAACAAATACGGACACTTTTTTTGAAAAATAGACACCTCTCTGATGAAACGGACACTTATTTTAAAAAATAGACAAACCGATATTGGGCAGTTATCCCTCTTGTTGTTCGGGGCCTGCCTGCTAGCTATTCAATACATGAGTCCACTTGTATGTGTACCACGTTGTAGATTTTTCATAATTCTATAAGGATTACTTGGAACAGTACTTGTTGTCCTGTAGAGCTGTGCATCTAGCCTCATTTTTGTTTCCTTTTAGTTTGATATGAATAATATAAGGCTCTTCAAAAAATAATATAGGGTAAAAAGACCAAGGTGCACAAGCTATTTAGATAGTTAATTGAGATCAATTGATCATTCCTCATATAGAGAGAATTTGTCTAAAATAGAAAATTTGTCAATAATAATTTAACCTATACGGTGTCTTTCTAAGTTTCTAGTTTAATCCCAAGTTTGGATATTTTTAAATAATCTCACTTTGAGTAGTATTCCCATACTTGTTCCTAATTTTAAAGAGCGGTGTGATTACAATGTTTAAGAACCGATCCAATAGGTCATAAGTCAATTTATGAATACTACTTACAAGCTTGGTATTGTCTAATCCAAATGTTATAAAGAGTTAAAAAACATTCCAAAATTCAGAAAAATAATTCAAAGATTGTGCAATAATTTACAAAATCCTATCAGATAAAGTTGCAATAATAATTATAAAGGATACGCCAATTCTTTCAATATTAGAAATTTGTAATATAATAGCCCTGTTTGGAAGTTAGCGGTTTGGGCAAAAAATAGCGGATTTGATACAAATAGAGGTTTGACCATCCAAAACCTCTCTTTTTTCTGTTTGGAAGATAGAGGATTGCAACAGCTTTTTGGGGTGAAAAAGCTGGTAAAAGAGCTTTTTTACAAATGTGTACAAAAAGACTTAAATACCCTTAGCAATTTGCTATAAAATTCTTGTTTTACCCCTTAACCTATCACTTTTATTTAAAAAAAGTCAATGTTTAAAATAGTCATATCACACAATCAATTAGTTATCAGCTATCAGCTATCTCCCAAACACTTAGAATAAACAACTAATGCAATCAGCTAGTCAAACCAACTATTTTAATCAGCTAGTCAAACCAGCTAATACAATCAGCTAGTTAAACCAGCAAACTCTTAAACAGAGCCAATATGTCATATAGAAGCTAGTTTAAACCAAGAAGATCTTTTTTTCACTTTTCAATTCAATTCTTTATATTTTAAAAAAAACTCATACATGTCCAAACATCAGGGTATAGAGCTACTTTCTCCATTTTTGATTAGTTGCAACAAATGAATTATTTATCTCTCACAAATATTCTCATTTGTTGCAACAATTAAAAAGCGGAGGAAGTATAAAAGGGTAGAAGCTACCAAATCAACAGCCGAAAAACCAATCGAAAAAAGTCCACAGCCAAAAAAAATGAAGAAATACATACAATGTATCAAGCTTGGGCCCTATATTAAGTAGCTATGAATTTATTTGTGGTCCAAGATGATTTTTCTTATAGTGTTCCTACTTCATAGGTCTATCAATACCCCTGATTCCCTGAATAATAGTGTAAGAATAAACTAAATTGACCAGAATTAAAAGTGACATGAATATAAATATAAATAGGAGTATAGTCCAAAGAAAAGCTTATGTTGCGTGTGCAGCCTAAAATTAAAGCTGGTGATTTGGGGATTATGAATCAAGTTTCTTTGAAGTGCTTGATTGATATGTGCGTGTGCAAAAGTGCATGACTATGAAGTTCTCACTCTCAATATGACAAGACTGTCAAACTGATAAAGTACTCGTATCATTTTTATTGATCACACGTCACGTGCAGCTAGTTTATGTTTTTAAAATTGATACTTGGCATGTTAATTGGAACCATGCTGGCATATCGTTGTCGAATTTTTTTATTTTTTTTTTGAAAAGTATCGTTGTCGAATTATGGTATAGAAAGTTACTTACTTCCTCCATTTTTAATACTTGCAATAAATGAATTTTTTACCTCTCATAAATATTTCTCTTGCAAATAATATTAAACGTAGGAAGTACAAATGACAAACTAGGAAAACATGATAAAAAATGTGAGTCCTTGAAAACTTTCAATCAACAAATTAAAGCATGCTTTAACAATTACAATTTGGGTTATTAAACTATTGAGTCTTGATAAACATGACTCCATCTGTACCATGGGAATTAGGGAAAGGGTGATCCAATTAGTTGATTGTACAGTAGGTGTAGTAATGGTTTCATTAGTATAGTACTTACTATAGTTATAGCATTGGTTTAGTAATGGTTTCTTGATATGAATGGAAATATTGTGAGTTCTCTAAAAGAAAAAAGCAGTCATGAATAATTAAATAACAACACCCAAATTAATTATAAATAATATATTGATAATAGGCTCATTGAGCTTAAAAACAAGAAGTTGCGCACTACATCCATAATACTAATACGATAGCTTAAGTATCTCACAATAAGATAGATAATTAGTAGTATATAATTAAACCCTCGATTATTTATTGAAAAATTAAAGCTAGGACTTTAATTTGTTTGGCACTCTCTCTATAAATATAAATACTTATATAGGTACTAGGAGTCTAGGACAAAAAGAAAGCTTCATCTTGATTGGCTTCAAACTTTATCATCGATCAGCATCTAAATCTTGACTTCATAATAAACTGGACCCTCTTTCCTTGATATCAGCTACCAGTAGCTAGCAATTAGCATCAGTGTTTGAAAACGTGTAGTGTAGACTGAAATGCACAATCAAAAAGAGTATGACTAACAGTGGCGGACCCAGGATTTTCATTTTGGGGACAAATTACGAATGTTTGACAATTCGATAAACAATGTTCTAAAAATTCACAAAATTTAATCAATACTCGAAATATTCCTATGAGTGATTGAAGTGGGGTTAAATAATAGATCTACCGCATTTAAATATATTGTCCAATATAAACAACTAAAATGTAAGTTATAACCTCAAATTTCAGATTATATGAAACAACACGTACAAACTTGTGAAAAATCTTGTCACAAGCGATCAATTTAAAAAATAATAATTTTATGAGTTCAAGTGACAAATGTATCATAAACAACATCTCACTCAACTAATAGTCAGAGTCGAACTAAGGATCGTGTGAAGGGGGCACTAATTACTTTTACTATATGAATTGACACAATAGCTTAGTTCATTAATTTTTTCCTAAAAAAATTAACTTAATACATTAATGAATAAAATAATGTCAACATTAAACAATAATAAATCTTCCCTAAAAAAGTTAACAATAAATCTCAACATTATACAATACAAAGTGAAATTGAGTACAAGTAATTGAGATTTTAAACAACACAAATAGAAAATTTAATAAAAGCTTGTACTCATATTTAAATTTACAAACCTATTTCAAAGAGAAAAAAAAGGGTAAAAAGTATTGAGTAAGGATTGAACCTTATACTAATGTAAAAAGAAATTAACTCAAACCGATTCTTACTCGAAATTATTAAATTAAGCCAAACTGAAATCAAATCCAAATTTAATCGACATAAATTCGATTTAATTAAGATTTCTTACCCGATTTTTTTTGAAGTGAGGGGACAGTCGTCCCCCCTTGTTCTAACATAGGTCCGCCAATGATTACTAATAGGGTACTACTTTGACTTTAATCTAGCACATATCAAGAGTACTACTATACTCGAATACTCGATCATACTTATAAGTTACATATATGTATGACTGTCATACTTATATAGCATTGTATCGAATTCAGAATGAAGAAGAATTAAAAGGGTGGGGGTGGGTATGCAAAAGGAGTACTAGTAGGAAAACAAATAAAACATATAATAATAACAAACATAAATATATCACGTCAAAAAACAAAAAACAAACATAGATATCAAATCATCAAATAACGAACCCATACCCCACGCGCCCCATTACTCCATCTAAGCACAACATAAATCAACACCAAAGCCACATTATTATTATTATTATTATTATTATTATTATTATTATTATTATTATTATTATTATTATTATTAAATGCATATGTACAGTTAAAAGACACATACCTAGCAATCCGGTTCGCTATCCGTGGGTGGCTTTCCCGGAGAGAGCACGTCTTCATCGTCTTCATCATCTTCATCTTCTGCTGCATAATAAAGGAACATATCAAACTCATCATCTTTCGACGTTTGTGCTTCTTTGTACTTCTTCACAAGATCGGCATGATCATTGCGCACTTTCTGCCGCTCTTCTTTCCACTTAGCCCTCATGGCGATCCGACGGGCTTTTTCATATGCATGAAAATTCTCGATAATCGCATCTCCCACATAATCAAAGGCTTTAACTATGGTTAGCTCATTGCTTGCGGAAACACGAAACACCCTGGATAGTAATAAAGTATAGTATAATCATATATATATATATATATATATATATATATATATAGAAATAATTAATAAAGAATCATATACATATGATATCTATATCTAAAAGTATCAAAACACATACTATACAGATTTAGTACTAAATAATAGAGTAATAATAACAAAACCAAAATAAATAAATAAAAAATCACCTAGTTACTGCCTCGTCCAGAAAAGGGATGACCTCAAATACTCGAGACTCCGGCATGCGATTAATCCTCGAACGGGATAGGAGAAATGCGATCGGAGTCTCGTCGTACATGTGTTGTTGTAATTTCTCAAGCTCGTAATGAGCCTTGTCCAAATCATCATCACGCTTATCACAGTGAATAAGATAAACTATTGCATGAAACCCCCTTACCCAGTCGCCGATAGTATGCAGAATAGTGGGATCTTCAACACTATGGTGATCGATACGGCCCGCGACTATAGTTACCTTGTCGTGAACAATATGGTACATAGAGGTACCCGCAAGCTCATACTCCTCCATGGCCTCAAATCCAAGATCTACTTTCAGATGGTCTACATCAAACCCCAAAAGAAGGATTTGACATGGTGGAAAAAAATTCTAATGACCTTTTCACAGCTCCGCGTGAAGTCGAAGCCATTTTCTTTCTCTCTCTCTTTTTTTTGGGAGTGTTTTTGTTGTTTATGAATGGAGAGAGCGAGAAGCAAAGCAAGAGAGAAGGATGCAGGTTTTTTTTTTGGTTCTAAGGATGAAGGTATTTATAGAGGACTAGAGGAGTAATATACGCCCCTTCGTTGAGAGGTTTCTCGATCCCAACTAGGCAAGTATTAACATTTTCATATTTTTAATTGTACATATTGTCTAATCCTCTTAAATAACTTGTTGCACAAAATTTGTTTTATCGTATATAAATGACAAATTCCCAATGACGTTTAAGACCCGACCATTAACTAACATATGTTTTAGTTATTAAACAATTCAAAACCTTGGCCTTTAATATTAATTTTTTATTTGAATGTTTAAGATAACATCCACTAAACCTGTACATTATAGAACTTAAAAAAGTAGCCATAAAAAAAACCTTTAGAAAGGAAGATTAAAAAACATTTCAAAAAAAATTGGAAAAAGTTTATAAAAATGAAATGAACTTTATTTAGACGTTTTTTTTACTAAAATAAAACGAGATTTTTAAAGTATGCACTCCGAGACATAAAAACTAGCAATTGATCAAGTTAAACTACTAGATTTCTCAATCAACTTCCGATCAGTCTGCCAATGTTTCTCATCACTTTACCTCTCAAAATTTATAATTTATACAATTCTTACATATCCCCGTATGTTTTAGCATCCATCATTCCTAATGTAAGAAGCAAGTAGAAGGTTAGGTATGACATGATGATGATCAATACGGTGTCTCATAATCCCTCCGTCCCAATTTATTTGCCCCATTTTGACCAAAAAAGAAGAGTTCTTTTTTGTTAAAATGGGGCAAATAAATTGAGACGGAGGGGTATTAAGTATCATGTATACAATTCATGGTTCATAATAAAAGTGTCTTTGACATATTTTTTTCTTCTTCATTAGGGTTATTCACGCAATTTATCCTTAAACTGTATTAATCCACTTGAACCAATCCCAAATACAGTAATTAGGCTATGAAGTTGCGTTAAGGCTTTAAGCAAAACCGAAGTGACAAATTAAAGCTAGCACAAATTAAAAGCAGCGCTGTGAAGTACATTGAATATTCTGGTACTGTAGTGGTCCTACAACTGTCTTCTGCTACAGGCCTACAGTTGCTATTGTCTCCTACAGTACAATAGACAATGATGTCGTCAATTTTTGCTGACATGGCCTTGTACAAGCATTTTTGTGTCTTGCTCTAAATAATGTTTTGCTCACCTTCGTTCTAACTTCTAAAACCATTTTTATTTTATTCTTTTGCAATTATCACTTCTAAATTAAAGGAAAGTGATTTTATCACTTAAAATATATCCCCTAATGTCATTTTTATTTCCTTAGCATTAGCAATAGACCAACCCCACACCATATTAATTTTGTTGTGCGACGAGAGTGAGTTAAGTGACTCATTGGCCTTAACTGTGTCCTAACCTGCCGGCTACCAACTACCTAAAAATTCCCCAAAACACCCCTCTCTTATTTGGAGAAGATGCTAATCGAACTTATGTAAGTATAATAATATGTGCAAATGAATACATATAAACAATGAATAAGGAAATAGATGTTATTATTGCGAGAAATTCATTAACGAACTAACATATGTTTTGAGTAATTAAGCAAAACCTTGCCCCTTAATTAATGTTAATTTTTTATTTGACTGCTTAAGATAACATCCACTAAACATGTACATTATAGACCTTTAAAAAGTAATATTTAAAATAGAAAAAAAAAACACGCTTCAAAAAGATTGAAGAAAAGTTTATAGAAAAATGACACGAACTTGATTTAGACGTCTTTTTTACTAAATAAAATGAGGTTTTTAAGGTATACACCTGTATAAATGAAAAATAGTAACTGATAAAGTTACTAGATTTTTCAATCAACTTCTGATCAGCCTGTCTATGTTTCTCATCTCCTTATCTCTCAAAATTCATAATTCATAAAATTTATACATATCTCCATTTGTTCTAGCATCCATCATTATTAACGTAAGTAGCAAGTAGAAGGTTAGGTATGATGATATCTTGTATATTATTCATGTTTCGTAATAGTGTTTTTACTACTTGTTACCTAGACCATGTTAAATAAACCCGAATAGAGTTGAATTAAATTAAACTAGACATAAGTTCAAAGGGCATGATTTTAGTCTCTTATAAATTAATACCTTCCATTGAGTAAGTTAGAATTGCTTTTGAAACATATGTCAATTATAAACGTATGTAAATCATTGAAGCGAAGACAAATGGAGAAAGGAAGGTTCTATAATAAGAGTCATAGGTTTTTTCTTCCCCTTTTTTTTCCTTCTCTTTTTTTTTGGTGGGTTATCGACGCAGTTCACTAAATCAAGGTTAACTAAATAACTTCTAACTCTCCTTAAACGATATTAATAATCTACTTGCACTTGAACCAACCTTACTAGTAGCCATAAGCTAAGCATTGTTACTACATTTTAAGGCCATGTTTGTCTACGCTTACTTTCAGTTCAATTCAGTTAAGCTCAACCGTGTTTAATTCATTTTTAGACTATATTTCAGCTCAACACATTTTAATTCAGTTCAATTTTCTTTTTAAATGCCTAAGTAGTATGTCTAGCAAAAGGAACGTCCCAAATCATCAAGCTGTGTTAAAACACATGCGGACTTGCGGAGTATGAAGGAGTAACTAAAATTGGTTTTGTGGTCCTACACTTTTGTCTCCTACAGTTGTTCCTCTAGAGTCTTGACAATGGTCCTACGCGTTGGTCTCCTAATATACTTAGAAAATCGTGTCCCTAATATACTTAGAAAATCGTGTCCCTAATATACTTAGAAAATCGTGTCTTTAATTTCACTGATTTGGCCTTCAATATTGTCGTAATAGTGTTTTTTGTGACTCAGTCTCTAACCATTGTTAGCAAAAATTCATCACCTTTATTGTTGTTGACAAACAATCATTCAATTTTATTTTTGCGTTTAACAGTTTAGAGTTAAAAACTTGTAGACGATAAAGATTGTATCACCCCAGCTTTTTCCGTAAATTTTTGTTTTTATTTTCAACCATAAGAAAGAGATAAAACAATATATATATATATATATACATTATGTAGATTTAATCTTTCAATTAAAAAATTGGAAAATGTTAAATTTGTGAAAATTTTAGGTAAATTTGTCAAAAAACACCTATTAAGTTTTTTAAAAAAAAACCCCATTTATGTCTGTTTTTTTAAGAAGCACCACCAATTATGCCACGTGTCAAGCTCTGATTGGAAGATTGTGGAAGAGAGAAAAAAGACGGACCAATAAGCGCTTGGCACGTGGCAAAGTGGTAGTGCTTCCTAAAAAAACAGACATAAATGGTGGTTTTTTATTAAAATAAACTTAATAGGTGGTTTTTTTTTCAAAAAATCAGACTTAAAAGTTGGTTTTTGACAAATTTACCAAAATTTTACTGTTAAACCTTAAATGTTTACGGTTGCAGTATGTACTGTATATATGCTATTTACTTTATATTTGCTCACATTTTGCATCAAAAAGGTAACTTATGTTTGTCTTGGTTATTGTTTTAATGTAATTTAAGTAGATTAGTCTTAAAACTCTAAACATAATTTAAATCATTGAAAATATAATGTTGATATAATATATATACACACAGTCACATAAACCATATTCTAACATTGACATTGAAATAAGATGTTGACTTTGTTTACTTTTTAATTGCAACCTAGGTTGCATATCGATATAGAAACCCTAAACCCTAAATGACACTGGTACAAATTAAAAATGGAAGCATGATATGCATGTTGAAAGAACATACGGGTACATGAAAATAAATATTACATAATTTATTACCAAAAGAAACGTGTATGGTAGTCTGATTTAAGTCATCAATTTTTTTTTATCAAGATATTCAAGTAGGATTAAAAGTGCGCATTCAATAAAATATAAGCTAGAAAAAAGATTGTTAAAAGGAAAAAATTATCGTCTAAACATAATTTAAAATAAAAATAAATAAAGTTATGAGTACCATGAAGTATGGGCATCGTACCTATATCCAACATGGCAATATGGGTGCGTGATAGACATGATTAAACAGGGCCCGGCCGATTTTTTTGCTGGGTTTAGGCAGATTTTATGGGCCAGAATTTCGGGCCCGGCCCAGCTCAATTTTTGGGAAAATTATATGGATTTGGGCATACAAAAAAAACACATTTTTGGTTTAAAATTTGGTCTGAAAAGCACGCTCCCTTGGCCCAAAAATTATGGGTTTGGGAAAGCTTTTTTCAGCCCGAACTTTTATACGGCCCGACTCCTCGGCCTGCTTTCGGCCCAAATTATATCCACGGCCCGACCCATGATCAAGTCTAGTGCGTAAGCAATATTAGAGTGCCCGGGCATGCTTCATTATCGCTTGCATACCAAATTTATGTTTCATAAACCCACACATTTAGGCCATGTTTTGGTGAGCTTATATATTTAAAAGAACTTGAAACAAAAGGGGATTATTTATAGGAAAAATTGATAGGAATAATCCCACCTTTGGCCGGTCTTCCATCAATGGTACCACCTTCAATTAATCCAAGTATAATCCGACCTTTGACATCCATATTCTCTCATTGGTCCCTCACCTGTTGGTGACCTACAATCATGGGTAATCCTCCTAATTACGTGATTAATAGCTAATTAAGTATATTTAAAAATTAAATTTTTAATTAAAATTCTAAATCAAAGTTATTAAAAAAAACTTAAAAAATTAAAATTAAAATCCCTTCCCTCCCCCCAGCCAACCCCACCCCCCTCCCCACCAACTCCCCCTTCCTCTGCGCCTGCCACCCCACCAACTCCCCTTCTGCTGCCACCCTCCCCTCCCCCGCCAGATTCGCTGCATCTCCGGTGACCGCACTCTCACTGTCACGCACTCTCACTGTCACGCACTCTCACTCACTCACTCACACTCAATCACTCACTCACTCACTCACCACTTACCACTGTCGGAACGCCGGAGTCACCGCGAAAGGGAAGGCAGAGGTGGGGGGGGAGAGAGGGGGCGGCAGTGGTGGGGGAGGGGAGAGAAGGGGGCGACAGTGGTGGGGGGAGGGAGAGAAGGGGGAGGCAGTGGTGGGGGAGGGAGGGAGGGGGGGAGAGGGGGCGGCAGGTGGGGGGAGGGAGGGGGATGGGGGGTGGCTGGGGGGAGGGGAGGGGGTTTTTCATTTTTAATTTTTTTTTTTTAAAAAAGTCAACGGTCATTTTGGCTGGTCAAACAGGTTGCCATCATTCCATACCATTGAGAGAATATGGGTGTCAAAGGTCGGATTATACCTGGATTAATTGAAGGTGGTACCACTGATGGAAGACCGGCCAAAGATCGGATTATTCTTATCAATTTTTCCTTATTTATATAAGACACAAAAAATTCTTTTGTTGCAAGTCTTTTAAAAAAGAAGAAAGAATTATAGGCTATTAATCAACCCTAGCAGCTTCTCTATTCTCTCTCTAAAAAGGAAAAACCTTTCTTCCTCCATTGTTTTGGGGCTGCCATTAATCTTCTTAAGTTGATGGTAAGCCTCTTCCTCTCTTCTTTTCTTTTGTTATTGCCCTTATTTTTTGTTTACAATAAGGCCTTTTTTATTCTCTTCGTGAGATTTATCATTCCTTTTGATCGGATTTATCATCGACCACCTGTGTTTGTTTTTCTTTATGGAGTTTAATTTGTTAATGGAGATTAGCACGGGATCACAACAGATTTTTGTACTTCCACTGCATTAAAAAAATCGAATCAAGTTCTACTTCAGAATCATTGCAGATCTGTAGAACCCCTCGCGAAAAGCTATATGAAGAAGCAGCGATATAAAAGAGGAGCGACTGTACTAGCAGATATCTCTTATGGCGATCTAAGTTTTGTCGTAGAATTTCATTTGATCCATTTTGATATGTATCTGGTTGCTACTGATTTCTATTGTAGATGTCTTATGCCTTTCAATTAATGAATTAACAATCCCTTTATTAAAAAAAACAGAAGAAAGAATTAAGTTCATTTGAGTTAAATGAAATTAAATTAAGTTCAAATTTGTTCAGTTTAATTTCACATTGCAATTCAATTATGTGTTATGCATATAGTAAAGTAACTATATAAATAAATTCAGTTTTGTAAAGTTTGACTCAAACAAAAAGAGATGTAAACTTGTAATCATTTTGAGCAAGGGATTCAAAACTTGTGGCCCAGTGTTAAGTTGTGTGTGTATCAGTGTATGTGTAACATAGGCCTAGGTTCAAACCTTTATTAGCAGTTATTTTTGGTCAAACGGGACACTTATTTTGGAATGGAGGAATTATTATTATTATTATTATTATTATCATCATCATCATCATCATCATCATCATCATCATCAACTCAAAGCAATTCACAAGACATTAGTGGGTATTCGACATACGATTTGAGCTCCCACCCCTTTAGTTCCTTGAGAGGTCGCGGTTTCTCTCAGGCCTGTTACTCTCATCTTCTTATTTTTAATTGCATATTGCCTAATACTCTTAGATAAATTGCAAAAGATTTATTAAATTTTATCATATAAAAATGGGAGATTCCCAATGACCTTCAACTTTTCGAGTTCCTCATTGGTGACTCTAGGTTTATTTTATTCTCAATGATAGCCCTCAATTATTGTTTTAGTTCCAACTGTAACCTTATGAAGCTAAAACCCATTAATTTTGTTAATTTTCCATCAGAAATAATGTCTTGGCATACAAACTAAGTTACATGCATGATTCCGGTCGTTTTTGTCAATCTTAACATCAAATTCGACCCTTAAGGGCCAGACAATCCCTGATTCTTAACCGACCAATATGTAGGCATTAAAACTAATTTAGACTTTAAATTTGATCCTTACAGACCAAAATGATCCCCAAAACTTTATGGAAAACTCTATATGTTAGCTTCTAACTTTCAAACATTTCTATATGGTAACACGGATGTAATCATTTTTTGTAACTCTCAACCTCAAATTTGATCCATAATGGTTAAAATAGCCTCGTCAAATCTTTTCGGGGTCATTTCAACCATTATGTGTCAAATGCAAGGTCGAAAGTTGCAAAAGAAGAAAAAAAAAAGAAAAAAAAGAAGAAGATTAGTTTTACCTTTATCAATATTCCAAGTTCGTCTCAATTTGCGTGCATTGATTTGGTTGTTAAATTTAACAGAAATCAAAATAAAAAGAACGAAAATTATTAAAGAGGGCTACACCGCAGTAATAAGTACATAAATCAAGGGCTACCAAGTATAATTGTTTATAAGGCTGTCTACCTCATAGACAAGTTGGAAGTAAGGGGCTAACATATAAAATTTACTAAATTTTAACCAAGCAATATTTGCAGCATGCAGACCTAAATAATTTTAAAACATGCAAAATGAGACATGTATTCTAATGAAAAATTAATGAAACTAAATGATCTTACTTTATAATATCACTTTCGGGGAGAAAAAAAATTAATAATTAAGGGTCACCCGAAGCCTTAAATACTAAAATAAAGAGAACTGCACCCCTATTTTCTCCACGGATTTCAAGACTTATCTTGCTATTTGTTTTAGCTTATTTTTGGACCATTGATTTATGTAATTAAGGGCCAAGATTGTACAAAATCTTAGGGCATCTAGGGTTATGTTTGAGGCCTATAAATAGCTGAATTGAAATAGAGATTAAAGGCTTTGATTTTGATGAATGATATTGAGATGTGTTCTCTCTCTTTGGTCCTAAGTGAACCCTTCCTTTCTGGGTAAATAAATCTCTCTTTCTTTGTGGTTGAGAGTCATTCATTAATCTTTACTTGGTGTTAAGATTGATGATTGCTTGTTAGTTCTTGATTTGTTTTCTTTGTGACTTCAAATCAAGTTCATATCCCCAATTTCTCCTTCTTGCATAAACCCTAAAATCACAAAAAAAAAACCCCAAATTGATTTTGTCCTTGAAATTGCAGATTTCCATGGTCATTATGGATCATACTCCCTATGTCCCACTATTTTTGCTACAATTTCCTTTTTATATCGTCCCACAATTTTTGCTAATGTGGACCCCATTATGCCTCTCTATTTTTTTTACCCCACACACAAAACAACAAAATAACTAACCCACTATACACAATTCTTAAAAAAGTGAAAAAAGTGAAATGTGACAAAAAATGCGGGAAGGTAGTATTATATTTTTATGTGAAAGAGCATCCACAACAATTAAAAAAAAAAACTTGTCATCCCTCTCTACCACTTTCTTACTCTTCCACATCACCCATGATAATTTTCATCACATACACCACACTAATGATAAAAAAAACTTGTCATCCCTCTCTCTCTTTCCTACCTATAATACCCCACAACACTTTCTCTCTCCCATATTGTCTAAATTTGAAGTGAATAAACATATAGCAAAATGGGTCTCTATTTGTAGATCTAAAAAAATAGAATCTAATGGTTTTTTTTTATATATGAACTACAATTAAATTCACTATAATTACAAAAATACAATTAATTACCCAAAAAAACTTTGGTAATTTTGATGATGGAAATCATGTTTTCCATCAAAGTTTGTTGGTTTTCATGATGGAACTATGGGTGACGGATTTCATCATGCTACTACAATGCTTTGTCAAAAAAAAAAATGTAGCATGCTAAGTTTTTTTAAATTGTTGTGGATGCTCTAATGTACTCGCTTTTCCATAGATTACAACACATGGGTCTCACTTAAATATCTGAAACCCTAAACATCGCCCGAGAAACACTTAAAATCGCCCGAAATTAAGAGTGAAAAGACAAGAAAGTCCTTCGGAAATCTTTGTTTTGCAAAATCGTCTGGCGACAGACGCAATCGTTGCATCCCAGTCGTCTGTTACAGATGGTGAGACTGTGTCTCAATCGTCTGTGAAAGACGTGGATCTGCCATGTAAGTCGTCCAGCACAGACGTGTAGCATAGGCCCTGATCGTCTATTACAGACGATTCAGGTTTTTTTTGTTTTATGGTGAATTAGCATTGTGTCTCAATCGTCTGTGAAAGACGTGGATCTGCCATGCGAATCGTCCAACATAGACGTAAAGAATAGGCTACAATCGTCTATTAAAGACGATCGAAGTTTATCGTGCATTGATTAAGCTTCTCAGTAGTAGTAGTAGTAGTACGTGCTACTTATAGCACACATGGCCCACATTTGTCCTTTTCTTTAATAAAATTATGGGTGTCATGTGGTTAACGTCACAGAAAAAGCACAAAAGCAACGAGATGTCCAAGCTGTCAAATCATTATTATTGGTGAAGTCGTCCAGCACAGACGTGTAGAATAGGCTATGATCGTCTATTACAGACGATCGATTTTTTTTTATTATTAGAATAGGCTATGATCGTCTATTACAGACGATCGATTTTTTTTTTTTATTTACGTCTGCTCCAGACGACCCACATGAGCAACAAACGTCTGCTCCAGACGATCCACATGAGCAACAATCGTCTGCTCCAGACGACCCACATGAGCAACAATCGTCTGCTCCAGACGATCTCCCTCCGCAAAAGAGGGTATTTTCGTCCTTTCACCTATATTTTTGGGCGATTTTTAGTGTTTTCTGGGCGATGTTTAGTAATGTCCCTTAAATATTGACCCATGTACCACTGTTGCGTTGTGTACTTCTGTTACTTTGTGATTGGTTATTGCTTGTTTTTTTTAATAATAATATAATGGATGCTATTTGGGAATTGTTAAAATAGCTGATATGTACATAACATCCCCTTGTGTCTACAACTAGGGCTGAGTAGAGTGCGGTTTGGCCCACACCAAACCGCAAATCAAACCGCATTTTAACGGGTTGGTTTGGTTTGCGGTCGTATGAAAAAGTACGGTTTGGTTTATGAATTTATCAAAACACAATTTTTCAGTTTGGTTTGGTTTACAAAATATTGAGACCAAACCAAACCGCAAACCACAAACTGTGTTAATTATAAATCTACTAAATAATTTACTATGTAAGAAGATTAGTGAGTAATGTACTTCGTATTAAGTCAGTTGTGATTTTAGGTGCTTTGTACTTTGTATTAAGACCCTTGTGTCACCAGTAGAAAAACCCTAATGTGCTTCGGTTATTTTGGCACTATGTGCTTCGGAAATGAACCGAAGCACATGGCCCTTAAGCTCATTAAATTTAGGAATGTGCTTCGGTTACATGAGAACAGAAGCACAAAGTGCTTTTTTTTTTTTAAAAAAAAATTTACTTTTGTGCTTCGGTTTTTATGATAACCAAAGCACATAGCATAAATTAATTTTTAAAAAAAGTATAACTGACAGCTTCCTGACAGCCTGAAGCTGTCAGTTATACTGAAAACTTGATTATTTATTTATTTATTCTCACATTAAATCAGATGATAACACAAATATACAAAAAAATTACAATAAAATTAACAATTGAAACTAAAGTGAATTAACAATTGAAATAAAATTTCCATTAAAAATCTACAATAAATTAATAATCTATACATAATATTTCCCTTAAAATCTATAATTACCTATACATAAATTTCTAAAGCTAAATTACCTATACCTATACAAAAAATAAAATACTAATTAATTATACAAAAATATTCTTTAGTTCATCTTCCATCATCATCAGTCAAATCATCATCATCAACATCAGTTCTTCAGTCTATCATCACCTTTGATCATCATCTGCATAAATAAAAACCCCAATTAAAATTATATACAACCCAAAAAATTTAAATTACAATTCAATTAAACCCAGAAAATCATCTTAATTCAACTTAAACCCAGAAAACCAAATGAAACACAAAAAACCCAGAAAACAAAATTAAACCCAGAAACCAAATTAAACCTAGAAAACACAACCCAAAATTTAACTTAATTAAATTAAACCCAGAAATTCAACTTAATTAAATTAAACCTAGAAAACCATATTAATTCAACTTAAAATCCCCCAAAACCCAACAAATTAATTCAACTTAAAATCCCACCCCATATTTGAAACTCACCCAAATTCAACCAATAATCGAACCCTAACACCTTATTCAACCCAACGACCCCAAATTAAACCCTAACCCCAGATTCGAACCCTCACCCCTTATTCAACCCAAAAACCCAAAATTTCAAACCGAGAAATTCGAACCCAGATATTCCACATAAACCCCAAATTTCAAAAACCTAACCCCACAAATCACACCAAAAAACCCCCAAATCAATTTAACCCTAACCGTAATTCCCTAATTCAGATTTCGAACCCTAACCCCAAATTCGAACCCTAACCCCTTATTCAAACCAAAAACCCCAAATTTATAATTCGAAATTAGGAAACCCCAAATTTTCGAAACCCAAACCCCCAAATCCAAGATCCCTAACCCAAAACTCGATTTTTAGAGAACAAGATCGAAAAAAGGAATTTGAAACAACAAAATCGAAAAAATAGAAATTGAAAAAAGAAATTCAAAGAACAAGATCGAAAAAAAAGAAACTGAAATAAACAAATTCGAACAAACAAAATTCAGAAAAAAATGAAATTCAAACAAAAGATTTGGAGCAAAGAAAAAAAGATAAAAATCGGGTTTTGATCTGAGTGAGGAAGAGCGTGAAGAAAATAGAAGAGAAAATAGAGGAGAGAGAGGAGAGCTGTGAGGAGAGAGAGAATTAGAGAGGCGGAAATGAGAGAAGGAGCTAGGGTTTTGTTTTTACACAGGGAGGGGGGATCCGCGTGTGTATTTCGGGTTTGGAGGGGGATCCGCATGTGTGTATTTCGGGTTTAGAGGGGGTCCGTGTGTGTGTATTTCCGATTTGGGTTGTTTTACTGGTCGAACTTTGTGCTTCGGTTCTTAAAAACCGAAGCACATACATTCGTGCTTCGGTTTTACTTTGAACCGAAGCACCAAGGTAACAAAAAATTGCGCCTTTTTTTTGGGACTGTTTTGTGCTTCAGTTTTGCTATAACCGAAGCACATTTTTCGAAGCACATTGTGTTTTTACTAAGCTTTACTGCTCCCGTCATATTATTTGTTGTTCGATACTTTGTAGTAAGATGATAGTAGCTCATGACTTTTGTACTAAGATTTAATGTATTAGTGTGTTTGCATATGGTTAAATTAAGATTTGTTGTATTAAGACTTTTTTTAAACAAGTTATATGAAGAATTGTAAAAAAAAAGTACGCTCGGTGGTTAAACCGCAAACCGTACTGCACCAAACTGCGATTTTGCAGCGCGGTTTGGAGCGGTCTAGTGAGATTTGCGATGCGGTTTAAACCAACCTAATTAAGACTTAAATGCAGCGGAAAACCTAATCCAGGCTATTACCATCACACTCACCACGAGTGTGGAGCTCAAAAAACCTTGACTTTTTAAAACTTTTAAACTGTAATGACTATATCAAAACCTTTAACTATAATAAACTATATTAAGTGATCCTAAAACACTCTAAACAACTAGATTTGTTATTCAAAATTCTACTGAAAATCCGCCAGAGTTCCGTTTGTAAAACGGACCGCCTAAAACTTAATTTAGGACTCGCATCCATTTATAAACCTGTATTCTCAAAATCCAGCAACCCAAACAAGTCTAAACTTAACAAACTCAAATTCTTTAAACTTAATTACAAGTTAAACTATTAACTATACTATTACAAAGTCGATCAACATGAATAACACAATAAACTTCCAACATCGAACCATCGTCAATAATATAATACCTTCATGTACCTGCATATATGTTTGGCTTTTCGGTATGAAATCTTGCTCAGCCAGTTTGGTTGATACTAAACCGCAAAATTACGGTTTGGTCTAGTTTAATGCCCAAACCGCACCACACTCACTCTTGTCTACAACTCTACAAGAGTGACAAGACTACCACCTGGTCACTTGGTGCATGTGTTATGTTGCGTCACTTGGTACAGTGTACTATTGTAGATTTGTACTTCCTCCTTTTTTCAAAGCTTACAACAATGGAATTTTTCATCTCTCTAAAAAAATCCTCCTTTGTTGCAAGCTTTGAAAAACGGAGGAAGTAACCTCGTGTGCTAGGAGTTTGAATGTAATTAAAGGCTTATTTTTCATTATTTTTTTGTTCTGTGTACAGTGTACATCAGTACATATGAGCCTTACAGAAGCATCTTAAAAATCTTTTTAATTGTACAACATATCCCACCAATTTACAAAAGAATGCATCAGATTTTTCTTACCAACTACGAAATGTTTATTTTAAGGAAAAATTGTCCGAAAACTCATTTTAAAAAAAATTTGTGAGAAATGACCTTTTAAAACAAATTTGGCATTTAAACACCAAAAACCAAAAAAAAAAGTTGTAAAGAGGGACCAACTTGATACTTACAACCTAATTAAACACTAATTACATATTAACTAAAAAATTATATCTAATTATACCTGATTAAACTAAAAATGCTTACTTAAGTAAATCTTACCCATCACCACCCCTATCTCTCTCCTCTACCACCCACAACCACCCCTCTCTCTCCTCTACCACCCACCATTCCACCACCACCACTCGCTCTCTTCTCTACCACCTCTCTCTCTCCTCTTTCCAACACCACGTCACCACGTCACCACCTAACCCAACACCCTGTTCGAACCCCCCCACCCAACCCAGCCCCTGTGTTCGAACCTCCCACCTAACCCAACCCCCAGTTCGAACCCCCCACCCAACCCAACCCCCATGTTCGAACCCCTAACTCAGCCCAACCCCCTGTTCGAACCTCCATCTGCGGTGAGGGGTGGTGGTGTTGGTGACGATGGGGACGGTTAGGGGGTTTCAAGGAGGGTAAAATAAAAGGAGAGAGAAAGAAGGAAATTGGGTGGGATTGGGGGTTGAAGATCTGTTATTAATGGAGAAAGAGAAAGAGGAGGTCGAAGTGGGTGAAGAGGTAATTAGAAATTGATTAGATTATAACTAGCTTTTTTTAGACCCGTGCAAAAATGCACGAGAAAGTTTTTTTTAAAAAGATTTTGAGTTGTTATTTAGTCGATCGTAAGACTACAAACTAAGTTGAAGATGAATGATATAAATTGATCTAATAAGGAAAATTAATCAAGTTAAAAATATATATAGACAAAAGCAATAATTTTGGTTCATTATATATAACCTTTTCACAATATATTTTGGTTCATTTTATCGCGATGCGTGCCTCGTCCGAAAGAGTAATATGTATGGATTTGGGAGAAATTATATTTCTCCAATGAAGTGTATACATACTTTTCATATTTTTAAAAATAGTTAAGCATTAATTATTTTTTAGAGGGTGTAATTGTAATTTCAAAAGTGTTTAAATAATGAAACAAGATAAATCTATTAAAAAGTGTAATAAATATTAAAATGGAGATTAGCAATAGTGGTTTAAAATAAAATGCCAAAAAGACAAAAAAATCTTAACAAATGTCATTTAAAGTATCATCACTTATGAGTAAAAAAATACAGCATTCCCCCCTCGAACACTATCTCACTCATTCTTAAATACTTTATCATGCTTCATGATCAATTTGATTAAATGCACTCAATTCATGAGGAATCAATTATTCATGTATTTGAAATTAAAATAAATTCAAAAGTATATAAAAACTATAGCAAAGTGTGTTTCTATTTACAGATCTTAAGAAAATATAACCATTGATATTTTTTATAATTGTTTTTACTTTGTAGATTTCCATATATTTTAGTTTGAAGTTTTAAACATTTTTTTCTAAAAATCTGATATCTAAGATTGGAAATAAAACTTAAGTCCTTAATTATTGGATTTGAGAACTTACTTGATTAATTTATTTTATTTTATCTTTTCTTATTTTTGGTGTCCACCCCCTCCTCTTCCCTTATAGTATAGAGATAAGGTCGAATAAGGATTAATTAAATTTAATCGGTTTTACAAATTATTTTCAATAGTGTCGGTAAATTATAATAATACATCTTCTTGCAGATTCAAAAACTCTTCGGTTTTTTTGTTAACCAACTCACGAACTACCTTGTCATACAAAATAAAACGCTTATTCTTTGTTTTGTCAGATACAATAATCTTCAACATAGATCTTTTGTGATAACAAAAGTTAACTAAAGTTATAAGGAGTATTTTTTTGTCCAAACATACAACTTTTTCAATTAATTTACTTTTTTTTTCTGTAATGTTAAAGTCATAAATTGAACTAATACCTTTGAATTTCATGTATTTCGCTAAGGCAACTAATTTCGGGATCATCTCGTCTTCAAAATTTAAATGCCAACTGAACGGGGTATAAAATCATTTCTTACTTCTTGGCTAAAACTCCCTCGTTTCACAAACAATAAACAAACGCGCGACAAATCTCATATTTGTCACATATATATCACCTATTAAAGCAAGGAATAACTATTATTGTATTTAAACAAAACGATAGTATATTCAAATAGAATATTATACACATTAAATGGACAATATCATTTTATGGCAAAAGGATAAGTAATATACTGATTGTACGCTTTGTTAACTCGTCATCAATATTTCTCACTTCAGTAGGAGTGACATAGTTATCTCTTTCCCATACACGTATTATTCGAACCCTTATGGTGTAAAATTTCTTCCCTTTACTTATTTCATCTATACTGATTAGTTGATATAGACGATCCATTGTAGTTCTGTTTTGAAAGAACTTAAATATATATGATTCTTGTAAAGTTGGGAAAATGTAAAACAAAATTGTTAAAACTACTATCATATTTATGCATAATATTAAGTAGATAGTGACTTAATTAATGGATAAAACTTCAAATAAGGAAATCCAAAAAATTTCATAAAATTGGTAAAAAGTAAAATAACAAAAAGGTTAGCATGTTCATATAAAATTTCTGAAAATAATATGAATATTATGTTGTTCTAGAAAAGTCAGATTATTGCATTTAGTAGTCTTAATCTATTAGACACTCTTAAAATCTTCCTTAATTAAAAGAAAAAACTTTAAATAAGGAAATCCTAAAAGGTGACATGTGGTATTAATAAATATGGTGATTTTTATAATGATTTTTTGTTGGAGAATCGTTAAATATGGATATCAAGTAGTGAAAAGTCAGATTATCTTAATTGTATTTAATAATCCTAATCTATTGGATACTCCTAAAATTTTTAATAAGTAAAGAAAAATCTTGAAAGAATAAGGAAATCCTAAAAAGGTGTAATAATATTGTGATTTGTTAAGTGATTTTTTGTATGGGAATCTTTATTTATGTTTTTTAAAATCATTATTTATGGTGATTTTTAAATTAAAAAACTTATTACTACATATATGAGAATCTTTATTTATGGTGATACTTTATCAGAATCGTAACTTATTTATAGTTAAAACTATATGTTAATTGTTTTTTTACTAAAACCTTATCTTCATGGTATAATATTGTTAAAAACCTTGAGATTACATACTCCCTCCCTCTCAATTTGATGTTCTCATTTTTCTTTTTAGGATGTTTTAAAAAGTTCTTCCCACTTTGAATCTTTTCCATTTCAAGAATATTTATTTCCCCATCTTACCCTTTCAACAACTAATTATTTACTACACTTTTTTTTTATTTTTTGTCTTACATATGGCTCACTTTCGAATATTTTATTTCCTCATCACCCACTTTTCTTTCTCTCTCTTACTTTTTTAAAAGCAAAAAGGTATTATTGTACACTTTATACAGTATAAAATTAAAAAAATCCTTATCCGCCTCAATTTGCATTGGTTTTCCCCCATATTCCAAATGAGAACATCAAATTGAGACGGGTGGAGTATATATTATTCTAAATCGTATCTTATTTATGCTGATTTTATAATTTTGTTCCATAATCTAGCCCGTTTTTAAAATATTTATATTATTTTACTAATATTCAAGCAATACTCGCTTTCTGATCTTATAATGTGAAAGTTATGAAATTAACATTAAAAGGGAAAGATCCATAAATTGATTGTAATTGAGAAAATTTTCATAATAATGTTAATAACCTTCTAAATTTATATATACTATTGCAAAGAACCTTGCAAATATAAATTATCAATATCATAATAATTCTATATGAGATCTTAGCAGATAAAATAATCTATATATTTTTGTTTCCATATAAAAAGTGATTTTTATTCACTTGATTTTAGTATATATTAACTAAACATTAAGGTAACAAAAGATTTTCGTCTTAAAGTATATGATTTTTAATGATTTTATTACCAATAATGATGGTTTATTAGCGCCTTGTCAAAAAAATGCCTAGACTTAATGGGGTATTGGAAAATTATGCAAATTTATTTGGGGCATAAAAGTTACCTTAAAAACCCTTATTTATAGTAATCGAAGTCTTTTCAATTGCTCGATTTTTTATTATAAAATCATTTAAAAATATTATGTTTAATATTATTCTTATAACTATAATGTAAAAGGTAGGTTTTACAATTAAATAAATTTACTTAATTTAGTTATCATTTCTTGCACATGTCAAACGCATCAAATATATTAAGAAAAAGTGTATAACCCCTAAATTAGCTCTATATGCTCTATACGACATATATTCAAGTGATTTTGGCCCTTGATTTCAGGCGGATTTCTATTAGGATATTTATTTTTTGCATGTTGCATGACAATGTTTATGCTGGCAATTTATGAAAATATTTAATGAGGATCATACGATTGCTTCAATTTTCCCTTTCAGTGAAAACATATTTTTTTATTCTTTGATAATAACATTTGAAACAACATTTGATAATAACATTTTTTTTTAATTCTTTGTATCGAATGTTATTATCAAAGAATGAAAAAATATGTTATTATCAAATGAAAACCTAAATAAAATTATAACGTCCATAATTAAACTAAATAAAATCAAGATACTTGAGGAAAATCTTTTAACTAGATAGATTATAGTTAATTGACCTAATAAAAAGATTATGGGCTTGAAACTAAACAGGCAACGACTAAATATTATTATTAATAATACGACTTTATATTTGATTATACTATAATATATTATATGATTATATTGTATGATATGATTTGAAACAATATAATGAGATATGATTACTATATATATACTTAACAAAGATATAGGAGTACATACTAAATAGGTGTTTAGGAAACTTATTAATCATATGGTAATCAATCACGTTTTTAATGACAACTTTATAAATACTACCTTCGTTTTTTCATAAGGACGTTTGCTTTTTCACGCGGATCAAGGAAAAAAGTGCAAAAGTAGGAGAGAAGGATGGTCAAAGTAAGGAAAATGTGAAAAAGGTAGAGAGAAGTGTAATATAAGTGAACCAACCTACCATTTTTGTTAAAAGGTATAAGTGTCTCAACTGAATAAAAACACCTCTAAACGAAAAAATGTCCCTATTAAAAAACGGATGTAGTTTTTATAATCAATCTATATAGACTACATGGTTGCTAATTAATCTAAATATAAATTCATAGATTATGGTTAATTGACCTTATAAAAAGATTGTGGACTTGAATATTAAAATAGGAATATTAGTTGTTTAATGGATTGATAATTACCATCTATAAAAATATATAATTTCCTTTAAATTAAACTATAAGAACGTGGATAATTACCGTTCAGAAAGTTGATAATTTCATTTAAACTAAACTCTAAAGATCGTCGATAAATGGTACAGATAAGTATAATATATGATTAAAAGATGGAAAGATGTAAGAACTTAAGTTTAGGCTTGAATATAGAATTTGAATTAGAAAAATTTTCCTCTAGTATCTTGATTTTATTTAGTTTGATTATGGACGTTATAATTTCATTTATATTAAACTCTAAAGATCATTTATAAATGGTAAAGATAAGTATAATATATGACATAATCATGGAAAATTGGAAGTTCTTAGGTTTAGACTTGAATTTAAAATTTGAACTTAAATGGATAAAAACGAACTTAAATATTATGTAATGGTAGTGGTGTACGGAATGAGTAAACTAACCATGTCTCATATTTATAATTATCATAATGAGTGACCATTTATTAACCTAATTGAAGAATAATAGAATAATAATGGTATATTTCACAATAAAGGGATAAAATAAGATAAAATAAATAAACTTTTAACATATTTCATGCATATTTTACAAATAAGGAATCAATAAAATTCAGAATACAAGTGGATCAAAATAACTACTGATTTCAAGATGTATATGTACTATTGACAAATATGATACATTTAGAAATTTGTTCTAAAAACAAACCAAAAACGATTTTTAACCTCTGCCAAAATTTATTTTTCGATATCTATTCCATTTCAATCTATTATTAGTCAATTATGAATAAGGCTAAGTATTTTTTCAAACTTAGTAAACTTTTTCATACGTTTTTCATACAATAAAGGAATGAAATAAAATAAAATAAGTAAACTTTTAACATACATATTTCAAACATTTTTTACAAATAAGGAATGAATAAAATTTAAAATAAAAGTGGATTAAAATAACTACTGATTTAAGGATGTATGTAATATTGGCAAATATGACCATTTAGAAATCTGTTCTAAAAACAAACCAAAAACGATTTTGATATATAAGAAAAGTTATTTTTCGATATCATTTCCATTTCAATCTTTTAGTCAATATTTTATATAAATAAGGCTAAGTTTTTTTTGAATGTGTTCTTACATATGATTATATTTAATTCCATTAGTTCCATATGATTCACTTGATATTTACTACAAAAAAAGTTATTACTTAAATAAAAATATTTACTATATCTATGGCTAGTCAATCGGTATATATCTATTCTCGTAATATCGTTGTACATTGAGGGTTCAATATTTACTATAATTAAGGTTTCAAATATGCTTATTTGTATATCATAACCAATAAGACAATTAAGGAATGAATATAATAAAAAAAATAGAATTAGACTTTAGGAACATACACTACTGCAGTAAGTATTATAGGAAAATATCTTTATTAACTAATTTGTTATTGAAATTTTTTTTCTTTTAAATTAAATTTTAAGATAAAAAAGGGATTTGACCATCTCCTAAAATCCAATTTTTAATTGACTACTTTTACAATAAAAAAGGAAATTTATGGGTTATTCAAATTTGAATACATGAAGTCAGTTAAGAAAAAATATTATCTAATTAACTTGGAAAAAATTTGTTAAGATGTTTTGCAATAAAAACGAAAAATTACAAAGTTATTTAAATTTGAATAAATGTAATCAGTTAAGGAAAATATTATTTAATTGATTTAGGAGATTTTTGACAAAAATAGGCATTATTGAATGGTTTAACAAAGAAAAAACATCCCAAAAAGAAAAATCGTAATCTTTTGTTAGAGATTCTAATCTACTGATTTCTTTACATAACCGAATTTAAGAAGATTTTAAGCACAAAAACAGAAAAGATACAAATTTGGAGAAGAAAAGATGTTAGTCAAATTTGACTAATTTTACAATAAAAAAAGGAAATTTATGGATTATTCAAATTGGAATACATGAAATCAGTTAAGGAAAATATTATCTAATTAACTTGGAAAAAATTTGTTAAGATATTTTGTTATAAAAATGGAAAATTACAAAGTTAGTCAAATTTGAAAAAATGTAATCAGTTAAGAAAACGGTATCTAATTAATTTAGGAGATTTTTGACAAAAATAGGCGTTATTGAATGGTTTGCCAAAGAAAAAACATCCCAGAAAGATTTGTCGTAATCTTTTGTTAAAGATTTTATTCTACTGATTTCTTTACATAACTGAATTTAAAAATATTTTAAACACAAAAAGGAAAAGATACAGATTTGGAGAAGAAAAGATGTTAGTCAAATTTGACAACTTTTACAATAAAAAAAGGAAATTTATGGTTACTCAAATTTGAATACATGAAATCAGTTAATAAAAATATTATCTAATTAACTTGGGAAATATTTTTAAGATATTTTGCTATAAAAATGGAAAATTACAAAGTTAGTCAAATTTGAATAATGTAATCAATTAAGGAAAATGGTATTTAATTAATTTAGGAGTTTTTGACAAACTTAGGAGTTATTGAATGGTTTACCAAAGGAAAAAATCCCAGAAAGATTTGTCGCAATCTTTTGTTAGGGATTTTAATCTAATGATTTCCTTACATAACCAAATTTAAAAAAATTTTAAACACAAAAACGTAAAAAATACAAATTTGGAGAAGAAAGATGTTAGTCAAATTTGACTACTTTTACAATAAAAAAAGAAATTTATGGATGAGTCAAATTTAAATACATGAAATCAGTTAAGGAAAATATTATCTAATTAACTTGGAAAATATTTGTTAAGATATTTTGTAAAGAATTTATTCTATTGATCTCAATGTATAATCGAATTTAAAAAAAAGTGGAAATAATAAAAAATGGGAGAAAATCTTTTTTCAATGGATAAATGATTCAAATCACATATGCGCCATCTATTAAAATGAAAAATAAAATAAATTACGAAAAGTATTATGAGCATTTGCCTAAAGTTTTAATTTATCACTTGGATTAATGTAAACGGAAAAAGTAATATATAATAATGATTTAATAAATCGGTTGGCTACATCAAAATATTGTATTAAACAAATGCAAAGAAAATTAAAAGTACTACAACAAAACACTACAATTTACTAATACTCAAAAAATAATTAGGTAAAATCTAGAATAACTTTGAGATTGCATAAAGAACAGACAAAATGTATATTCGAGTAATTGAATTTAAATATAAATATGACAAAAGAATAAAAAAAATTATTTTATTATTATTCAATAGGGATAAGGATTACATTGGATGAATTAACAAACAATAAAATACATAAAGAAGTGACAACACAAAAAAAGATTAGATTGATGATACTTTCATCAAAATATTCAAAACCTCCATTGTGATGTTTTGTGATTATGATTATGAAACTTTCTTCAATCGCATTTGGAGAATTCATCCAATATTCTTCGAATTCGGAGAAATAAAAGAATGTAACAATCTTCCTTCAATCGAAATTTGTAAAATCATTCCAGTATTCTTCAATGATTTTATTGAATGGAGCCATGTTTTCATTTTGAGAGAGAAACATTTGAAATGAGAGAGGCTAAATTTAAATTTAGGGTTAGATGAGAATGAAAGGAAATAGGGAAATGATTTATTTATAGCTGTAGTTATTTTCTTGCTTGATATCATTAATAATATCAATCAAGTTGGAAGAATCAATTAAAATCAAAGAATATTAACTGATATTATAAGCTTATGGAAGAAGCATTGAAATCCTATTTAATTAGGAAAAATTAAGCACACAAAATTTATGGAAGAATAAAATAACGTGATAATTTTGTGAAAGAATTTAAGGAACCAAATCTCATGCAATTAATATAGCCACGTTATTACTGTAATTAAGCTAAATAATAGCAACGTTATTTTAGGAAGATATTAAGGAACCAAATTTCATGCAATTATATACCGTAATTGATTCAATTAAGGATTTTAATATCACGTTTTTTTAGGAAAAGATTAAGCTAATGATTTTTGGTATAAAGTATCCTTTAATTAGGGAATCAACGTCAAAAATGGAAGGAAAATGCTGTTAATTGACCTAATTAAAGCGAAATATAAATTAAAAAATTACAAAACATCTAATGCTGACACGAGGCTTTCAAAACGCAAGAAGGCTTGAGAATTCACGGTTTGCTTTGGATTCATCTGCTTACGACACGTGGAAAATTTTATTTTGCTTTAATGTAATATATAGATTACATATATTAAAGATCTTTGGCTGCATATACAAAAGATTTAGGTTGCAAACAGAAAAAAACCCTCTTTACAACTTTTTTTCTTTTTGGTGTTTAAATGCCAATTTTTTTAAAAGATCCTTTCTCACAAATTTTTTTAAAAAAAGGGGTTTTCTGACAATTTTTCCTTATTTTAATGATTGTTGAGGTGATTTTGCACTACATCAACAAGTCAAACGCCCAATATTATTTTTGGTTCGTTAGGGGGCTGCCCCTCTTGTTACTGATTATATTGAATAACATCGCTAACGTTAAAGCTCCAAGGAGAGGTATTTAGGGTCTAAGAGAAAAGAGCTAGCCTCGAAAGCTATACTAAGAGTGGAATGAATCTGAAACTATGAATAAACAAACATGATCAGAAGATGCAAACGCCTTCCATATTTATAAGGGATAAAGTCAGACTACAATTGTATTGCAATGAAGGAATATTACCTCCATGATCGTACAATTGGAGATGGAAATGCTTCGTAGTGAAGTATCTTTAAATTATGCTAAGCTACTGATATCACGTATTTATATAGACTTTTCTCCCTTATTTACAAGCTAATTTGTGCGTCATTGGAGCTCTTGGGAGCTATTTTGTGCTAACTATTGTATATAGTTGTGGTTTTGTGTTTTAGTGTTGAATTGCAGGTTTTAGGGAGTTTTCTCTTTATTCCCGAGCCATTTGGAAGCAACCACGACTTTACGAGATGTTACGAGACACGTAGGATGGCTCACAGGCTTTATGGGTAGTTTAGGAGGTCCCAAAACCTCTAAACGAGAAGAATTGAGAGCCAAAGAGTCAAAAAGGAGTTTTCCGTACTCTGATCGGGTAAAAGTGGCCCGATCGGGCAAAGATATTAGCATCGGGTATGAAAGAAGCGGACCCGATCGAGCAACCCATGCCCGACCCAATCAGGCGAGCAACAATGCACCAGACCCGATCGGGCATAATGTGCCCGACCCGATCGGGTTTCCTCCACTTGAGCTCCTGCTGTTCTACGCATACGCTGGGCTTCATTCTCTGAGGGCCCGATCCCAGACCCGATCCCAGACCCGATCGGGTTCTGGATCGGGTTGACTTAATTTCACACGCTGGCTGCTGCTGTTACGCTGAACAAGAAACAAAGCTGGAAAAGTCTCACTATGGGCCCGATCGGGTGGCCTTTGGCCTGATCGGGTCCCGGGCATTTTATCGCGATTTTTCGCCTTTTATTTCCGGTTTTAGTTAGACTTGAGGGGCATTATAAATACCTTTTGCCTCATTATTTTAGAAACATCTTTTTTACAGCTTTAAACTCTAGTTTATTTCTCATAGTTTAGCCTAGTTTAAAACACTTTAGATTAGATTAAAGGTAATTGAACCTATTCGATTTCAATAAAAGTTCCTGCTTTATGTCAATTGGTATTCTTTCTTACTCTAATCTCTTTTACTATTCTTAATTTCTTAGCTTAAGTATTTAATTATTCATGATGCAATTATTAGGGTTTCATATTAGTTTTGTTGTTGTTAATTCGATTATGAGTGAGTAGTTATCTTTCTAGGGTGTTAGATAGGAAAGCCATGTTTATACCATGACTGTGATTTAGATTTCTATCAATTTCTAGGTCTTGATTAGGGTGATTGTGATGTGGTTTGTTCTTATTGAGTAATTAATGTCAGTGTACAATTTCATTGATTGCTTGTGGTTAATAGTTATTTGCACAGATCCGTCTTACGACTAGAGGCCTAAGACACGTCAGTAGTTCTGATTACGTTAGTGAACATGCGGCGTATGTTGAATTATGAGCGTTGAGTCTTAACCATAGCTCAACACATGCTCTAATCCCCCGACTCTTGACTTAGGTTTTGATAGTAGTTGACCTTGTTTGATTGGTATAAGCATGGTGGACCGACCAATATAATACCCTAGGTTTTTATTACATAGTTAAATCCTCAGTTTAATCTGTTTTCCTTAGCTTAATCTTTAGTTCAATTAATTCTTCCATGATTTCATCCGGAGTAGCTGATTGATTGAATATTAATTCAGAACTTCTGTCTCCCTGTGGATTCGATCCTACTTCCATTGACTACCATAGTTAGAGGACTTTAATACGACTAAATCCTATCAGCTACCCTACGCTACACCAACCTTGGCTGAGAAGCCAAGTTGAAAGCTAAGAAAGCAGTAAGATGCCAAAAAAGGATAGATTTGATGTTGTTGTTGTTGTTCAGTTTGTTGCTGCTTCATGCTATTTATAGATGCAACGTGCTGGAGATCGTGGGGTTTGAAGGAAGTTACTACTTTAGGCGCCAACTATTTTGAATCCTAACTTCCCTTTTAATTCTTCCTTCCTGTTGTAGCACAATAAAAAGGGGGCTGAACCGTACCTTGGACAACAGTGGAATTTATAGTGGTGTGGGATCTAGAAGGCTTCACCTCTAATGCTACTGGCTTGGCTGAAATGTTGAAGAAGTTACACCTTGCTTCTCATTCTCCTTGCTAATCCTTGACAAGCTCCTTGCTCCTGCAAAAAGGAGATAACTTGGGTGGCCAAGTTATCCCCCCTCCGATGCTTAAGTTAGGGAGTGTTTAGGCTGGGGGAAGACTAGAGCAATAAATGCTAATAAATGCTAGAATAAATGCTAATAAGTGAGAGGAAGATGTTGGAATTAGATTCTAGTGAGAGAAAATGTAGGAGTAGAATCTAGAGAGAGAGAGAGTTGAAATGATTGATGTGAAAAGTGAGTGAATAGTTGCATGGGTTGGTGTGACAAGGGGTATTTATACCCTTTGTCACATCAAATCAGCCAATGATAAGATGACAAGTGTCATCCACTCATTAGTCAACTCATTATTCGAATATTATTTCTCCTGTTTGAGAGATCATTCCTCTGTTATACGATTTATCTGCAGTATTTTAGACTGTATCGGATACTGATCGTTTTATCGGTGATTTTTACATAACTGAAAGGGCATAAAGTTGTAGAGGGCCATGTGTCGACCTCTTATTGGGACACGTGGTAACTTTTTACCGGCGCACGTGTCATGTAATGGAACACGTGGCAGCCGAATAGGCAGGCCACATCATTTGCCCCTCAGTTGGGCAAAAATGTAATTTCACATCTTTGGCCCAACTGGCCCTAATCTCTTAATCGTTGAAATGAGGGTAATTTTGGAATCAAGGGTTCAGATGCTTTCTCATTGGAGGGAAAATTGGAGCATTCAAATTTCAATTATTATTACTAATTAATAGGGGTATAAATAGTAACATCAGTGAAATTTGAGTCATTTTCACTTTCTGTAATTTCTTAGAGAGAGAAGGAAGCTTTTATTGAAGAGAGAGCAAGGAGATTCTAGGGCGATTTTTTTGGCGATTTTGAAGAGAGAAGAGAAGGCGATTTTTGGGCGATTTGGAGTTCCCGAGCAGGGTTTCGAGTTTTCTTTGGAGACTTGCTTCATCTTCTTTTCCAGGTATATAACTTCACCTATTCTTTTCATTTTCGCATTCCTTTTCCTAGTTTAAATGCCTCACTCGTCACAATCCTCAAGCCCCATCTGCGAGGATGAAAATAAGAGACTTAAGCGATTCGCAACACCAAACTCGTCGTCTGAGACTAAACTTTCAATTTTTATGGGGGTTGGGCGCTTGTCATCACCCCCTCCTCGCCAAAATAAACCTTTGACATTAGTGCCTGATATGCAGGCGAACATGAGCGGATCTCCTCACCAAGCTGAAGAGGACTCCACCCAGGTGGAGAGTTCTGAACATCTGGACTCGCAAGTTGAGTCCCAAAAGTCGAGTATCTGCCACGACTTCTAAGGTGGATGAGAAGTGGGTTAAGAGTATACAAGATAACATAGACAAATTCCGAAAGAGCCTTAAGCTTGGACATGGATATAAATTAGTAATACCCCATATTACAGATACTATTGTGAACCATTCTGATGACGCATTCCCAGTATACCGTGCTACTATTGACTATGGAGTCAGACTGCCTTTGCACCCTTTCATCACTGAACTTCTAGAGGAATACGGGGTCGGCTTGTGTCAGTTTACCCCACAGTCATAGCTGAACGTGACAACATCTATAGCCGCGTGCGAGATCAAGGGGCTTGTCCCAACTGTAAATGCATTTGTATATCTGCATGAGCTAAAGAAAGTAGCGAAAGCCAACTCGTATTGGTTTTTTCTCCAGAACAGGGCTGGCCAGGCGATGTGCATAGGTTGGGATAAGCCCAATAAGGAATACAACTGGCGAAGCGAGTTCTTCTTCGTTCGCTATGAAAATGCTGAAACCGCCAATCTTCTTGGTGCGTGGGAAACCAATCCTCGCCACGTGGGGAAGCCTACCCGCTTACCTTGCCTATCAGATAACGAGGAGAAAGTGGTAGATTTGTTCAGAACAGATTGCTTCACGGTTTTTGGCGAGCATGGGTGGTACCCCAAAAATTGAATTCCTCTAAAAGAATTTTTATATGAAGAGGAGTTCCTAGTCGCTACCGGATTGTTGGCGAGTGAGATGAAAGGTAAGCTAATTAACGTTTCGCAAATTTATCTTCTTGTGATTGTTCCAATGTCCTCTAACCATCCGTTGTCTCAACAGAAGAAGCAAAAAGAGCGTTGCGAAAGGAACTTGCGGGCACTACGACTCAAGGAGAGTTCCATGAGTGGTTGAGCAAAGAAGCGAGGAAAGTTCAAACCACCAAAAAGGCAGACTTAGATGTAAGTCTTATGCCGCTTAACTTGCCTTAGCAATTTATTAGTTAGGCTAATAGCATAACTTAGCTTGCGAGTAGGTATTTAGGCAAGCTGATGACTTGGGTCTCAAGTGCATGATCCAGTTAAAGTGGTCAACACATTGAATGACGAAGTCACCACCTCACAAATTTGACACCTCGCCAATTTTAAAGCGAGGTGATTTAGGCGAATAGGTTTTTAGGCGAGCTGATGACTTGGGTCTCAAGTGAATGATCCACTTAAAGTGGACAACACATTGAATGACCAAGTCATCACCTCGTAGATTTTCCACCTCGCCAATTTTCAAGCGAGGTGGTTTAGGCGAGTAGCGGAGTAGGTATTTAGGCGAGCTGATGACTTGGGTCTCAAGTGAGTGATCCACTTAAAGTGGACAACACATTAAATGACGAAGTCATCACCTCGCCAATTTTCAAGCGAGGTGATTTAGGCGAGTAGGTATTTAGGTGAGCTGATGACTGGGGTGTTGAGTGAGTGATTCACTTAAAGTGGACAACACAGTAGGGACCCATGTCATCACCTCGCAGATTTGCCACCTCGCCAATTTTCAAGCGAGGTGGTTTAAGCGAGTATGATGTAGGAGGAGGTGGTGACTTGGGTGTTGAGTGAGTGATCCACTTAAAGTGGACAACACAGCAGGGACCCAAGTCATCACCTCGCAGATTTTCCACCTTGCCAATTTTCAAGCGAGTAGTGGGTAGGCGAGGTGGTGACTTGGGTGTTAAGTGAGTGGTCCACTTAAAGTGGACAACAAAGTAGGGACCCAAGTCATCACCTCGCAAGGTTGCCACCTTGCCAATTTTTAAGCGAGTAGTGTGTGGCGAGGTGGTGACTTGGGTGTTAAGTGAGTGATCCACGTAAAGTGGACAACACAGTAGCGACCCAAGTCATCACCTCGCAAGTTTGCCACCTCGCCAATTTTTAAGCGAGTAGTGTATAGGTGAGGTGGTGACTTGGGTGTTAAGTGAGTGATCCACTTAAAGGGGACAACACAGTAGGGACCCAAGTCATCACCTCGCAAGTTTGCCACCTCGCCAATTTTTAAGCGAGTAGTGTGTAGGCGAGGTGGTGGCTTAGGTGTTAAGTGAGTGATCCACTTAAAGTGGACAACACAGTAGGGACTGATAAATCCATTTTTGTCACACTTTTCCAACTTAAGCTTGCTAGTTTTCGACTCATTATTATTTTGTTTTTATTTATTTTCACTTTTTTTTTATTTCTTTAGTTTTTTGGTAATCTTACTAATTTTAGCTATTTTATTTTAATTTTATAAAAAAATCATATTAGCTTAGTTAGTATTATTTTTATTATTTTTATTTTGTGTTTTAGGTTAGTAATAGCTAATATAGTTTTATTAGTGTAGTTTAGTTTTTATTTTATTATTTTCCCATTAACTTAGATTAATTAAATAATCATTGTTTGTTTTTATGTGTCTAGGTGTATGTATTAGGAAAAGTGAGCAAAGGTGCTTGTAGTGGGGTTCGATCCCCTGATCTCCATAGCTCCGCTGCGCCGAACCAAATGAGCAACAACACAGCAGCATCAACGATTCAGCCTCCATTTCCAGCCAATCATAGCTGCTCCTTTCCAGCCCACCTTCGCCACCAGTTCACCGCCAGTACCTGCAGCATTTCTGCCACCTCAAACCACCACTTTCTAGCCAACATTAATCAACCGCGAACCACCAACAGAACAGCACCACAAACCCACCTCAACTCAGCCTTATTGCAGCCCATTAACCGCCCAAACAACCAACATAATTGCAGCCTCAAATCCCCCCTTTCAGTTTAATCAGCTCAGTCGAGCCGCCTTGCCCACTCGGTCGAGTTTGCTGTACGCTAGACTCCCCCATTTCAAGTAAACATAGCTCGACCGAGCCACCACTGGAGCTCGCCCGAGCTCATTCCCCGAACTCGCCCGAGTTTCGCGCTTCATTACATCCAGAATACTCAGCTCTCCCGAGCTACTTTGCGGACTCGCTCGAGTTGACTTATACACGACAATTGCTGTTTTTTTCCTTTATTTTGTAATTTACCCTATTGCCATTAAGGGGCACAGTTAAGGAGTAGATTAGAATAGGAAGGATGATTAGGTTAGAATAAGATAGTTTTCTCTTTCTCTCTTTTGGTAGTTCAATGAAGGTATTGTTTTATTGTTTCAATTCAATCTTCTCCTTTACTTAATCCTATTATTATTATTATTATTATTATTATTATTATTATTATTATTATTATTATTATTATGGACAAAAATCATACAACCTACAAGAAATTAGTGGGCAACCGAGATACAATCTGGGCACCCACTCCTCTAGCTATAGAAAAACCCATCCTAGTGAAAATATGGGCAGCAGCACGTGCCCCTATGTCTTGTGTCTTCGAGAAGTTCTGAACCCGCTTCAGCAACGCAATAGCCACCTTATCCAATTTCCCAAGAGAAGAAAAAGAAAAGGGAAGGAAGCCATACCCAATTGCTCGACAACGAGCTTCATACTTGACCCGCTTCCGATGAGCCGCATCAGCAACAACACGTCCAGGAACAAAGTCAGACAACCCAGACTGGGTCAAGGGAGAAGACCCTGTCAAGTCGACACACACATCACGACCATCATCCCAAGAATAAAGAAGTACATCTGCCGGCCTGAGGGCCCCGTCGTTTCCCCTAGACAATCCAATGTCAACCTCCTTTCTTGCCGAAATCCCAGAACGATAGCAAATATCAACAAGACTATCCCGAACGACATTATGCCGATGTTTAATACCCACAATGCCAGCACACGACACCGCATGATCACCAAAAACATCCCCAACAAAAACCCTGGAGCAAGCAGAGCACGGCATCGAAGTAAAGAACAAAGGAACACCCAACCGGTGACACAACACACTCCGATAAGTCTTGGGGTTCATCGTCTGACCCAACCCTGAAATAGGAACTGCCCGAAGCCAATTTGAGGTGTGATCCCCCTGCTGTGACTTCCACAAAGAGAACTGTCGAGGAGATAAAGAAAAGGTAGATGCTGCCGAAGAAGCAACCTTTGTGAAGTATATATCTGCCAATTTATTATTATTATTATTATTATTATTATTATTATTATTATTATTATTATTATTATTATTATTATTATTCTTATTATTATTATTATTTGTTCTTCCTTGTTCTTAGTTTCATTAGTTTTATTCATGAGTTGTTAATCTTTGCCCTATTTCTAGATTGATTAGGTTCTATTATTATTCAAGTCTAAATAGTTTATTAGTTTTCAATTCATTAATTCAGATTTATTAGTAGTTTTTAATCATGTCTAGTGGCTAATTTCCCAACTAAATAAAGTAGGGTGTAGCCCAATTCAAATTTGCCCTAAATTATGATTGAAAATATGATTAGATTGTGTTGATTAATGAGATTAATTACTTCCATTCCTAATTTCTATTAAACGCCTCGAAATATAGGTTTTAATATTAATTGGAATTATTAACCTCTTAGAATAAGTTTAATAATTTGGAATTAATTAATTAATTTTATTACTAGCAATTAGGTTGTATAATTGATATCAAATTGATGGTGCGAATTTGAATTGTTGGTGAAACCTTGCTTTAGTGTTTGTTAAAATTTGATTTCTCTCAACTTTTATAGTAGTTTAATTAATCAAACTTCTTTTTAATTCTTCAAGCTAGCTTACAAAAAATAGAATAAAAATCAGTGTTTCGTGCCAGTCCTAGTGGATTCGACCCTTTCTTACCCTATACTTGTCATAGAGTTAGTTAGGTTATTTTGCACATTGGAGTTTTATTTCAACGACGTAAAATTCCTTTGTCAAATTGGCGCCGTTGCCGGGGACCGGCGTCCATTGAATTTATATTCTATTAGTGAGTCTAGTTTAATTTTTTTTTATTTTTCAGATTTTTTTCCCAACTATTTAATAACTTATTCTTCAAGTGTATTTCTACTGTGTTTAATTTACATGCGCAAATCGAAAAGTGTTCCTTTATTATTCGATCCAGAGATTGAACGAACTTTGAGAGAGATTAGAAGGAGCTTGAAAGCTGCAAAATTAAACAAAGAGGAGGTGCCACAAAAGGGAGAAGAGGGAGTTTGTAGTTTAGAAGGGATGGGAGAAAACAATAACCGGACTCTCCGTGATTACGGAATCCCAAGAGCATTTTCCATGAGTATTGGGATCACTCCACCCACAATTCAGGTAAATGACTTCGAGCTCAAGCCTGCTCTTATACAATTGGTGTCCCAAAATCAGTTCCATGGCTTATCTAATGAGTGCCCACAAGACCACTTGAGGCGATTCCTTGATCTATGCTCTACAGTGAAGCATAATGGGGTGACACCGGATTATATACGTTTGAGCTTGTTCAAGTTCTCATTGGCGGGTGAGGCCGTAAGATGGTTGGTGAACCTCCCACCTAATTCTTTGACCACTTGGGATGAGGTAACGAAGGCGTTCTTGGGTCGGTTTTATCCATTGAGCAAGACGGCTGATATGAGGAGGCAAATAATGGATTTCCAAGACCGTGAAGGATAAAGCTTATATGATGCATGGGAGCGGTTCAAGGCTTTGCTCCGTGCATGTCCTCACCACCAAATGGAGAACTGGCTCCAACTTCATTGCTTCTACAAGGGCCTATCAAAGCAGAATCGAACGAGCCTAGATGCAGGTGCAGGAGGTCCAATCGTGCAAAAGGACCCAACAACCGCCTTGGAGCTCATTGAGAAGGTGGTTCAGAATGATAAGGATTGGGGCGGAGGAGAGCGCGACACACCCTCTAAGAAGGGTGGGAGGTATGATTTAGATTCCATTCATATGTTGACTACTAAAGTAGATGCTCTAGTAACTCAACTTCAGCAGAGTAATTCAACCCCATCCCCTTCTCATTCTAATGTATCGATGCTTTCCCATTCCCGACCCCCGAATGTTAACATGCCTATGAACATTATGTTCTCCGATGTATGCGGGTCGTATGATCATTATCCTGTTCAATGTCATTTACTTGTGTCCCAAAATGTTTCCAATGTACCACCAATGGAACAAGTAAATGCCATGAACCAGAGATTTGACCTTTATTGCAACACCTTTAATCAAGGATGGAGGCAGCATCCTAATTTAAGTTGGAGGTATCAAGGGCCAAATCAGGGGTATAATCAACCCCAAGGATTTTCAAATCAGAATCAGGTTGTTTAGAATCAAGATAATTATGCCCAAGGTCAAGGCCAATTTGGATACAACCAAGGTCAATATCGTGGTTCATATCCAAACCAAGGACAATATTCAAATCAAAGGGGCCCACCTGGTTTTCATCCCAAAGACCAAATTTCAATGGTCAGCAAGGGTCAATGCCCCAACAACAACAGCCATTGCAAATAGGACCACCCCCTCAAACACTAATATTGAGTCTATGCTTCAAACTTTCATGGCTAATCAAGCGAAAGAAACTAATGAGTTAAAAGAAAGTTTAAAGCAAATACAGGTCCACAATAAGATGCTTGAGCAACAAATTGCTCAAATGGCTACAAAAGGGGGTTCTTTTTCATCCAATACCATACCGAGTCAACCCACCCAACCTAGAGACCAAGTTAATGCCATTATGACTAGGAGTGGGAAGACCTTAGGAGAAGTTCGAGCACCCGTAGACAACACGACCAAGACTGCTGATGGGAGTGTTAGTGAGGATGTGGAGAAGGATAATGTCGAGTCTAATAACTTGGATGATGAGTCTAGTGAGCCTACACCTACCCCCGTGTCCAAGGTTAGTAAAACAACTAAGGATGGACCACCACCTTATAAGCAAAAGCTACCCTTCCCGGCTAGGTTTCAAAGTGCCAAGTTAGATGACCAGTTTGCCAAATTCCTAGAGGTGCTTAAGAAACTCTATGTCAATAATCCTTTCACTGAAGCCCTTAAGCAGATGCCTACCTATGCAAAATTCTTGAAAGAAATTCTGACTAAGAGGAGGGAGTGGGCTAGTGTGGATATGATTAATTTGACTGAGAGTTGCAGTGCTATCAAACAAAATAAGTTACCTACGAAACTTAAGGACCTTGGTAGTTTCTCCATTCCTTGTGCTATAGGTGACTTCATAGTTGAAAAGGCCCTCTGCGACCTAGGAGCTAGTGTAAGTCTTATGCCCCATTCTTTTTACCAAAGACTTAACTTAGGAGAGCTTAAGCCCACACGAGTCACATTGCAACTTGCTGATAGGTCGGTTAAGCTACCACTAGGGGTCATAGAGGATGTTCCTCTTAGGGTAGGCCAGAACTACATACCCGTCGACTTTGTGTTATTGGAAATGGATGAAGACCCTGATGTGCCTATAATTCTTGGTAGACCATTTTTAGCAACTGCGGGGGCGGTGATTGATGTGAAAAATGGCAAATTAACATTGAATGTTGGAAAAACACTATTGAGTTTAAACTTGAAAAAATTATGCAGTGTTCTTCCTATCTTGATGATTGCATGAGCATAACGACTATTGATCATAATTTTTCTGATTCTAGCACGAGCATGATTTCTTCCCCTGATCCCCTTATGTCTGCTTTGCATAATTCCAATGATGTTGATGTGTGCTATATGGAGGAGGTGAAGTCAATTGCTAGCAACATTGACTCCCCCTCCTTCGATTCTTGTGGAGAAATGTCTTTGGTTTTGGATGTTCTGGAGGAGCTAGAGGAGTTCAAACCTGAAAAGGGGTCATTCAAGGTGATGTGCCATCACTGTCCTAAGGTAAAGTCAAAAGTTCCACCTTGGAAATTACGGTATGTTTCGGTTGAGCCTTGTGTCGTCCCTCTCATTAATGATGTGTCATCCCCTTACTTTTGGGATTGTGAAGATGTGCTCAAAGACACCCCTTGAGCAGGTGTAACGTCAAGCTAGTGACGTTAAATAAGCGCTTTACTGGAGGCAACCCGACCCCTATTTTCCTTTTCTCATTTTCTTTTCTAACATTTTCTTTTATTTTATTGATTGGATATACATGAGTACGTTTGTTTGGATTGTGAATCAAGGAGAAGAATAGCCTTGAATTTTGATTAGCACGTGGAAGGTGATATTGGATCATATGCGGGTTCTTACACCCACATCATCTCTGGTAACATATTTCCTCTCTCTTTGTGGTTGTGCTTATCCACCTTTGAGGTTTGTTTCATCTCCACCCCCATCTGATATGTCTTCTTTTATGCTTTCCCTTTGCTCGGGACTAGCAAAGTTTAAGCTTGGGGGGTATGTCTATCTTGTTGGGGGTAGTTTATATCCATATGAAGCACTTATGTATATTCTTTGTTTTTGTAAAAAAAAAACCCCAAAAGATTTTATTTTATTTCTTTGATTTTTCTTTTTCTTTTTAAGGCAAAGTTTAGAGTCGGGTCATTGTTCCAATGGGATTTAGGATTGAAATAAAGCCTTAAATGATTGAGATACTTGTGTGTTGGGTTTCCATGGTTTAGAATGTCATGTTTGGACTTCACATACTCTTTGCATGTCAAGGTCTCTAGGCTTGTGTGTTTTTCGAGGACCGATCACCCATGGGTACGGTGGTAAGAGGGTTCGCCTTGATAGATAATGTGTGTCCTAGTTTGAACTTGTTTGACCCTTATTGTGTGTATGTGCCTTGTGAGGCTTGGACGAGGATATTTGCCCTTTTTTAGATGGATACCGAATCACCTTAGGGGATGATTGAGGCATTCATCTGGCTTAGGTATAATTCATTCTAGCCCCATCCGTTTGGTCACAATTTTTTGTTAGTTTTTGTCTACTTTTGCCGCCCTTTTTAGCCTACCCCTCATTTCTTAGCCACATATGAACCTTAGCCTCCTACCGCGTCTCTAACCTAGGTTGTGGTATGCTAGGAAGGTCTAGGAGCGAGTAGCTGTTGATTCTACGATGATGGCTTTGGTGTTAGGGGTGCGCTCATTGTTATGCTTGATGTTGTGATGTTCTATTTGTAATATGCAAGCAGGGTCGTAATTCAAAAAAATGATGAAAAAAAGGGAATAAAAGTGGCGAAGAATAAGTGTGAAGTGTACTGCAATACCATTGTCAGCTAATAATCGCCAAATTTTGTGACTAAGTGTTTGATTGGTTGGTGTGTATAGGAGGATTGGAATGATTTTTGATGTGGGTTTTTCGTGTGACACTCTAGACCAAGTGCTTAGCTACCACTTAGTTGTGAACACCACATTTCCCCATATTTTCCACATAACATTCCCCAAGCCTATCATTGCACCTAAAAGACCCATAACCTTAGGGGATTGAGTTGAAGTCGAATAAGGGGCATGCGTCGCAGTTCATGTTTTGCTATGTCACTTGCACACGTATGAGGTCAAGCATTGTGCATTTTTGGATCATTTTGGCTATCTTGGGAGTTGCTAGTCCGGTTTGGAGGTGTAAAGGACCGAGAAATTCATCTTAGTCGAGGATACTTGATATTGGCCATGTGACTTCCAACCATATGCATTCTCTAGCTTGGCTACCCGCCATTACAAGTATGTTAATCATCTAGGTCCCAATTCGAGTCTATAGTCCCAAAGGAACAATTTAGGTTTTACTTTCATTTTTCTTTGAGTCTTTTATTTTGTTTTGGTTTATTTTTCTCTATAGGTTTTAGGAATTTTGCCTTAATTTAGTGTGGAGTTGTGGGTTACTTCTCTATGGAAACCCTCAAGAGAGCATACTCGTCCTCTTTAGCGATTTGGGGGTTTAAATGGCTTGTCATTTACGCTAAAAATGACCGTGATTCCTACGAAAGTGAGTTAGTGTATATTCTCTCTTATTTCATTCTTTTTGAATAAAATTATTTTCTAGTGTTTTCCATTTTTGTTTTGCTCGAGGACGAGCAAAAGGCAAGCTTGGGGGAGTTTGATAAGTCCATTTTTGTCACACTTTTCCAACTTAATCTTGCTAGTTTTCGACTCATTTTTATTTTGTTTTTATTTATTTTCACTCATTTTTATTATTTCTTTAGTTTTTTTGGTAATCTTAGTAATTTTAGCTTTTTATTTTTATTTTATAAATAAATCATATTAGCTTAGTTAGTATTATTTTATTATTTTTATTTTGTGTTTTAGGTTAGTAATAGCTAATATAGTTTTATTAGTGTAGTGTAGTTTAGTTTTTATTTTATTATTTTCCCATTAACTTAGATTAATTAAATAATCATTGCTTTTTTTTATGTGTCTAGGTGTATGTATTAGGAAAAGTGATCAAAGGTGCTTGTAGTGGGGTTCGATCCCCTGATCTCCATAGCTCCGCCGCGCCGAACCAAATGAACAACATCACAGCAGCATCAACGATTCAGCCTCCATTTCCAGCCAATCATAGCTGCTCCTTTCTAGCCCACCTTTGCCACCAGTTCACCGCCAGTACTTGCAGCCTTTCTGCCACCTTAAACAAACACTTTCCAGCCAACATTATTCAACCGCGAACCACCACCAGAACAGCACCACAAACCCACCTCAACTCAGCCTTATTGCAGCCCATTAACCGCCCGAACAACCAACACAATTGCAGCCTCAAATTCCCCCTTTCAGTTTAATCAGTTCGGTCGAGCCGCCTTGCCCACTCGGTCGAGTTTGCTGTACGCTAGACTCCCCCATTTCCAGTCTACATAGCTCGACCGAGCCACCATTGGAGCTCGCCCGAGCTCATTCCCCGAGCTCGCCCGAGTTTCGCGCTTCATCACATCCAGAATACTCAGCTCGCCCGAGCTACTTTGCGGACTCGCTCGAGTTGTGTTGAAGCTCTTGGCCCCATGAAACATCACATGTGAGAGTCCCACATTGATTAATTTGGAGAGAGATGTTCACCTAATAAGGCTAAGGGGCTACTGCCCTTATTGCCATATGGTTTTAAGGTGGAACCTCCTTGGTCTTGTGAAGTGGACTCTCTCTCCTCCTTATGGGTGCGGCCCAGGCCCATACTTAACAAGTTGACTTATACACGACAGTTGCTGTTTTTTTTCTTTATTTTGTAATTTACCCTATTGCCATTAAGGGGCACGGTTAAGGGGTAGATTAGAATAGGAGGGATGATTAGGTTAGAATAAGATAGTTTTCTCTCTCTCTCAAGATTTATCATGGTAGGCTCTCTTTCTCTCTTTTGGTAGTTCAATGAAGGTACTGTTTTATTGTTTCAATTCAATCTTCTCCTTTACTTAATTCTAGTATTATTATTATTATTATTATTATTATTATTATTATTATTATTATTATTATTATTATTATTATTATTATTATTTGTTCTTCCTTGTTCTTAGTTTCATTAGTTTTTTTCATGAGTTGTTAATCTTTGCCCTATTTCTAGATTGATTAGGTTCTAATATTATTCAAGTCTAAATAGTTTATTAGTTTTCAATTCATCAATTCAGATTTATTAGTAGTTTTTAATCACGTTTAGTGGCTAATTTCCCAACTAAAGTATGGTGTAGCCCAATTCAAATTTGCCCTAAATTATGATTGAAAATATGATTAGATTGTGTTGATTAATGAGATTAATTACTTCCATTCCTAATTTCTATTAAACGCCTCGAAATATAGGTTTTTAATATTAATTGGAATTATTAACCTCTTAGAATCAGTTTAATAATTTGGAATTAATTAATTAATTTAATTACTAGCAATTAGGTTGTATAATTGATATCAAATTGATGGTGCGAATTTGAATTGCTGGTGAAACCTTGCTTTAGTGTTTGTTAAAATTTGATTTCTCTCAACTTTTATAGTAGTTTAATTAATCAAACTTCTTTTTAATTCTTCAAGCTAGCTTACGAAAAATAGAATAAAAATCAGTGTTTCGTACCAGTCCTAGTGGATTCGACCCTTTCTTACCCTATACTTGTCATAAAATTAGTTAGGTAATTTTGCACATTGGAGTTTTATTTCAACGAAGTAAAATTCCTTTGTCAAATTTTCCACCTCGCAAGTCATATTATGGTTATAGTGGTTATACCTCGCAAGTCAAATTCACATTAGTTAGGTTATTTTGCACATTTTAATCTTTGTAAAATTCGACATAGGGGTTATACTTGTCATAGGTTTAGTTAGGTTATCATTGTCGGGTTAAATTGGACCCAAGTCATCACCTCGCAAGTTTTCCACCTCGCCAATTTTTAAACGAGTAGTGTGTAGGCGAGGTGGTTACTTGGGTGTTAAGTGAGTGATCCACTTAAAGTGGACAACACAGTAGGGACCCAAGTCATCACCTCGCAGATTTGCCACCTCGCCAATTTTCAAGCGAGGTGAATTAAGCGAGTTGAGTGATCCACTTAAAGTGGAATACACAGTAGGGACCCAAGTTATCACCTCGCAATGTTTGCCACCTCGCCAATTTTCAAGCGAGGTTGTCATGCGAGTAAGACACTACCTCACCCATTTTCAGCGTGGTGTCTTTGATTGTCATTGCATAGAATTAAGGTTTTAATTGGCCCAAAGGTGTGAGTTTTAACTTCTCTACCTGTCCACTAACCCATTTACTTTCGATTTTGTTTAGGCTAGCCGCCAAACAACAATGGTGAGGTTAATGCCACCCCCCTTTGCCAAGCGAAAGACCCGTCCTCCCTCCTCCCCCATGTCCAAGGGGAAACAACAGAGGGTGGATGAAGATGTCAAGCGAGCAGATGGAGCTCAAAAAGAGAAGGAGAAGGGAAAAGAGAAGGTCCAGGAGAAGGACCAAGAAAAGGAAAGCGAGCAAGAGAGGGGAGAGAAGAAAGAAAAAGGAAGGAAAATGAGGAGAACAGAGAGGGAGGAAGAGGAGGGAGAAGGAAGAGAAAGAAAAAAGAGAAGGCGATAAACATGGGGAGGAGTTAAAAAGAGAGTTAAAAGAGGAGAGGGAAAGGCGCCTCAATGAGCTCTTCCATATAGAGGTAGAGGAGGAGGAGGTGGTTGTCGCAGTCGCAGCCACAACAGAGTAGAGGAAGGAGGGGCGCAAAGAGACGAGTGAAGAGAGGGCTCTCCGCAAAGTGGATAAGGAGAAGTGGCGGGAGGAGAAGAGAAGGCGCAAAAAAGAGGGGAGATCGAAGTCCAACAACGACCGCCCTCAAAAGAGCAAAAGTGGTGGTTCTGTGAAACCACTTCATGTAGGGGATTCAAACTGAGACTCCCCTCGACATTATCGTTGCAGATGACCCCGCTGGCGTGGCCATTCTCCAACAAGCTCTTCCATCATCTTCGCATTTCCATTGGAATTGGGTTCTCTCTATCTCTGCCCAATACCATCACTTTTACTAGACGTTCTCAAACTGAAAATGATAACTTAGTCACAAGGCTCACTCCCATTGACACAAACTCACCTCACTTAGGCTTAATTAATATGCGGGCTGCTTCTGTATCCGCTGATGAGAGTATTATTAACATCGAGTCAGCGAGAATCCACTTACCCATTGCAATTTCTGATTCAAATGTTCCTTTTGAAGGGAATGAGCTTGTCCGCGAAATGCTAAAGAGGCGGATGCCAGAGCTGAATATAGATGAGCTGTTCACTGAAGGATGTAAGTATCCATTATTATGATACTTTAGTAAATTATTATAAGTTCTAATTTTATTAACTCGCTTTGCGATGTTCGCTATTTGCAGTTGGTGAAGGAGAGAGAGTAGAAGACGAAGAGAAGACCACCCCGTCGTTTTCAACGAAGTTTACGGGGAAAGAAAGGGCGAAGGTGGTCAAAAAGATGTTATACGCAGTTCCCAGCGAATACACTAGCTCGCTGAGGGGCTACGAGGAAGGCTATCTGAGCCCAGTCAAGGCTGAACTCGCAAATGTACTATTCGGAATTGGATTTTCCTTTCTACATTTCATATTTTTTCTAGAAACTTATCTCATTTCCCTGCTCCTTTCCTTGTACAGAGTTTGATCAGGGTGGACAAGCTTAGTCAACTACATGCGAAGTGGAAAGCTGAGAACAAGAAAAATCGGACACTTGGTCACTTGTGCGGGGAGTTACTACATAAGCAGCATACTTGCCAGGAACAGATTCACCAAGACTCCATGAATGCCTTAGAGCGAAGCTTGACCACGATCAACGACAGCTGTAGTAAATCTCTCACCAGGGTGGACGAGCTTCTTGCAGAAAAAGAACAATGGGAAGGAGAGGAGGAGAAAAAGAAGAGAGAAGAAAAGCAAAAGGAGGAAGTGGAACGGCTAAAAATGCAGGTAGAAGAGCTCACTTCCAAGCTTGCAAATTCGAAGAGGCGAGTAGAAGAGGTCGCTATTGCGACTACAATTGAGGTCAAGAGCACAGTCCAAGAGGCATGGGACATGATTGCTGATGGCTCTCCCTTTGAATACCTATCTCGCTACATCGAATATGTTGAAGCTAGGAAGTTGGCTAAAAAGGAAGGAAAAACTCCACCTCCCCCTCCTGCAAATGACGAAGACGAACAGGAAGAGGAAGAAGAAAAGGCTGGTGATGACAATGCAATCTCCTCTCCATCCAAGTCCAGCCATAGCAGCTCGAGCAACAGCGACTCAGGCAGCAGCTCTGGGAGTGGCAACGATGATGCCAAGGAGGAGGATGACAAGGAGGAAAATAAGGAAGAGAACCAGGATGTAAATATTAAAGTTTAATGTTGAAATCCAATATCTTAAGTTGTAATATTTTAAGTCTTAACAATTTGGCATTTTGCAAGATACACTATGATTTTTTGCGAGCTATCGGTTCTCGCTTTTGAGCATAAGCTGATAGCTTTTAATGAAAATATTAGTGCATATGAATGCTTTATTGAGATTTTCTCTAAGTGTTTGCACTCGCGCACAAATTTTTTTAATTTGCAGCTATCACTTCGCGAATATTTGACATTTAAACAACCTTTTTAATAATGCAAACTATGAACTTCAAAGTCCAAGTTAAATTTAGGTTGTGTTTCTAAGATAAGAAATGTATGATAAATGCAATAGGGGGTTTCCATTTTGCCCTTTTTTCCCCAATTTAACTTGGGATTTGTGGGGTTAGCTAAGTTGATTTACCATGCCCCTTGCTTGGAATCTTGAGTGAAATCACTAATTTTACAAATTTAAAAGGAATTTTTGGCAAAAACCACCTATTCTAATAGACAATATAGGCTTAACCACCTTTTGTAATTTTTTTTAAAAATAACTACCTTTTATGTTTAAAACCTGTAGGAATCACTACCAAAACCACTTTCCGGCCAAAATTTTTTTTGATCGTTTTGCCCTTCCCTTGTTTTCAGTCAATTGTTTGAAATAATACCTAATTTCTTTCGATTTTTCCCTCTTTATTCTTCATTCACTCACTGCTTTTACTCTCCCCAATTAGAAACCCTAATTTCACCTTCTTCTTCATATCTTCACCATCTTCTTCATCAACTGTCATACCCTTCACAAATCTCGTGATGCATCGAAAAATTAAGGAGGTAAGTACAATTCTCTCATTTAAAGTGAAAATGCATTTGCACCCAATTTAATCCTAATTTTGTTATGTTTAAAACAGGAAATGGCTTCCTCTTCAACATCTCAAAGTCTACCTGGATGTAGGAAGTGTAATTGTGGTATTCCAGCTGCCATAAGAAAGTCATGGACCTCTGAAAATCCAGGGAGGCGTTTTTTGCTTGTAAGTTTTATGATCCAAATTCCGGGAGGCGTGGATGTGAGCTATTTGAGTGGTTTGATAAGGAGATGACTGAATGGCAAAAGGGTATTATTAACCAACTGATTGTTGCGAAGAAATTGTTTGCTAATGAAATGGCCAATTTGAATAAGAATATAGATGATGGTCATTGGAGGTTCATGGTTTTTGAAAATGAGAAGCTGAAGATAGAGATGAAGGAGTTGAAGGCAGTGGTTAAAAAATTGAAGAAGGAAGGCAAGAATAAAGGTTCAATCACCAACTGGATGGTTGTGCTTTGTATTCTGATCATTATACTGATCAGTTTGCTGTTGTACTAGATTAATTAGGCTAGGTTAGATGTTTTTGCTTTGTTTTGGCATGAACCTGTGATGGTACTTTGAATCAGTTTGATGTAATAGTTCATTAGGTTTGGCTATCAAGTGTATTGAAGTATGCCCATTATGAATGAAAGATGTTTGCTATATATATAGCTTTGTTTTCTACAAATTTTTGCCATAGTTTCCTCTAAAATATGCGCTACCAATATCCAACATTTGAAGCAATATTAACTTGTAACTTGACTGAACACAATAACAAACCAACAGCAACAACCACATGTCTGTCAAGTACCAATAAGTTGGTTGTCATACATTCCAAATTCATATCCAAAGTACTTCAAATTGTTGACATATTAGGAATTCATTACATAAGGCTCAATGGCCAAGTTAAAAGTAAATTACAAAAGGCTCAATGGCCAAGTTCACAGCAAACCTAAAAAGGCTCAATGGCCAAGTTCAAAGACAATATAATAACAAATTCATCAAATAGAGGACAACTTCTTCATTTTCCCACCTGTGGGGATCATCTTCTTCCTACTTGTAACTGACTTGCTAGGAGGGAGCTTTGTTGTGATTGAAACAGTTGGAGGCTTGGGTGTTTGCTGTTGTCTTGTAACCCTACTACACTGAGAGAGTTGCACAGTTTGGCTTGGTTGAGTGGTTTGGCTTGATGTGCATGGGATTGTGTTTGACTGTTGATGGTTCTCTAAGCTTCCAGCCTACATAAAACACCATCATATATCAATGAAACATGCACAAATATGTGTAAAGTCAAATGTGTAAAGGAAAATCTGTAAAGTAAGAATGTACCTTATCTTGAACCCTTGATGCATTTTTTCCCTCTGATACTTAGTCCAAACAGAGTCACTTGGAGGCCTTCCACCTTTACTTTTCTCAAGAATAACCTTTGGTGCAGCTGGGTTGTTGCACTTTCTCTTGTTGTGTCCCAGTTGGCCACATTTACCACAAGATCTTTGCTTAAAAGGCCTCTTCAAACCCACTGACTTGGGACCCTCCTCTCCTGCCTCTTTCTTCCTTTTCTTGAGTGGAGGCCTCCCTGGCATTGTTCTACTTTTTGGAGGTTGTGGTATTGGCATATCAATCACCTTCTCCCAATGCTTTATACCTGGCATTGGGGTGATTGTTGGCTCATATGCATGGACTAACTTTTGTAGGGAATAACAATCATCAACAAAGTCTTCACGATTCTCCCTCTTGCTCTTTATACAAGCCAATGCATGAACACATGGAATGCCAGTTAGGTCCCATGAATAGCATGTACATGACCTATGCCCTAAATCCACAACAACCTGATCCCTCTTGATGTAAACCTCAAAAATCCCCAATCTGGAAGGACGAACATCAGCATACCTAGTTTTATCATCCAATTCTGCCAGTACCTTCTTTACATAAGGGGTAAACCTACCCTCCATTTTCATTGCATTCTCATACTTATCAAACAACCTTTTCATCATATACTTCCTCAACCACTCCATACAAGTCAAGACAGGTTTATCCCTAACATCCCTTATTACAGCATTGAAAGTTTCACAAATATTATTCAACAACATGTTGGATTTGCAGTTAGTTGAAAAAGCATGCCTTGACCAAAACTTAGCAGGTATGTTGTTCAGGTAATTGAATGCATCTTCAGAACATAATTTAATAGATGCCATTTGACATTCAAAGTCATGCTGAGAAGGAAAACATAACTCACATAAGGACAAACAAATACAGTAAACAACCAGACAGAATTGCATAATGAATATCCTATAAACCTAAACATAATTGCATACCAAAGTTGTGGCCTTAGCAGCTTTCCAGAACAACTCCTTGAATGATTGTCCATGGTATAGCTTGAAATTGGCCCATATGTGCCTAGCACAAAATCTGATCTCAGCCTTGGGACACTTCGATTGCAATGCATCAATAAGTCCCTACCACAACCAATCAGATTAAGGTTAAAAACAAACAAATGAAGAAAATTAAAAAAACTAAACACACAAGTAATGTATAATGGAATTACCTTTTTCCTATCTGACATGAAGGTCCATCCATTCCCATCAACAGATTCAATATCCCTCAGCAGCAACTGAATGAACCAGTTCCAAGTGTCCTGGTTCTCAACCTCAACAATTGCCCAAGCAATTGGATAAATCTGATTATTGCCATCCTTCCCAACATCCACCAACAACTGTCCTGGATATGCCCCTTTTAAATGACATCCATCCACTCCAATTAAGGGCCTACATCCAGCTTTAAATCCTGTTTTTAAAGCAGCTAAACACACATACATCCTAAGGAAATAGGGTGTTGGCCTTTCAATACCATCTACAACAATGAACAGAGGATCCTTCATTGTATTTTAACACAGCCTTCCCATAATCCCACACCCTACCATACTCCTCAGCGGAATTTCCATAAATTATCATCTTTTCCCTTGCCCTACCCTGCCACAGTTTCTAATAATTAACCTGCACCCCCAAATCTCTGTACACAACAACCCTAAATCTCTTCAAACTAATAGAGGGCTCTGATCTCCACATATCCAAATACCTATCCCCCAAATACTCAGCAGTAACCCTAGTGTTATTCACAGGTCTAACACATTTATGCTCTAATATCATGCTTTTAATCTGCATTGCACTATCTCTTGGAGTCTTCTTCACATAAACCTTAAAGGGACACTTGTTCTCTTTCTTACATACACACTGCCCTAACTTACTATGTTTTTTATCCCATGGACAATCACATCTTTGCTTACAATGAATTGTGATTCTACTATTACAATTATGCATAAAGTAATAATCATATCCATTTTCTATAGCATGACATGCCAATGCTTTTCTTGCAATTGCTACAGAATTAAACTTCAAACCAACAAACAACTTTACCTTGTTCTTGAAATCTTGTTCCTCATTGAATGTGTGATGTATGTCAACCTCATCATCAGACCCCTTTAAACTTGTTAATTCTTCATCATCAACATCAGTCTCAACCTCATTCAAACCTAGTTGAGCTTCATCAGTCTCAGTCCCTTGAATCAACCTTCTGTCATCAACATCAGACCCTTTCAAGCTTGTCAAAGACAGCTTATCAGTATTCTGTGCAGCCTTTTTAACAACCTTCTTCCCCTTTTTCTTCACAGTCAAACCCTTGTCAACACCCTCTGTCTTCTCAGTCAACCCCTTGTCAACCTGCCTCTGCCTAATGAAGCCATCTTCTTCATCATCAGCTTTGTCTTCCTCACCAGCCCTCCACTCTGGTTCAAGGTCACTATCTTCAGAACTTGAAGATCCAGAAAAGTCAGATTCCAATTCCAACTTTCTCTTTGCAGTTTTCTTCTTGATGGCCTTGCTTTTAGGTTGCTTATTTGTTGTCTGTGTTGCTGTGCTTTCCTCTTTGTTGGTCACACTTTTCCCTTTTATAGCCTCTTGCTTTACCCTAGGTGTTGACCTTACTGTAATAGGAACCTTTGGTTTCTCTGGAGTCTTGAGGGAGGATGCTTTAAAAGCTCTTCTGTTTATTATGGAAACCTCAGGAACCTGCAACCTTGCTTGCCTACTTCTCTGAAGCTTAACTACATCAGATCTTTTGGTAATGGGCTCATCATTGACAGATTATTGGGAGCTTCTTGTAACACAACTAAGCTGGCTTACTTTGGGAAGGGGTGCAGGGGGTATGTGAATGGATGATCTACTTCTTGTTTGCAACTTGTTAACGGTGGGCTTTTGGGGTACTTTGATTGGTGGGCCTCATGTGAAGGTTGTTCTGGCCTAAGTATAGTGGGCTGAGTTGGTTGAATGGGCTGAGTGTCAATGAATGGATCACCCCTAGTGACAAGCACACACACATATCCATATTTATCCCTCCCTTTCAGTAACTCAGGCACATCATCATCTGATTTTACCTCCTTTACTTTTCCTTTCAAGATAAACCAGAACCTAATCATGGAAGGTATAGGGAGCTTGGCTAATCTGTATGAGCTTGCAACATAATCCCTTAAACACTTACAACTTACTGCCACAGTTGGAAGTTGGCTTCTAAAGTAAACCCAACCTCCAACATAGTCAGCACTGTCCCTCCCCCTAAGTGTCCTTTTCACAAAATGACCCCCAATTTGCAATTTCAGGTTTACTTCTAAAGTACTTGACTCCATTCTGGGATTAAAGCAAGCAAAGCAACAATCAATCATAGGAATTTAGACTATATAGACAATCTAATGTAAATAACTTAGCACAATTAGGGTTCATAAGTAGGATGTAATTGAACGAAATTACCCATTGAATCAATAAATTAATCTGTTAGTCCACTTTTTTATACTACAAATCTATGTTAATTACGTTTTAAGCAAATAAAAATGGATGAATTACCCAAAGTTAGTGAATAAATAGGATTTCTTACCTTTCACCACTGTCAATGGTCCCCTCCTCAATGTTGTTTCCCAGAAAAATCTTCTTCCAAGGACCCCACAAGCTAATAGTTTAATCAGTTGATTGACATAAGCAACTGTAAAAAAAATGGCAGAGAAGAGTAAAGAAAGAGATGAAGATGACAGAGGGAAGTTGGGGAGAGTAAAAGCAGTGAGTAAATGAAGAAGAAAGAGGGAAAAATCGAAAGAAATTAGGTTTTATTTCAAACAATTGACTGAAAACAAGGGAAGGGCAAAACGGTTAAAAACAAATTTGGCCTGAAAGTGGTTTTGGTAGTGATTCCTACATGTTTTAAACATAAAAGGTAGTTATTTTAAAAAAAAATTACAAAAGGTTGTTAAACCTATATGGTCTATTAGAATAGGTGGTTTTTGCCAAAAATCCAATTTAAAATGGATTGACTTGAGACCCAATTGGGGTGTCAAGTCAATCAATCAACATGATTGCCCTTAAACTTAGGGATTGAACTAAGATTGAATTTAGTAATTATTTCAAATTGCCTATCTTATGATGATAGTTGTCGTGATAATATCTGATATTTCTAGGGATTGTATCCCAAAGCTGTCACATAGACAAGTCTGTTTAGAAGGATTCTCTAATATTGTAACATAGACAAGTCTGTTTAGAAAGATTCTCTAATATTGTCACATAGACAAGTCTGTTTAGAAAAATTCTCTAATATGATATTTTGCCCTAAGGCTTGTCATTGAGATTATGGTGGTAGAGGTATTCCCTCTTGTGCTAAGTTTTGTTAACCTAGACTGTACGCCCTGGGGCTTGTCACTGAGACAATGAGGTTAGAGGTATTCCCTCTTGTGCTAAGTTCTGTGAACTTAGGCTCTATGTCCTAGGGCTACATCATTGAGATGTTTAAGGTAGGGGGATTTCCCCCAATCCTAAGTTACGGAAACTTAGTTTTACGAAATAAATGTAGAGATTGCAATAAAATGGAGAAGATAGATTTCTTCATTAATTGGATGGCATGTGTAGCCATTTAATTACAGATTAAAGATGCCCTTACATCCATTTGCGATTACACATAGTACTTCTTCAGATTTTCAGTATTCCAAGCCCTAGGGAGAGTAAATCCATCCATGTTTTGGAGCTTGAAGGTGTTTTCTCTAATTTGGTCCACAATTTTATAAGGACCTTCCCAATTTCGAGTCAACTTTCCATCCTCTTTTGCCCTTCCTATTTATTCCATCTTGCGGAGCACTAAGTCTCCAACCCTTAGTGGTCGATGTTTCACTCTCTTGTTGAAATCCCTCGTTATTCTCATCTTGTATAAATGTTGACGGAGTAAGGCGTTACCCCTAACCTCTGGCAGCAAACCTAAGGTTGTCTTTAAGTACTCCCAATTTGCATCCTCATCGTATAACATGACCCTAAGTGTTGGCTCATACATCTCAATTGCCAGCACAGCCTCTACCCCATACACCAACATAAATGGGGATTCCCCTGTTGAATTCTTAGTAGTGGTGCGAATGACCATAACATATTATATAACTCTTCAACCCAGAGCCTTCCAGCTTTATCAAATTTTTTCTTCATCCCACTCGAGATGATTTTGTTGAAGGACTCAACTTGTCCATTTGATTGCGGATGACCAACGGCTGCAAAGTCGGCCGATATACCCTGATTAGCTAACCAAGTCTTTAGGTGAGGTGTTTCAAATTATAGTCCATTGTCGAGCACAATTGATTGGGGGACTCCAAATTGAGTAATCACATTTTTCCGAATAAACCCTTGGGCGTCTGAAGTCTTGATATTCCTCAAAGGCACTGCTTCCACCCATTTGGTGAAGTAGTCAACTACAACCAGCACAAATTTCCTTTGACAAGACATCTGTGGGAAAGGACCAAGGATGTCCATGCCCCACTTGGCAAACGGCAAAGGGCTTAGAATTGGATTCAAAGAGTTGGCTGGATTTTGGTGTAGTGGGGCATGCAGTTGACACTTCTTGCATTTCTTGACAAGGTTTGCAGCATCTTATCGCAGTCCAGGCCAGTAGTACCCGAGCTTTTATGTATTTAGATCTCTGAGAATCTTCGGGCAAAGTTCCATCATTCTTGTACTGGATGTTCTCGTCCATCCAGGTGTTTCCCCTTTCAATGAAGTTTACATCACTCAAATCTTCAAGGCTGCGCTTTTCTTTGACTTCCCAAAACACAATCCATGGGTTGTCTCCTATCGCAGAACTTGCAAGCTTAGACAACGCATCCGCTTGCTTATTTTCAGACCTTGGTACTTGGACCAACACAAAATTTTCCAAAGTTTTAATTTCTTTTCTGACCAAACTCCGATACTTGGTCATGGACTCTTCTCGGGCTTCATACTCGCCATTGACCTGACTCATAATCAGCTGAGAATCAGAGAAAGCCTCTATCTTCCATGCCCAGCCGCTTTGCACATCTTGATCCCAGCGATCAAGGCCTCATATTCAGATTCATTGTTTGAGGCTTGAAACTTGTATCTAAGTGTCTCCTTCAGGCAACTGGAAAATGATGCCTGCATCACACCCATTCTCAGTCGAAGACCCATCAACATACAACGTCCAATGATATATGGCAGTGGTATTCTCTTCTGGCCTTGTCATCTCTGCAATGAAATCGACGAAGGCTTGCCCCTTGATTGCTTTGCGAGGCTCATACTCGATGTGGTATGCATTTAGTTCAATGGCCCATTTCAGCATGCAACCAGTTGATTCTAACCTTGACAATGGTTGTTTGAGAGGCGGATCAGTGTAGATTACAATATTGTGTGTCTCAAAATAGTATCTCAATTTCCGACCTGCCATGAGGAGCGCAAGTCCAAATTTCTCCATTATAGAAAAACGATGCTCAGCATTTTGTAAGACATGGCTCAAGAAGTCGACTGGGAGTTGTGCTTCTTTTCTTTCCACCAAGAGAACAGCAGACAGGGCATGTTTTGATACTGCCAGATAGAGATAAAGCGTTTCACTTTGAAGGGGATTGGCTAGTCTTGGAAGAGTGTGAAGATGTTCCATAAGCTAAGTGAACGCCTGTTCAGCTTCATCTGTCCATTCGAATTTGGCCTTCTTTTTGATTGCTTGGAAGAAATATTGGCACTTATCCCCAGCACGAGAAAGGAATCTTCCAAGTGCAGCGAGGCAACCCGTGAGCTTCTGAACTTCTTTTACGCTTTTAGGCGAAGACATGTCCAATACAGCCTTAACCTTATCAGGATTGGCATCAATCCCCTTCTCATCCACTAGGAAACCCAGGAATTCTCCAGAGGTTACTCCAAAGACACATTTCTTCGGATTAAGCCTTATGTTATAATGTCTCAAAGTGTCGAAGGTTTCCTTTAGATCTACAATATGACCCTCTTCTCTCTTGGACTTCACCAAAAGATCGTGGATGTAAGCTTCCATATTGCTCCCAAGTTGTTGGGCAAAGACAGTGTTGAACAATCGCTGAAAAGTTGCCGGAGCATTTCTCAACCCGAAAGGCATCACTTTGTAACAATATAGACATTTGTCTGTAATGAAAGCCATTTTTTCTTGATCCTTCTCAGCAAGGGGGACCTGATGGAACCCCAAGTAAGCTTCCATGAAACTCATCATGGCATGCCCAGCAGTTGCATCGACCAGCTTATCAATTCGAGGAAGGGGGAAGCCATCCTTAGGACAAGCTCGATTGAGATCGGTGTAGTCCACACACACTCTCCAAGAACCATTTGGCTTGGGGACTAACACCACATTCGCTACCCATGCGGGGTATTGGTAAGGTCGAATGAATCCCGCATCAAGTAATTTTTGCACTTCTTGATCAGCAGCCTTGCTTCTTGTTTCACCCAAGTTTCTCTTCTTTTGGCGGACGGGTTTTTTGGTTGGATCAACATCTAGCCTATGAACAGCAATAGAGTGATCAATACCAAGCATTTCCTTCACCTCAAAGGCGAAGACATCCCTGTACTCTCGGAGGAGGGGTTTGATTGAAGACCCCAACTCTTCATTAGGCATTTGCCCAACCTTCACCGTCCTATCCGGTTTGGCCTCATACAAGATGAAGTCTTCCGGTACCGAGACAGACTCGGGTTTAGGAGGTGGATTAAAGCCCATTATTGCCATTACCTCATTCGATTTCCTCTTCTTTGTGATCAAAGGCAGTTTCTCCTCTCCAGTGATATGTTGGATGGTGGTCAAATAACATGCCCTAGTTGTATGCTGATCTCCATAGATTGTTCCCACAGATTTATCATCACATTCAAACTTCATCCACATCAAGTGTGTGATAATTACAGCTTTGGCTGAGTTGAGAGTTGGCCTGCCTAATATGACATTGTAGGCGGTTAAGTCTTTGACCACTAGGAACTTCACTTTCATGTGTCTACATTTGTTTCCTTGTCCCATCCTTAAGGGTAGGGTGACTGTGCCAACCGGATTGACTATGCCACCCCCACACCCGATGGTAGCATGGTGGATAGGTACAAGGGAACTCTCATCAAACTTCAACTTCTTTAGACAGTCGTAGCTAATGATGTCTGATGAGCTTCCAGAGTCTATCAAAATTCTCTAAACACGAGCATGGGCCACCTTCATCTCCACAACCAACGGATCGTCATGAGGGGTATGCACTTTGTCGCGATCTTTCTAACTGATCATGACTTCCGGAAAAGGGTCTTGTGGAACATTGTCATCAACCATGACCTGTGAAAGGCTACGAAGATAATCCTTGTTGCCCTCACAGTTGGTCCACCAGCGGCAAACCCTCCAGCAATAACATGAATGACCTATGTATCAGTCTCATGTCCTCCATCATCATGAGCAAAGTCAGTCCTGGGCCGTTTGTCTTGGGGCTTGACCAAGTGTTTGCTTATCTAGCCCTTTGAAGCTAGAGCATCCAACGTTCGCTTCAATGCGAAGCAATCGTTGGTGTAGTGTCCGACCTCCTTGTGATAATGGCAATACTTTGACTGATCTCTATTCTCGGGGTTAGACCTCATTTGTGGAGGATCGTCAACATCAATTCTTCCCCTTGTTTCCTTGAGGATAGAATAAAGATCTTTGGTGTATTCAAACTTTGGCTTATCATCTTGCCTTCTTTTCTTTCCTTAGGCCTTCTGCCCTCGACCCGCTTGGTTTGAGATCTCTCATGTACCAGATTTTTTGTTCTCATTTTTCTTGGATGGTTGCTCTTGTCTACCATCATTCTTCTTCCTCATGGATGCACACAGCTCTTGAGCATGGATGAAGTTTTTAGCTTCCTTCAAGGCAGCCTCAAGAGTGGTTACACCTCTCCTAATAAGATCAAACTTAAAGTTGCTGCTTAGGTGCAACCCCAGGAAGAAGTGATCAAAGGCAACTGGGTTACTCAACCCCGAAATTTGCAGGGACTCATTGTTGAAACGCTGTAAGTAACTCCGAAGAGTTTCGCCATCCCTTTGCACAATGTTGCTCAAATGAGCACTAATTTTTCTTTCTTGGCGATTAACCATGAAATGATGAGTGAAGAGCACACTGAGTTCAGTAAAGTTGTTGATGCTTTGGTTTGAAAGTCCATTGAACCATTTCTGAGACATTCCCTTCAGAGTGGCCGGGAAATATCGGCACCAGGTAGCATTATCTGCACCTTGGACATACATCACATGTTTGTATGCTGCCAAGTGATCATCCGGGTCGGTCGTTGTTGACACCTGATTTTGTCACTCAGGTAGCGCCCCTATGGTGGATGATGAAGGTACCCCGATGCATTAGGTTCGGTTTCGAGGGCGTATGTCAAGTGTCACTTCTTCCATCACCTTCTGACCTTCTACCATCACATATAACCATTTCCAAAGGCATTGGTTCCTATTTTAGCACTTCTTGATTTTTTCGGGATTTTTTGATGATTTTTCTGGACGTTTTTAGGACCATTTTTAGCCCTTAACGGCATTTTGGTAATTTTCTTAGACATTAATTGTATTTTCCACCTTTCTCTATTTTTCCATATTTTTCCGCAATTTTTCTATATTTTTCTGGAGCCTTTTTGCCCTCAGGGGCATTTTCGTCATTTCATGCGGTGTTTTTACCGAATTTCCAACATACTTTCACTTTTTCTTCATTTTTCTACAATTTCTAATTTATTTTATTTTTCTATGATTTTTCTAATATTTTCCGGAATTTTCCGAGCTTTCCGGAATGTTCCAGAATGTTTCGAAACGTTTCTGGTACATCCGGACGTCCCGATTCATTGCTTTATCCATCCGACTCAGCCACATATCAGATTTATCCATCCAACATCAGCTCCATTGACATTCTATCCTTTACACATCACAAAAATGCGTGAAAATATAGATAAAATCGCAAAATCTGGCAAAATCAAGGGGAAAGGAGCTACGCCTAGACGCAGCCCAACCTGCACCTAGGCGCAGCCCACCTGCGCCTAGACGCATCTCAGGCGCAGGTCCTTCCTTTTCTCGGCCCTTTTTGCTATAAATAGGACCCTTTACCCGACCCTTTCAAGACACATTCTCACCATCCGAGACCCCTCTTCTAACTCTCTCTCATACTACTCTCTCTCTCTTCCTCTTTCTCTCTCTAAAAAACACCCCGAAGCTCTGCCAAAATCATCCCACGAAAGCCACCTAAACATACCAAGCATACATACATTCTAAGCACATCATAAACATACCAAGCATAGATACATTCTAAGCACATCAACCACAAAGCCCAAGACACGAGACGCATTCAAAGGCACTTGACACGTGCTACCCGAGGCCGTTTCTGACCTCGCATCAAAGGTACGCACTTCTGACACCCCTATTTCAATTTAATCATCTAGTTTAATTCTTTCCTAAAAATTATGTTTAAATAATGGTCCGACCTAATTATATTAAAATGTTGTCGTTTAATTCAATTCGTTATCATTGTTATATATTTTGTATACTTATTGTAATATTCTTTTATTTACTAACCCAACTGCACATGTATATATTGTTTTTGTACCATTTCTTTTATTGTATTTTTGTATATGAACTTTTGATTTCTGGACAATCACAAGTTTGAACTCTAATTGATCTAAGGACTCTATAATTTGACATTAAATAAAGTGGTCACAATCTTTAGTAATTGACATGTACTAATAATTAAACCCACTTAGTAACGCGCTTTTAAGGACATAATATTGAGATATCTTTGAATTCGGGAATAATAATGATACAACCACAAATGAAACCTAATAGAGACCGCTCACAGGCGCCAATTGTTCCTGGCATTGGTGCTTCTTCGGTGTCCGCGGACCGTTTTAACGTGCGGTGGCGACTTCTACTTGTCGTATTCACGTACGGTGTTAACAAGAATTCAAACACTTGTGACGTAGGTCCAAAATTAACACCTACAGTTTGGCGACTTCACTGGGGACATTCACTCCTTAGTGATGTGGACAAACTTGAAAAGTCTCATGGTTTTATTATTATCATTCTCGAATTGTCTTAAGCATGTTGCATGCGGCCCTACGAATGGGTGACGCACTATAGGACCCTGTCTCATATGGGCATGTTCTGTGTCCGAGACCTGACCCCGGGGGGCTTGATTATGGTTACTTGTGGTTCCCGACCTCAATAATCATAATCAGTCCATCCCAGCCATGGCGCATGATCTTCATTCCCGATGAAGATCATAATAAGGGATTTCTAACCGTGTGTCATTCAATGTGAAGAATGGCTAGATCTGTCTAGATTTCCCTTTAGTCTTGGTACCTTTATGACCACCCAAGACTGACCTTTTAGAACACCATTCATATTGTATCATGCTAGTGTGACTATGTGTGCATATTATGGGCTCTAGCTATGTAAATTTTTGACCTTAATTCACTATTCACTCACACTTCATATAATCATGATCATCTTCTAGTTCACGTGATCTAATCTTTAGTTCACAAACTTGTGCTTAGTCCTTGACCTTAGTCCATATAGGCTTTAACCTTAGTCCGACCATAGGTTTTGGTCCAACACATTAGTCATTTTGACCTTTAGTTCACTTGAACTTTTGATCTTGCTTGGCCTTTTTATTCATAGTTTTGGTCTCATAGGCCTCATCGACTTAGACTTTAGGTTTTGGCCTTAGCTCACACTTATTTAACCTTAAGTCCTTTTACGTGTGACCTTAGTATCTCTTAGACCTTATAGACCTTAGTCTTCACTTGATTTCAGTTCACATAGACTTCACCTTTAAGTGAACTTAGGTTCAACTTAGGCACAGTCATGACTATGTAAGACACCTTCATGACAAACATTGCAAATTTAATTTCTTTTGGTGCCTTTTCAAAAAAAAAATCGAAAAAAAAATCAAAAAAAGGAAAGGGCACCTTGCACTCATTTATTTTAGGGAAGATGGCCATGAAATTAGGACATGCATCCACACTCACATTTGCATTTGAAACATACTTGCATAATAACCAAGCGGATCAACTAAGGGTTAGTTCTTTTCGAAAACTAGTCGAAGCTGTCGAATGGTCTTTAGTTAATCCAAAGCATCGCCAAGATCTGAACGAGTCTCCAGCCTATCCCTACCTCACCTAAACACCATCCCAACCTCACCCAAACACATCACTCCTTCAAACCTGAAAGCCTTAAACACAATATCAAACCCACATCCTATGACCCTCCACCATCCATCACAGCCAAAAGTCCAATCCTTGCCTAGCCACAAGCAAAACATCAATGCCAATCCCTTTACAGCATCATGAGCAACTCCAAAGCATGGATCACCAACCCATGCGGCCTTTCTAGTGTTCGAGTCAATGAGTCTTTGTCCTAGCCTAGTGACCCTTCTCTTCCATTCTTGAGTCTATGTCACGTAGGTTCTTACCTCTATCCTAGCCTCTCCATTTTCCACAACAAAAAAATGACTTCTTCCCATTTCTATTGGCAATGTAGTTGGCAAATTTTGTGAAAGTCTCGTCACTCACAGTTTTAATTGACTTAATAAATGAAATTGAGCAAATGCTTGAAAGGAATTCTGTCACTAACACCACAAAGTGCAATCATCCTCTTCCCATTCACCAGCACAGCATTCAATCCATTGCAATTCTTTGCAACCTAGACACATTAGCCTTTTCTTTCCTCACCCACATCGACATAACCCATGGGATAAAATGGTGCGTAGGAAAAGACATGTGCAAAAAAAAGGGAGAGAAAAAATTAACAAAGTGTAAAATCAGTGGCAACAAATTCAAAATTCAATTGAAAAATAAAAAAATGACAAAAGTTCAATAACAAAGCAAAATCAAAATGCAAAAAAGCAAAACAAGTTCAAAATCAAAAGCAAAAGTCAAAAGCACACTGCGCACCATGGGGGCTACATTGGGAATCTTTGAGCCTATATCCCTTTCTTTCATTACCTTTAACCCTGGCCTCACATTACAACCGCAAAAGTCTTTTCCAAACAAGCACTGCTCAATTTCAATCACACAAGCATACACAGAACTGCGACGGTCTGATTCCGCAAGGATATGTAGGAAGCCTCTCCTCGAGGTCCGACCACATTAGTAAAATCACTTGAGGCTTCTTGGGTGATTTGACTTTCTATGAATTTGACAGTCGCATTTCCAGTCTAGGTCCTGACATAGGCTCAACTTTGCACCTACATCACTAGCCTACCCCATATTTAGCAACATCATCTATGACCCTTAGTCACAAAATTTGACCTTTTCCATTTCTTGCACCTTGGCCCATTCCTTGGCACCCTTAAGGGTTCATTGACTCAATCACTAGGAGGAAAAGCCATCTAACCTTCCTAGGTTAGCATATCTTTTTAGGGGCTCATGTTTGCTTGCATCCCCTAACACCATAAGATAGCCTTGTCCCTCCTTCACCCGAACGCCACAAAACTTGTCCCACACCCTTTCTAGCTCCACAAAAATTATCATGCATTTACATTAACACCACAAAAACCACTCTGCACCTCCTGGCACATTTTCTTTCCGATTCCCACAAGATCAATTATCTCCACCACAAACTTGAAATCCATAAAGTGGCCTTAACCATCATCCCTGATTCATGCTATTCTTACCCCACAGGCTGGGGGCCTACCTATTCGCCTACTCCACCACAAATATAGCCTTCCTCATACACCTTAACCCCACGGGCTGGGGGCTCGCTCATGATCGAAAGCATTGTCTTTGATTAATTGGGGGCTTAAGATGGATCTGTTCCCCATTTTAGAAGCATCATACCATTGGTTGATCTCCTTGGTCATTTCCTACATAACACTCCACACACATCACATTTCATGAGCTCCAATCACATCATGCACCACACACCTTATGCACATCGCACATTATACATCATGCATAATCATTTCATACCCATATACATGCATAATCATCACACACAAACACTGTACATATGCACATCACACTACACATATGCACAAAGCACATAAGGCTAGAGTCCATCCTTGCTAAATCGTTGTATGCGATTGGTGTTTTAAATGACCTCCGTGGTCATGGACCCATGTATGCTTGTATGGCATCATATGCGATTATTACTATATGCAACTCTTTCTTGATACCCATATATGCTATGCGATGGTTGCTGGCGTTTTATCGCTATACGCAACTATTGCTTTATGCACCCTTTTCTTGACATATACATACACACACACACATACACCTATACACTATACGCTATTCACCTATACACTATACACTATACACCTACTATGCACTACACGCCATTGTTGTTGTACGCAACATTTCTTCCTAGATGTTTTGTGCTTACTAAAAGGGAGGCTTCCCGAGGACCTATGCGCTTTCAGGGGATTTATACGGCATGGGGCGCGATTATCTGCAAACTAATGTGTGTTTTGCAGGAATCGGCATTAAAATTGGGATCATGAGTGTCCCTTCGTCCCGAATCATCTCATATACGGCATAGGGCGCGATGATCTGCATACTAATGCGTGTTTTGCAGGAATTGGCAGTAAAATAGGGATCATGAGTATCTCTCCGTCTACATTAAGGATAAACGAATTTCCTTATTATTTAGGGATAAACGAATTTCCCTCAGGAGATAAATGAATTTCTCCGTCGGCATTAAGGATAAACGAAATTCCTTATTATTTAGGGATAAACGAATTTCCCTCAGGAGATAAACGAAATTCTCCGTTGGCATTAAGGATGAACGCATTTCCTTATTACCTTATGGCTAGAAGAGATAAACGAATTTCTCCTATAGCCTTGATGTCCCGAGGATCCAGGCGATTCCGAAGGAGACCAAACCGCATGGCGCGTATTTACAGGTAAAACTTACGCTTGTTTTGCAGGTACCGGCGTTAAAAAGGGTAACTCAGGGTTGCAGAACATCCTGAGTTGTCCTCCGTCCCGACAAGTAATCTATACTGCTTACTTGTTTTTGTCACTTTTCTTTCCAACTGTCAACATTGGAATTTGGAAGCACTTTCTCAACATCAAATTGCATAGGTTTTGAAGGGCAAGCTTTCTAGCTATTCCCAGCAAGGCTAAGCATACATAAATCCCGTACGGGTACTTTGACCATCGTATTACAAGACTTCGTCTTTTCAGACTCGGTCAAAGTGGGGGCTTCTGTTGACACCTGATTTTGTCACTCAGGTAGCACCCCTATGGTGGATGATGAAGGTACCTCGATGCATTAGGTCTGGTTTCGAGGGCGCATGTCAAGTATCACTTGTTCCATCACCTTCTGACCTTCTGCCATCACATATAACCATTTCCAAAGGCATTGGTTCCTATTTTAGTACTTCTTGATTTTTTCGGGATTTTCTGATGATTTTTCTGGACGTTTTAGGACCATTTTTCAGCCCTTAGGGGAATTTTGGTAATTTTATTAGACTTTTATTATATTTTCCACCTTTCTCTATTTTACCATATTTTTCCGCAATTTTTCTATATTTTTCTAGAGCCTTTTTTCCCTCAGGGGCATTTTCATCATTTCACGCGGTGCTTTACTGAATTTCCAACATATTTTCACTTTTTCATCATTTTTCTACAATTTCTAATTTATTTTATTTTTCTATGATTTTTCTAATTTTTTCCGGAATTTTCCGAGCTTTCCGGAATGTTCCAAAATGTTCCGGAATGTTCCAAAATGTTCCGGAATGTTTCTGGTACATTCGGACGTCCCGATTCGTTGCTTTATCCATCCGACTCAGCCACACATCAGCTTTATCCATCCAACATCAGCTCCACCGACATTCTATCCTTTACACATCACAAAAACGCATGAAAATATGAATAAAATCGCAAAATCCGGCAAAATCAAGGGGAAAGGAGCTGCGCCTAGCCGCAGCTCAGGTGCAGGTCCTTCCTTTTCTCGGCCCTTTGTGCTATAAATAGGACCCTTTGCCCGACCCTTTCAAGACACATTCTCACCATCCGAAACCCCTCTTCTCACTCTCTCTCATACTACTCTCTCTTCCTCTTTCTCTCTCTAAAAAACACCCCGAAGCTCTACCAAAATCATCCCACAAAAGCCACCTAAACATACCAAGCATACATACATTCTAAGCACATCAAACTTAAACATACCAAGCATAAATACATTCTAAGCACATCAACCATAAAGCCCAAGACACAAGACGCATTCAAAGGCACTTGACATGTGCTACCCGAGGCCGTTTCTGACCGCGCATTGAAGGTACGCACTTCTGACACCCTTATTTCAATTCAATCATCTAGTTTAATTCTTTCCTAAAAACTATGTTTAAATAACTGTCCGACCTAATTATATTAAAATGTAGTCGTTTAATTCAATTCATTATCATTGGTATATATTTTGTATACTTATTGTAATATTCTTTTATTTACTAACCCAACTGCACATGTACATATTGTTTTTGTACCATTTCTTTTATTATATTTTTGTATATGCACTTGTGATTTATGGACAATCACAAGTTTGAACTCTAATTGATCTTAGGACCCTTTAATTTGACATTAAATAAAGTGGTCACAATCTTTAGTAATTGACATGTATTAATAATTAAACCCACTTAGTAACGCGCTTTTAAGGACATAATATTGAGATATCTTTGAATTCGGGTATAATAATGATACAACAACAAATGAGGCCTAGTAGAGACAGCTCACAGGGGGGCGAGCCCAATTCATGATTGGCTTGTAACCTGTCCCCGAACCCATACTCTGGTTCACGACCATATGGGGCCAATTGCTCCTAGCATTGGTACTTCTTCGGTGTCTGCAGACCGTTTTAATGCGCGGTGGCGACTTCTACTAGCCGTATTCACGTACGGTGTTAACAAGAATTCAAACAATTGTGATGTAAGCCAAAATTGACGCATACAGTCGTGCCATCGAAAGGTTCAATGGATGGCAACTTGACCTTTGGCATACGCGGAGCAGCCATAATCTCAGCAGAGAATGGAGTAGACCAAGTTAAATTTATCATATTTGGAGGATCATTCATCAATCCTCTCGGAGGAGGAATGTTGACATGTCCTGGAGGAATGGGGTTCCCACGCACTTCAGGCATAGTGTATGGGATATTAGTTGTGGACTTTCCGTTGGGCGGAAGTTCATTGATTACCAGTCGCTCCACTTGCTCAGCAGCCAGATGTGAATTGTAAGCTAAGGGGGAATTTTACATGATGGGGGTTGAACCTGTATCAGAATACTCACTTTGTTCCCTCTCTCGGATGGCTTTTTTCTCATTCAGGAAAGACCGGGCATCCTTTCTTGTGGCTCGCTTGGCCTCTATGAAGTCTCTTGCATCATGGAAGGTATGTGTGATGGCAAGATGTGTCTGAGGCTGCTTGCGGGGTTCTTCACTCTTCTTAGACTTCGGCTTAGGGTAGACGGATACCTCTTAGCCTTGGTCTCTTGGATTCTTAACGGAGCAATCCGAGTGATAGTTTGCCCTTGGAGGATTTCTTTGAAGGTTGTTTTTTGGACTGTTCTCTCTCATCCTCATCCCACACATTAGTCTTAAGTTTAGGAGGTTGGGGGTTTGGTCTTGTACCATTTGAGGAGTTTGGTTAGCATGATCTCTAAGTTCTTTTTTAAGACTTTCTTAAACTCACACAAGATAGCAATAAGTTGGGCTTGGGTAACATTTGCATTATCATCAATAGGAATACTAGGACCCTCTCCCCCTTGACGAGAGGTCCAGCTTCGGAGGTGGGATGACCCCTCATATCCCTCCCCCGTGGGCGACGGTCCTTGAACTCTTGATGGTCAAGGAGATGCGTTTCATCTTCTACTTGAGTAGGAGGAAGATTAGATTGAGGAGAAGTGTCGTCCTTACCAGTCATGTCAGATCGCCTTCCCCATAGACGGCGCCAACTATTGTAGCACAATAAAAAGGGGGCTGAACCGTACCTTGGACAACAGTGAAATTTGTAGTGGTAGAAGGCTTCACCTCCAATGCTACTGGCTTGGCTGAAATGTTGAAGAAGTTTCTCCTTGCTTCTCCTTCTCCTTGCTAAGCCTTGACAAGCTCCTTGCTCATGCAAAAAGGAGATAACTTAGGTGGCCAAGTTATCCCCCCTCCGATGTTTAAGTTAGGGAGTGTTTAGGCTGGGGGAAGACTAGAGCAATAAATGCTAATAAATGCTAATAAGTGAGAGGAAGATGTAGAAATCAGATTTCTAGTAAGAGAAAATGTAGGAGTAGAATCTAGCGAGAGAGTTAAAATGATTGATGTGAAAAGTGAGTGAATAGTTGCATGGGTTGGTGTGACAAGGGGTATTTATACCCTTTGTCGCATCAAATCAGCCAATAATAAGATGACAAGTGTCATCCACTCATAGTCAACTCATTATTCTAATATTATTTCTCCTGTTTGAGAGATTATTCCTCTGTCATACGATTTATCTGCAATATTTTAGACTGTATCGGATACTAATCGTTTTATCGGTGATTTTACATAACTGAAAGGCCATAAAGCTGTAGAGGGCCATGTGTCAACCTCTGATTGGGACACGTGGCAACTTTTTACCGGCACACGTGTCATGTAATGGAACATGTGACAGCCAAATAGGCAGGCCACATCACTTCTGTTGTTGAACTGTAAAAAACCGCTACCAAGCCTACGTGATCTAATTCCATTTGTGAAACCTGCTGTTAACTTCTATGTTGCTGGCATTGGTGCTGTCATCGCCAGTTTAACTCCTAAAGTAAAGGCTGTCGTCAAATAGTCAATCAACTTAGTCAAACAAAGTCAACTGAACTATTTTGAGTGTGAACAAATTGCCCCCTTAATTTGCAAGAGTGATGGCGTTTGAAGCCTTGCAAATTAACCAACTTGATCTTTGTTATGTGATCATGCAAAGTAATAAGAAATCAAATAGCATAATGAAACAATATTGAGAAAGAGTACTGTTTCATTACTTAGGTAAATAATTACAGCCTAGTACATCAGGTATTTAAAATTCCTAATTTTTGTAGTACCTTGAGTATGCATAATTATATTCTATAGACCTAAATATATGTACATATATTTATTTTGTGGCCTAAGGAGAGATCAAACTTCATCGCCGCCAGGAAGCCTGTTGACAGCCGCTAGGATCTCTGGGTTGTGAATGTAGTCTTCAAACTCGTCATGTTCTGGCGCCACCAACTCCCAGTCGACAAAGTTATGTCGTTCAATTGAATCCTTCCACAATTGACATGCACACTAGTACTTGAGAGTCCGAATGGCGCCATCGGGTCCCTTAGTGAGTGTAACGGCATAATAGTCTCCCCGGAAAGTTACCTTAAAGGATTCATAGTCGGGAAATGGGGACACCTCTCTGACTTCCAAAGTATAACTTTGCAAACAAGGGCCAGATTTTGGAATGTATCCCCCCAGACCCATGGCATCAGATGAACGTGGACGAATTCCTATTTGTGAAACGTTTCCGCAATTCCCCTTGGTGTCCCTACCTCTTTATCTTCGAAGATAGGTAGCACTGGCCCCCATCGTGTCATCAATTTCTGCCGGAAACGACGCTTCTGGGCTGCGAAATAGTCTTCCCTCCACTCATCTAATTCATCCTTGGCCAAATTATGATTTTCACAAAAACCGGGGTAATCCAAGGTCCCTAATTGCCCTAGCACGTATGCCGGCACCGTCCATGGGTTGTTCGGTGGTACTCCCATGACCCACACACCTTACTCCCAATGGCCTGGTAGTCCCAAGTCATTGGCGATGTCGATGGCGTCAAATTGTTGAACAATTTCATCGTCAGCCATTTGGTAGTTGATGGGGTTTGAAGAGTGAAATGAGAAGGTTTTTTTTTCTTCATACTTTTGTCAAAGAGTCGGAGAGTAGGAAATGAAGGACGGTTTCATGATGTTCTAGTGGTGATAATATTTATGGTGATGGAAAAAATGTGACTCATCAACTTCCTAATATTAATAACCGTTCATTTTTTAAGTGACGCGTCCCTAGAAAATTACTTAACCCCTTAACTTCCTCTCAAGTCTTCTAATTTCATTGTTCCAAGGCGTAATCATCATTGATTACTGGCACATTGTTTGTTGTGCCTCTAGTATTAATTACACCAACCCAATGCCAATTATTCCTTAATGAGTCATTGTTCAAAAATGACATTGGGAACTGTGAAATGTAGTTTGTTGTAACAATTCAAAAACGGAGGAAGTAGGTTAAATGATTGATTTACTAACTTAGATGATAATTTTAGGCTTTGGCTTTCTTTTCACTAGTACAAAATATCCTCATTGGCTTCGGTTCTGTAGGGGCTTTAGGCTCCATTTTTTAACCGAAGCCAATGGCCTAGGAGCCTTTGAAAAAAGGCTTAAAGGCTGCAGTTCAGAACTAGAGCCTTTAATCTCAAAGGCTCCATTTCTTTTGAGAACCGGAGCCAATACTTAAATTTTTTTTAGAAAAAAAACAAGCAAAGGCTTTGGTTCTCCTTTAAAACTGCAACCAATAGTGCCTCAAAGGCTGCAGTTTTAAAGAACCGGAGCCTTTGTATTGTTTAAATAAATAAAAAAAGATGCTGTCAGCTGCCAAAATTATTATCAATCTACAACTTACTGTAGGTACAGCTGGTAATAAATGAAGTTTTGATAATGAATTTTGAGTTGCTGAAAGAAAAATTGATAATAAATTTAATAAATATTTTTATTTATTCATAATTTATTACAACTTACATCCAAACAAAATAGAAAAAATTGCATCCAAGTACTTAAAATAAAAAAAAGGAAAAATTGATAAGAATAATCCGAACTTTGGCCGGTCTTTCATGAATGGTACCACCTTCAATTAATCCAGGTATAATCCGACCTTTGACACCCATATTCTCTCATTGGTACGAGATGATGGCAACCTGTTTGACCGGCCAAAATTACCGTTGACTTTTTAAAAAAAACTTTTAAAAAGAAAAGGAACACCCTCTCTCCCAGCCAACCCCCCCCCCCCCCCCTCTTCCCCTCCCCAACCTCCCTTCCCTTCCCCTGCCACCCCACCCCTCCCCTTCCCCTTCCACCCTCCCCATCCTTCTCTCTCCTCTTTTTATCTCTACCCCCTTCAATAAGTACCTCTATCTCTCTCCTCTCAATTTCCACCATTGTCAATTTAACTTCATGTCACCCGAGAACAGAGCAGCACGACCACGACGAAAACGCACTGCCACAAACCCCTGTTCCATCCGCACTAGATACGCACCTCTATCTTTCTTTGTCTATCGAATTTTGGCCTTTTTCCCAAAGTCGTCGGATTTGAGTTCAGGGACTCAAAGTGGTCGTCAGAAGGGGAAGGGGATTCTGGGTCGGATTCGAGTTCAGGGTCGGGTTCAAAGATGGCTTTGGGGATGAAAGAGAGATGGGTGGAGGTGGGACGCATTGATGGGAGTCAGGCAGGGTGGTAGGGGAGGGGCAGGGGAGGGATGGCAGCTGAGGTGAGGTGATTATGATTTCGATTCAACAATGGACTTTGATGATGATGAAATCTGCTGGCGGGGGTGGTGGAGGGGTGGCAGTTGAGTTGAGGTGAGGGAGATGGGGTGGCGGGGGGTGGGGGGGGGTGGCGGTTGAGGCCAGGGAGAATGGGCTGGCGGGGGGGTGGGGGTAGGAGTTCTTTTTTTAATTTTTTTGTTTATTAAATTATACTTAATTAGTGATTAATGAAGAATTTAGGTTTAAATTATATTTAATTAGGTATTAATCACGTCATTAAGAGAGTTAACCTGTAATTGTAGGTCACCAACAGGTGAGGGATCAATGAGAGAATATGGGTGTCAAAGGTCGGATTATACCTGGATTAATTGAAGGTGGTACCATTCATGGAAGACCGGCCAAAGGTCGGATTATTCTTATCAATTTTTCCTTAAAAATATTAAGAAAAATTACATCAATTTTTTTTAAAAAAAATTACATCAAATTTTTTTAAAAAATTTAAAATTTAAATCAAGAAAGCTTCATCAACAAATCTGATAATCAGATTCAACAATCAACAATCAGATTCAAACAAACAATAACAATTTAATAATCAACAATAATCATTGAATAGACGAACAATTAATAAATGAAACGAATCAAACCAAGAAATTCGAATCAAACCCAGAAATTCAAGAAAAATTCCAAAACATTAAAGCCCCAAATTCAAACCGAAAAGACGTAATTTCATTTTAAAACCCAAAATTTCCAACCCTCTTTTTTTCTGAAACCCAGAAGTCCATATCAATATAGAACCAAAATTCTGAAACCTAAATTCACCAAATTTCGAACCCCTATTTGACCCCCCAAATTCTAAATAAAAACAAAAGAAAATTCATCAATTTTCAACCCAAATAACCCCCTGATTTTTTAAACTCGGAAATTTATATCAAATTTCGAACCTTTTTCACCAAATTTTGATCCCTTATTCGACCCCCCAAATTCCAACCAAAATTAGCAAAAAGAAACAAAAAGAAATTTCACAACTCAAACTAAGAAATTCGAATTAAACCCAAATTAATAATCAAACCTAGATATTCGAATCAAACCCAGAGATTCTAGAAAATTCAAAACCACTAAAGCCCCAAATTCAACCCAAACCACACGAAATTTCATCGCAATTTCAACCCTCAAAATTAAGCCAGAAAATAACCCCTAATAACCCCAAATTTTAACCGAAAAACCCCTAAATTTTAACCAAGAAACCCCCAAATTTTTACCCAAAAAACCCCCTAAATTTGAAACCCAGAAATTTCGACCAATTTCGAACCCTAATTCGGCAAAGATCAACAAAAATCCACCAAAATTTTTTTTATTCAACCACAAAAACCCAAGGATTCGAAGAATTTAGAGGTTAGGCTTGGTTAAGGAAGAGAGAGAATCAGCTACGAAGAGAGAGGATGAGTGAGGAAGAGAGAAGAGTGGGGAAGAGAGAGACGGGTTAGAGGATTTGGAAATTAGGGTTTTTGATGTATATATATGAAGCTAGGTTTGTTTGTATTTGGGCCTTATTATTTGGGTTTAGTGGATCTGCGTGTCACATTGTTCCGGGTTTTTTTAGAAGCAAAGGCTCTAGGGTTCTAAAACCCCAGAGCCTTTACTCTTTTATTTTGCACCAAATATTTTCAGGCTATAAGCTGCGGTTCAAAAAGAATCGCAGCCGTACTATCACAAAATTGACCTTAAGCTTGCTAGAACTTATACTTCGCTACAATTCTCAAACTAGTTATCAGTTTTGGAGCCAACAAAACCAAATACCCAGAACTGCAACTGGAATCATCGGATAACCACTGGTTTTCGGTACCAAAAAAATCTAGAATAGAAACAAGTAACAACAGAATCCATATATTGGGACCCGGACCCGAACCCATGAGAACCGGTTCTAGCTCCGCACCCGATGGGTCCGAAGTCCAAACCGGTTCCAAATCAGGGACCGGGTGCCAAATTTTATTGCTCACCCCTAATAGAGATTTGAAAAATGGGACCCAATTAATGAGAAAAAAGGTGAAAAACAATGAGATTCCAAAAAAAAATGTTGCAAGTGATATGAAACTACTCCCTTCGGATGTAACTTCTTTTTTCACACTTAGTGAAACACAACTTTGACAAATAATACCTCAAAATATATAAGTGCAAAAATTATAAAAATTATATATTTGAAAAGTGTATTCTGAGACGAATCCAACAAGATTTACATAACTATATTTCTCTTTACATATAGATAGAAATTAATGTTAAAAGTGAGTTACATGAATAATGCCAAGAGTCAATATGTTACACGAAAGGAGTAATATACGAAGTAGAAGGAAGATGCAACTAAAAAAGAACGATGAAAGTTTTTTTTTTTTAATAAAGGCATATAGAAGTAGATAAATTTACATGCAAAAACTTACCCAAATGAGCCAAAAAAGAAAAAGTGATGCATATAAAAAGATGTACATCCGAAATAGTCCCTCCGTTCTGTATTTTTCTATGCGCTTTTCTCATTGGGCCTTTTTGAATTGTTCTGTGCATTGTGCTTTATTCCATTTTGGAACACTCTTCCAGCCGTAGAGTCTACCAGACGATCTAGCTTGGGCAGAGGAAAGCTATCCTTCGGGCAATCTTGGTTCAAATCAGTGTAATCAACACATATCCTCCAGGTTCCGTTCTGCTTAGGAACCATCACCACATTTGCAACCCAGTCTGGATAATGGGTTTCCTTGATAAATCCTGCCTCCAATAATTTTCTAACTTCTTCATCAACAGCCTGATTCCTAACGAGTCCTAAATGCCTCTTTTTCTGCCTGATAGGCTTTCTGGCCGGATCGACATTCAGCCGATGAACGGCTACTTCTGGGTCAATCCCTGACATTTCATTGGCTCCATAGGCAAAGACATCTTGAAACTCTTTCAATAATGAGATAATAGCCTCCTGTAATTCAGGCTTTAGAGTTGTTCCTATTTGCAAAGTTCTTTCTGGACGAGAATCATCCAAACAAATGCTTAAGGGAGCTTCAACAGGCTTAGGACAATCAAGTGTCAGGCTTGCGGTCGTCATTACCTCAGCCGAAGACCTTGGTTCTTCATTGATCTGGGCAAACTTCCTTTTCTTATTGGGTAAGTCTCTTGCCGTTTTCCTTACAGAAGTAACATATAACTCATCGTTGTCCTCGGACGGCTTCCTTGCGGAAGCAACGTGCGGCTGAAATGTTCCTTCTTTTATCGTGGACGTTCCACCATTCTTTGCTCCGGCGTCTTTGGGCTCATCTACTTCCACAAGCTCGGCTTCGCTCGTCTTCCAAGACGAGGGCCTTAAAGTAGTAAGGTAGCATTCCCTAGCCGCCCGTTGATCTCCATATATAGTACTAACCTGACCATTGTCACATTCAAACTTCATGAGCATTAAATGAGTGACAATGACCGCCTTGATGTAATTGAGGGTGGGGCGTCCCAGAATTACATTATATGCAGTCAGGTCCTTGACGACCAAGAACTTTATGAACATGGTTCTACATTGATCCTTTTCTTTAACTCTGACGGGCAACGACACCATCCCCACTAGGTGAAGCACTCCTCCTCCAAAACCTATGATAGGATGATGGACTGGAAGGAGGTCTTTTTCATCAAACTTGAGCCGTGACAAGCAATCGGCACTAATAATGTCGATTGAGCTGCCGGTGTCTATAAGGATCCTTCGTACTTTCAAATTCGCTATCTTCATTTCTACGACAAGAGGGTCATCATGAGGGGTTATGATCTTACCACGGTCACCCTGACTCACCGTCACCAAGGGGAACGGATCCACCTTATTTTTACCAGTTAGCAACACTTGGCCGAGCTCTCGAACATAATTGTTATGCCCTCTCAAAGTTGGTCCTCCGGCTGCAAATCCGCCGGATATAACCAAGACTACATCTTCTTCAGTGCTGACACTTTCCTTCTTCTTGCTTTGCCGAAAATCTTTCTTTTGAAACCGTCCTTCCCGAGGCATATATTGGTTCATCTTTCTCTGCTTTGCAAGATGTTCCAATGCTCTCTTTAGATGTTTACATTCGTTGGTTTCATGCCCACAATCCTTGTGGAAGTGACAGTACTTGCTTCTGTCTCGAATCTTGTAAGGCGTCTTCATCTCCGCTGGGGCTTTAAGTTCATGCTGATCCTTGATTTCCATGAGGATAGAGTATTGATCCTTATTAAACTCAATCGGCTCGGCTGAAGTATCTCTTTCCTTTCTTTTCTCTCTCCTTGACGAAGTTGTGCCTGAAGATACTACCCACGTCTCAGCCTTCTTAGGATTGTTCTTGTGTTTTTGAACAGGCTCCTCAGGCTTCTTAGACTCTGAGTGTTTAGCTTCAGCACAAACTTCTGTAGCATGTATGAATGCTTCAGCCTCTCTGAGAGCTTCAGATAAGGTGCTTACTTTTTTCTTGACCTGGTCGAACTTAAAACTTCCTGGACGAAGTCCACGCACTAGTGGAAAAAATGGTTGTTACTGCTGGCCTTAAAGAGGTTTGTAGCTGTGTACAGGGGTCGCAGCTATTGAAGGCGCAACTATTGTGAAAAAACAATAGCTACGTACAAAGACGCATCAAATGATAAAGATTAGCTGCGGGCCACAAGCGTAAGCCCGCAGCAACAGACACTTTTAGCTGCGGGCTTAATCTCAGGCCCGCAACAATTGTGTTTTTTATATAAAAAAAATATGTTGTTGCTGCGGGCATGAGCTTAAGGCCCGCAGCTATGCCTTGTTTTAATTTTCAAAAAAAATGTGCAGCAGGCTTTTCACAGTGCAGTCTGCAGTCCTGCTACCCCTCCCACCTATCACAGAACAGCATGCTATACAGCTGTAGCATACTCCCTGTCCACATACTCCCCTGCTACCCCTCAATATATAAAACAAAGTCAAACTGTTAAGATACCTTTCAACATTCATCATCCAGGAAATATTCCAAAACATTACATAACTTATACACCATGTTTAAGTCCTAACAACATCAATATAGAACTTCAACATATAAAATAATAAAAGGCATTGACAATACTCCACTAAACTAGCATACTTAACACCATGTGATCAGGAGTAAATAGAGCTCATAGAAACCTCCTACGCCATTCTTCTTTGGAAAAGAGAGTAGATAGCACCCATTTAGCTAGATTCTCCCACGGACACTCCTCCGAATCGGTTTCAAAAACAATTGTTCCTCATCTGTTGCCGTAGAGCGATGCCTTTCGCATAGAAAATCTACAATATCCCCTGCCAAAAGATCATACTCCACAACTTGCGATGATTCACTAAATAATGAGAAATGGATGCAAACACATAGTAATCAGATGATCAAGATATAAACTACAAATGCTGAAATTAATTACCCACCCACCTAACCCTGCCAAAAGGGTCACAGAACTAAGAACCAACCCAGTATTAACAGGAAATGTTGAATTATAAACATGGGAAGTTGCCAAAGGTCATGAGTTCACACCTGAAATCTGACCGTGATAGAAGACTATTAGTAAGCTGTAAATCGAAACACACGAATATACATTATAAATCAACAAGAAACATGGAGAAATGGTGTCAAAAGATCGAATACTGAAAATTATAAAGCAATTCGATTTAACAGTTATTGAGTTTCATCTAGAGATCAATAACAGAATTACAGAAGGACAAAAAAAGATGATAAACAATAATCATACCTGTAATACCTCTTAAGAGCCGTCTACCTGCACCGTCGCACCGAGAAGGCGAGAACGGAGGACCATGGTCCATTCGGGCCAGCATGTCTTCAGCAGCAACTGCCCACTCCTCAACGTGACACTCGCACTTAAACCTGCACCGAAAGCAAAGGACCAGCAAGTCTAAGCAAAGGACCAGCAAGTCTTCAGCTTTGCTGGTTGACAGGACTGAGAGAAGAGCCAATATATCAACACAACAGTAACATTAGTGCACGACTCCTAACAGCAAAACTCCACACTCCTAACCATTTGTAGTCCTCAACTTATACTCACTTAAGCATGTCATGAGAAAAGCCGTCAAGAAAAACATTCTCCTGACAACTTGCACTTGAAGCATATGTTGAATAAATGAGCCACAAAATCGACAAAAATCTACGTAGTCATATGTTGAAGCACTAGTTTACTAAGCATCTTTATTAAAGAATTTCCACTAACCTATTAGTTGTGTAAAATCAACTAATTCATGACAGCAGTCTTCCCCATACCAGATTTGGCTTAGCATATGACATCCATGCCCAATATAGATTGAGGAATACACTCGTGTGGCACTGAGGAAATACCAAAAAATTGGTGCGAGGGAACCCGCAGTAAGTAAAATATGACCTCCTGGTCCTTGTAATTGGAAGCTTTACCAGACCCTTTTACATCTCCAAGTTGAGTGATTAAAGTGAATTACCTGGTAATGCATTATAAACTTTAGCAACATCTCTACAGTTATTTATATACCAAAATAAGCAATAAGAAAGCATAAAAGAGTAGATCCTACTAGCTCCTACACATGGCATGTCCACTCAAAGCTCATCGAGAATTGTTTGACAAATACCCAACCACTGAGCCAAAAACCCTACTTATCCAATTACATGAAGGGCTACAAGAGAACCATATATAGAGAAACAAAGTAATAATAGAACGCACTTGCCTTCAGACGGGTGCTCAAAACCAAAGTCTACAATTGCACGGAGTAGCTCCGCCGGCAATAGGAAGTCTCTGAATCCTGAACTGTAGATGTGAACATAACCCCTGTGGAACAAACAATCAGCAAACAAAAAAACAGCAAATTACAAAACTGAGCTAACAAACAGCAATCTACAGCACAAAAAACTCTAAGCTTACACTTTAAAAGCATGAACATATAAGATGTAACCACTTCAAAAACAATCGAACACGAAATTCTGAATTCACTCAGCTCAATTCTCATATACATCATGTACAAACCAAAAGACAATTGCTTTTCCTTTTCTCAGTCTTTCAACAAGTTCATCAAAGAAGTTTTCATCTCGAAAATCTATGCGAAAACTTAACACAACAAGGATAAATCAAGCATCACAGCACTGAACTAATAAAGTTTCCTCGCCGATGAATTACAAATCTCGTAAGATCTACTTGAAGATGTTAAACTTAATCGTTATATGTTTCGTATAATAGAACCAAAAGATAGATCTAGAATCATCAACTCAAATAGAAATGTAATAGAACAGAGGAATAGGCACAATTAGATAATAAAGAAAGAGTGAGGTGCGTAGGTTAAAGGTGAGTCAGATAAAGCGTCAGCACTAGCACCTTCTGCTGGTGTTAGCACCGTCTCCTATTATCATAGAAAACCAATGCTGCCGCACGTCTCCTATTATTGAAGAAAACCAATAAAAATGTCAATAAAGATTACAACAATAAAAACTAACCCTAGAACATCGAAGGTGAAAGCACAGAACCAAAAAAAATGAAAAATCATACCACAGCATAGCAATATAGCAATCAGAAAACATGTCTAGCAACACTTCTTAGTTGCAATGGTAAAGACTACGAAAGATTGATCAACTCATACATCTGATCGGCTGCCTAATTCATAACATCTATGAACAATAATTGTTCACAATATTTTTTACTTAGACTTTTTAATCATGAGCGTTAGCATCAGGCCCGGTCCTGAGATTTTGAAGGCCCTAGGGCGAAAAGAAAATAAGAGGCCCCAATACTAAAACCAAAGCATGTATTATCCACAAGTTTTGCTAAATAAAATTACGTCCATTTTTTCCCATCAAAATATGATAAATTGAGTATTTACTTATCCAAGTAATTATAGATGAATAATTCACTCCTGGAAAAAAAATTCTAGCGACCTATTATCAAAAGAAAAATCAGTAATATTGTAAAAGAGCAATATCACTTGTGTTACACTTGATCCAAATTCCACATATCCATCGCCTCAAAAAGATCAATAATTTAAACACCGCATTCACAGTCGAATCACTAAAAATATTATCGACTAAACAACAATAAAAAAAGGAAAATGATAAATATAACCCTTAATGCTGTATATAAGAACCTAAATAAAGAAATTTAAGTAATCTTCAAACATTAATAACACCGATTCACGATTATGGCAAAAATTATAAACTTACTACTATTTAAAGTAATGTATTTAATACTTATATACAAGTCTTAGGGCTGTATATATCATTACCCATAAAAAAATTATGATTAGTTAATAATAACCAAAAAATACAATTTACATATTGTCATATTGATTTCAAAGACTCAAAATGCCACTGTTCAACCACCAAATTTATATCAAAATTGCAATTCACAAACTTCATAAATATGATAAATAATTGAATCAAAAACGGTGAAAAGCTAACTTCAATCCATTACCATCATATTGGAAGCCAACATACCAAATTTACCAGCCAAGCATTTTGCCTCTTGGGTAGAGATTGCGAGCAAACATAAACAGCGAAGCAGGCAAGTCAAACATCAAATTTGTAGAAATTCCTATTTTTTCTAATTCAATTCCACAACTCAATTTTTGATTTTCTTTTTCTAATATGGGTTAAAGTGGAATCAAGAAGAAGAAATTTATACACATTTAATGCAGGAAAGAGTGCATAATCCTTGGAAGATGAAATCATGAAGGAAAAGGTCGTCTATATATAAAGAGACTTAAATTTCCAACTGATTATGGTTTTTTGGAAGAAATTTCCTTTAATGAGGGATTATGGGAGAGAATTTCAAGGGATAATTGATAAGAAGTTAAGAAACAAATCTGTTGTATGCTTAGTTTTCAGAAGATTAAATGTTTAGTAATTAATTAGTGATGAAAATTGCCATATTCACGCACGCAAATCCATGGACAAATAGCTTTTTGGTTTTTGATATGGGCAGAACTTTGATTTGAGGCCCCTTATGGCTCTGGGCCCTGGGCGGTCGCCCCACTTCGCCCAGGCTCAGGGCCGGCCCAGGTTAGCATACTCAACTACATATGTTATACACTTTACGAACACCACCACAGACCACCTTTATAAAGCTAATTATACGATGGTGGTACCTTGATTTCATATATACGAATATTGTGATTCCATATTAAGTATCAATTACTAATGTGTACCCAACTTTTTGCCTAACATACAATATAGTAATGTGAAGAACACGTACATGTTCGTAACTGATATGAACCAGTGTTACCTAAGTTGTTAATCTACAAGCAAATTCATACAAGCGAATCATGGTCAGCATCGGGCTATTTTTGGCCAATTTAGGCGACTAGCGAATTCAAAAGTGAATTAGATAGCAACCAAACAACCAACAATAATGCTAAAGAAGTAAATTCTAGGATGGAAAAAACTGATACCTGGAGGAAGGGACTGCTTCAACTGATCAGCCCTCTCGGAGTCGAAGACGCAGAGAGTGTAAAGATACTTTGAGCAGCGGACCTTGAACTTAACCACATCCTTAAGCTCGAATCACCAAAACTCCGTCCTTAACTACTGAAAATTAGTGCCAAACAGTCACCAAAACTCGAATCAAGAAACACAAAAGTTGCGAAATTAGGGATAAGGTAGAGAAATTAGGGTTAAAATTGAGAAATTAGGGGAAAATTTGCGAAATTAGGGTAATATCTTGGACGAGCTCTAGCTACCGAGAGAAAGAGTGACAAAAGATGGTTGAACAATGAAGATTTGGCGAGCAGAAAGAACGGAAAGAGACGAGAGAAATCTTGCGATTTGACATAGTTACGGATCAGATTCTATTGGGATGAGTCTTAGATTGAATCAATAACGAGAGAAAAGCAAACCAAACCTGAAATTGGGACACCTGAGATTGGGACGCCTGAGATTGGACGAACGGAGAAACGGGCAATAGGCAGACCTTACACTCGAGTGTATGATGAGCATCATACTCTCGAATGTACATTAGTAGCGTTTAAATGTACATCTGTTCAAAATCAAAAAACACCCAATATTTAAGATGTTCTTTTATTTCATGTTATTGTTCATTCACAAACTTAATACGTTCATTTACGGATATCAAATGTACATCACAAAACTAACTTAATTTTTCCCAAAAATCACTTATACTCACCTTTTACATTCAAAAAATTTCAAATTTAATTTTTTGTGAAAAAGGCGGGAATGTACATCAAAAGCATTTAAATGTACATCAGTTCAAATACTGATGTACATTTAAATGTTTTTGATGTACATTCCCGCCTTTTTGGCAACAATTTGAATTTTGAATGTACATGGTGATTATAAGTGATTTTTGAGCGGGAATGAACTGATGTACATTTAAATACTTCCAATGTACATTCCCGCCTTTTGTCAAAATTTTGAATTTGAAAAATTTTGAATGAAAATGGTGAGTACATGTAATTTTTGAGTGGGGATGTACATTGGAAGCATTTAAATGTACATCAGTTCAAATTCAAAAATCACTTCAAATTCAAAAATTGATTTTTGAACTGATGTACATTTAAATGCTTCTAAGGTACATTCCGCCTTTTGTCAAAATTTTGAATTTGAAAATTTTGAATGAAAATGATGAGTACAAGTGATTTTTGAAAAAAATTAAGTTGGTTTTGTAATGTACATTTGATATCCGTGAATGAACATATTAAGTTTGTGAATGAACAATAACATCAAATGAATGAACATCTTATATACTGGGGACAGTTATTTTTTGAATTTGAACTGATGTACATTTAAATGCTCCTAATGTACATTCGAGAGTACCATGCGCATTCTACACTCGAGTGTAAGATCTAATTTGCGAACTGAGACGTCTGAGAGAGAGGGAACTATAATGGGACGCAGCTTCAATGGGAGAGAGGGAAAGAGAGGGAGAGAGAGGACAAAGCCTCACGTATGCGTTACACCTAACATAAAAAATACAATTTAAATTAATTTTTTGGGCCACTGTAGCTGCGGGCCTACACGAAGCGCCCTCAGCAAGGAACCTATAGCTGCGGGCTTCCTTATACGCCTGTTGCTAAAGCAAGATAGTTGCGGGCTCACTTGCTAGCCCGTAGATAGAAGGGAGCAGCAATAACTATTTTTTCCACTAGTGACGAATGAAAGCATCGAATGCCACACCTGCATTCAGATCATGAATTTGAAGAGCTTCCAGGTTAAATCTCTTCACAAAACTTCTCAAAGACTCTTTTGGGGCTTGGACAATCTTTCCCAAGTGAATACTGGTTTTCTGTTCTTGCCGGTTGGCTACAAAGTGATTGGTAAATGAGTAACTCAACTCAGTAAAATTGTTAATGGAATTTGCTGGTAAATTGTTGAACCACTTCTGAGCAACTCCCTTCAAGGTGGCTGGGAAATTCTTACACCAAGTGGCGTCGTCCATAGCTTGGATGTACATCTGATGCTTGTATGCTGAAAGGTGATCGTCTGGATCGGTTGTACCGTCAAACGGATCGATAGTGGGTAGCTTGACTTTAGGGTAAGGAGGGGCTTCCATAATTCTGGCCGAGAAGGGCGTTGGCCAATCTATGCAAAGCTCCCTGAAACGTGTGTCAACTGGAACTTCATTCCGCCTGCATTCTCTGAAAACTGGGTTGGACGAACTTTCCCCCTGAGACCCTCGTCGGTAGACATTTTGCTGAGAGGTTCTTAGATAGACTTTGGGCTGAATCACTATCCTCTCTTGACGAGGTTCATGAATGGACGGGGTTCTTTCGTGCTCTATAGTGCGGCTTCTGATTCTCAGAGTAGGATCCTGTAGGTAGGGCGTCGATCCAGTAGCCGACTTTTGTTGGGCCGCTACTCTTTTCGCCTGCAAGTACTCACGAGCATCGGTTTCCATCTGACAGCCATCCACTGGTCTATTCACCGAGTTCGTGACCACCAAATTCCAATCTAGGCGGCGAGGTTGTTCACTACAAGTAGGGTGTCTTCCCTTAGACAACCTCCTGGCTTCCTCTGGTCGTCGAACTCCACTGGGTCATGCGACGTTCTCCTGGGAGGCTCCTCTTATAGGCGTAGGCCTGGAATCAAGCTGAGGACCTACCCTGAAGAACAACATATTGTTCTTTATCTGCTCCTAAACTACTTGAGCCATTTTGTCTTGGAACTCGTTTAACGCATTCTCCAGATGAGCCGTAGTAACTGGCAGAGCGGGATTGGGCTCTAGAACCACCCCAATTGGATCGCTTTGACGAGGTCCATCTCGTCCTCTTGGTGGACGCTCGTCATCAACGGTGTCATTAACCTGCACATATGGACTCAACCTTTGGGCTCGGTTGGATGAGTTACAGTCGGTCATCTCTACGCCTCCCCACAGACGGCGCCAAATGTTGTTTACGACTTTTCGTAAACTGAATTACTCCTGGATGATGGACAAGTGTAGGGTTGATAAATTTGGGAGGGTTGTGTAGAGATGCTGCTCCGTTCCTGATCCTGCAAAAAAGGGGAACAAACCCAGAGGTTTGGGAGATGATTCCCTCTCCGATGCTTAAGTAAGTTTCAGGTTAAGGAAAATGGAAATAGAAAGTGAGTAAATATTTTGGCAGAGTGAGTTTAGAGCATTCAAATCAGTTAACTTTTCACCTGAAATTTAGGACTATTTATAGCATTTGGTCTGAAAGAGGTGCCAACCTACCTTTGTGGCCTCTGATTGGCTGAGCAATCAGAGTGCGCCACGTGTTAGCCTTCTAATGGTTGCATGGCCTTGTCCTATCAGTGCCCTCCGCTTCTTGGGATTTGGGCCTGCTTATTCTCTCAGAAACAGTAAAAAGGCTTTTGGAGGTTGGCAGAATATTGTTTAAAAGGGATTTTATGCCTTTCTATACATTCTCCATATAAGCACCACGTGGCCCTCTAAGATTATGCCACGTGGGCAGGGTAGCTCTAATTACCCCACAACAGATAGAATAAACAAACGAATAATAATTTAAAGCCATTAATAAAACAACTAATCAATTAATAAGGGAAGAATAACATTGAATATATGAACAAGTAAGCATGATCCAACTATTCACACAATAAAAATAACAAAAATTCAAACTAAAAATGATTGAATAGGTATGCAGACTAGAAGACAACTGAACAGACTATGAACAGCTGAACAGACTAAAATGACTGAACGAAGTAACAACAGCTGAGCTGAACAAACTAAAAGTATTGAACAGACTAAACAATACTGAACTAACTTAACATACTTGCAAACATAATGCAACTGAATAGACTATATATATAGAAGATAATTACCAACTAAACAGAATATCTAAGTGCAGCAATATGATATCTCTATCCTATATGCCCTTCCTAATCTACCCATTACACTAAATTAAATAAGTAAGTAAGAAATATTAAAAGGTCAGCTCATAAAATTAATTTTCGAATCATATAATTTTCAAAAGATATCCTAAAATGCCAAAAATAATAAAAATTGTGGACTCAAAAAGAAAAAAAAAATCATAATTTAATTTTAAATACCAAAAATAGATAGGATAAAAACCAAATAATAAATTTCGGAAAATTAAAAAGGAAAACCGAGAAAAATATTTTTTGATCCTTTCAAAAATAAAATATTCGGACCTCTTAAAAATATTTCTCGAATTCATCAAAAATTATCTAAGACAATGAATAAGTAGAAGCTCGTTTTTCTTGGAAATTCCTTTGAAAATAACTAGGTGCCTAAAAAATATTGATTGGTACGAAAGGTCAATAAAACCTAAGGTCCAAGATAACACTTATTAACACCTCGACAGTTCTCTCTTTTATAAAATACATTTTTCAACTAAACTCAGAGAATTATCAAAATATTACCGCACCGTGTGAAAGCGTATCGGCTTACTCGGAATTTTTGCAACGGAAAACATTTAAATAAATACTTCAATAAAACTTAAACCATAGATAAACTTGAAAACATTATCCAAACTTCTAACTTAGTTTAAATCAAATGTAACAACTTTAAATAAATAATTCGTAAAGTAACTTCAATACCAAAACATAAACAAATGTATGTAGCTACGGGAAAGAGAAAGTAATCTCTCAACATCAACTCCCAACTCCCATATGAGTATCAATGCATCATCACCTCAAACCTGTAAGCAACTACTTAATTGATTGACTGCTTTGCAATAAAGGGTCATAATATGATCAATAGGTACAACCATGATCGACATAACGAAAAGCACGTAATCAGCAAAACTGGGTTCATATATAACAACATAAATCACTTAAACCTAACATGATACTAATAAGCATTAAATCATGATTAATAATAATATAATAAAATACCAGACTCGTTAAACTAAACTTGACCGCACAAGACTCAACGATAATTCATTAATAGATTTGATTAGTCAATGGATCGAGTTGTCCAACCAAACCTTGTCTTCAATTTAGAAGACGAATTATGGGTAAGATCAACGATATCGAGGTACTAATAATTTTAAAAAATAGGGCAAGGTGATCAATTCGGCCCAAAAAAAACCATGGGCTACAACCATAAATTCCAACTCATACTAGTCCAAACTTCAGACGTGTACAAGAATAAAGTTGTTGCTTTTCACTTCCATTTTAAGTATTAATGTCTTATTCGATGTTGGACTCTTGACAAAAGCCAACCAACCAATATACATGGATACAACAAACTCCAATTTTTATCTTACGAGTTAAACATTGTAAGCAAACAACTCAACTGACCCAAAATAAATCCTCAATCTATTTCTTAACTATTATCAACAATCGAGATATCCAAAGACAAAGGTTCAACTTACCCTACAAAGCACTTAGACTTTGCAAAGTAATAAAGATAATAAGAATATTGCAATATTGACTTACCCACAAAGCGCTTCGTCTTTGTGAAGTACTTGCTCCGTAACAAAATAAATGCACATTTTGCCATTTTAGACCGTAACATAATAAACGCAACAAACTTGAAGTTTTCTTATTTTAGTATGTATTTAGAATGAAATTACTAAACTACCCTTACTTACAGAATTTAAAAACTGATTATTATTACCTAAAAACAATTAATCCATTTAATGATTCCCACCACAATTAATGATTCCCACCCACCCAAATGAAATTAACTAGCCACCCAACTACCAAAATTAAAATCAGTCACCAACCCATCTCCATTAAACTCAAACTCATTCAAACCCATCTCCATTTGTTCTTCCCTTCATCTGCTTCTCTCACTTCCTCCGTGTAAATCCTAGATCTGCAAAACCATCTTCATTTTGCTTCAACCATTTTCTTCGATTCTTCTCTAAATTTCCATCTCCTGCTCTTCTTTTTCTTCGATTCTTCTCTAAACCCTAGATCTTCTGGTTCGCCTGTCCTGAATAGAATCAGTGGAGGGGGAATAGTTGGTTGATTCCAGTAAACGACCTCTTTCATGCAACGCGCGAGACCCTTTGAGGGCTAGAGAAAGCTCTTTCATTGAATTCACAAAATGGTTGTATTCATTGAGCCTATGAGAGTCGTATTCCGTTAAGAAAAGGACCCAGAGAAGAAGTTGTTAGGGACGATGATTAAATTGTTTGAGCGAAAATTGTACATCTACTTCTACAAGATGTACTATAGCGCGAGGCAGAGGAGAGATTAGGAGAGTCAGGCTATTTAGCCTTAGAAATGGCGATAGATAGCAATGAAAAAGACGATATAGATGATATGATCACTTACAGAACTATAGATTCGGTTCAGCCAGTGAAGAAGATGAATGCTGCCCTGGAAAAGACGTCGGAAGGACATCAGGTTATTTTCTGTGGGTTGGAATGCTTGGAAGTGGCAAAAGATGGGAGTGAAAAGAGAATTGGGAAGAGGCCTAGGGTTTATGTACCAAAGGAGCTTGTTAAGAACACTTCTAAGAAGTCTCCATTGCCCCGTTTTTCTAAGTGTTCATTTCTGAGGAACATGCATGGTGTAGGGGTCACAATTAGGGAACCAGAGTCACCCCCTTCAACCTCGTCTAGCACCGACAATGATTCAGGTTCTGATGGCCATATCAGTCCAACCAAGGTCATTCAACTTTCTTTTAATTCGGAGTCCAAGGGGCGAGTTTGAATATTTCTTCTGATTCTCAGGTATTAACCAAATTCCTGTTTCTCCATTTTTTTTTGTTGGTATGATGTTGTTATTAAACTGATTTGGCAGTTGTGATATAAACTCATTATGGTGTTATGATTTGAAATTATTATCTTGTTGTGATTGAAACTGATTCTCGTGTTGATTATGGAGGATTTTGGTTTTAGGATTTTGGTTAATGGTTATTAGTTATGGATAATGTGAAATGGTTACGGTTATGATTTTGGTTAAGGATATTGTTTATGGATAATGTGATATGGATATGGGTATGGATATTGGTTATGTGGATTTTGGTTGATATTGGATATGGTTTTTAGTTATGACATGGTTTCGATTAGGGTTTAAATTGATAATGGTTGGATAGTGTGATATGATTATGGTTATGGATATTGGATATTTGTTGATAAAATGTGATATGGTTATGTTGATTTTGTATGATATTGGTTGATATTGGTTACGGTTATGATTTTCAGATATTAGTTAGTCAAATATTATATGGTTAATGTTGATATTGGATATGGTAGAGAGGTTATGATTAAGGTTTATATTGATAATGTATATGGATATTGTATATTTTTGTTAATGAAAGTGTGATATGGTTAAGATTTATGCTTATGGTTGATATTGGTAATGAAATGTGATAATGATGTGGTATGTTTTTTGTAATGATATTGAGATATTGGATTGTAATGAAATGTGAATTCATAATGAAATTTAATGAATGAAGGAAGGTGACAAGTGAAGTCATAATGAAGTGTGAAGTCATATTGATATAGAGTAATGATATTGAGATATGGTGAAGTACGCATGATAATGATTAATGTGATAATGATATTGCTTGAGATATTATCTCTCATGCTTGGTTATGAAATGTGATATGTTTATGTTGATTTTCATTGATATTGGTTATGATTTTGATTTTTGGATGTTGGTTATTCAATTATGATATAGATAATGGTTATGGTTGGATAATGTCAAGTTTTAATGGTTATGGTTCTTAGTTAATGGTTAATGGTTATGGTTCATAATCTGGTCTATTTTTGACTTGATCATCATATGTTTATAGGCACTAAAGTTATTGCATACAAAAATAAATGAACGCCAAACATTACATAGCATGCAAAAAAGCTTCTTCATATACTTGTTGATTTGGTTCATTACTACAAACTTTAACATTACAGTGCATACAAAAAACCATACAATCTCCCAAAAAATGTTCATATTGACTGTCATTGCATACAAAAGACCTTCAACCACTTAAACTTCACTAAAAAACACATAATTAAAGGTATCACAGTGGGTATGTATACAAAAGTGTAGATGGTTATAAAGGGGTTCCACCTTATTGTTTTCCTAATCTGCATCTACTTTCATATCCTCTTGCTTATCTTCATTTATGTTTTCATTGCATTTCGTCGAGGTACGCAACTACCGCATCTATAACTTCTTGGTCAACCTCCACTTTGTCTTGTAGTAAGCCCATCCTCTCAAGTCTAGCCTTACCAACGTGTGGAATCTTAGCTTGTAATTGTTCCCTCCATTGACCTTTAAAGATGCAACCATGACATGTTAGAGTTGAATCCATGTGTACCTAATTAGATTAGGATCATAAGATTCATATGATTCATTAACCTTCTTGATTAAATCATCCAAATTTGTTGGAAATAATTGGTATTTCAAACTTTGAACAACCTTAACTATTGCCAGGTCAAGCACATTGAAATCAGGGATTGTGCGGGTTGGTTAATGAGTTTTATGTCAAACCCATTCCTTATAGCAGCGTCCATGAATTGTGCATCATCATTTTGCAAATGTGGCCTTGCATTGTCTTGTTGAATGAATATTTATTTACACTTTCCTTCTGCCATTTTTCCATAATCGATGAAATCACATTTTTGAGTAACATGTCTCTGATTACTTCCTTGTTAACATTCTGAATGGATTTTGTTTCCAAAGTTCCAGATTCTCTATTTTTGCTTCTTTTTTGGCTCTTTGTTTGAACATGAACGGGAATATGTCATACTTCCCATCATTAACCATAACCCCATTGTCATTGAATAATGGTGTCCCCTGTGCACTCATAAATGTAGACTTGATTTTATATCTCTTTATAATTCAAACTCTATATGGGTCCACCTCTGATAGAAGGAGTTAAACCCTTCTCATGTCCTGGTTCAAGTAGAACCATTTCTCATCAATATGAATTTTATTGGTCATATCTTTGAATCTTCGTTTGTTGCCTTCCGTTGCATATTCAATATGTGCAAGTACTGATAAGCACTTTATTGTGCTTAATCATGATTCATTTTTAGCGTCTTTGCATGTAGAATAGAGCATTTTAGTCTAGCATTGCATGGATTTTGTCACCATTGGTTCATATTGTCGATTCATTACCCGTTTAGTTGTTTTTGGATGATTGCCAGGCTAACTAGTAGGTTTTTGAAGTATTTTAGTCGTTGGAAGACTTTTGGTGGAGGCCTTGCCTTGGAAGTGCATAGAAGCAGGTCTACACGGTCGTGCTGTCTTTGACACGGCCGTGTAGCCTTTTGATGAAGGAAGCAGTGAAAACACATGTTACTGACTGACTTGGCGTTTTGAAGAGGACACATATTGACACGCCCGTGTTGTGTGTTTTTCCCACGAGCAGTTTCCAAGCTGCATTTGGCTGATTTGAGAAGAGCAAGTCAAGACGACCGTGTAGATATTGACACAACCGTGTTGGATATTTTCTACGGGGGCCATATTTTTTGTGAAGACTAGAGAATTTTGAAGAACAGGTCTACACGGTCGTGTCGTTTTGGACACGCCCGTGTCGACTAGTATTAGGGTTTTTTCCCCGTTTTTCCGTCTTCATTTATGGGATATTATAAATAGGTTTTTGCATTTTTTCTTTATATTAACTCGACACTTAGCATTCTAATTACTTAGTTTTTATCTCTAAACACTCTCAAACTCTTAGTTTTAATAATTAGCACTCTTATTGAAGATTCAATTGTTCATTCAATCCAAGTAATTTCCTTTCAATCTCTTTCTCTATTTTGATTACTTTATTAATCATGTTTAATTTTATTAATCTCTTTTTCTTTGAATCCAAGATTAGTGAGTAGTTCATTATCTAGGGTTTGGGTGAAAGTATGAATTAAGAGCTTTATGTAGATTGTTAATATAATTATGATTTAATTTGTTGTTTATGCAGTGAACTTGGTGTTTTGACACCCTAGGATAGGTCTTGATCACATTTATGCTAGGGCACTTAGGGTTCTATTGTTCTTCATTGAATTTTGATCCCTTTTGTTATTCTCATGTTTCGACTTAGTTTCTAGGCCAAGGGATTGGGTAGGAATTAAGGGGATCCTTCAATTAGGGGTTTTCCGATCACATTGAATCTTTTAATTAATTGACCAAAGACCATTCGAGAGAAAATTTGGTTGATTGATTAATCGATTACTCTTGAGGACCATTCGAGAAAGGACTTAAGTAACTTAGAGGGAGACTTAACCTGTATATTCATCGTTCTTGAATCACTATTGTGTTGATTATCGTTATCCAGCCCGAGTTCATACGAGTAACCTGAACTCTAGTGTTTTCCTTATTATATTTACATCTCTTACTTGCCTATTAGTTGGTATTCTTTAGCTATTTGTTAGTCGTTAGTTAATCAATACTTCACACGCTCGAAATACCCAGTTTTAGACTTAATAGACCTTAACAGATCCCTTTTTCCTTGTGGTTCGACCATTGACTTGCCATTGCTACGTTTATAGTAGTTGCTCGTTAGGATTATAAAATATTATTTGAAAACCGGTTCTTAGTGCCTTAACGACACACTAATAGGAGCTTGCCTTTTGAACTAATGTGTGATGCTAGTAACTTTGCAGTGGGGGTTGTCCTTGGGCAACGCCTAGAAGGGAAGATCCATATGATAGCCTATGCAAGTAGGACTTTGGATGATGTGCAGCGGAACTATGCAACTACGGAGAAGGAGATGTTGGCGGTAGTTTTTGCATTTGATAAGTTCCGTTATACTTGACTTGCAACAAGGCTATAGTCTATACGGACCATTATGCAGTCCGCTACTTGATGAGCAAGAAGGATGCGAAGCCTAGGCTCATTAGGTGGGTTCTACTTCTCCAGGAGTTTGATTTTGTGATGGAGGAGAAGAAGGGGACAAAGAGCTTGGTAGCTGACCATCTTTCTCGTCTCACCCTTGATGAGAAAGATGATGATCTCAAAGATGGCCCTATTGATGATGATTTGAAGGAAGAACACCTCTTTGCATCATAAAAAATGAGGTCCCATGGTTCGCGGACTTTGTAAACTATTTATCTTGTGGGATTGAACCTCATGGCCTTACTTCTTAACAAAGGAAGTGGTTCTTCAAGGAGGTTTGTATATACTATTGGGATGACCCTGTATTATTCAAGAAGTGTGCTGCATCTGTTTTTAGGAGGTGTGTGCCCAACCATGAGATTCATTCTGTGTTGAATCATTGCCATACTTTGGCATGTGAAGGGATGGTGGAGCAAGCAAAACTGTTGCTAAGGCGTTCCAAAGTGGTTTGTTTTGGCTTTTCATGCAAAAGGATGCTAGGGGGTTTGCTTTGAGTTATGATAGGTGTCAGAGAAGTGGTGGAATCACCAAGAGGAATGAGATGCCTTAACAAACTATTCTTGAAGTTGATCCCTTTGATGTAAGGGGAGTTGACTTCACGGGACCATTTGTTCCATCTATGGGGAACATGTACATTCTTGTGGCAGTGGACTACGTGACTAAGTTGTTTGAAGAAATCGCTTCCCCCACTAATGATCATAAAGTCGTCATGAAACTCTTTAAGAATATCATTTTCCATAGATTTGTGGTGCCTAGAATTTTGATTAGTGATGGGGGTTCTTAATTTGCTAAGAAGCAATTGGAAGCTCTTTTGAAGAAGTATAGGGTCAATCATAAGGTCAGACTTCCATACCACCCCCAAACTCAAGGTCAAGTTGAGGTCTCAAATCGAGAAGTGAAGCATGTGTTTGAGAGAGTGGTGAACAAGACAAGGAAGGATTGGTCTTTGAGACTAGATGATACTCTTTGGGCTCTTTGCACGGCTTTCAAGATACCTATACGCACCACCCCCTACCACCTTGTGTATGGTAAGGGTTACCACTTGCCCGTTGAACTTGAACATCGAGCTTGGTGGGCAATTAAGGAGCTCAACATGGATCTTGCTTTGGCGGGGGAAGCTCGAAAGGAGAAGTTGGTTGAACTAGAGGAGCTACGCTTTGATGCTTATGAGAGTTCGCGTTTGTATAAGGAGTGAACAAAGAAATGGCACGACCAAAGGATACAACAAAGAGAGTTTCGGGTTGGGGATAAATTCTTGTTGTTTCTCAAGACTTAAACTTTTTCCCCGGAAAGCTTAAATCAAAGTGGTCGGGGCCATTTGGATTAGTGAAAATCACCCCCTACGGAGCATATAAAATTGTTGGCGATGAGAGTCCCTTCTTGGTGAATGGTCAACGCTTGAAGCTCTACCACGACAACCACGTCATTGGTTTTGTTGGTTGTTTGATACTTGGCTCCCCCGAGCACCATCATTGAGAGGTGAGCCCTCTTAGTCAAGCTATTGACTTAAAACAAGCGCTTTTTGGGAGGCAACCCAAGCCTTTTAGCTTATTTTTCGTTTCTTTTATTTTTCTTTCTTTTAGATTAGTAGTTTGATTTTATTTTATTTTAGTTTAGTTTAGTTTTATCATCCTGTATTATATATATATAACAAAAAAAGAAAAGCAAAAAAAGAGAACAAAAAAACGAGAGAATGCAGGTTTACAGGTCTATACGGTCGTTTCCTTATTGACACGACCGTGTAGCCCTGCAGTTCAAAAGTTCCTGCCTGCAGGATTTCTGGGCAACACGATCGTGTCGATTTCGGCACGCCCGTGTAGCCCTGGTTCACCCGTTACTAAACACAAGGAAGGGGGGTTTTCACTCTATTTCCCTCACATCCAATTTTTGAATCCCCTCTTCTCTCACTCAAAACCCTCTCCTCTCCACTACAATCTCCCTCATTACTCCCTCATTCACCACCAATTCACTCCTAAATTCCCTCTTTTCCTCTTCAATCTTCATCATCTCCATCTATTCCTCCCTCTCTCTTCCACAAATCAACATTTTTCTCAAACCCTAACTTCTCTAACCAACTTGGGGAAAGAGTTTGGTGGCTAGTCTCTTGAAATTTGGAAGGCAATTATCAATCTACACAATCATCAACCATTGCTAGAGGTTCATTTACGGGATTTACTCCCACGATTCAAGTAGTATACTCTTTCCTCTATTAATTTCTTACTATTTCTTTGAAGTTAGTTGGTTGATTGTGGTTTGATAGTTGTTGATTCATTGATTTGGGTGGATTGAGTAGATTTGTTTGTCGATTGTCGAGCAATTTCTAGTTGTTGGGTTGTTGTGCCCTTGTGTGAGAGTAGTTGACCTTGGGGCTTGGCTCATGGAGCAACTAGAGGATGTGGCCTGAAAGGGGTCAGGGGACATTGCGATGGGGGGCATGATTACCATTATTGCTTTGTGTCGTGGTGTTGATGTTGTAGGTTTACAGGCTAATCCTGGATCCACACTTCTCGACCTGAATGCTTATCAAACTATGTAGTGGTTGCACCTAGAGGGCAGAAAAACAGGTATACTTGGAAGGTCAACAACCAAAAATATGTCATCCTTCCCAACACCTTCAAGACTCCCATCTACGACCAAGCAAACAGGATCTTCGAACCGAATTTTGAGTGGCCACCTACGGGTAATGAGGGTGCAGAGGAGGATATGGATGTGGATTGAGGAGGAGATGGTGTAGAGGCCCCCCACGGGGCAGTTGGTTTGGTGGAGCAGCAGCTGGCTGCCCTCTAGGAAGGAGTGGGAGGCTTACGAATGGACGTTCAGCCTCTCAAGTCTGATGTTTGTTACCTACAGGATTCTCAATCAGCTAGTCAGCAATACTACCAATCCATGCTGGAGAGTTTCTCCGCGATGACCTCGGAGTTCCGAGGACTTCGCTCTGATTTGCAGGGTTGGGGTAGCCGTACTAGTGGTATCCTGGTAGCTCTAGCTCCCACCCCCCTCCCGACCAATGAGTCAGGCTTTTTCCCTCCCTTGCTATTCTTATCATTAGACTTTTCACAGTGAGGACACTGTGTGATTTAGCTTGGGGAGGAAGTATATCTTAGTTGCATATAGTTTGCATTAGTTGCATATTAATATCATTTTTGGATTGCATTTTAGCATTTAGTATCATGTTTAGGGTGCATGTAGATTCTTTTAGCCTTGCATGCATATAGATTGCATTTAAGTCTGAACTCCGCCCTTGGTATGCATGTGTCTTTTCTTGATGACCTGAAAACTATAAAAAAGGAAATGCTATGATAGCCTCTAGTAGGCCAAGGAATGTTGGGTTTTGGTATGATTGGTCTCCCTCTTGTACGGCTCGACCGATGGTTGTAGCTATACCTTTTGTGAGAGCATGTCTTTATAGCCTTATAGACTGACATCTTTTCAGTCTTATCTGCTTGTTGTGTGATGCTCTTCCTTGATGAATGTTCTCTAGAACTTGCATTGGTTCTTCTTGAAATTGTATTGACTGGTTTGATTCTTGAACATGATTGAGGCGTTTTATACATATTTGAACTACATTGCCAAATGCCACCCACATTATCATATCTCCTTTGTCACCCTCGTGAACCTGAGCCTGTTTTCTTGTTTAACCGCATCTTTAGCCTATTACTGATTTCCTAACCTAGGGGATTGTGAAGCTAGATTGATGAGTGGTATGTCTTGAGATTCAGTGATCTGATAGTGATTTGAGTTGGTTGTATGATGTGTGTTTTGGTTGAACTCAAGTTCTGTGTTGAGTTCACCTCCTCCCCACTTCTTGTTGGTCTCCTATCAAAAGAAAGAAAGAAAAAAAACAAAAAAAAGAAAAGAAAAAAAACATTAGAAAAGAAAAAAATGGGAACATCAAACATCCCAACAAAAAAATGTTGGTTTTGTTCTTAATGCTTAATAAAGAGAGATTAGGAGATACTATTGGAGGAGGTGGTATTGGTCGCTAGAGTGGCTGTAACAAAGTTATATTATTTTGGGTTAGCGTTTGTCTAGATGGTGTTGGTTTAGGAAGCTTCACTTTCCCCTATTTAGCACCAAATTCTCAAATGTATCCACCCACTTACCTTTTAGCCTTCATTACAACCTCAATAAAGTCCTCATGATTCTTGAAAAGAAATTATGTCTCACGTGATGGAGAGTGAGAAGATATGCAAGCCTATGGTAGACTTTAGTCAACGAAATTGAGCGTTGAGCGATTATTGCAACCTTATAAACACATGAGAGACCTTGAGCACGACTAGAGTGAGAGCTACCGTCCATATGACTGAGCCAAGCTTTTCCTTGTGCTATAAACTTTGAGACTTGATAGTGCTTTGCATTTATGGATGAAATTGTTTGAACGATCTTTGTTCTCTATCCTAGCACGCGCACTATTGTAGGAGTCATTGAACTCTTACCCTTGAATTTGATTTGCATTACTTGAGGAGAAGCAATTGCGCTAGCTTGGGGGAGTTTGATAAGGACTTTATTGTGTTTAATCATGCATCATTTTTAGCGTCTTTGTATGTAGAATAGATCATTTTAGTCTAGCATTGCATGGATTTTGTCACCATTGGTTAATATTGTCACTTCATTACCCGTTTAGTTGTTTTTGGATGATTTCCAGGCTAACTAGCAGGTTTTTGAAGTATTTTGGTCGTTGGAAGACCTTTGGTGGAGGCCTTGCCTTGGAAGTGCATAGAAGCAGGTCTACACGGTCGTGCTGTCTTTGACACGGGCGTGTAGCCTTTTGATGAAGGAAGCAGTGAAAGCTCATGTTGCTGACTGACTTGGCGTTCTGAAGAGGACACGGGCGTGTCCATATTGACACGCACGTGTTGTGTGTTTTTCCCAGGATCAGTTTCCAAGCTGCATTTTGCTGATTGAGAAGAGCAGGTCAACACGGCCGTGTAGATATTGACACGACCGTGTTGGCTATATTCGACGGAGGCAGTAACTTTTGTGAAGACTAGAAAATTTTGAAGAACAGGTCTACACGACCATGTCGTTTTGGACACGCCCGTGTTGACCTGTATTCGGGTTGTTTCCTCGTTTTTCCGTCTTCATTTATGTGATATTACAAATAGGTTTTTGCGTTTTTTCTTTGTATTTACTCGACACATAGCATTCTAATTACTTAGTTTTTATCTCTAAACACTCTCAAACTCTTAGTTTTTCATATTGGCACTCTTATTAAAGATTCAATTGTTCATTCAATCCCAATCATTTTCTTTCAATCTCTTTTCTCTATTTTCATTACTTTGTTAATCATGTGTAATTTTATTAATCTCTTTTGCTTTGAATCCATGATTAGTGAGGAGTTCATTATCTAGGGTTTGGGCGAACCTATGAATTAAGGGCTTAATGTAGATTGTTATTGTAATTATGATTCAATTTGTTGTTTATGCATTGAACTTAGTGTTTTAACACCCTAGGATAGATCTTGATCACATTTATGCTAGGGCACTTAGGGTTTCTATTGTTCTTCATTGAATTTTGATCCCTTTTGTCATTCTCATGTTTCGACTTAGTTTTTAGGCCAAGGGATTGAGTAGGAATTAAGGGGATCATTTAATTAGGGGTTTTCCGAACTCAATGAATCTTTTAATCAATTGACCAAAGACCATTCGAGAGAGGATTAGGTTGATTGATTAGTCGATTACTCTTGAGCACCATTCGAGAGAGGACTCAAGTAATTTAGAGGGAGACTTAACCCTGTATTTTCATCGTTCTTGAATCGCTATTGTGTTGATTATCGCCGTCCGGCCCGGATTCATAAGTAGCCCGAATTCTAGTGTTTTCCTTATTATATTTACTTCTGTTACTTAATTATCAGTTGTTATACATTAGCTAGTTGTTAGTTGTTAGATAATCAATCTTTCACACCCCCCAAATACCCTTCACTTAGGTAGTTTTAGACTTAATAGACCCTAGTCAATCCTTTTTTCCTTATGGTTCGACCCTTGACTTGCCATTGCTACATTCATAGTAGTTGCTCGTTAGGATTATAAAATATTATTTGGAAAGCGGTTCTTAGTGCCTTAACGACACACTAAAAACCTCTTGTCAAGTACCCACTTCATTGTTTCAATTTTGTGTTTTTCTGTAACTGATGGGTGGTTCCTACTTGTATGTGCTTTAAGTTTACCTGCTTTTAGTAGCCTAAAAATTTTCATATGTTAGCGTTTTGAAGATAACCGGCATATGCTCTGTAAGTGCATCTTAGATGTAGTGGGCATGATTGAAGCCATTCTTCTGAAACTTGTTCTGGTTTTCTACCACATCTTCTCTTTTTTTGGAATTCACATCAATTTTTGTACCACGAGCATTTTGTTGTTGTATTTGTTTAAAAAGTCGTGATATCGTACTTCTATGGACCCCTGCATCCTTAGCTACTTTGGAAAATGTTCCCCTTGGTAATTTACCATCTTTTAGTATGCCTAATAGCTGAAAACTTATGCGTCTTCTAGCCTCATTAGTAAGGTTAATGCTTTTCTAACCTCATTAATTTTTGTGGTTGCAGTAGCTGTAGAATGTATATGTAGGTGTATATAGTCCTTCTTCGTCCATCAGCTGATCCACATCGAAGAACCCTTCACCCATTTTGTATAAGATGTTGTAGGTGCGAAGGGAAGTGAAAACGAAGCTGATGCTGCTGCTATTGAAACTGATGTGTGTGCCTTGTTTTGGGATCGTAATGTGCACGTGTGTGAATTGTTACTAGAGCTTGTTAGGATGTAGACCTAAATTCAATACATTTTAAATGTCTGGTGAAACTTCAGAATTTTTTTTGGGGAAACTGATTTGGAAAATTGTAATTTGGAAGGAACAATGTGGTTTGCAATGCCTGTTTAAATAGACACGCAGGAGGTAGAAGAAACTCATTTGGCAAGTTGTCTTTTGGTGGGAATTTTGAAAGCTATGTCAAAAATTTAATATGGTGTCAAACGATACTTTCATTTTCCTTCAAAAAGGAGTGGTCCCAACCCCAATTCAGAATTTGTTCCCCTTAAATGCATATTTTCTCTCTCCTCCTTTACCTCATAATACATACTAATGTACACTTAACAACTTTTGCCTAGGAGTCTGTGTCGACTCCATTTGTTGCAATAATATTGTTACGAATGAAGTAATAAAATAATAGCCAGGGAAAATAACATGGAACAATTTATGATCCAATAAAAAAACATATTCATTAATCCCTTATATTCATTAAAATTGTAATTCATGATCCAAATATGTTTATACTCCCTTCGTCTCAATTTGATGTTCTTATTTTCCGTTTTGGGATATTTCAAAAAGTTCTTCCCACTTTGAATCTTTTCCATTTTAAAAAATATTTATTTTACCATCATACCCTTTAACAACCAATTATTTACTACACTTTTTACTTTTTGTCTTACACATGGCTCACTTTAGAATCTTTTATTTCCCAATACCCACTTTTCTTTTCTCTCTTACTTTTTTAAAGCAAAAAGGTACTAAAGTACACTTTGAACGCTTTCCCAAAATGGTGCTAGAAAAGAAAATAATTCTCATATAGGTGTTGAGAAAAGATAAATTCCATAATTTGGTGTTATTTAGGCCTGGTTTAAGGATCCTATTTTTTTTTGTTCGGGTTTACCGAACCTAATCTTTTACCACCCAAGTTTTTACTTTCATCCTCCCCTCTCCGTCTTTGCTTCTCTTGATGCCAAAAAGTAGAAACCCCATTAGATGACTCCATTATACAAATATGATTCTTTCACTCATTAACAAAAATTCTAGTTTGTTCTTCGTCTTCAATTCAATACTGGGTTTGTGCTTCTTTAGATCAAATATGGGTTTTTGCAATCACTCAATTTTTCCTTCGAATCTGCCGCATCGGTCTACTCTGTTGCATTGTTTTCCAGCGTATTTGTATCATCTTTGATAAGATACAATCTTTCTTGTCCAGAAAATTCAGTTTCAAGAGGTATTGTTAATTTGATGTTTTCAATTATGCCCTAAAATTCTCTGGTTCAATAGTCTAATTTGGAGTTGAAGTTATAATTCAGTGATGAGTATTTGATTGAATTTTAATAGCTTAAGCCCCTATTGTTGCTATTATCACGAGTCACACGCAAGTAATCAATAATTCATCTTAAGTTGCAATTTGGTCTAATAATAGCAGGTTAATTTTGATTTCACCACTAACTGCTGCAAATTTGTGAACCATTAATCAACAAATCCATTTTGTTTGAAATTTGTATAGTTTTCGATGAAGAGTGGTAATGCTCATTTTTTATAATGAATGTAGGAAGTGGTACTGTTCAATTTTTATAATGAGTGTAGGAAGTGGTACTGCTCCTTTTTTTATCTTATACAAATACAATAGCATAGAGGTACTGCTCTTATTTGTATTTGTGTTTGTACAAGTACTGCTCATATTGATGAGTTAACTAGTTGTTTATTTCTACCTTATACAAATACAAATAGAAGAGTGGTATTGCTCCTTGTCTTAGTGATCTTGCTGGTGTTGAAATGCAAATTGACACATCTTCCTTCCAAGTTGTATTTGACATTTCATTAGTTAAGGGGTTGCATCATTGATCATACCTGTTGATCGATTTCACAAATATCTAGTATTGTTATCTATATATTATTGATCCCAAATTTCTTGACTTGTCGTCCATTCAATATGTTAAATTTTGTCACACTTATAAATTAACAGTTAGTTGCTCACTTATTATATAAAATGGTATATAGGTTAACTTTGAAACTCACTTGTTATATGTTATGACAGTAGCGTAAATGTTAATTTTCAAACCAAATTGTATTTAGTCGGTTAGCTCTTACAATGTTACTTGTTATGTGTAGTAAATGGATGTCTCATCTACAGGAAGTTAGGGAACCTTTGCATGCATAGTCATCATCTTCTGGAAATCCATTGACGGGATCATTTACTAGGATGTTGATTGACAACCAATATTTTTTTGATCAAATGAATACTCCTTTAGAAACTCCTAAAACCACCGTAGTAGAAATGAATTCCTTGTAAGCTCCCACCAACAATCAAAATCAAAATGAAGCCACCATATTTGATGATTCTCATTTAGTGGCTTTGGGAACTAATTATGCTGATGTGGAGGATATAGATAGAGAAGCATATGAAGCCAATGAAGAACTTCATATACTTAATGATGATGGGTTTATTAATGAGGAAGAAGCAGATGCAGAAGAAATTGGTGTTACATCCGGTGCAATAGTTGTGCAATTCACGCAGTTAAGTGAGGTTGATGAAGTTGAAGTTACTAAGTGGATAACTTGTATTTCAAGAGCATCTTACGTAGCTGGTTCTGACTTTTGTGTTGGCCAGGAATGTGCCAACAAAGCTGCGTTAACTGAAGCTGTCACCACATATTCCGTGCAAATGAACCAACATTTCAGAGTATGTGAGTCAAGACCCCATACGGTCAGCTTCAAGTGTGGAAGTATTCCCATGGGATGTGCTTGGAAACTCAGGGGCTCTCATAAGAGCAATGTGTCAGATGTTTTCACAATTGTCTCGTACAAAGGTCCTCACACTTGCACATGTGTTAGTGATAATCTAACTCTTGATCATTCACATATGGGTTCTGAATTCATAAGTTATTATATCAAGAATCTTGTGGAAGTATACATGTCCATAAAAGTAAGGGTGCTCATTAAAGTCATTAAACGACATTTTCATTTTACAATCTCATATAAGAAGGCTTGCCTAGCAATAAGTGCCATAGTGGATGTATTTTCTAACTAGGAGGAATCTTATGAGCTACTTCATGCAAGCTTTGAAAGGAGCTAATCCAGGGTCTATTGTGCACTTTGACAACCACCCAACTGCAGATCCGAACTTTGAGATTTTTCATCGAGTGTTTTGGGCTTTTGGTCCTTCAATCCGAGGTTTTGAACATTGTCGTCCACTTATCACCATTGATGGGACTCACTTGTATGGTAAGTACAAGGGGACATTCTTCATTTCCATGAGTCTTGATGCCAATGATCAATTATTTCCTCTTGCTTTTGTCATCGTTGAAGGAGAAAATAGCTCAAGTTGGCCATGGTTTATGGCATGCATTACAAGACTTGTAACTCAAAGAGTTGGGTTGTGTGTTATCTCAGATCGACATAAGGGTATAATGAAAGCTATGAATGAAGAACATAATGGATGAGAAGCACCTTTTGCATTCCATAGATTTTTATTTGCCACTTAACTTCAAATAAAAACACGGAATTCAAGAACTGAGAACTGAAAGATAAAGTTGGTTGGACATCTTTCCAACATCAGAAGGAAAATTTGACAGAGGTTTTAACTTTATTGGTGAGATGAATGTTCATGCTCGGCAATATTTAGGGAAGATTGATGCTTCTAAGTGGACACTTTCTCAATATGGTGGTTATAGATACGGACTGAAAACAACCAACTTAGCTGAGGTTTTCAAGAATGTTCTAAAGGGAGCACGTTTCTTACCTATTACAACACTCGTGAAGCTTACTTTCTACCGAGTTAACTCTTATTTTGCGAAACGTCGTGATCTATATAAAATGAGGCTCTTTGATGGTGATTTATATAGTGAAAAACAAGCAAAGGTTTTGGATACTAATGTAGCAAAAGCAGTCCATCATAAGGTAGAATTATTTAATCGCGAACATGGTATTTCCAAGTCGTTACGGGTCGAGGTGATAGAGGACCAAGAAAGGGTGGGCATACTCACACGGTGAATTTTAGCCATAAGACATGCTCATGTAACAAGCTTCAAATATGTAAAACCCCATGTTCACATGTGCTTGCTTGTTGTAGAACTTACTCTTTGTCCCCCAATAAGTTTGTGAACCCTTTTTTCTCATCTGGAGAATATATGGGTATTTATAGTGGTGATTTCTATCCCATTCCCGATAAAGACTATTGGACCTCTTACAATGGACCAAAGGTCGTTGCTAATAACGAACTGAAACGTACAAGGGAGCGACCTTCAAAACGCTTACGCAATGAGACGATGGATGAGGTGAGTAAGGGGACATTAACCTGTAGTACTTGCCGAAAAAAAGGACACAATAAAAAAACATGTGCATCAAGGCAAAGTATCTACTCATTTTTTGCAGTGCTAGCTTAACTATTTAATCTATATATTATTGGAGTGTTTGCTTTATATTTTTTATTTGTGTGTACTATTCCATTTTTCATGAAAATGCTATTAATTTCATGAATATATGAATTTGCAGATCAAATGGAGCATCCTCATCTACTGTCGGGACGATGTGATTGTTCCAAACTCTTGTTACAAAATGAGCATAAAGTGATAAATTTTGTAGGATAGATTAATACTTTATGTTTTCATGGATTTTTTTTATAAATTTGTGGGAAGTGGATTTGTTAGCTGTCGAGCATTACGAATTTGATAAAACCACATGTTTTGTTTGGATGAAAATTTGGATGGTTGAACATATCAGGTTTATTAAAATGATTATTACATTGTTTTTGGTGCTTGGAGCTGCTATGTTCAAATTTTATTATCTAGGTATTTGGAGACCACATATCCAATTTGGATGAATTTTTTTTGATATTTGAGCATAGAACGTTTGTCTTACAGGTTCTCTTAAGAAAAAAAATATATTGTTGAAGAAAAATAGCCCGGAGATGTTGCTGATTGTTTAAATACCATAAACTTGAATTATTGTAAATTGAACACTAGTCTATGAGTTATTTTTTATCAAAAACCAACCCTCCACACCCGAACCTAGCTCAACATACACCATAAAGCGAAATTATTGTAAATTGAACACCATTATCAGAATTATTTATCTATTACAAACCAAACCTCCCCATCCGAACCTAATTAAACACTATAAAACAGAATTAGTGTAAATTAAACACCATTATGGGAATTGTTTTCTTATTCAACACCATTTTAGGAAAGTGTTCGTACACTTTATACCATATAAAATTGAAAAGATTCTCATCCACCTCAATTTGCATTGGTTTTCCCCCATATTGCAAAGGGGAACATCAAATTGAGATAGAGGGAGTATCAAACATCCATACACTTATGTAATAAACAAACCATAAGCAATTAACATGCTTCACAAACACGTAATTCCATAATTCAAAGCCATGTATGGACCATAAAAATGTTTCTACATGATACTACGACAAATCTGAATCTTAGGATGTGATACTAGTCTAACACATAAGGACATGTACATACCTTGTTTAGACAAAATGAGGGCCACTTTAGGAACTCTAGAAATCACTCAAAGTATAGTCTTCGCCTAACAATTACCAAAATATTCAAGTATTAACATCCTATTAAATTTACAACAATTATTAATTACTTTAAATGCTCTTAAACTCGTTTAAAAACTCTTTAAACACCAAAGCTTCAACCTTTAATACTCTTTAACATAAAACTACCAAAATACTCTTTCAAAACCTTAAAAGTCAATACTTTAATATTCAAATTACACTTTAAATATAAAACTTTAGATGAAAATATAAAATTTATCAATTGAAACAATAAAGTTATTAATTTTAATTACTATTCATCAAATATCAATTCTTTAAACATTAAAACTATTAATAAAATAATATAGAGGAAAATAAATGAAAGTAACCGAAACAAAGGATGAAAAACTAGCTACAGGAAAAAGAAGAGGACCCGCGGTGGCGTGTGGCAGCACGCACAGCTGGCTGGGCTGCTATGATTGGCGAGCGGACTAGAAAGAGAGAGGGAGGGGCTGGCGTGGCTGGGCACGGGAACCGAGAAGAAGAGGAGAAGTGGTGGTGGTGCAGTTGTTGGAAAACGAGGGAGAAAGACAATGAGGGTGGCGAGTGTGGTGGTTATCGGCACACAAAACCGAGACAGAGAGAGAGGAGAGGGAGAGGAAAAATAGAGAGAATGATGTGTGGATTTTTTGGAATTTCATTGGGCATTTATAGGTTTGCCTAAACCTAGTACTAGTAGGCTTAGGGATTTCAAATGGGCTTTTAAGTTGATGAACAAAGCTTCAACGACATTGGGCTCCTCAACCCATATTTTAAAACTCATTAAACTTCAACCCAAACCAAAATACTTATTGAATAACTTTCAAAGTCCAAACCCAATAAAATATCCGATTTTTTTAAAACGTTAAATAATTGTTTGGCTTTTAAAATGGTCAACCATCAAATGATTTAATCACTTAAATACTAAAATCATTTCCAAATATACTTTAAATATATTTATAATATTCATAACATTGTGGGGGATTACAAAGGAAGATGGGAGAGGAGGAGATAAGTCAAAGAGGGGGGAAGAGAGTGGCGTGTGAGAGATAAAGGAAAATGGGTTGGAATTTTATTTGGGTTAACATAATGGATGGGTAAAATGGGGTAATAGTAATTGGGCTTTTAGATGGATATTTTAGAGACTTAGGTTTTAGTTTACCCAATCATCTAATCAAACTTAAATAGAAAATATATACATTAAATAATAATAATAATATAATTAATTAATAATTGTAACATTAGCATTAGGAAATCCTTAAATTTAAACTATTTTAAACTTTTAAATAATAATTTGAAAAATAAGAATATTTAAATTGCAAAATTTTAAGTTAACACTCGTTTAAGTATGATTAAGTTTTCGAAATTCGGGGTGTTTCAAGTTCTCATGTCTCATAGGTCACGTGGCATTTCATTTGAGTCTCAAGTGTGACGTGCCAAGTCTCATGAGTCACATGGATGATGTGATATTAGTTATGCTTTTCATACCAATAGTTAAGTTTCTCTCATTAGGTTTTCATAGTAATAGTTTTGTTTCTCTGACATAGCTCCGATTTACAGACCAATAATTGTTCTTGTACTATATCTAGTCAATTCCACAAAGAAACACTCCCCGCCAAAATCCATCCTCACAATGCAACCTACACCTTCAATCGGATCCCCCCTCCCCCTTAAAATACCCCCAAATTTCCCACTCCAAAGCTCATATATGATAAGTTATTAATAACCATTAATTACTATATGAAGTTTATTAGTTATGATTCATATTATAATAGGTATGTTTATACCCTATTAGTAATACTATCTAAGGGTCCATGATCATAGTTATAGTTTTATTAGTTGTAGCCATTCATTGTTTTTAATTTATGCCAAAAAATAAATATTCTTATGGAAGTTTATTAAGAATTTCTTTTAAGAATTTCTATCTATGTAGGATCTTTTAGCAAATAGTTATCATCATGATCTGAAAACAGGACTAAGGGTCTATTCTCCCCAACTTTTTTTAGTTCAGTTCAGTTCAGCTCCTAATCAGTTTAGTTTAGTTCAGTTTAGTTCAACTTCATTCTTTATTTAACCATGCATTTTGTTAAATATGATTATTATTATTATTGGTCTAATTTAGTTACTATTCCCTCTATTTTTTTAATATGTATATTTTTCCATTTTGGAGTATTTTTTTAATTGGTACACTTCTACCTTTTCCTGTTAATGGATGGTTGACCCACCTAATTATTACACTTCTCTCCTTACCTTTTCTTTCCTACTCTCTATCTTTTTTATTTTTTCCTTACTTTTATTATCCTTCTCTCTTACTTTTGCACTTTTTCCTTGGTCCGCGCGCAAAAGCAAATGTACATAATAAAAAAATGGAGGGAGTACTAATTACTCTTATTATTATTACTCTTATTATTATTATTAGTATTATAAATTTATAATTATTGTTATATATTCTTTTGTTTATTATATCTTTACTCATTATTATTACTATTATTAGTAGGGAGGAGCATGGTTTAGACTGGTGCGGTTTAACCCTTTTTTTTATCTCAATACAAGGTTTATAATTTTCAGTTATCGTTTTATTTTACCACTAGATATTTACTATTATATCATACAAATAAACTATAAAAATTCTAGAAGGTATTAAAAATTACAAAGTTCCTAATAAACTAACATAGTCTCATGTGCGACGTGCCAACTCTCAATCAAAAATCTAGAAGGTAAGAAACGGACGGAGTATTTATTATTTAATATTCATATTATTATTTTTTAAATATTTTTTATATATTTATTACATTCAATTTAATTCAATTTAAATCAAATCCATTCAATTCAATTTAATTCAATTCAATTCAATTCACTTCATTTCAGTTTAATTTAGTTTGGTTCAGCTCCAATCAGTTCAGTTCAGTTCAATTCAGCTCCAGTCAATTCAGTTCAGTTCAACTAGATTTATGCGAAGAGAACATGCCCTAATAGTCTGCTTATGGGATGAAGTCATGATGACATCATCACTGATACACGCGCCTATAAGGCAATTTCATAGGATAATACTATGCATTTATAAAAACGGAGGAAGTATATTTTCAAAACGAAAATCAAAACATTGATTTTTTACCATAATCAGATACATTAAGTTTTAGTTAGAATCATCATAAACCAGGAAATAAATCTTCATAATCCCAAAAAATAGATTTTTTTTTTAAAACCAAATACTTGAATCTTTAAAACAACAGCCATGGTGAAAAGTAAAACCCAACATTAAAAATATTCATTTTAAGAGTACTTTCACAAAAGTAGCTATTCATAATTCTTTTACCAAAATATATTAATACATAAGTTTAGTCAAAATTCAATATCTTTAGCCGCAAAAGGTCTATTATGAACTTCATCTGGAGAGACAAAAAGAGTAATTTTCAAAAATTATTCTTTAGTTTTTCTAGTATACAAGAGCATGATGCAAAGTTGACCGATGTATTAAAAGTAGGAAAAATTGATAGGAATAATCCCACCTTTAGCCGGTCTTCCACCAGTGGTACCACCTTCAATTAATCCAGCAATAATCCTACCTTTGACACCCATATTCTCTCATTGGGCCGTGACCTGTTGGTTACCTACAATAGTGGGTAATCTTCCTAATTACATGATTAATTGCTCATTAGGTTATTTTAAACTTAAAATTTTAATTAATTAATATTTTAAATCAAATTTAATTAAAAATAAAATAAAAAAAGACCTACCCCCTCCCCTTCCCCCACTACTACCACCCAACACCACCACCTCCCCTTCCCCTGCCACCCAACCTTTCTCCTTCCCCTTCCCTGCCACCCAACCTTTCCCCTTCCCCTGCCACCCATCCCCCATCCCTTCCCCTGCCACCCAACCTTTCCCCTTCCCCTGCCACCCAACCCCCATCCCTTCCCCTTCCCCTTCCCCTGCCACACCCCTCCCCGCTACCTCCCCTTCATCTTCCTCCTTAATCACCACAAAACATCACCCCACATCTTCCCCCTCTCCCGCTGCAGGACGAACGACGACAGAACAACCCCAATTTTTTGCGTCGGCATTATTCCCCGCCCCTAACCCTCTGTTTTCTGGGCACGTTTTTCTGGGCACGTTTTTCCGGCAATGACGCGGCGTTCTTAGTTGTCGTGTTCTTCGTTGCCGGTCGCCGGTCGCAGATCAAATTGGAAGAGGGGGAGGGGATGGGGGTGGGGTGGCAGGGGAAGGGGAAGGGGAGGGGATGGGATGGGGTGGGTGGCATGGCTGATTGGCAGCAGTGGGGATGGGGAGGGGATGGGTTTTGGGTTTTTTTTTTTTTAAAAAAAAAGTCAACGGCCATTTTGGCTGGTCAAACAGGTTGTCATAATCTTGTACCAATCAGAGAATATGGGTGTCAAAGGTGGGATTATTGCTGGATTAATTGAAGGTGGTACCACTGGTGGAAGACCGGCCAAAGATGGGATTATTCCTATCAATTTTTCCTTAAAAGTATCATCCTAACAACTTTGTAATTAATGAATGTTCATCTTTAAACATGCACAAATTCTTATATGCGGCTCGCCACACCATTAACTAATAGTCTGATGTTTCTTTTTTGTAATTCATACATATTCCTTCATTCTCCAAACTCACCCAAAACAGTCGGTAACCCCATTCCTTAATAGTCAGTGACCCCCTTCCAAAATAGTCAGTAAGCTTGTCCAAAAAGTCAGTAACCCCTCTTCAAAGAGTTAGTAACGCCTAAACTAATAAGTAACCCCAAACATTTAATAACCCCGTAAATAATAAGTAACTCCCCTAAATAGTCAATAACCCCAGATAACCCCCTAGAATAATTGGTAACCCCTTCTAAACTAGTTATTATGTATACGTCATACGGTTTGTTAGTCGTGCGGCAAGCCGCACACAAGACTTACTGTTAAACATGTGTTTTCTTTCAATATTTTATAACCGCTTAGTAACAAAGGTTAAGAAAAAGGCTTATATACGAACAGTTTATTTACCTTAAACATTTAACATTAGACTATGTTAGTAAAAATTACATATAAATCCGGAGTATGTTTTGTTGTGTAACTCGTGTTAAGTCTTGTGTGGGAAGGAGAAGCTGAAAAATTAGGAATCATTTCATATCTTATTTTATTTTTCAAGTTGAAAGGATTTAGGAGTATTAATTAGAAATTAATAATAATCAAGGATATGATATAGTGTTAGGGTTGCCACTTTCCAAATAATTAATGGGTTATAGGTTCAAAACTCCTTGTTTAGATTTTTAAAACAATACTTTAGGAGCTGATATGTCACTGGAATACGAGATCGGTGTATGATGTGGACTAACAAGTGACGTGGAGGCACAAAAAGGCCAAATAAAAGTGTTACGAAAATTGTTACATGGCGAGATAAAATGGGTTCTCATTCATTTTTTTAATGATAACGATTTATTATTAAAACCACGTACCATATATAAGTGCCTAACAAACCACCTGTGTGTTCTTTTGGTAGAAAACGAAAATTCTTACAAGATGGATTTGTTTGAAATAGCTGCCTTTATATCTTTTTAAAAAGGAGCTTTTATCAATTGACATAGTCTTTCATGCCTAGCTATAAAATTAGAACTTCAACCTATCATTTGCAACAAAATTCATAGCAGAAAGTTAAGTTATTAAAATGAAGTTTGCCATTCTTGAAATTCTCTTATTCTGTTTCTTGCTCTTCCATGGCCTCCATTATTGTCATGCTTTGAAACATTATCGTTTTGAGGTTTGCATGTTCTCTTCGTCTCTTTTAAGTGGCATAGGAGTAGACAATATATAGCCACATTTGTAATGTCATGTGAAACTGTAAACTATCATTGTTTTCTTCTTCTACAAAATTGACAACGGTTTAAAGTAACCTATATTGCGACTTGCAAGATAGTGTCTAATGAGTATTATATATATAAGTTCATAATCTCATATGTCGAAATATATAGATTTTATAACTTTCGACATAATATAGATGTGTTGTATATACATCCATTCTGTTTCAGAAATAATAAGCCTACTTAAATTATATTCTGAAATAACTTATAGTAGGAAATTGTGAAATAATGCAGCTAAAAGAAGAGAAATACACCAAACTCTGCAGCACGAAGAACATCCTTATAGTGAATGGGCAATTTCGGGACCAACTTTGCATGTACAAAGAGGGGATACAATTATCGTGGATGTGGTTAACAAAGGAAACTACAATGTCACTCTCCATTGGTATATCATCTATCTCTCGCTATTCTACTTGTCAAATATTGCACGGGAAAGAAACTATGTTGCTTTTTGGTTATAAATTTAATATGATTAAAGTTTGGACCTATTAAATATTGACTTTTTTGTGGTTAGAAGTAAATTGGTATTTGACATATTGACTTGTTAAATACTACTCCCTCCGTCCCGCAAAATTCTTATCATTTCATTATTTTATATCTCACATATACTCAAGAAGTGGGAAAAACTTTGTGGGACGGAGGGAGTACTAATTAAACTATCATATAGAAAAATTTCAAAACTATAATACTATATTAAATTGATCTACTTGTGGTCAAAAAACTCTTATTTTACGTCTATTTGATGTTTAACGGATAGTCTTAAGTGATATTTAAGGATTTGAAGTGGTTTTATTGGATGCTTTGCCTATTACCTAATCAGCTAATTTGGTAGATTAACGGATAGCCGGTAGTTGTTAGATTGTGTGGATTTCCAATCTTTCTTGGAAAGTTATCTTATTAGGAGCTTTTTCATATTAGATTATTATTCTCAATCGGCCAATGAATTAGGGTTGTTCTCCCCAGCTTATTTTCAGTTGAGTTCAGTTCAGTTCAGTTCAGCTCCAATTAGTTCAGCTCAGTTCAGTTCAGTTCAGTTCAGCTCCATTCTTTTATAACCATTTTATTAAATATTATTATTATTTTGGTCTAATTTATTTTACTAATTACTCTTATTATTATTATTATTTATTTTATATCATTATTATATAGTATTATTATTATTATATTTATATATTATTTTGTTTATTATAGCTTTACTCATTATTATTACTATTATCATTAGGGAGGAACATGGTTTAGGTCAAAAGCACAAACCAATCAAATCACGTCAAAACAATTTATGATACAATTTTGCACGATCCGACCCAATCATTATTTTATTACTAAATATTATTATATTATTAAATCTAATTATTAATATAGTAATATTAATTTACTTCTTAAATATTTTTATTATTATATAATCATCATCAAGTATTAATATATTAATACAAAGACTATAAAATAATTGTTATTAATTTTTATAATCATTAATCATTATTATTATTATTGATAATTTATGATTATTAATATTATTTATTTATAACTATCATTTAAAAATATCCAAAATACTATTATTATTATTCATTATTATTACTTATCATTATAATTTTTTTTTAATATTCATATTATTATTTTTTAAATATTATTTATATATTTATTTAATTCAATTCAGTTCAGTTCAATTCATTTCAATTTAATTCAGTTCAGTTCAGCTCAGCTCCAATCAGTTCAGTTCAGTTTAGTTCAGTTCAGCTGAATTATGGCGAAGAGAACAGGCCCTTATACTAGTCACCAAACACTATTGTCCAATATAGTGTTTAGAGGATAGTTATTGATAAATCAACTGTTTTATTAACTAGCTTAACTTTCTGTATAAGTTGTTTATACTTTGTATATAAGTGTTTAGTAAAATTAACTGACAATTAATAGTTTTTATCTTGTTTAGCCTAGAAAAAATCACATTAGACATGGGCTTAGTTGCCTTAGTATGTTACTTTAAAAAGTAACCTTTTCTTATCACTAATTATAACTTAAGTAACCTTCAATTGATTTAACACAATGTAATCCACATATTAATTGTATAGGAATATACACTTATGTTTTGCATATAAAAAGGATAAAGCCAATACAAATCAAGTAACTACAATAAACTTATTATGTAGAAAAATATAAACAAATTTTTTTCTAATTTAACATAAAGACCATTCTATATTAATAAAATATTACAAAGTGTTGAAAAAAATATTAATCAAATACTAAAAAGTGCTAATAAATATTGATAAGATACTAAAAGGGGTAAAATATCTATAAAATACTAAAAGGTGGTCAAAGTTCTGTACTAAGAAGCATAAAAGTCAAAGTAAGTAAATCAAAAAAGAACGGAGAAGTATTTTAGTTTTTCTATTTTTTTTTCTAGAGCTGTTTTTCTCAACTTGTTATAGAGAAACTTCTTTTTTATATTTGGATCTTGCTATTTTACATCCCTGGGGCGGCATTTAACATTTAATATATTTCCTAAAATGATACTAATTTTGGATATATGTCAAAATCACTGATCAGTAGATGTAATTGTTATTCATGTTAATTTAATAGTTCCATTTTTAGCCACCTTATCCAATGTTTTAGGCGTCTGTTAGCTTTTGCCTTTATATTTTCAAGGAATTATTTTATCTACAACTTTCCATTTCATCATCAATGATAAAAACAAGTAAATACTTGGTGAAGAGAACTTTTGTTGTTTATTTCGAATTGTTTTTGAAATTAGTGTTCAAACTATTGAATAATAGAGCATTAGCAAGTCAAATGGTAGCAATAAAAAACGCATGAAGCGTAAACAAAATCAAACACAGAGATAGATCGACAAAGCTTTGATTTCAAGAAAATAAAGTTCACCTGTATAATAAGCTAAATGATGTAAGATTGAATTGGAATATAAAACAGGCATGGAGTAGGAATGAAGAGAAATCCATGGGGTGATGGGCCAGAATATATAACTCAATGCCCAATACCAGCAGGAGGAAAGTTTAGTCACAAAGTAATATTTACAACAGAAGAAGGCACACTTTGGTGGCATGCTCACAGCAACTGGACTCGAGCTACGGTGTGTGGTGCCATTGTTGTCTACCCTAAGCAGGGAACCAACTATCCTTTCCCCAAACCTTATGCTGAAGTCCCTGTTATCTTAGGGGAGTGGTGGAAGACGGGCATTCAAGAACTTTACTATGCGTTTCGCAGGACAGGAGGAGACCCAAATACTTCTGATGCTTACTTGATCAATGGTCATCCTGGTGACCTATATCCGAGCTCAAATCAAGGTAAGATTTCACCAGCGAACCAAGTTGTAACAAATCATTTTGTTGTAGCGTGGTCTTGTTCTTACATATCTTTGGTAGCTAGAAAAATGAATGACTCTAGATGTTTTGGTGGTTTTTTGTAATTGTAGATACGTTCAAGTTGAGGGTAAATCAAGGAAGAACTTACCTATTACGGATAATCAATGCAGTGATGCAAAATATATCATGTTCTTTGGAATAGCAAACCATAAGCTAACTGTTGTTGGCTCCGATGACAGCTACACTAAGCCATTCACAAGTGATTATGTCGTTATATCTCCTGGCCAAACCATAGATGTCCTTCTTGATGCCAACCAAACTCCCGACCAATACTATATGGCTGCAAAGGCTTACGAACGCACCCCTAATGTACCATTTCCTAATTCCACAACCACAGGCATCATTGAGTATAATGCCAGATACGATACAAACACCTCTCTTCTTTCGCCCATTCTCCCTGCCTTCGATGATATAAATGCTTCTGTAAACTTTACTAACTCCCTGAAGAGTTTAGCTAGTTCGGATCCCCCTATTGAAGTCCCCTTAGACATTACCACAAGGTTGTTCTTCACATTGTCGATCAATACATTCCCGTGTCAGATTGGAAATACTTGTCAAGGACCCAATAATACCCGCCTAGCTTCTAGTGTGAACAACGAAACTTTTGTTAATCCAACCATCGATTTACTTGAAGCTTATTATCATATGGTTGATGTCCACTTCACAACTGATTTTCCCAATAATCCGCCCTTGGCATTTAATTACACAGCTCCAATCCTGCCATTAGAATTCCAAATACCAGAGCATGGAACAAAGGTAAAGGTGTTGGATTATAATGCGACAGTTGAGCTTGTATTTCAAGGAACAAACGTGGTTGCCGGAGCAGATCATCCTATGCACCTTCACGGTTATAGTTTCTACGTTGTTGGATCGGGATTTGGCAACTTTGACAAGGACAAGGATCCTCTGAATTATAATCTTATTGATCCTCCGTATGTCAACACTATTGCAGTCCCGTATAATGGTTGGTCGGCTATTAGATTTAGAGCCGATAATCCAGGTATGCTTATATTCACATCAATTTCATGAAAATCAATTTGTGCTAATATCTAGTTAAACTGAATATCATCAAAAAAAAAATTGTTTTGCTTGATCGACAATGTAGGAGTTTGGTTCATGCACTGTCACTTGGAGCGACATGCTTCGTGGGGCATGGAGATGGCATTCATCGTCAAAAATGGTAAAACACCAGAATCAAGTATCTTGCCTCCACCTCCAGACATGCCGCGATGTTAAAAGATTCAAAGCCTTAAATACAATAGGAAACTCAGCAGGGAACGCTCTGCAGATGGATCCCCTAAGTTAATCAAATCGGATCCATCACTACTGGCTTCGGTCTCCTTTTCCTTTAGAGAGAGCCTCCACCCTATTCAGAAAGTCTACTTAGCCTAGTTTGATAATCTCATTTATTCAATCTCATTGCTTTATTTTTAGGAAATAATTCTTTTTATTCATTTATTTCAAGGCTTCTTTTGGCTCTGTTTTGTATTTCTTAAGTTCATTACCCAGCTAGCGTGATAAGTCATTAGGTTGTATTGTTATGTATTGCTTTACAACTGATAAATTTGGACATGCTTAAAATCCAATCCAAGAATAATGTAATTAAGATGTTTCCCCATCCCCTAGTCATTGCTTACCGAAGAACTAGGTCCGGACTGTAACAGGCTCTCAAATGATTAGAACTCGCATATCTACTAATTTATGATTAGCCGTTTTTCACCCCAAAAAAAAGTTGTTTATTGGTCTCTTTTTTTAGCATCAACGGTAATTGTGGCAAGAAAAATTGAGGTGTAGTGGGATTGTGGGAGAGTAGAAAAAAAGGTTAAGGGGAGAATTTTTAGCAATTGGCCTCTTATTTTAGCATCAACGGTAATTGTGGAAGAAAATTTGAGGTGTTGGGGGACAGTAGAAAAAAAGGTTAAAGGGAGAATTTTTAGCAATTTTTTTACATGTACTTTTTTACAGAAGGAAAATAAAAAGAAAAATGAGAAAATTTAAATCCAGTAATAGAAAGACTCACATGAATGGTTATCGGAGGGTTATAAGATACCGGCGTGACTACTTAGGATCTGGTCTCTTTCGATGAAAAAGGCAGAACTGAACTCAATTGACCTATAAAACTAAATTGGAGTGAAAGGAATACTGAAATATGACACTCAAGGATTATGCAGAGCTCAACTAACCTGAACGGACCACAACTGAAGGTAACTGAAATAGATTAGGCTAAAATGAAAATAAGTTGGGGAGAACAAACCGTAACAAGGTGAAAAGAGGTATTTCAAACTACCCACACATCGTTATGAATTTTGACTTTCTTAAACGTCCTTACGGTTTGGTACTATCTAATTTGTCGCTCTAATTAAGTTTTCAACAACTCACCCAAATAACCGATTTTACGCCTCAAAAAATCTGAGTTTACTAACCTATCTCTAAACTACGCCACTAATTGGGTTGTCGACGCGCCAATCCATTTCACAGGAACTTGAAACTGCCTGCTCGTGTGTTGGGTTGGGTTATTTGAGTAGTACCAAAGCTGAAGACTTGTTGGTTCATTGCTGCTCCATCTTGAACATTCTACTCTTCGCCCTTTTTTCCCCAGCCCAATACTGTTTCAGAATTTCAGAGCTTTATCAGAAGTATGTCATTCTTATCATGCGCAAATTAGATGGTGCAGGGAGGAGCACCATGAGCATGGTGCTCCATGTCCACGTCATCATGTACGTCAGTATGCTCGCAGTGTATATAAGACTTTTGCTAGTGTACAAAATGCTAGCAGGGTATATAGGACTTTTGCTAGTGTACAAAAACTCCCATTGTACATCAACCCCCAAATGTACATTAGACTTATTTATTTTTCTCTCTTCTTCATAATTGGACATTTTGAATTAATTTCCCTAAAACTTTTTCCTCCAAATGTTCCAATTAACTTATATATATGTTCTTTTAAATGACTTTAATGTTCACTATGATTATTAAACATGCTCATTTATTTATTTCAAATGTTCATTGCATAATGATACTCAATTTCAAAAAAAAATTATTCCAATTAACTTTGACACAAAAACTTAATGGTTGAACATATACGTTTAGACAATATACATGTGTATATAATTAGTGAACATATGAATTATGGTATTGTACACATGTGTAAAGTGAGTGAACATTGGTAATTGTACAATAGCTTACATGTAAGTGTACAAAAATCATATTTGAGTGTAGATATATCAAATAATTGATACTTGGACATATATATAATGACATTTGCAAGATAGGGAGTACAAGAATATTATTATTTGACATATGTACACTCATATATGATCTTTTGTACACTTACATGTAAGCTATTGTTCAATTACTATGTTCACTCGCTTTACACATGTGTATAATACCATAATTCATATGTTCACTAATTGTATACACATGTACATTGTCTAAACCTACAATTGATTTGTACACTGACATGTAAGCTATTGCACAATTACCAATGTTTACTCGCTTTACACATGTGTACAATATCATAATTTATATGTTCACTTATTGTATACACATGTACATTGGTGGAGTATGGGGAAGTGGAAAGAAAAATGACAGTAAACCCACCCCTTTGCATTTAATGGTGAACAGTAACTTGTCAAATCAATTACTTTTTGAATTTTATTTTGTACATTGACGGACACTCAATGTACACTGAGCAGCTAGACCAACTTAAAAATCCGTGTTTTATTCTACTTTTCCTGCGTTTTGGATAAGGAGCATCATGCTCATGGTGCTCCTTGGTGTATAATCTACTTATTGCTTATCATGAGTATGCAAGTTCTCCCTCTTCTCCAATCCTTGACATTCATCAATCATTATTATCAGCCTCTCCCACCTGTAGTAATGTTCTCAAACCACCTCGAGGCAAACCGTGACAATTCAAGGGTCTGGTCTGGGTTGTGCTGGGGTATACTAAAAGATCACATGAGGGTTGCCTAATCAATATCGGATATATATATCCATCGCCTCACTTTTTTGGCAGTACATTCCATGAAAATGGCAGTACATTTCATATGTATGGTAGTATATTCTAATATATATGGTAGTACTTTTTTAATGAAAGATTATATGCCAAATACAAACTATATAGTTATATAGCTGTGAAAATATCGATTTTTATATACTACGTTTCTCAATAAATGTACTGTCATTTTCATGGAATGTACAACCATTTTCATGGAATGTACTGCCAAAAAAGTGAGCCGATAGATATATGCATATAACCGATATTGTTTAGGCATTCCTCAAGATCACATAGAGACTTGATACAAATAAAGCTCAGAAGTATAGCAGATATATTGCAGGTAGAGCTGTTACACAAGATACTCCACTTTTCTATACAGATCAATAGAGGTATAATAAACTCAAGCAGCAAATTGTTAACATAAGTTTGCAAATTAATTAAGAGATTTTAAACAAAAGGAAATAAAAAGGGAAGAAATCTGATTGAATTAGAAAGAGAATAATGAACTCTAGCAACTGGTGACGGAAGGAAGACAAGGGGGTTTCTAGGGTAGGTCATTATAATCAGTTACTGATACATGGGTCAAATTTTAATAACTTATTTAGTGTACACCAATAACATATACCAAATTATAGCGACACTTTAGGAATCAGAATAGTTTATTTCTGACCATGTAGAAAAAATAATATCATAAGATGTAGGTAGAATCTCCCAACTTTTTTTTTGAAATACCCACATGAATTTCAAATTTCAAAAAAATTCCAATACACGAATAGACCTTGCAAAAACTGTTCGGCCCCAAAAATAACAAGAACCTAATACAAAAGCTTGAATGTCTATTATAAATTATCTAGAAGATGCAATGGAGGAGTGATTGAGGAGAAAATCTTATGTGATCGGACCCTCCCTTTTATAAAGAATGTCAAGTCACAATTGGTGGGGCATGTGTAAAGACTATGTTTTGCAAAAGCAAGTGCCTGGAAATACAATGTGACTAAGAAACGGTTCCTAATGTTAACTCCTGGTCACATTGCTCCTATAGAATATACTGAAGGCCAGACATTAGTCTCCAAAAAGACTAAAGAAAAGGAGAAAGGGTCTTGTTCTCTGATCCTGTGAACATAATATTTACAAACCTTTAGATGAGGCAAGAGAAAGGATTAAGTTTGTAGTTGGGGACCAAATCATCAGAAGCGGGAAAAACCTTACCTGTCATACGTTATACGACAATAGAAATGCACTTCCCATAAACTAGCTCAAGGAGAGGAGAGTCATTGTCCTATATAAACCACACACCAACCTCTCATACGGTCGATGTGAGATCCTTTCCCTGGGATCAATCAGTCCATAACATTCACCCCCGATAAGGACCAACGTCCTCATTGATCGCGGCTGGCTGGTTCTAGATCAGCACTCCCAAGTTTGGCTCCGATACCATTTGTTATAGGACAAAATTAATACACTTCCCTAACAGTAGCTCAAGGGGAGGAGAGCCCATTGTCCATAGAAACCACACACCTATCTCCCATACAGTCGATGTGAGATCCTTTTCCTAGGATCAGTCCATAACATTTGTTATAGGATAATAGAAATGCACTTCCTGAAAGCTAGCTTAAGAGGAGGAGAGCCCATTGTCCTATATAAACCACACACCAACCTCCCATACGGTGGATGTGGATCCTTTCCTGGGATCAGTCCATAACATCCCCCCATAAGGACCAACTTCCTCGTTGGTCACGGCTCGCTGTAGCGTTTGGCTCAAATACCATTTGTTATAGGATAATAGGAATGCACTTCTCAAAAGCTAGCTCAAGGGGATGAGAGTCCATTGACCTATATAAACCACACACCAACCTCCCATACGATCGATGTGGGATCCTTTCCCTAGGATTAGTCCATAACAGCATTTGAGCCTCATATGGTGGGGGTGGTAAAGAAGTTCATAAGCTTACGTAAAGGTTCTCTCACATTGATTTGCTTGAGACGAGAGTGAAACTACATCGAAGGTCTAGTCATATGAGAAAGTTCGGACTCTACTGGAAGTGGTAGTGTAATTATGTGCATAATCCTAAGGGTAAAATTTAGTTTGGTTGGCAACACCAAGAACACCAGCTGACTTTTCACATTGTCCATGAACAGTTCATTCATTGTTCTCTTCAAAATACATCGAGTTTTGATAATTTATTAACTATAGTGTATAGTCTGCATAAAGTTGCTTTCGGGCTTCCTAGTTGAATTTGAAAGAGAACAATCCCTCATGAATTGTGGTCTTCGGTCTAGTCCTCAAAAAATAACGATTCCGGTTTTTGATTCAATCCGGTCCAAAATCGGAAATTTTCGATCTGGACCGAAAACCCATATAAAGATACATGATTATTTGGGGGTCAATAAACAATAGTGAAATTGCCCAAAACATTTACTTTTATGTGCCACTAGTCACTTATGTATATTTCGAAATGGATATAGAATTAAAAGTATACTACAAGGTCAGGAATGTTTAAAAATAGAAGAAATATTTCATACAAAATGAATAATCATACGAACCGGTCCAAAATCGGACGAGACCAGAATTTTCCAGACCAGTGCAGTCTTGGGTCCGCAAAAAAGTTGTGATTACCTACGCATACCCTTAGTCAGGGTAGATATTTGGTGTCAGCACGCTTCAGTTCCTCAGGCTTCACTTCCTGGGCCTTGGCTCATTCTTGAGATTTTAACTCAATTTAGTATACTCATGATAGGGTCAATGGTGCTATACCGAGTAATTTTAAGGCCATTGATCTCAATAATTGTGTAGTCTTTTGCGTAGAGGAATTTAGAAAAGTGTAGTGTTGCTACTATATTCCGGGCCAAGGTGATAGGAGATTTCTGGTAGGATCAATAGGGTTTTGGGTAATGCAGAATGGTTTCAAGTTTAATGATGTAACAACTGAGAATCTTAACCCTAGTCAGTCTAATCATGCTCCTATGGTTGTTCACTATGTCATGGAAAGGTTAGACCATTTAGATTTCTGAATTATTTGGATTCTCATGATCCGTTCATGGATGTTGCGGGCAGTATTAGAGCTCATCTGGGTTTGGTATGTTTAGGGTTTGAACAAAGTTGAAATCTCTAAAAGCTGATTTGAGTTATGATTGTCTCAGGTAGAGTCCTATTGCTAGTCTAGGTGATGCACAACTTCAACTTGACATGTCCAATACCCTTCTCCAAGGAAGATATGTTGTCAAAGGAGAATACGGGTGGCCTTTTGTAGAAGATAGTATCTTAAAGCAGAAATCTAGAAGTGATTCTAATCACAAGTTTTTCAGAGAAATGTACATATAAGATCAACATCTTATATAATAGTGTTGATAACAAGATGGTTGAGCCTCAAAATATTTATGCCGCCGCCAGCTTTATCACAATCTTCTTGGGTCTTTCACTAAGGTTCTTGTTGATCTTGATCTGCCCACCATTAGAAGGGTACTAGACTTAGCCATTTGGCTTGTGATACTTTTCTATTCTGGGTAATAGAAGGCCCTCTAAACCCTTTCAGGCTAAGAAAGGGCTTACGCAAGGTGATCCAATTTTCCCTTTCCTTTTTGCCTTAGGAATGGAGTATTTACCAAGATGTTTTGTTAGTCTGGCTTAGATTCCAGATTTTACCTTCCCCCCTAATTTTGAAAAAATCCGTATCACTCATCTGTTTTTTGCAAATGATCTCCTCATGTTCTATAGAGAGGATCTTGTTCCAGTTTGCCTACTTTATTATGCTTTTGAAGTAGATATCGATAAAAGTAGTGTAAATTTTGCAGGTATATCTTATGAGCTTCAAAATGGAAATCAAGCCCTCCTTCCTATTCCTCAAGGTAGCCTTCCTTTTAGGTATCTTGGGCTCAACTTCCCTTGAAAAAGCTCTCCTGTAGCCAATGTAACCTCTTATTGAGAAGCTTGTTGCCTTGTTGGTAGAGTTAGATCTTGGACTCCGAAAAAGCTCTCTTATGCTTAGAGGCTTCAGCTTATCAAGAGTGAGTCGTTTGGGTCCAAGCTTTTTGGTCTCATATTATCATTCTGCTAAAAAAAATAGAACGTTTCTGTGAACAGGTGATGTGAATCAGTCTACTACGGCTTTGTAAAAGTACTCGGGCTAGCATTGGAACAAAGCTCTGTGTGTAAGCTCCTCTGGGCTTTGTCTTATAACCAAGATAAAATGCGGGTCAAATGGATCCATGACTATTATATGAAGAGGCAACAGTTGACAGTCTAATTTCTCTTGAATGATGAAGAAGATTATGGGTTGTAGACGGGGGTAGGCCACTCGACCTGGGAGGTGGCTGGTATGGTTCATGATAAGTTTTCCATCACAGACTGCAAATGTACCACTCCTGCAGTTGATGTTCTTTAGAAGAGACTCGTGTAATAACAAGGTTTTTCCTAGAAGCTTGTTTATCTAATGGCTTGCTCTGCCCAATAGGCTTAATACCCTCAAAAGTTAACGAGTTCTTGGTATTCTGGTTTAGGTCTTCTCTGTCCAATGCTGACACTGAGTCAAACCATCTTTACTTTGAAGTGCCAATATGGTTCTAGTATATGGGAAACGGTGTCACAGGAAGACTAATATGAAGTCCAGTTGCATGGGCGTTCTGTTCACAAAGACCCTATATTGCATGCATCTGGCAGAGAAATAAGCAGGTGTTTGAGAAGAAGCGTGCTCCTGATGACGTAACTTTCAGAGACGCTGTGTTTAGAGCTTTCATGTAGAGTCCCTGAAGCTGCTCCCCGAAGAGACCAAGATTTATCTGCTGATGTTGCTTGCTTGGTCTGTTTCGTGTTTGCGGATCTGGTCTAGTGATCTAGCTTTCCTGACTTAGATAGCAGCTAGGTTCAGTAGTGTTATTTTGGTGTTGGCTTGTAGCTTTTAAGTTGTTTCTCGTGTATGCACATGAAGATTAGTTCATTACAACCCTTCCTAGAAGATGGACTTTGAGATAGACTGTCGTAATATCAGATCCACTAGTTGTGAGTTTGCTGTGGGCAGATGTAAGTTGTAAAGTAATCTCTTTTTGGTTTGCAATAAAATTTTGCTTGCCAAAAAAAATTATCTAGAAGATGCATGTCAAACTTTGAAATAGATGGACAAATCGAAACCGGACAGACCCACTAAAAATAGCCTTTACAACTAGACAGTAGACATGACACGTCTAACCTGACAAGACGACCCATTCTCGAACTATATTTGCATAAACAAATTTCAATAGCCGGAATCAATTCAACCCAACACAACCTGAACAAACCGGTTGCTCACTCGAGTTGACTCGAGTATTTGACCTAACCCAATCTAAACCAACCGTTTTCCACCTCTAGTTAAAAGGGGCATGTGCCCCTCAAGTTGTAGTATACTCTCAGTCTCTCCAAATCAGTATGCGACTATGCGCTATGGTTAGAGGTGGTAAACGGCTTATATAGGGTCATGTAAAGTTTGTGCCGGGGTTCACATGGTGCGTCCTCTAACTCTAACCGGACCCATTTACTTAAATGGGTCAAGAATCCTTAACACAATTGTTTATTAAACGTGTCGAGTTCGAATTGACCCTTTCATCACTTTATCTCATATATTTGATATTCTCAATTCATTTTTTTAGGTTTGGTTATCCAATTTCATGTGGTTGTTAATAGTGTATGATAGTAAATGTCAAATGAGCTATATTCAAAATTCAAAGAACGAAGATCAGATATAATAAGGAAAACTTTAAACTATTAATTCGTGTAGATATACAGGTTGTCGTGTCGAGTAGGGGTTCTACAAATTCAACCCTAACCCACCCGTTTGATAAACGGGTCGTGTTAAACCCATTAATTTAGGGTCGGGACGGGTCAACTTTTGCCACCTCTAGTTATGGCTACTAGTTTTTTTCTAAATGTATTAGCTACGCAATCTCCACTCAAGCTTCATTGCCCACTTCATTATGCCACCAAAATTTACAGTGGCAAATGCTCTATATTGATGCAACAATCTAATATATCACCAAAGCACTGAGCATGTACAAACATAATCATGAAGGGTTCCACCATCAAAAATTTATTTACTTCAACCTCCCAAGCCATAGTAGATCAATGTTTAAGATCAGATACAGGAGATTATATGAGAGTTTAGAAAATCATAATAAGCACAATTACTGCCAAGATAACCAGGCATAAGCGATATCAGACAAGTATTTTCTATATATACACAGGAACTTGGAGGATTTAGATTTCTCAAAGCAATGAAATGAACCCTGCTAAATAGTTAAGATGATAATGGGAACAATTTTGTATAAATCAAAAAGAAGAATTTAAGAAGTACAAGAGTACAAGTTCCCTACAGTATATTATAGTGACAACTAAACCAGCATATTATAAGAAAAAGAACTTTAAACTTATATATTACATAAAAAAGAAAACAGACTAGAGTTAGTAAGAGAGATGGGAAATGGAAGATTGCTATGTACTAACCCGAGGTAAAACAATCTTGATATTTTTCGCTAAAGTACTTTCTCAATTGAAAGCATTGGTAACAGAATAAAGGAAATCCAAGAATCCGGTACCTTTAAGAAGGCCCTTACCCGTTAGAAGTTCGAAATCTAATAATAAAAGAAAGCCAATGACAGCCGCCTTTCCATTAATTACTTCATTCTTCGACGTGAAACCAAATCCTTCTGAACTTTCATCAACCACCATTTTCACCTGCATATCACATTGAAAAATGTATCAAAGTAAAGTAGGATATGTGCCAGAAGGGACACAATAGAGAGTGATTGAACCATTCGTGTTTGTAGTTAGTTGATATTATTTCTTCAAGGTTGAATATTCTTTATGATACTGGACCAAGTCAGGAGTATCATGGATTAATCTGAGGTTGTGTTTGGTTGGAAGAAAGACTGTTTCACGGAAAACTAATTTGGTTTTTAAAGGATAGAAATAAATTCAATTCAAAATGATTACTTCCAAATCAAATACAGCTTTAATTTCCTAGCTCACATCTGCCCTGTATTTGTGTATAGCACATATGTAAAAAAAAATACAGTAGCGTTTACCTCCTCTACATTGACATCAGTAGCTGTTATTCCAGGTTGAGCCTTTCCACTAAAGACAATCTCGGCAGAAGCGTCTTTATATGAAGTAACACCCATGCTGATATAGATATTTTGATCATCAGTTTTTACAGGATAGACATACAATGTCCTCAGAGACGGGGTGAGAACTCTCAGCACTGGGTTATTTGGATACCATTCCTTGATTTCTCCAGTTCGAAGATCAAATGTACTCTCAGTTGTAGGGCAGATTATGCAGCCATCCTGTCATAAAAGGGGGAGAAAACAACATAAGTAAACTGCATAACATTCAGGAAACAACATTACATAAAGGTAAGATGACTACGCGCATTTGGATGCAGCATCAACAGTTCAATATATTCTCAGTGATTAAGTCGTTACTCGGAAACTACAGACTATTTAACTTCTAAAAAATAGAAAAAAGTAGGGAAGAAAGGGAACCACAAGTCCACAACTACTACTTGACACAAAAGACAAGAAGCAAACTTTAGCAAATATGATGCAATTAATATGCAACTTCTATAATTGGAAGATGACCCAATAAAATACGGTAAAACAATTCAACGAATAAGTACTAAATAAATTGAAAAAATATTCTTAAGGAGTGGTTGGCAATTTGGCATGCGATTCCGGAGATTTTCTTTTTCCTCCCAAATTCCTCCAATTTTAGGAGGAAAGAAAATAAGGTGGCGTTTGGTTCGCAAAGAGAAAAGGGAATGGAATCAAAAAAGGGGTAGAAGGGGAAAGGAAACCCAAACTCTTACCTGTAAAAGGTTGTTTGGTAAGGTTTTTTTTGTCCCACCCCTCTTGCTCTTCTCACCATAACACCACCCTCCCCTCACGCCGGCGCATAATAATCTGGTTCGCATGAACCAAATCCCATCAAAATCGTCGCAAATTGATCATCCCCCATCATCGCATGAACCCAAAGCCCATCATCGCATGAACCCAAAGCCCATCATCGCTTCATCAACTCCCTCAGATCTGGAGTTTTTGGGCGGTTATGAAGGGTTTTTGAGGGTAATCTGGGCGTTTTTGAAAGGTCGACGGGGTTGTTTGCGGTTGTGGGTGGGGTTTTTATGAAGGGTTGCGGTGGCGGCTCTGGGTGAGGGGTTTTTGAAGGGTAGGGGTGGTTTCCAACTACGGGTGAAGGGTTTTTGAAGGATAGTGGTGGTTGACGGCGATGGATGGGGGTTTTTATTTGGGTTGTGGTGGTTGTTCGGTTCTAGGTGGTTTTTTTGAAGGGTTACAGTGGTTTCCGGCGAAGATACCAGCGATAGCGTGGTCGGCGGTGGGTTAGACGTGGTCGGAGTTGGGGCTAGGGTTCAAGGTGGTGGCCGTTGGTGAGCTTGGAGTTCAATGTGGTGGTCAATGGGTGGTCAAGGGGGGTCTCCCTTACCCCCATTTGAAAGTGGAGGGGGGTTGGGGAATCAACTTAGAGTAGTTTAGGGGTTAGTAAAAAGAAAAGATGGTAAAGAGAATTAGAAAAATGGTAAAACAAACAACAACAAAGGGAATTGGGGCTTTCCTTTCCCTTTCCCTTTCTTGAAACCTCCAATCCAAACGCCCCCAAGAGATTTTCTAGGTTTTCCTTCCTATCATTTCCTATCAAATCCTTTATAATTGTTATACCGAACAATAGAAAACCTCTTTTTTCCTTTCCCAACCTTTCTTTTCCGTCCAGTTCCTCCCAACCAAACACAATGTAACACTATCCGAGTCAAATTCTTACTATTATATCATTATCAAAAGCCCCTATACGCATACCAAAAACCAATGAAAAGTGTGCCCAAAACCTAACATGATGTTTATTCGACCGTCAACGGAGTAGATTTTGTGATAATCAAAGCGCCACAAATGTCCACATATAGAGAGCCACATTTAGATCGAAAAGCATTCAACTGTCATTAAATTCCTCCCCAATCATAATCACACCGATAAAACTTACTACTAGTAACAACTTTTATCATTCTTCGGTTTCCATTTTTTTATGAGGATCACCTCAATGAGTCCAAGTACAAATCCAATACAAACCACACTCTAAATGGATCCTCCACTAGGTAACGACGCCCTGAATTTTGTTTTTCGAGTATCAATCGTGCACAATTCCGTGTAAATTAATTTCAGGATAATATCAGAATTACAAGCAAAAAACATACAAAAGGAAATCTTTGGCCAAAAGACGCTATAAAGTTAAACTCAAGTCCATCAAATGAAAAAACTACCAACCACAAACATCACACTTTAACCAACATGAAAATAGATTGTAAGCAAATGAACAATCGTGAAACAGTATACTCCAACTAAGAGCCCACTCCCCTTCAATTTATTTTTAGTCCTTATCAGAAATACCAAGTACACATAAATCCGAATAAATACTAATACGTACTTTCGTATCAATTTATTTGCTATATATTGCCTTTGAGTACTATTCACATAGCAACTTCGACCGTCTTTGAGTTTATATACAAACATAACGTGGTACTTGTTTGATTCAGCTCAAAATACACTTTCCAAATATATAATTTTTTTTCTATACCTAATTTGAGATATTAATCTTTCAAGTTGTACGTTGAAAATTGTGAAAACGAGTAACATAAAATGATATGGAGGGAGTATTTATATAAGTAGTAATAAATTCAGATAAATACTAATAACATCTAAACCTCTCTCATCTAAGGTTTGAGCAGTTCTGAATCTTCTGATTAGTGTACTAATAACAGATCATAACTACTACTATAGATAACTGCTACCCGACATCTAACAGCTACCCTTACCACTAATAGTTACTTCCACAGCTATTATTGCCGAACAGAATCTGGTGTAGTAATAAGTTCCAATAGGTTCGGATAAGTTGGTTTTTCTAACGTTGTATGTCGAAAAATGTCAAAAAGCAAATGTAGCAAATAAAATAAGGCGGATAGATAATTTACAAGTACTAATAAATTGAGATAAAATACTAATAACATTTGACCCTCTCTCTTGTAAGTTTGAGCATTTCCCATTAGTGCACTAATATAGAGTTACGTACTTTGACAGCTAACAGATCACAACTACTAATAGTTACCCCGACATCTAACTATCTACCTCGACATCTATTGTTGCCGAGTAGACCCTGGACCTGGTGTACTAATAAGTTAAAATAGGTTCAGATAAGTTGATAAATAAATAAAAAAGGGGTTCCAATTGAAAGAGTTAAGAGAGGGGTGAGTGACCTGGGTAAGTTTGGCATTGATCAAACCCTCAGAGTAAGCACCTTCAGCAGGGGACCTATTCTCAATAGCAAAAACAGCATCTTTATACCAAAGCAGCAATATATTTTCACCATCTTGAATGATAACCCTTCTCTCTCCTCTAGGCAACGCCGCTAATGGCACCACCGGCACCCAGTTTTTGCCACCGCCATCCGACGTTGGAGCCACCGAGACTTCCGCCGCCTTGCACCCCACAATTCTCTTCAAACTTATCAAATTCCGGCTATATTTAGAGGTGGGAAAAAAGTGAGAGTTTAGAATGGGTAGAGAGCATTTGGAAGAGGAAGAGGAGAGAGAGAGGAAAGTGGAGATGGATTTGAAGGGTGTGGTAGTGGTGGCAGCCATTGAAGCTGAGAGGAGGGGGGATGATGGCAAGACAGGTAGAAGATGGAGATGGAAAGAGAGGTTGGAAAGACAGAATTTGAATTCTCCATGGCCACAAGTAGTGGATAACTAAAGTTTAGTTGATTTCGTATTTTTACTACAAACCACACTTGGTTTTCTGGAAATCTGATACCGTCATTTTTTTTATTTGTTTTTGGAAGGTAATGTGGTGGTCCTCTGATCAGATCTCAACTAGCACAGTTTCTTGATCTGGTGTTTGTAGGGCTCGACATTTGAGAGCAGGGGGGAATGGTAAGAGATTTCCACCCCCAAATGCCCCTAGTGGGATTTGATCCATGACCTTCAAGTCATGAGATCAAACCTTTACCACTAGACCAAGCCAAGCTTGGTAATCTGATACCGTCATTTGTCAACCGTTTTACTACATCAATTTGAGTTTTGAGAATACTATTCGAATTTAGCTCCAAATATACTTTAAAATAAGATTAACGAAAATTTGAAAAAAAAAATCCTTATAAACTTTACACCTTTTAAGCAAAATAATCAATTACTTTTCTTTTTTAAATTTAACCACTATTAATTTCCTAAATTTTGTGAAACACCACTACTTAATACCTAGCTTCTGTTAATAATTTCATTTGGGGAAAGCCCACCCCTATTTTCCCATGCAATTATTATTTGAAATACCCCTCAGTAATTATCTTTACATCATCTTCCCAAAACCCCTCTTTCTCTCTCTTCTACTCTGTTAGTTCTCATAGTAAAACGCCCAAATTCAACATAGATTCTCTTGCTGAGCTTAGTGACATTAATGTTTTTTCGTCAAAGGAGAAACGTGAACGCAGACATAGGAGGTATGGATGAGAAAGCTAAACGCGTGTGGAAAATCAAGCAAGAAAGGGGAAAAAATAAGGTAAATTTTTGTTGTTGTTTTCTATTGTTTAATTCATTCTTTCTTCCTTAATCTATTCTTATGAATTCATTGTTAATTGGTTGACGATTTGTTTATTCCATCAACTATGTTAAAATCTGGGCACTTTTTACTCCAAATTTCAAAATTAGGGTTTTGTCTTGGCTCATATTTTAGTAACAATTTCTTACCCTAATTGTGATTAATGCCTAATTACACTTGCTGCTGGTTTATCGTAGGAAAATCCCTGAATTTGTGAGCTTAAATGTTTTACTAGGCCCCCCAAACGGAATTCTTAACAAATCCGTCAAATAGTGGAGCTTTACAAATTAGAAAATTTATAGTGGTTAAATTCAAAAAAAAGTATTTGGTGGTTATTTTCAAAAAGTGCAAAGTTTTTGGTTGTTTTTCACAAATTTTCCTAAGATTAATTCTATATAATTGCTCCTATCAAAAAAAGTTATATAATTGCTCTTTGTGTCTCAATTTATTTCAATTTCTATTCTTTTATAGTTTTCAAGATGCAATTTTAAAAACTAATGTCACAAATTTGGTATTAAAAAAATTACAAAAATCATATATTTGGAAAGTACACAATGAGACAAATCAAACAATATCTCTCATGAGCATGTTTTCCATTACGTATATAAACTCAAACACAGACAAAGTGGCAAAATGAATAGTATTCAAAGTCAATATGTAGCAAATAAATTGGGACGGAGGGAGTATCTTGTTATTATGTAGGCGTAATTATTATTGGGTATCCTCTTTGATGGGTAATTGAAAATAGGCCAATAATCAACCCCAAAATTAGGTATCTAGAAACAAGGTATCAAAATTTACCAAATTAAGGTAAAAAAAAAAAGTATTCTTTTGGCACATATTTAGAAAATTAGGCTATAACCCAATTCAAAAATTAGGTTTTTTCAAATTGGGCATGAATTTTACCGAATCAAATCCTATGGTACCGACTACTGAGTTGTTAACGCATATTGTTTTGGTAGATAGTTGAAAATAACTTGATTATGATAAAACCCAAAAAATAGAGATTTGCAAATCGGGTTCGAATTTTTCCCGATTAGATGCCCATTAACGTCCGAATAGATACCCAACTAACTTTAACTCCACTTAACTATATTTTGACTAACGCATAAAGAATAAGAAGGGGTCAAAGTGAAGAATATGAGTAGTGTTAAAAGTCAATATGATACAACTAAAAAACGGCGGTAGTATATAACAAAAAAAGTGTGAAGTATCTTAAGATATACAACAAACACTTTAACTTACAATCATTGAATAAGTCTTTTGGTAGACATACTATCCACATTATGGATAAACCACAATAAAATCAAAAGATTTTAACTTCATTTTAATTGAAACTTAAAATTTTCAGTGTACGGTTTTAATTTAATACTGTAAGATGTGAAAATAGTAAAATCTTGATCTTTTAAGTTCAATTTTAGAGCTTCAACTTAAAATTCTATAAGGTCCATATATGTTTCTATCTATAGATCGTCTAACGCAATTTTTTAAAATTATCACAAAAAATAATAAATTAATATAATCTTATGCCATTATATATAAATTGTTCATCGCAATTGATTCAAATCTGCAATTCCTGCCAAACCCACAGAAAAAAAACATTGAGCAAAAAATATATTGTATCTCAGGTTGACATAACTGATAGATATATAGCTAAGGTATATACTAGGGGATGAATTAGGGTCCGTTCTTTTCAAATTATTTTTTCTTATTCTTACTTGTCTGAACTTAGGGTCCGTACTTTTCAATATATTTCTGCTTATCGGAACTAATCTGAACTTATTTGAAATTATTGTAAATTATCTGAACTTATTAGACCTTATTAGACCTTATTCGACCTTATTCGACCTTATTCGACCTTATTCGACCTTATACGACGTTATTATACGTTATTCGACCTTATTATACCTTATTCGGCCTTCTTATTCGGCCTTATTATATGAGACCTAATTAGACCTTATTCCACCTTATTAGACCTTATCTGAATTAATCTGGACTTATCTAAACTTATTTAAACTTATAAGGACTGAAAATAAGTTGAAAAGAACTGACCCTTTGAGAGTCATAGGGAACCTTCCCAGTTTATGTTCGATTAGATGTTTAGTGCTCGATTTTGGTTTATAACTTTTTTTTTTGCTAAAGTCCAAATTAGGCTTTGCGGACGTCAAAATTTGGCCTCTGGTCCGGGGAGCGCCCGATGATAAACTGCTTATAATTTACAATCTAATGTCCAAAACGAGCTAATCGATAGAATTGGAGTACGAGCATGAATAAAGTGAATTATCAAAACATCTTCAATAAAAGCTTAAAAGAATGTTTTAATTTCAAAACCCTATTTAATAGCCCAATATATTTTTGACAAATGATTTAATTGTTTTTAATGTTTTTATATTATTAATAATTAAAATTTTATTTAATTATATATGATATATTTAAATATATTATTTATTAGTTAAAGATATACAATTATTAAAAGAATGTAAAAGAAAAACATTTTAAATCTTACAAAAATCGGAAGATAGATCAAAATCACTCGTTCTGATTTACTTATAATTTTTGTATAATGCCTAAGCAACCCAATAAAGTGAATTATCAAAATATATTTAATGAAATCCCAAAGGAATAATTTAACTTCCATAACCCAATTTAAAAGCCCAAACTATTTTTGAATAATAATTTAATTGTTTTTAATGTATTTAATTTTATTAATAATCAAAATATATTTAATTTATACTGTTTATTAGTTAAAGATATACCTTTATCAATAAAATTTAAAGATAAATCATTTTTAATCTTTTAAAATCCGGAAGATAGATTAGAATCACACATTCTAATCTTATCTTATCTATTGGCAGATGGATAAGCAACAATCCGCCAAAAAGATGACACGCGACGCTAATGTGCCAACATATGTAGGTCTCTCGCCATTGCATGAGTAGTGAGAGTCTGTCATCCATGTATGTGTGTCATCTTCTTTGGAATATTCCTTTTTATCCGACTTTTATCTATTATCATTAGTTGAGATCAATCTGTTAGCTCGTTTAAAACCGTCGTTCTGTACAACTTCTTCGCTCATAAATAGAGGTGCCCAAATTGCTTTTGAAAATCAGATTTGGTAAATCTCATGCTTTCCCACTTAGTTTTAATTACTTTTTATTCTTGTCCTTTTCCCCCACAAGTCTGAGGACGCATTCATTGTAATCCTCCATAATTTTGAGTTATTTAATTAAATAGTTTTAATCATTTTTTAAGTATTAAAGCTATTTAAAATTAGTATTTTCATGACAAAGGGTATTTTAGTAATTTTAACAAGACGTGTATTTTGGTAATTTTATCATTAAGGGTATTTTGGTCAAAAATAGTCTTCATGAGGTTTTAAGCATTAGTTTGTTTTGGACTTTGTCTAGCAGTAAAGGTTTTCAAGTTTTATGATTTAAAAGGGTTTTTAGAGCGTTTTAAAATAAAAATCAGATTTACTATTATTTGGAGGCTGATTTTTGTTTATTAGTGCCTTAAATTATTTGTTGCTAAGTACTCTCTCCGTTTTTTTAATAGCGACGTTTGTCTTTTGGCGCGGAACAAGGAGAAAGTGCAAAAGTAAGAGAGAATGATGGAAAAAGTAGGAAAAAGTGAAAAAGTTGGAGAGAAGGAGAGAAAAAGTATAAGAGAAGTGTAATAATTAGGTGAACCATCCTACCATTTATAGTAAAAGGTAGAAGTGTCCCAATTAAATAAAAAAACACTCCTAAATGGCAAAATTTTCCTATTAAAAAAACAGAGGGAGTACTAATTATTAGTACTTTGTGATTGATATGTTCCAAGCATTATAAAAGCAATTGAGGATATTGTTTGGTAATCTCTGTGTAGTAGTATGGTACATACACTTTGACATCTGACCTTAGTGGTTTTTAAGGATTATTTGTTGAGCATTATGCCTTATGATTGTTTGAGGTTTATGTTGTGAACATAGAAAGGAGACTAGGAATGAAACTTTTGAGTTATCATATGAGAATTATGTTATTGATGATTATTTCTTTTGAGCATGATTAAAGTTTATTTAAAGTTATTCTTGAAGCTATGGCTTTTATGAGTATTTATTGAGCAAGGTCTCACGATAATTTATTTTATTGAGCAAGATTTCACTTAGAAGTTAAAGCTATTGAGCAAGGTCTAACTAGTAGTTAAAATTATTGGGCAAGGTCCCACAAGTAATTAAATCATTGAGCAAGGACTCAATTAATTGGATCATGGATCCTTAAGAAAGAAAGATAAAACTCAGGGAGTCATTTAAGTAAGAAGTTGAGCAAGGGCTCAGAAGAATAAGAATTGAGTTTATTTGTGGTACTTATTTGTTCTCATTTGTTAAAGAGAAAGATAAGGAAAGAATTTATATGCTTATGTGTTGTTAGTCGTGTGTGTCTCACATGTCGGACTTTTGGCAATAAAACTCTTGGGTAGGATCCCCAAAAGTATTGAACCTAAGGGGGAGGGTTAGTGTGGAACTACGCTCTTGCATTGCATATAGCATGAAGATGCTATTGCTTTTATTTTATCAAGATAGCGTATGGAATTCCAAGTTATCAAGAACATTTTCGAGTGGATTAGGTGTCACTCATAGTATCTCTATCGAGATTTTGAGTCTAGGGGCTCACTCTAACCCTCTCTCTCATTTCACTAACAAGTGTGTACTTCTCGAGTCAAGTTATTTAAATTTCATGGAACTTTATTTTATTAGTAAGAGATGTGGATCGCTTACACATGAAATAGTAGCCCGTATAACTCCAAGTGGAGGATGGTGCCCGTTCATTGCCAATATATTAAAAGAATGAATTTAGTCAATTTAGTTATTTGTTGTCTCATTTAGAACCATAAGAAGAGCAAGTCGAAGTATTTGAGGATTGCATGATTATTTATTGCATTAACTTCGTAGTTTTATGTACTCAACGTTGTTGATGTATGTGTTTTGTTTGCCTTTTTTGTTATTGTTTTACCTCAATGACCTGTGACGACCCATTCATGTATGTGTTTGTGAATGGCGAGTAGATCTTAGAGGATGAGTTTTAGGTACATGTGTTGTTGTGCATGGGAATCATGCGCATTCGGATGAGAATTTTGGTGAATAAACACTTATTTCAACAAAGTTACGTTGTTACGTTTGTTTTGAATAAGGAACTATTAAGGGGTAGTTGAGTTGTTGACTCAATTATTGGATTTCATATTTCGGTTTTATTAAAGTATTTCAAATTATATTTTGAAAGACTTCCGCTGTATTCTCTTATTTGCTCGTATTATCAAGCGTGGCATAACATTTCCGCAATTTCCCTGTTTTATAGAGGTTTGTTAAAGGAGGGATTACGGGGGCGTTACATTCGTGACCAAACCTGAAAGGCTAATTGGCAATTTCATGAAGGCCAAAATTCTACATTGAAAGTGTTGTTTAATATTGATTGATCTTTATTATTTGGCAATTTACTTTTAATTTTTTTTATCTCATTAACTCACATACTAAAGGCGTAAAAAAATAACTTTATCACTAATTTAGACAATAATTTGGATAAATTGGTTATTTGATTGTTAAGCACCCTAAAACTGAATTAATTGCACTTGGTATAAAGTATAATTTTTCCCCCTAAAAACCAACTTTTAAGTATTATTTGTAATCATACTATTATCTGCAGGTTTATTTGAACCGAACATGCATTATTAATATGAGAAAATAAATAAATTAGAGACCGTCACACAGGCTATTACAACGACTCTGTCACAACAATACCATCGCCCCAAATCCATCTTTGTCACAAAACCGGTTGGAGTCATCCCCATTAGGCTACGAGGCGTAATCATTTAGTTTTAGTTTCATGTCTTTAGTGGATCCCACATGACTAAATACGATGTGATTTGTGAATATATCCCATCATAAATATTCGTTAGCCACTTCTTGTTTTGTCTTTTAATAAAGAAATTTGCTAGTAGTTTCTCACTGTTCTCATGACTTTCGCACCTCTAAGAAAGATCCACATGTGGTTAGCGTCCATCTTTCCTTTCCTTGTAAAAGGGATACTTGCCTATAGGCTTTATGAGGTGATTTTTGGGCCATGGGCCTCCCCTAATTTTGCCTCTATGCATATGAAAAACAAAATGAAAAATATGAAACCATGAGTATATGAAAGTTATACTTCCCCGTTTTCTAAAATTGCAATATGTTGACTTCAATATTTTTCAATGCACAATATTGCCCATTAGTATCACATTAGTATCATTGATCACATCTTGATAAAAAATTATAAAAGATAATATATTAATATAAATGTTGAGATGAATCCAATAACATACTACATGATAGCTTTTATTTTTATATATTAGTCAAAAACTATGATTTAAGTGTGACATATGCATAGTATAAAATTCAAACTGTTACAATTTTGGGAAAAAGCTAAGAAGTATGATATTTGGTCAATTATGATTGTATTGCACTACAATGAGATAAGTTTCTATGATTAAGCCATTAAAGATGCCAATATCATAAAAAATCTATAATAGGTTAGAATATATTTCTCCATCATATACACACATGCATATGGGTTATATTGAAATATATGGGTGTAAATGATGAATAATACAATTTTAATTGAAACTAGTAAAAGGCACGTGCATTGCACGTGTCTTATATGTTAGTTCGTTATTATAAATGAGTTTACACACTTATATTTTGAAAAAAATGTATTGGCAACATAACATGAATAAGAAATAAAAAAATAGACATTATTGACATTCAGTACAAGCAAAGGAAGAAAGGACAATAACGGTATAACTTAAAGCACCTACAAAATCCTCTTGGAATCATACTAAATCTTATAACATATCAACATGAGAAAAATGTTGCTTAATATAAGCTGTTAAAATAAATTTTCCTCTCTTAGATAACATTAAGTCAACAACTCTCTAAAACGACAATAATACCATAAATTGAGAAAGCAAATGTATCTCACTACAAGATCAGTATTCCGAATGAATATTGTTATAAAGGATAATATGAGAATTATAAAAAGAGAAATTTTATGAGTTCGCCCTGTGTTTCAAACATATTTCTAATGTAACCCTCGTGTTTGTATGCATGTGATCTATCTTCATTAAGTAACCCCCAACTTGTAAAATTTCAAAAGATAAATAATTTAGAGACGATGTTACATAGATAAAAATTCTTATATGACTCCTTGTCGTACCCCGTATTTTTTTTCAAACTTTTCATTTGTATAACCTTGTATTTATTACCTATATAAAAAAGGAGTAAGGGTCAAAGTATAGTCAAGAATTTGTAGTAATTTCTATAATTCCAATTTTGCCCATTGCTTAAGTGTCAATGTTAGGTTATTTTTAACAGAGCCTTATTACTTGTCATTTTTATTTACCGTGGGTGAGGAGTGGACTAATTTATTTCTTCTACCTACTTTCAGATATTTATTTAATTTTGAAGGCATCAAAAGAAATCAACCATTTTTCTGATATATGTTAGTACATTTCTCCACTAACTTTATAGCTTACTCATATAAAAAAGAAGAAGAGGGTCAAATAAAGTCAAGTATAATCTGCAAGGTAGGAATAAATTGCTTTAATAGAAGCAAACTTTCTGCCAAAAAAATATAGCAGCAAACTATTTTAACGTCTTAGTCTCATAATAAATTGCTTCAAATATTTGATTGTTCTGCACCATTTTCCGAGACATGGTTTAATGCTTTTGATATTCTATTGATTACCAAACTCCTTACTTAGCATCATCTATGATAGAATTTGAATGACCTTCTATTAGAGCTTGAGTAGCGCCTAATAATTTCTCTACAGTTTGAGTCATTAAACTATACACATTAATTTTTTCGTGGACGAGACACCTTAATACTCATCATCATTACTACCTCGTGCAACGCACGTGCCCATGAACTAGTAATATTAAAAGAACTAAATTTTTAGTAATAATAGTCCGACAATGAAAAAAAATCTTGTTATGTATATGAAACTTTTAAATGAAAATGTGGGTTATAAAAATCTATATACAAAATTATTAAGGTTTTAAATTTTTACAAAGTTGAGGGTATCTTGCGGTAAACATGCAAACGTGGGGTTACATTCGATATATGTCTAAAGTACGGGTTACCTCATATAATTCCCGTTATAAAAATTACTAATACTGAAAACACCAACATTCCCAATTAATATTGTTAGAAGAGGTAATACAGGAATTATAAAAAGCATTACAAAATGTTATTAGTTAATATTTAGCCACCTATTTTAAATTGTCATAAAGGGGACAGGGTAAATAGGAAGAGTAAAAATCACTATAAAATGTTATTAGTTAAGTAATATTTAATCACCTTCTTCTTTTCCATATGAATATGGAGATATAATTTAATTATGGAGCTATAAGTTAATTGTTACATTAGGGATAAAATTGGAATAGTCAAAACTACTACAAAAGTATAAGGGGTAAAGTTGGAATAATCAAAATTACTACAAAGTTGACTTGTATTTAACCATTTTCTCCTTTTTTATAGGTACTAGTAAAAGGACACGTGCGTTGCACGTGTTTTCTATGTAGTTCAGTATCATAAAAATTTGTTTACATGGCCATAAAGAAATGTTGTTTACACACTTATGTTTTCGAAAAATGAATTGGCAACATTCCATAAGAAATAGACATTATTGACTTTCAATCCATGTATGCACAAACGAAGGAAAAAGAGGACAATAAAATTATACTAAATCATCTTAATCACAATTAATTAAATCATGAACATCCATATCATAAAATTATACTAAACTAGTATTTAGACCCAGGCGATCTGGGCTTATCTGTATTATACGTTAGTACTTTAACACAATTAAAATTTGGTGTAGAAAGATCTAGTTACAAGTTATAAATTAGTAGTTTTATTCATAAATGCAATTAAAATATTGTTTTTCATTGAAAACATATAATATCATTATTAGTATTCATGAAAGAAGCAACAACAATGTAATGGCGCAATGGTTAGAGCATTTCTCTCCTATACTCGAGGTCGCAAGTTCGAAACTCCTTATGGACAATTTGCATTTTTTAATGAGAATGACGTTGATAAAATGTTGTTGAAAAGAAGGGAGAGCGTGACACGTGGCAGATTGCAATCCGTGATTACGCTTTTTAATATATATATATATATATATATAGATTATACTTCCTCCATTTTTTAATACTCGCATCGTTTGGGTTTGTCACACTATTCACTAAGGTTAGCTCAAACTAAATTTGTGGCTTATATATAAGGAAAAACATAGTCATGTGGGATCTTGTTAGATTTAGCTTAATGTGTAGATTATTAAAATCTACTTTGCATTTTTTTTTCTCTTACGCATAACTAAAGATATTTAATGTTCAAGTTGTGGTTTGGAAAGCGTATTGTGTTCAATGATGCAAGTATTAAAAAAAGGAGGAAGTACTAAATTTCATGACATATCAGTATGAGAAAACATGGCTTAATATACGCTCGCTGTTAAAACAAAATTCCTTCCATATCCAATGGTAAGTCAACAACTCACTAAAATGATAAATAATTGAGAAAGCAAACAATGTATTCAACTACAAGACCAGTATTCTGAACTAATATTGTTACAAGGGATAATATGAGAATTATAAAAAGGGAATTGTTACATTGAATCAAGAACGTGGTAGAGATGGAGGGATCAAAAACTGCTAATTCATACAGAGCCATCTAACCGGCCCAACATGTGTTTCATGCATATTTTTAATGTAACCTTTGCGTTTGTATGTCTATCTCAAGTACCCCCAACTTGTAGAGTTTAAAAATTCCTATATAACTACTTATCGTTTCCGATATTTCCTTTTAAAATTTTCATTTGTATAACCTTGTATTATAGTTATAATTTTCTAGAAAGAATTGTCGGAGACAAAAAAAACCATGCATGTATGAAATTACCAAAAGAAAATGCTAGTTACACAATTCTCTGTAAAGTTATCTACAAATTCATTAAGTTTTTAAATATTTTACAAAGTTGAGGGTTACTTGAGATAGAGCCGCAAACGTGGGGATTACGTTAGATATATGTCTAAAACATGGGTTACCTCATATAATTTCCCCGGTAAAAAAAATACTAATGCGGAAAATGCCAACATTCAAAATTTATATTGTTAGAAGGGGTAATAATAATACTATATGAATTATAAAATCACTACAAAATTTTCTTACTTTAATCACCTTCTTCTTTGTATGGAGGTACATGATAATTGATATATAGGGGTAAAATGGGAATATTAAAAATTCCTATAAAATGTTATTTTAGTTAATATTTGACCACCTTCTTTTTTGTATATATATGGATGTAGCATAATTGTTAGATAGGGGTAAAGTTGGAATAGTTAATATTACTACAAAGTTGACTTATATTGACCACTTCTTCCTTTTTTATATAGGTATAGGATATAGGATATAGGATATACGATATTGGATATAAATTTGCATGCATGACGTGTTGTATGTCCAAGAATATTAAACTCAATATATGTTGGTGTCATTAACATTAAATTTAGAAAATAATATCTCTTTTTTAAAAACCAATTTGAAAATTTTCATCTTTTTTTTGGAGGTTTCCTTCGCAAGTTTAGTTGAATGTCTCATACTTTCTATACTAACTAGATTTCTATGCACGCGATGCGTGCGACAACAATTTTATTATGAAATTTCATAATCTACAGTAGATAATTTTATGGATAGTCGCAGCTTACCACCTAAACTTTTCATGTTTTTAGAAACTCCCACCTTAATGATTTTTTTTTAAAAAAATTCCACTTACCATGTATAATTTTATTAAAAACTCCCACCACTTAACGGTTTTTGTCAAATTTCATTGACAAAACCGTTAACTGAGTCCCACATATACATTTTGTTAACAAAATAGAACTTGAAATAGTTGCAATTCTTTCCAAATAGTTGTACTTCGTTCCAAATTTGTTCTAAATTTGTTGAGAATTTGCCCTTAAATTGAAGAAACTGACTTTATTTTCTGCGTACACTAATAATAAAATGCATATATGGGACCCACTTAACGGTTTTGTTAACAAAATTTAACAAAATCATTAAGTGGTGGGAGTTTCTAATAAAATTGGAAATGATGGGTGGAAATTTAAAAGAAAAATTCATTAAGGTGGTTTTGAACAAAAAATCCTAATTTTATTTGCATACGATGTGTGTTTTGGCTACTATAACATGATAAAATGTGAAGGTACACAACATATTTTATTTTCAAATTTGGCTCATATTTCTTTGAAAACATCCCTTACTCCCCACCATCAACTACAACTTTTGCTATACAGTACCCGGTAATGTATTTTTTGCTCATTGTCCAAATGAGAAAAAATTCAAAAGTACTTGAAAATACTTTATCATGTTTCTCATTCATGCTAAAATACTTTATCATGATCAATTTGATCAAATGTGCCTTCTTCACTCATGAACAATCAATTACTCATGTATTTCAAAAATTAAAAATTTCAAAAGTATATGAAAATATAGCAAAGTAGGTGTCTATCTATAGATATCAAGAAAATATAATTGTTGATTTTTTTTTAATTGTTTTTACTTTGTAGATTTTTAGATATTTTAGTTAGAAGTTTTGAACATCTTTTCTTAAAAATATAATTGCTAAATTTGGAAATAAAACTTAATTACTTAATAAACTTATTGATTTATTTTATTGATTTATTTTTTTTTCTGTTTGGTGTCCAGTGTCCACCCCCACCTCTTCACTTATATAATAGAGATACAAACTAAATTAAATACTTATTAGAATATATGATCCGAAAAAGTTGGTAGTAGAATTGGTTATATGTTATTTATTATAATTTTTATGCAAACACATCTTCAACAAATTATACTCCATAGTTCATTTTTTTTAAAAAAAAATTAACAGTTTCTCAATATGAGTCTCTTACCACATAGACATTTATGCAAAAAAAGTCTTAACTTATGTATGTCCTTTTATTATTCAAAAATTCAATTCAAAATTTATTCCTTAAAAACTAAATGAAAATCCCTTGTTTTGTTTGTTTTGGGGGTGTTTGGTAAATGGCTTTTAGCTGGCTTTTTTATTGGCTTTTGGCTTTTAAATATGGTCAAATAGCCAAAAAAAGTGTTTGGTAAACGGCTTTTGGAGTAGTTTAAAAGCCGGCTTTTACCAGCTTTTGTTGCTGGCTTTTGGCTTTTGCTTTGATTTTGTACTTAACAGCCAACATTAAATTATAACACTTTTACCAGCCGTTCTTACTTTGATTTTGCTTTGATTTTGCTTTTACCAGCCGTGTTTACCAAACACTTTTATATACAACCGATAATTATACAGCCAGTCAAACAAGCCACTAAAAACAGTCGATCAATCCAGCCACAACGAGAAGCCACCAGCCAATTGTCAAAGTTCACTATTTTAATTATAGTTTCTCCATTTAACTAAATTGCACTAGAAATTAATGTTGTACATGTCATGGTGTAAAATAGTTGATTTGAGCCAAGTCTTATCATGTTGAAGCCAATGTTAAGAATAATTACTTTGTCTTTAAGCTTTTAATTGTGCCTTTTGATTCCTTGTTTAATCTCGACTTGCTAACACTTTAGGTTCTTCAAACTCTACTCTAGATTTCTCTTTATATTATAATTTGGGGTCTAGCGAAGACCAAAATAAGACAAAATAGATCTTTGTATCATACTCATACATGTGCTAATCTTATACATGTTATTACTTCTAGATAAAGGAGTAATTGTAACTACTCAAGGGACTAGTGGATTTGTCAAATGAAAATTCATTAGAATAGACATAAGATAAATAGTACAAAAGGAATAGATCATCAACTCTCAAAATAACACGTGTTTCTGTCCAAAAGTGTCGTACCTCTTTCCGGCGGATATGAGCGGTCCGAGTCCGAGCTCCGGCCAAGAACCTGCACATGAAACCCAAACCCCCGGGGGTGTCCCGAGGACGGGCTCTCCGTCGCTCAAGTCAGTACTCATTTTAGATAGAGAGAGTGTGGTGTAGGGAGAAAGAATGGATTGTGTATCCTTTTACCTTAGCCCTATGAGGGGCTTATATAGTGAAGTGAGCGTGGGCCTTGTGTCATTCGGGCCTTGGGCCTTATATTAGGGAGAGGGTATTTATACCCATACAATTTGCCCCTAGTTCGAGTGATAATCATTGATTGAACTTGAACTATATTGGGCTTATTCACTTGGTTCCTCATGGTATTGGACATGTATGTCTTCATGATGACCTTTGTGCGTGATCGAGTCTCTGATGTGAGATATAGCCTCTTTAGTCAGAGAGCTTGCTTCAACGAGCTAAGGTGTATCATCCTCTAAGTGAGGATCTTCTCATGTAATAAGAAACGAAGCTTCCTTTGCTTAGGAGTCTGATAATCTGCCGTGTAGCATCCTTTAGTGAAGGTCTGCTCACGTAGTTTGTAATGTTGCTTCACCAATATGAGAGTCTATTCTGATGAGCAAGAATGTAGCATTGCCTAGAGCCTCTGCTAGTTTTGTATTTTTTGCGTTCTTTTGAGTAGTTTTTTAAAGAAAATATGCTATTTCTTTGCTACCTTCTTCCTCCTACCATACGTATCCTTGCCCCCCACTCTGTCTGCTTTGCTTGCAGCGAAGGAGGCAGACTGATATTAGAATTCTATAGACAAGTCCGCAATAACGATGATACGTGGACATGCAATGATGATGAGCAGGATCCTTCCTCTGAAGCGAGGATCTGGTATAATAACGAGCATGATCCTCTGTCTGAAGCGAGGATCTGCTAATGATAATAATGGCAGAGCCCTCTATTTGAGTGGGGTCTGCGATAATAATAAGGAGCAGGATCCTCTGTCTGAAGCGAGGATCTGCGAATGACAAGGAGCATGATCCTTTGCCTGAAGCGAGGATCTGCTCATAATGACGGTAACGAACTTAGATCTTCACTTCAGTCTTTCACTCTGCTTCTTCAGCAGAGCTCGATTTGTAACTATGACTTAGCTCTTCACATAAGTCTTTCACTCTGCTTTTTCAGCAGAGCTCTCTGCTTCTTCAGTAGAGCTCGGTTTCTTCTATGACTTAGCTCTTCACATAAGTCTTTCACTCTGCTTCTTCAGTAGAGCTCTCTGCTTCTTCAGCAGAGCTCGGTTTATAACTATGACTTAGCTCTTCACTTAAGTCTTTCACTCTGCTTCTTCAGCAGAGCTTGGTTTCTTCTATGACTTAGCTCTTCACATAAGTCTTTCACTCTGCTTCTTCAGCAGAGCTCTCTACTTCTTCAGCAGAGCTCGGTTTCTTCTATGACTTAGCTCTTCACATAAGTCTTTCACTCTGCTTCTTCAGCAGAGCTCGGTTTCTTCTATGACTTAGCTCTTCACATAAGTCTTTCACTCTGCTTCTTCAGCAGAGCTCGGTTTGTAACTATGACTTAGCTCTTCACATAAGTCTTTCACTCTGCTTCTAAAGCAGGGCTCTCTGCTTCTTCAGCAGAGCTCGATTTCTTCTATGACTTAGCTCTTCACATAAGTCTTTCACTCTGCTTCTTCAGCAGAGCTCTCTGCTTCTTCAGCAGAGTTCGGTTTCTTCTATGACTTAGCTTTTCACATAAGTCTTTCACTCTGCTTCTTCAGCAGAGCTCGGTTTCTTCTATGACTTAGCTTTTCACTTAAGTCTTTCACTCTGCTTCTTTAGCAGAGCTCTCTGCTTCTTCAGCAGAGCTCGGTTTGTAACTATGACTTAGCTCTTCACTTAAGTCTTTCACTCTGCTTCTTCAGCAGAGCTCTCTTCTTCTTCAGCAGAGCTCGGTTTCTTCTATGACTTAGCTCTTCACATAAGTCTTTCACTCTGCTTCTTCAGCAGAGCTCGATTTCTTCGATGACTTAGCTCTTCACATAATTCTTTCACTCTGCTTCTTCAGCAGAGCTCGGTTTCTTCTATGACTTAGCTCTTCACATAAGTCTTTCACTCTGCTTCTTCAGCAGAGTTCGGTTTCTTCTATGACTTAGCTCTTCACATAAGTCTTTCACTCTGCTTCTTCAGCAGAGCTCGGTTTCTTCTATGACTTAGCTTTTCACTTAAGTCTTTCACTCTGCTTCTTTAGCAGAGCTCTCTGCTTCTTCAGCAGAGCTCGGTTTGTAACTATGACTTAGCTCTTCACTTAAGTCTTTCACTCTGCTTCTTCAGCAGAGCTCTCTGCTTCTTCAGCAGAGCTCGGTTTCTTCTATGACTTAGCTCTTCACATAAGTCTTTCACTCTGCTTCTTCAGCAGAGTTCGGTTTCTTCTATGACTTAGCTCTTCACATAAGTCTTTCACTCTGCTTCTTCAGCAGAGCTCGGTTTCTTCTATGACTTAGCTCTTCACTTAAGTCTTTCACTCTGCTTCTTCAGCAGAGCTCTCTGCTTCTTCAGCAGAGTTCGGTTTCTTCTATGACTTAGCTTTTCACATAAGTCTTTCACTCTGCTTCTTCAGCAGAGCTCGGTTTCTTCTATGACTTAGCTTTTCACTTAAGTCTTTCACTCTGCTTCTTTAGCAGAGCTCTCTGCTTCTTCAGCAGAGCTCGGTTTGTAACTATGACTTAGCTCTTCACTTAAGTCTTTCACTCTGCTTCTTCAGCAGAGCTCTCTTCTTCTTCAGCAGAGCTCGGTTTCTTCTATGACTTAGCTCTTCACATAAGTCTTTCACTCTGCTTCTTCAGCAGAGCTCGATTTCTTCGATGACTTAGCTCTTCACATAATTCTTTCACTCTGCTTCTTCAGCAGAGCTCGGTTTCTTCTATGACTTAGCTCTTCACATAAGTCTTTCACTCTGCTTCTTCAGCAGAGTTCGGTTTCTTCTATGACTTAGCTCTTCACATAAGTCTTTCACTCTGCTTCTTCAGCAGAGCTCGGTTTCTTCTATGACTTAGCTTTTCACTTAAGTCTTTCACTCTGCTTCTTTAGCAGAGCTCTCTGCTTCTTCAGCAGAGCTCGGTTTGTAACTATGACTTAGCTCTTCACTTAAGTCTTTCACTCTGCTTCTTCAGCAGAGCTCTCTGCTTCTTCAGCAGAGCTCGGTTTCCTCTATGACTTAGCTCTTCACATAAGTCTTTCACTCTGCTTCTTCAGCAGAGCTCGATTTCTTCTATGACTTAGCTCTTCACATAATTCTTTCACTCTGCTTCTTCAGTAGAGCTCTCTGCTTCTTCAGCAGAGCTCTCTGCTTCTTCAGCAGAGCTCAGTTTCATCTATGACTTAGCTCTTCACATAAGTCTTTCACTCTGCTTCTTCAGCAGAGCTCGGTTTCTTCTATGACTTAGCTCTTCACTAAAGTCTTTCACTCTGCTTCTTTAGCAGAGCTCTCTGCTTCTTCAGCAGAGCTCGGTTTGTAACAATGACTTAGTTCTTCACTTAAGTATTTCACACTGCTTCTTCAGCGGGGCTCTCTGCTTCTTCAGCAGAGCTCGATTTCTTCTATGACTTAGCTCTTCACATAAGTCTTTCACTCTGCTTCTTCAGCAGAGCTGTCTGCTTCTTCAGCAGAGCTCGGTTTCTTCTATGACTTAGCTCTTCACATAAGTCTTTCACTCTGCTTCTTCACCAGAGCTCTCTGCTTCTTCAGCAGAGCTCGGTTTCTTCTATGACTTAGCTCTTCCCTTAAGTCTTTCACTCTACTTCTTTAGCAGAGCTCTCTGCTTCTTCAGCAGAGCTCGGTTTGTAACTATGACTTGCAATGATGATGATGAGCAGGATCCTTCGTCTGAAGCGAGGATCTGCTATAATAAGGAGCATGATCCTCTGTCTGAAGCGAGGATCTGCTAATGATAATAATGGCAGAGCCCTCTGTTTGAGTGGGGTCTGCGATAATAATAAGGAGCAGGATCCTTTGTCTGAAGCGAGGATCTGCGAATGACATGGAGCATGATCCTCTGCCTGAAGCGAGGATCTGCTCATAATGACGGTAACGAACTTAGCTCTTCACTTGAGTATTTCACTCTGCTTCTTCAGCAGAGCTCGATTTGTAACTATGACTTAGCTCTTCACATAAGTCTTTCACTTGCTTCTTCAGCAGAGCTCTCTGCTTCTTCAGCAGAGCTCGGTTTCTTCTATGACTTAGCTCTTCACATAAGTTTTTCACTCTGCTTCTTCAGTAGAGCTCTCTGCTTCTTCAGTAGAGCTCGGTTTGTAACTGTGACTTAGCTCTTTACTTAAGTCTTTCACTCTGCTTCTTCAGCAGAGCTCGGTTTCTTCTATGACTTAGCTCTTCACATAAGTCTTACACTCTGCTTCTTAAGCAGAGCTCGGTTTGTAACTATGACTTAGCTCTTCACATAAGTCTTTCACTCTGCTTCTTCAGCAAGGCTCTCTGCTTCTTCAGCAGAGCTCGATTTCTTCTATGACTTAGCTCTTCACATAAGTCTTTCACTCTGCTTCTTCAGCAGAGCTCTCTGCTTCTTCAGCAGAGCTCGGTTTCTTCTATGACTTAGCTCTTCACATAAGTCTTTCACTCTGCTTCTTCAGCAGAGCTCTCTGCTTCTTCAGCAGAGCTCGATTTCTTCTATGACTTAGCTCTTCACATAAGTCTTTCACTCTGCTTCTTCAGCAGAGTTCGGTTTCTTCTATGACTTAGCTCTTCACATAAGTCTTTCACTCTGCTTCTTCAGCAGAGCTCGGTTTCTTCTATGACTTAGCTCTTCACTTAAGTCTTTCACTCTGCTTCTTTAGCAGAGCTCTCTGCTTCTTCAGCAGAGCTCGGTTTGTAACTATGACTTGGCTCTTCACTTAAGTCTTTCACTCTGCTTCTTCAGCAGGGCTCTCTGCTTCTTCAGCAGGGCTCTCTGCTTCTTCAGCAGAGCTCGATTTCTTCTATGACTTAGCTCTTCACATAAGTCTTTCACTCTGCTTCATCAGCAGAGCTGTCTGCTTCTTCAGCAGAGCTCGGTTTCTTCTATGACTTAGCTCTTCACATAAGTCTTTCACTCTGCTTCTTCAGCAGAGCTCGGTTTCTTCTATGACTTAGCTCTTCACATAAGTCTTTCACTCTGCTTCTTCAGCAGAGCTCTCTGCTTCTTCAGCAGAGCTCGGTTTCTTCTATGACTTAGCTCTTCACATAAGTCTTTCACTCTGCTTCTTCAGCAGAGCTCTCTGCTTCTTCAGCAGAGCTCGATTTCTTCTATGACTTAGCTCTTCACATAAGTCTTTCACTCTGCTTCTTCAGCAGAGTTCGGTTTCTTCTATGACTTAGCTCTTCACATAAGTCTTTCACTCTGCTTCTTCAGCAGAGCTCGGTTTCTTCTATGACTTAGCTCTTCACTTAAGTCTTTCACTCTGCTTCTTTAGCAGAGCTCTCTGCTTCTTCAGCAGAGCTCGGTTTGTAACTATGACTTGGCTCTTCACTTAAGTCTTTCACTCTGCTTCTTCAGCAGGGCTCTCTGCTTCTTCAGCAGGGCTCTCTGCTTCTTCAGCAGAGCTCGATTTCTTCTATGACTTAGCTCTTCACATAAGTCTTTCACTCTGCTTCTTCAGCAGAGCTGTCTGCTTCTTCAGCAGAGCTCGGTTTCTTCTATGACTTAGCTCTTCACATAAGTCTTTCACTCTGCTTCTTCAGCAGAGCTCGGTTTCTTCTATGACTTAGCTCTTCACATAAGTCTTTCACTCTGCTTCTTCAGCAGAGCTCGGTTTCTTCTATGACTTAGCTCTTCACATAAGTCTTTCACTCTGCTTCTTCAGCAGAGCTCTCTGCTTCTTCAGCAGAGCTCGATTTCTTCTATGACTTAGCTCTTCACATAAGTCTTTCACTCTGCTTCTTCAGCAGAGTTCGGTTTCTTCTATGACTTAGCTCTTCACATAAGTCTTTCACTCTGCTTCTTCAGCAGAGCTCGGTTTCTTCTATGACTTAGCTCTTCACTTAAGTCTTTCACTCTGCTTCTTTAGCAGAGCTCTCTGCTTCTTCAGCAGAGCTCGGTTTGTAACTATGACTTGGCTCTTCACTTAAGTCTTTCACTCTGCTTCTTCAGCAGGGCTCTCTGCTTCTTCAGCAGGGCTCTCTGCTTCTTCAGCAGAGCTCGATTTCTTCTATGACTTAGCTCTTCACATAAGTCTTTCACTCTGCTTCTTCAGCAGAGCTGTCTGCTTCTTCAGCAGAGCTCGGTTTCTTCTATGACTTAGCTCTTCACATAAGTCTTTCACTCTGCTTCTTCACCAGAGCTCGGTTTCTTCTATGACTTAGCTCTTCACATAAGTCTTTCCTTCTGCTTCTTCAGCAGAGCTCGGTTTCTTCTATGACTTAGCTCTTTACTTAAGTCTTTCACTCTGCTTCTTTAGCAGAGCTCTCTGCTTCTTCAGCAGAGCTCGGTTTGTAACTATGACTTGCAATGATGATGATGAGCAGGATCCTTCGTCTGAAGCGAGGATCTGCTATAATAAGGAGCATGATCCTCTGTTTTAATCGAGGATCTGCTAATGATAATAATGGCAGAACCCTCTGTTTGAGTGGGGTCTGCGATAATAATAAGTAGCAGGATCCTCTGTCTGAAGCGAGGATCTGCGAATGATAAGGAGCATGATCCTCTGCCTGAAGCGAGGATCTGCTCATAATGACGGTAAAGAACCCTCTGTCTGAGACGGGGTCTGCGATAATAATAAGGAGCATGATCCTCTATCTGATGTGAGGATCTGCTATGATAGTAATGGCAGAGCCCTCTGTCTGAGACGGGGTCTGCGATAATAATAAGGAGCATGATCCTCTGTCTGAAGCGAGGATCTGCTATGATAAGGAGCATGATCCTCTGTCTGAAGCGAGGATCTGCTATAATAAGGAGCATGATCCTCTATCTGAAGCGAGGATCTGCTATAATAAGGAGCATGATCCTCTGTCTGAAGCGAGGATCTGCTAATGATAAGGAGTATGATCCTCTGTCTGAAGCGAGGATCTGCTAATGATAAGGAGCATGATCCTCTATTTGAAGCGAGGATCTGCTATAATAAGGAGCATGATCCTCTGTCTGAAGTGAGGATTTGCTATAATAAGGAGCATGATCCTCTGTCTGAAGTGAGGATCTGCTAATGATAGTAATGGCAGAGCCCTCTGTCTGAGACGGGGTCTGCGATAATAATAAGGAGCATGATCCTCTGTCAGAAGCGAGGATCTGCTAATGACAGTAATGGCAGAGCCCTCTGTCTGAAACGGGGTCTGCGATAATAGTAAGGAGCATGATCCTCTGTCTGAAGCGAGGATCTGCTATAACAATAAGGAACATGATCCTCTGTCTGAAGCGAGGATCTGCTAATGATAAGGAGCATGATCCTCTGTCTGAAGCGAGGATCTGCTAATGATAGTAATGGCAGAACCCTCTGTCCGAGACGGGGTCTGCGATAATAGTAAGGAGCATGATCCTCTGTCTGAAGCGAGGATCTGCTATAACAATAAGGAGCATGATCCTCTGTCTGAAGCGAGAATCTGCTATAATAAGGAGCTTGATCCTCTGTCTGAAGCGAGGATATGCTATAATAAGGAGCATGATCCTCTGTCTGAAGCGAGGATCTGCTATAATAAGGAGCATGATCCTCTGTCTGAAGCGAGGATCTGCTATAATAAGGAGCATGATCCTCTGTCTGAAGCGAGGATCTGCTAATGATAAGGAGCATGATCCTCTGTCTGAAGCGAGGATCTGCTAATGATAATAATGGCAGATCAGTAATAGTGGTAGGCAATATCCGTGGGATCTGCGTATGAATAAATGTAACCTTGGGGCCCTTTAATCGTCGGACTGGCCTTCTGACTCTAGGGCTACAGCTAGGTCAGCCGAGCGAATTATTTTGACGTCCAAGTCACGTCAGTGCAAGGCTTATAAGGTCATCCCTCTTCGGGTCTGATCACATGTGCCTGCAGCATGCGCCCTTTTTTCGGGGTGCACTTGGTCCTTATTTTGGACTCCACTATCCCCATCAACCTTAGGTGTCTGTGACTTATCCTCGCTGCTTTCTGGACCTTTGGTCCTGCAAAACTATGGGATAGCGGTATATGACATCGCTAAGTCGAGCCGACAACCGATTCACTCCACTGGCCTCGTGGGCTCTGGGTGTTTTATCTTACGGTCGACCCCCTTTTTGTGCAGACAGTCTTTGTGCTTTGAGGACCTTTTCGGTCTTTGCTTTGGCTCAAACCCTGTTCTTCTCTGCCAGCCTGGGGGGTTTTTCCCTTCATAGTCTGCAAGTGGCTAATATTTTTGGTGCTATGATAATGGAGAGCATGATCCTCTCTGTGAAGCGAGGATCTGCTATAATAGTGAGCATGATCCTCTATCTGAGGTGAGGATCTGCTGAAATAATAATGGGCAGGATCCTCCATCTGAGGTGAGGATCTGCTAATGATGATAGCAGAGCTCTCTGAGATGGTGCTCTGCAATAATAAAAGGAGCGTGATCCTCTGTCTGAAGGGAGGATCTACTTATAACAATAATGGCAGAGTCCTCTGTCCGAGATGGGGTCTGCAATAATAATAACAGAATACCTCTCTAGCATGTTTAAGCCTGCTAGAGTCTTCGATAAGATGTGTCTGCAATAATAATAACAGCATATATCTTTTCAACGGCTCAATAGCCTGCTGAAGCCTTCAATAATATGTGCAGACTCAAAAACAGGTGCTTTCATAATCAAGCACTACAATGAATATTATATTTCCAATCAAGTTGGGTCACATATACTCATTTGCCCCCCATTCTTAAGTTGAACTCGGGTCAATTTGAGAGTAGTATATTCCTAACTAGACATACATAATGGTCCAAAGACATCATTTGATCATATCATGTAATCAAATATAGTGAATGTTGGCACCTCTTTTGATAATTATTGACAAATAATCAATGTTTGAAGCTTGTAATACAGACTAAGTAGAACATTTATCATGAACTCGATCTAATTTGCATTAAAGTAGGCAAAATTGATATCAATAATGGTGGAAGCAAAGTACTTAGCTTGATATGATCCAGTTGAGTCTGCTCGAGTTCTATGCAGAATACCAGATTTCAGGTTGGTGGGGCTCTGCTTTGCTTTGTTTGATGCAGATCAGAGTGCGGAAAATCAGGAGTATGTTGTGTTATATCCAGAACTTCTCGTTCTGGACTGCTCTACGCTTGCTTCCAATGCCTAACTGAAGTTTGCAGATCAAGATATATCGTCTTCAGATTGGTGCAGATTGGTTGCATTGCTGCAGATCAGAAGTCTGCTTGGGTCGGGTCTGCACTGTTAGTGTACTTCAACCTTTGTGGTCTGCTCTGACTCATTTGGTCTGCAGACTCCTTGGTTGATGTGGTAGACCCGTTCTTTCTGTTACTTGACTGCAGATCGCCATTAGTTCCAGCAAAGCTATGGGTATGTCCCTTTTTGGGTGTGTTCAGCGCATGCTTTGCTTCACTCTGGTTCGCTTGTCGGTCTATGGATCTGCAACTCAGGTTTGGCTCGCACGGTCTGCCCTCAGATACTAAGGGTAGTTTGAGTGCACAGAGACTTAAGGTCTGCAATGTTAGGTCTGGAGTTTGCAGTCTGCAATCTGCAACCGGTTAATCGAGTCTGCAATCGACCCAAAGTTGTCTGCTCTACTATTATCAATCTGCCTATATCAGCTCTCTTATACGCATTATTCTGCTATGCGCGCTTGATATAGATAGTAGGTGCTATCGCAAATCAGGATTCCGCTTGGGTTTGCCCAAGTCCGAAATAGAAGGTTAGTTATGGTCTGATTCGGATTATCATGCTCTGCCAATCTGGTACAGAAGCGAGGCTGGTGTTTGCAATCTGCTTCCACTGGTTACAACCGGTCTGCTTGTTGTTCAGATTGGTCTCATCAACCAAACCAAACTGCGCAGTGTGCGGACTGAAGTCTTCATCCAGTCCGTTGTGTTTTACTCTGTTGGTCTGTTTAACCCGAAGCGGTCTGCAAATTTTTTGTTGACGTTGCAGAACCACTTCCCATATCATCTCGCTGTCTTCAATTTTCGGCAAAGGTCTGCAGGCTGAGTTCATACGTTACCCCCTGAGGGTCTGTCCAGAACACACCTCTGCTAGTTATGCCATGTCTGCTTAATGTATAGATTAGTCTATTAAGTTCATAGGTTCGCAGAATATCATCTGAGAGCTCTGTTGGACGAGTCTGTGGTCGAACACACATGGTCTGCTGGCTCTGTTTGTGTCTGCTCAGCTCATTTTTTTAGCTTTAACAGAGGGTATCAGCCATGAATGGGTTTGCTTAGCTCATAAGCGTAATTTGCACAAATCTATTTCTTTTGAGCATTTAATCGAGCATATAGTGTGCACTTAGGAGATTTGGGTGATTGGGAGATTGTAATAATAATGAGAAGATCAGTGCTAAGATCACAGCAAAATACAGCAAAATACACCCAATCCCAGCGTTGTATTAACATAAAGAATGCAAATTGTAATTGTCATACTTAGCTTTAACAGAGGATGAACGTGTCTTCTAAGTCCGATGGTGTGCGTCTCGGCAGTGGATATTTAAGATGTAAGGTGGCCAGCTTCATTTGCTTGAACATAAACTCCTTGGTGGACATGGTGGTATTTGATTCCAACTCAGCTTTGATTTTTCCGTGCAAATTCATCATAAGCTTATAGCTTTACCTTTAGCTTGAGTTTTGGCAAAAACCCACGAACCAGTGACTAAAATGAAAGTCACTTTGCTTTGTGGTGTTTATAATTCTTGGAGATAATTTCTACCTCCTGCCACCAGAAATATTTTTCGGGTGATAATGAGTGATTATATCTTGTTGCAGTGGATGAGTTGATCTCATCAGGTCTCTTCCTTTTTTGAGAGTAGTTGCCTGATCGACCAAGAATTACTTTGTAGATCTTGTAGATTTTGGTCTGATTTGGAGTGTTTCAGACCATAGAATAGCTATTTGAGCAATGTATCCATGGAAATGGTGGGTTTCCATGGGCGCTTTTTCTCTTCCCCTCCTTCTAGCGCCAAATTGTTTCTTTCCAAAAGTGTCATACCTCTTTCCGGCGGATATGAGCGGTCCGAGTCCGAGCTCCGGCAAAGAACCTGCACATGAAACCCAAACCCCCGGGGGTGTCCCGAGGACGGGCTCTCCGACGCTCAAGTCAGTACTCATTTTAGATAGAGAGAGTGTGGTGTAGGGAGAGAGAATGGATTGTGTATCCTTTTACCTTAGCCCTATGAGGGGCTTATATAGTGAAGTGAGCGTGGGCCTTGTGTCATTCGGGCCTTGGGCCGTATATTAGGGAGAGGGTATTTATACCCATACAACACGCACATATAGGTGACTTTAGGAAGATCAAGAGTCACCGAATTGAAGAGAATTCAAAGCAATCCATGTAACCTACCTTAATGATGATTATAAAAAGCAGAGTGAATTGAAGAGATTAAAACCCTCATTAAAGATGTGATAACCCCCACATTTATGATGGTTCTCAACACAAAATAAAACTCATTAGAATAGCAAAAGTTATAGAAAAAGAAAAGGAATTAAATATATTATTTAAGTACAGTCATAGTTAAACGTAAACATCAAATCAGACTTCTTCACACTCACCCCGTGACCAATTGACTTTCATCGCTGATAGACAATTTTTGCGTCGCTAGACAAAAACTCCAAATCAAACCTAACTAACCAAATACGAGTACGTGGCAAGTAAGGGTCAAGATCCACAGAGACTAGAGTAGACATTAAGCACGTAAGTGAACATGTAAGCTAAACCGAAGAGAAGAAGTTGATTGATTTCGAACTCAATTATCACTAGTAAGTCAAATAAAAGGGTTGTAAATCGATGGAAAAAGGCGTTAGGGAGTGATAGGGATCCAATGCAATAGGATTGATTTACGAAATGAGATTAAAGGGGTATGTGATAGGGGATTGAATTAAGACGTTGCAACCATGAACTCCTCTTTCAAGGATGCTCAAGGTGATGCAACATTCTCAATTAGGGATTAGATAGTCAATGATGGAATATGAGGTCGGAATTAGCTAAGTTTAACCCAATCTCCCCTTTCGGATGTTGAATGGGTTAAGACTCTAAGAAAGGTGGGATTTCTCACTCAACCTTATTTAGAGATAGCAATTCCAACTTCATTGTATATCTCAACAATCTACACCTAAAGGGCAATCCATGGGTTCATTGAGTTAAAGTTAGGCCTTTCAACTTTACCTTAGTCAACCAATCAATGGATTTGCTAATCCAACCCACCAAACATGCCAATTTAGGGCCTCATATCATGAAAAATGTTCATTGCACCTTCACCCAACCCCCTAACTAAAAGACTACTCAAAGTTGGTTCTCATATTAACTAAACTAGTTCTACAATGCAAATAGGAGATTAGTAAACCAAAAATCATTGCTTTTTCATTCATACTTAATGTTTGCAATAGAGAAGAGCATAAGCAAGTGAAAAAGAGCAACTAAAACTAGGACTTCAATGAGAATGAGTGATATTGAAACTACTAACAAAGTAAAAGCAAAAATAAATGATAAAGTAAAGCAATAAATGAGAGCAAAGAGAAGAAAAGTTACTAAAGCTTCATTAATACTCCTCAAAAATCTGAAATTCTTCTTCAAATCACTATTAAAGACCTTGAAAAACACCCAAAGCTCACTCAAAAGTCTAACCTCTCAACAGCTCTCTAGAGTTCAAAAAAGGAAATCAGCCTCCTGAAATTTTAGGTCAAAAAAGGTATTTATACAACCCCCAATTAAGGGCAAAAAGGGGAAAGAAAAAATGAAATAGACGGTTTCCGCAAACCCGCAGTGATCGGGCGATCCATAGTGGTGATCGCCCGATCAGGGGTAGGCAGGAACTCTGTGGAAATCCACAGCCGTGATCGGGCGATCCACTTTTGGATCGGGCGATCACTTTTTGAGATCGGGCGATCCAAAGGTGGATCGGGCGATCCACCTGCCCGGGCTGCTTTGTCTTCTTCTCCTCTCTTCCTTTCTTTTTGGGCTTGGGCTTCCTTCTTTCTTTCTTTCATTCTTTTCTTCCACTCCAATCTTCTTTGCTTGGACTTGGGCTCTCTTCTTTCTTTCTTTCTTCATTTGGATTGGCCCTCAACTTCTTCCATTCCAATCTTCTTTGCTTTGCACTCTTCTTTTTCCTACATGTTAGTCATATACAAGAAAAATACAATACAAAGCATATGGAATAGAAAATAAGGATAGAAAACCATTAAAAATGAGAGGAAATCAAAGGAAATAGTTAAAAGCTCCAAATAGGGCGGAGATGATGAAAATAGATGTAACAAGTAAAGAAACACCAAGAAAAAGCAATAAAATAGACCAAAAAGCTACCCTATGAGTGCGATAAATCTCACTCATCAACTTCCCCCAAACTTGACTCTTTGCTTGTCCTCAAGAAAATCAAAATGGATGACTAGACGATGCACAAAGGTGACTCGATAAAACCAACAAAATGAGACCACCAAAAGAGGGAAAGGGAGGAAACCAAACAAACTCTATTTCTTGGAGTCCACGGTTACATTTAGCGTATGCAACAAGCCCTTTAAACCCCTAGGATGACCCTAGTGTACGAGGATGGTCTCGTGAGGGTTTTCTAGAAGGCATACCCACAAAGCCCATACACCAACTCAAACAAGCAACAACCCAAGAATGGAAACATCACCAAGGTATGAGAGATGGAGTCATGAGCGGACCGCAAGCTAGCATATATGAGAACATTTTCTTTCAATTCCAACACAACACATGAGTAGAGAAGGAGGTTATGAGATGAGCTAAACTAAGGTGTAAGTTCAACAAATTCTCTAACTTTCCACTACTTTCAACGCCATTGCTCCAAGGGTTGTTTAGTTCACAAACTCATGTATTGGATGAGAAAACCGACTCAAGTAACTCTAGTCCTCAATATGCGGAAAATTTTCCCCCAAACTTAGAATTTTTATTATTATGGAGATGAAGATATGTGAAATAGTGATGCAACTACCAAGGAGTGCGGGGCTTAGTCTTCGCCCTCTTTGTGCGGTCCGTCCACTCACGAAGTAGACATGTTTCTCAGGCACGGTACCAAGTACTCGATCGGAGACGCACTAGGAGGAAAAACATTCATACTCAAGCCGCAACGATCCCGTCGTCACTAGGGAGTTCTACTTCACTTTTTCGAACCCCCACTTGAGCATTGGAATGCGCTAGGACCTTGGTTACTAACCACCCTTTCGCAACTCTTATTGAAAATATGCATTTTTTCCTTTTGTTTCCTTTTCATTTTTTTTTGAGGCTACTAGCCTTTTTTTAAGAAACTAAATTTTTTCTTTATAGGGTGGTGAAAATGCCAAGCTATTTGGGGTTGATTATCGAATGCACTAGGGGACTCAAGTTATGAGAACCAAGTAAGGACTTCTTATATCATGAAGGATAGAACCAAGTGACTTATTTAAGGAGAATCTTCTTATTTTTGTTTATGAGTTATTTGACTTGATGGCAAAACAACAAAGTTTAAATCATCTCAAAACTCCCTAATCTACACATGTTCCAATATTAGGTCACACAATCCCATTCTCATTTTTGCTTGCTTTGGTCATCATAAACTCTTTCAAATCGAAACGATCTTGGGTGTTTGATTATTCTTGAGTTTTATTTATTCTAAGAGCTTCCTTTTTTTTTTCTTTTTCAAAAATAAATTGTCCTTTTTTTTTTAACAAGGAAGATAGGAAAACACAATAAAAGATTTTTACAAAAGAAGAAAGGGAAAAATAAAATAAAATGGGAGAAAAGTTTGTACAAAGGTGTTTCAGAGACTTTGGATTTTCAAGTGGGAGCTAGAGCAATCGAACTCATCAATCACAAATCAAGCAATAAGGGCCCAACCTTAACCAAGTATGTGCACTAGCAATAAAGGAACCATGGGGTAGACAACAACATATAGGGCACCAACATCCAACAACAATCAACAACAATCAACGACATGACAACAACCATCACCAAAACATCTATGCATGCAAATGAAACATGATACGGCACAAAATATCTCAAGTCTAATAATTAAGCACAAGTCCATGATCGCCTTATGATGCACCCCCAAACTTAGAATGAACACCGTTCTGGTGTTACAAAGTGAGAAAACATGGGGAGGTGATCAAGGGCGATCTATTGCCCACCTTCCGGGGGAGGGGATGGGTGTGGGGGCTATGAGGGATAGTTTGGATAAGGCGGAAAAAAGTTTTGATCAACTTGATAGGCGTACATTTGGTCTTGCCTTAACCGCATACCATCCACGTCTTGGCGTAGAGTGCCAAGTGTCTCACTCATGCTATTGAGCCTAGCATCCATGCCATGGTAGTTAACATCAATGCTATCAAGTCTAGTGCTCATGCTAGCATAGTGAGCATTGATGTTATCAAACCGAGCGTAAATATTTTGAAAATGGGTGCTTTGCTCACTAGCCATGGCCTCAATAGCCGCACCAATAGAAATAAAATCATAAACATGAGAAGAGGACGTACCTTTGCCGGATGGGCCGGCTTCGTCCATGGGGTGAGTGGGTTGTCGTTGTTGTGGTCGTCGACGTTGTTGTTGTTGTTGTATCCTCACTTCATCAACGGCAAGAGCTTGCAACTCCGCTTCCCTTGGGGCGATATCCCTCGCCATGAGGTAGGGGCGCGCTCCATCTCCAAACCGGGTTAGTGTGGGGTTCGGAAGGTGACAATAATCTAACTCTCGCACTAACCAAATGATTCGGTCGTGGTTGCCTTCGATGTAGCGGTAGAAATTCATTTGATGCAATGTAGCATCATCAAGAAGGATCCGTTGAGATATTGGTTCCATGGTGTTGAACTCTTCATTGGTGTGCCAATACCTTGCTATCATAGTTATCATCCCGCCCATGATAATATCCTTGCGGTGATGAACACCATCACGGAGCATGATAAATCTTTGAATGAGATGATCGGCAAAGTTTATTGGCACGGGCCTAACTTTTGGGCGGCATATGGTCCAAAGAGCCTTTCCCTCATCCTTGCTAGCGTTACCAAGTTCCGTTCGTCCATAGATGCAATACACAAGAAGACGGTGGACGTAGCAGACGGCCGGATGTATGATGTGGGAAGACTTTGGATTTTTAGGTGGGTTGTAGTTGCCCGTAATATCTCCCCATGTTCTTTCAAACTCATACCCAATGAAGTCATTGTTGACATACTCGTTTAAGGGAGCTTCCGCATCCCAACCAAAAATCTTGCAAAGGAAAACATAGTCTACCGCCCTATGAATGTTGAAGAGTTGGAAGGTGACTTGGGGGTGACCCTCATCCTCCTCGTTCTCCTCAATAGTACACTCGAGCGTGGAGAGGAACTCAAGTGTAAGACGCTCATAGGTGAAGGCGGGGGGCATGGATACGAAGTTGACCCACCCTAAACGGTCACATAGCTCAAGAGTTTCCTCAAAAACACCTAAATTGCGAAGTACTCTCTCATCAAAGAATTTGGTGGGTTTGATTGCACGACCTAAGAGAGATACAAAGCGATCTTGGTGGATTTTTGAGGTAAGGGTGATGCCCATTTTCCCCCATGGTGTTTGTGAGGAGGAAGTGGATGGTGTGGCTCGTTTTGATGTTTTTGTAGCTTTGGTTTTTGGGGCCATTTGTGAGGAGTGAGAGTTTTGTGATAGGTATGGAGTTTATGGAGAATGTCTCGACCACAATCAACAAGGTGCCCAATCACAAACCTTCAAGTATAATGAACAGTTCAAAGTATCCAAAAATGAAGACCAAAGCATACACCAATTCAACCAAAGGCAACCAATCAACTATCCAACAATATAACACTTCAATGTAGACAATCACATAACCAAGATTTTTAGCCTAACACTACTCCAACTAGGACCAATTCACACTCAAAACTCCAAAGAAATCAATAATGACCAATTCAAGATTCAACAAAACAAGTCTAGGCAATTCCTTTCTCAAATAAACAAGAGTATAAGCAAAAATGGTGGAGTAAGGAACAAAAAGAGAATGAAGAAATTGTATACCAAATAGTGAGTACAATCCTTTTTTGAAGCTTGGGAATGTTCCTTCAACCTTTGTTAAGCTTCCATTGCCTTCCAACTTGTTAAATTAAAGTTCTTGAAGATGGCGGAAATTTGGGGTTTGATGGTGTTTTGGGTAAATGAGTGGGGAAATGGTGAAGAAATGTGAATTTTGTGGAGTAGTGTAAAGGATTTGATAGTTTTTGTGAGATTTTGGAAGAAAAAGGAGTGAGATTGATGGAGAATTGAGAGTGTGAAGGTTAGGGTTTGAGAAGAGTAGAAAGGATGAAGATGAAGATGAGGATGAGAGTGAGAGATGAGTGGAAATGAAAGGTAGAGAAAGGGGGGGGGGAGACGGTTTTTTGCTGGGTAAAAAAATTTTTTTTTTTTTTGAAATTGGCTGGGCGAAAATAGGGATCGGCCGATCACATAGGCGATCGGGCGATCACCTATATGATCGGGCGATCAGAAGTTTGGGAAATGCTGGGGAGTTACTGCCACTTCCTGATCGGCTGATCAGCCTAGTGGATCGGGCGATCCAAGCCTGCTGTGCGTTTTTTCTCGTTTTCTTTCTCTTTTTTTTTTGTTTTCAAATTTTTTTCTTCAAATTTTTTTCTCTCTTCCTTTATTTTCCTAACAATCCTTTTTTCTTTCCTCTCTTTTTTTTAATTGTCTCCCATCTCATTTTTTTAAAATCACCATTTCTCACATGGTCAACCTCAAATGCTCATAGCTATCCACACTCATCAAGTACTTGTCATAGCATCCAAAACACCAAAAGAAAGAAAAAAAATAGAAAATAAAAATCAAATAATCACAAAGTTAGACAAGTGTCAACTACAATAGTCGAAAAATTAAGAGAAAAAGGATAGAAAAATTGGGTTGCCTCCCAATAAGCGCTTATTTTTAAGGTCATTAGCTTGACCGTAAAAGGATATTACTTCTCTTGGGGTGAGGTGCCAAACTCCTCAAGATTGATGGAGAACACTTTTCCGACTTGGTCTCCTTCATAGTAGATTTTTAATCTTTGCCCATTAACTTGAAAGGAGCCGATTGTTTCAGTCTTTATCTCCACCGAACCATATGGGAGCACATTGACCACCTCAAAAGGTCCGCTCCACCTAGACTTCAACTTGCCCGGAAAAAGCTTCATGCGTGAGTTGAATAGGAGCACCTTATCCCCTTTTGCAAATTCTCTCTTCAAGATGTTCTTGTCATGAAAGGCCTTTGTTCTTGCCTTGTAAATGCTTGCACAATCATAGGCCTCTTGCCTAAGCTCCTCCAAAGCATGAAGATCCAACCACCTTTTCTCACCGGCACTCTTCAAATCAAAGTTTATGTGCTTGATAGCCCAATGTGCTCGATGCTCTAACTCGACCGGTAGGTGACAAGACTTGCCATAGACAAGCTTGTAAGGGGTGGTGCCAATAGGTGTCTTAAAAGCGGTTCGATATGCCCGCAACGCATTATCGAGCTTCAAAGACCAATATTTTCTCGCCCTCTCTACCGTCTTCTCTAAGATGGTCTTAATCTCCCTATTTGAGATCTCGGCTTGACCACTAGTTTGAGGGTGATAAGCCAACCCAACCTTGTGGTTCACTCCATACTTCGCAAGCAATGATTGTAATGACTTTTTGGCGAAGTAGAGCCACCATCACTTATGATGGCTCTAGGAACACCGAATCTTGGGAAGATAATCTTCTTGAACATCTTCATCACTACTTTGGAGTCATTTCTTGGAGATGCAATTGCCTCGACCCACTTTGATACATAATCAACGGCTACTAGGATGTATTGGTTACCACAAGAGGAAGGGAATGGGCCCATGAAGTCAATAGCCCATACATCGAACACTTCAAGTTCAAGGATAGTGTTGAGCGGCATCTCATGTCTCCTTGAAATTTTCCCCATCCTTTGGCACCTATCACAACTCTTGACGAAGCTCCAAGTGTCTCTAAACATGGTTGGCCAATAGATACCACTTTGAAGTATCTTGGCCACCGTCTTGTTGGAGCTCATATGCCCCCCACATGGTGAAGAGTGGCACATTTCCAAGACGCTTCGAACTTCCTCATTAGGCACACATCTCCTATATAGACCATCAGACCCTCTCTTGTACAATAGTGGCTCATCCCAAATAAATTGCTTTGCATCATGCCTAAGTTTTCGACGTTGTTGCTTTGTGAAATCCGGAGGAATCACGCTACAAGCTAGGTAGTTGACGATTCGACAAACCATGGCAAGCTTGTGCTCTCAACCTCATATAGAACGTCGTCCCTCATGTAGTCATCAATGGGAAGATCCGGGAAATCCTCATCACAAACAATTCTTGAGAGGTGATCCGCCACAAGATTTTCGGACCCCTTTTTGTCCCTCACCTCAATATCAAACTCTTGGAGCAATAACACCCAACGAATCAACCTTGGCTTGGCATCCTTTTTCGCCATCAAGTACTTGAGGGCGGAATGGTCCGTATAAACAATGGCCTTGGACCCCACAAGGTATGCCCGAAACTTCTCAAAAGCATACACCACCGCTAGTAGCTCTTTCTCCGTGGTGGTGTAGTTCTTTTGGGCATCATTGAGCGTTTTACTTGCATAGTGGATGACGTGGAGCTTCCCTTCCTTTCTTTGACCCAATACCGCCCCAACGGCGATATCACTCGCATCACACATGAGCTCAAAGGGAACACTCCAATCCGGTGCTTGAACAATTGGGGCCGAAATGAGAGCACTTTTGATTCTAGCAAAGGCATCTAAACAAACATCATCAAATTCAAACTCGTTCTCCTTTTGGAGCAAAGATGTGAGCGGTTTGGCGATCTTTGAGAAATCCTTGATGAAACGTCGGTAAAAACAGGCGTGACCCAAGAAGGACCTCAGTCTCTTGACATTTGTGGGAGGGGGTAGTTTCTCAATGACCTCAACCTTGGCTTGGTCAACCTCAATTCCTTTATGTGACACTTTATGGCCAAGAACAATTCCTTCTTGCACCATAAAGTGGCATTTTCCCAATTGAGGACCAAGTTAACTTTCTCACACCTCTCCAAACATCGAACGAGATTCACAAGGCAATCATCAAAAGACCCTCCACAAACGGAGAAGTCATCCATAAAAACTTCCATCTCTTTTTCAATCATATCGGCAAAAATAGCCATCATGCAACGTTGGAAGGTGGCGGGTGCATTACACAACCCAAATGGCATCTTACGATAAGCATAAGTACCATAAGGGCAAGTGAATGTAGTCTTTTCTTGGTCGTCGGGATGAATTGGGATTTGAAAGAATCCCGAGAACCCGTCAAGATAGCAAAAGTACTTGTGCACCGTCAACTTTTCAAGCATTTGATCAATAAAAGGTAAGGGAAAATGGTCTTTCTTGGTGGAGGCATTTAACTTTCTATAATCAATGCACACCCTCCACCCCGTCACGGTCCTCATAGGGATGAGCTCGGATTTTTCATTTTTAACAACCGTCATCCCACCCTTTTTAGGAACTACTTGCACCGGTGCCACCCATCTACTATCGGAGATAGGGTAGATGATACCAACGACAAGTAGTTTGAGGATCTCCTTTTTCACCACTTCCATCATTGGAGGATTGAGCTTCCATTGTCTTTCGATAGAAGGTCTAGCATCATCCTCCAATGAAATGCGATGCATGCAAAGTGTTGGGCTTATTCCTTTCAAATCATTCAAACTATAGCCCAACGCTTTGCGTTGCAAGCGCAAGACATCAAATAACTTTGAGGTTTGAGCCTCATCCAAACTAGCATTCACAATGACCGGAAAAGTAGAAGAAGGTCCCAAGAATTCATACCTTAAATTGGAAGGTAGAGGTTTAAGCTCTACCTTGGGGGAATCTTCTTCATCGGTCGGTTCATCTTTTCCTTGTTCCTCTTCTAGGCAAAGGTATGCCTCCTCATGTGCTTCTAGAGTGGGAGGTAGAGCAAGATTCTCCTCAATTGCATCTACCTCCACATCAAGCTTTTCTTTCTCTTTGTCATCCATCACATCATACTCAAGCATATTGTTAGATGAATGCAAATGCATGGCTATATATTCATCAATGACATGATCTAAAGTATCAATGCGCATGCAATACTTATCCATGTGAGTAGGACATTTCATGATTTGGTTTAAATTAAACTCAATGTTTTCACTTCCTACCTTGAAGCTCAATTTGCCATTCTTTACATCAATGATAGCCCCCGCCGTAGCTAAGAAAGGTCGCCCTAAGATTATTGGGACCTTTGGATCTTCATCCATCTCAAGTACAACAAAGTCTACGGGAATGTAGAACTTCCCAACCTTAAGGGGTACATCCTCAAGCTTTCCTATGGGCATCTTAACCGAACGATCGGCTAATTGAAGTGAAATGTGAGTAGGCTTGAGTTCACCTAAGTCCAATCTTTTGCAAACGGAGTAAGGCATCAAACTTACACTAGCACCCAAGTCACACAAGGCCTTGTCAATGGTCATATCACCTATAGCACATGGAATGGAAAAGCTTCCGGGGTCCTTAAGTTTCGTGGGCAACTTGTTTTGGATAATGGCACTACAATTTTTGGTCAAATTAATAGTTTCCACACAATCTAAGTCCCTTTCTTGCTTAACACATCTTTCAAGAACTTGGCATAGGTGGGCATTTGCTTAATGGCATCGGTGAATGGTATATTAATGTAAAGTTTCTTGAGCACATATAAGAACTTAGCAAATTGATCATCAAGTTTGGAACTTGCAAACCGAGAGGGGTAGGGCAACTTTGCCACAAAGGGAGGTGGGTCATTCTTTGCTTTCTCAATATTTTCATCTCCCTCACCACAAGTAGTTTCAACCGGTTGGTCATTTTCAAAATCATTTTCAACACTTGGTGATTCCACCTCATTCAATTTCTTCCCACTTCTAGTCACAATGGCATTAACATGTTCTCTTGGATTTACACCTTGACTAGGAAATTTAGTTGATGATCCTTCCTTAATAGACCTCGCCATTTGAGCTAATTGAGTCTCAAGCATTTTTGTGTGAACTTGCATTTGCTTGAGGCTCTCTTTTAGCTCACTAGTCTCTTTAGTTTGAGTAGTAATGAAAGATTGCATCATACTTTCGAGACTAGTAGTGGTGGTGGGTGGTCCAATTTGGAGAGGAGCATTCAAAGGAAGAGCATTTGAATTCCTTTGTTTTCCTTGAAAACCCGAAGAGTTTCCATGAAAATCGGGTGCCGCGGGTGGTACTCTTGAATGAGAATTTTGGCCTTGATTAGAATACGAACCACGGTATTGACCTTGGTTGTATCCATATTGGCCTTGATTAAATTGATTTTGACCTTGGTTGAAATTTTGAGAAAAGTTATTTTGACCTTGACTTTGAGTTTGACCTTGACTATAACCTTGGTTGGCGTTTTGAGTTGGATTTCTCCAACTAAAATTGGGATTTTGACGCCAACCCCGGATTGAAAGTATTAGAGTAGGGGTCAAACTTTTGGTTCAAAGCGTTAACTTGTTCCATTGAAGGAGAATGACCTTGTTGAGACTCGACGTTATTACATTGTTGGGGGTGATGGTCATAAGACCCACAAATATCACAAAACATGCAATTCATCGGCATATTGTTATTCAAACCATTCGGACCATAACCACATTGATTCATTTGTTGCACATTAGGGGGACCATAAGAATTGGGATTAGAGGATTGACCAAGCATAGAGACATTAGAGGGAGAGGGGGACATATTGGTGGACTTCAATTGACTCATCAATGCATCTACTTTAGAAGTAAGAACACCAATACTATCAATTTCATACCTTCCACCTCTTTTGGAGGTTGAGGTCGATGCTCTCTCACTTTGGCTCCAATCACGATCATTTTGTACCACATTCTCAATAGAGTCAAAAGAAACATCCATCAGTTTCATCATAATGGGACCCCCGGCACCCGCATTCAAACTTGTCTTGTTTTGGGTTGAGAGACCATTGTAGAAGCAATGAAGTTGCATCCACTTTTCCATATTGTGATGTGGACATTGCCTCAACAAACTCTTGAACCTCTCCCATGCATCATATAAGCTCTCTCCCTCCTTGTCTTGGAAGTTCATAATACTTTCCCTCATTTCGGCGGTCTTTTGTAATGAGAAAACCGGCTAAGAAAGGCTCTTGTGACATCATCCCAAGTAGTCAATGAGTTCGGAGAGAGCGTTGTGAGCCAATGTGAAGCTTCGTCCTTGAGTGAAAACTTGAACATACTAATCTTGATGAAGTCTTGAGTGACCCCATTGTGCTTCACCGTAGAGCAAAACTCGGTGAACTTTCTCAAATGTTCTTGAGGGCACTCATAATTAGACCCATCATATTGGTTGTTGGAGATTAGTTGGATGAAAGCCGATTTGAACTCGAAATCATTCGCTTGTGTAGATGGAGGAACAATAGCGCTAGAAGGGGCATAGGCCATTGGGGTGCCATAGTCCCTCAAAGTTCTATTATCTTCCATATTTGTGTCCGAAGAAAGGAATGAACTCGAGTAACTTGAGTGGCTAGTTGTTGGGGAGTGCGGAGGACTAGAGAGGGTGGAGCTCGTGTCGCCCTCCACCTCTACAAATGGTGTTGAAGATGAAGCTTGTGCTTGTTGGCTATCTTTCCTTAGCTTTCGCTTGAGATACTTTACCGTCCTTTTGAGCTCAATGTCAAGAGGGATCAATGGCAAAGCTCGATCGGAACGGGGCATATAACACCAAGCTAAGAAGGGGGTTAGCAATAACAATCACAAGTATGTATATAGTAACAAGAAAAATAAAATAGAAGGGAATGGTTTAGACTCACACAACTTATGTTAAACCTAATGCTAATAACTAGTCCCCGGCAACGGCGCCATTTGATAGAGAATTTTTGCGTCGCTAGACAAAAACTCCAAATCAAACCTAACTAACCAAATACGAGTACGTGGCAAGTAAGGGTCAAGATCCACAGAGACTAGAGTAGACACTAAGCACGTAAGTGAACATGTAAGCTAAACCGAAGAGAAGAAGTTGATTGATTTCGAACTCAATTATCACTAGTAAGTCAAATAAAAGGGTTGTAAATTGATGGAAAAAGGCGTTAGGGAGTGATAGGGATCCAATGCAATAGGATTGATTTACGAAATGAGATTAAAGGGGTATGTGATAGGGGATTGAATTAAGACATTGCAACCATGAACTCCTCTTTCAAGGATGCTCAAGGTGATGCAACATTCTCAATTAGGGATTAGATAGTCAGTGATGGAACATGAGGTCGGAATTAGCTAAGTTCAACCCAATCTCCCCTTTCGGATGTTGAATGGGTTAAGACTCTAAGAAAGGTGGGATTTCTCACTCAACCTTATTTAGAGATAGCAATTCCAACTTCATTGTATATCTCAACAATCTACACCTAAAGGGCAATCCATGGGTTCATTGAGTTAAAGTTAGGCCTTTCAACTTTACCTTAGTCAACCAATCAATGGATTTGCTAATCCAACCCACCAAACATGCCAATTTAGGGCCTCATATCATGAAACAATGTCCATTGCACCTTCACCCAACCCCCTAACTAAAAGACTACTCAAAGTTGGTTCTCATATTAACTAAACTAGTTCTACAATGCAAATAGGAGATTAGTAAACCAAAAATCATTGCTTTTTCATTCATACTTAATGTTTGCAATAGAGAAGAGCATAAGCAAGTGAAAAAGAGCAACTAAAACTAGGACTTCAATGAGAATGAGTGATATTGAAACTACTAACAAAGTAAAAGCAAGAATAAATGATAAAGTAAAGCAATAAATGAGAGCAAAGAGAAGAAAAGTTACTAAAGCTTCATTAATACTCCTCAAAAATCTGAAATTCTTCTTCAAATCACCATTAAAGATCTTGAAAAACACCCAAAGCTCACTCAAAAGTCTAACCTCTCAACAGCTCTCTAGAGTTCAAAAAAGGAAATCAGCCTCCTGAAATTTTAGGTCAAAAAAGGTATTTATACAACCCCCAATTAAGGGCAAAAAGGGGAAAGAAAAAATGAAATAGACGGTTTCCGCAAACCCGCAGTGATCGGGCGATCCATAGTGGTGATCGCCCGATCAGGGGTAGGCAGGAACTCTGTGGAAATCCACAGCCGTGATCGGGCGATCCACTTTTGGATCGGGCGATCACTTTTTGAGATCGGGCGATCCAAAGGTGGATCGGGCGATCCACCTGCCCGAGCTGCTTTGTCTTCTTCTCCTCTCTTCCTTTCTTTTTGGGCTTGGGCTTCCTTCTTTCTTTCTTTCATTCTTTTCTTCCAATCCAATCTTCTTTGCTTGGACTTAGGCTCTCTTCTTTCTTTCTTTCTTCATTTGGATTGGCCCTCAACTTCTTCCATTCCAATCTTCTTTGCTTTGCACTCATCTTTTTCCTACATGTTAGTCATATACAAGAAAAATACAATACAAAGCATATGGAATAGAAAATAAGGATAGAAAACCATTAAAAATGAGAGAAAATCAAAGGAAATAGTGAAAAGCTCCAAATAGGGCGGAGATGATGAAAATAGATGTAAGAAGTAAAGAAACACCAAGAAAAAGCAATAAAATAGACCAAAAAGCTACCCTATGAGTGCGATAAATCTCACTCATCAATCGCGCATAGGTCGTGCCCTTCCCCTTTTTTCATCTTTCTTACAACAATTTTCCACAAAAGATGAGAAAAAAAGAAAAATAAGATAGAATAAATATTAGGCATAATAGGAGATTTCATACATAACAATTCTGTTACATAAAGTAAATTGAATTCAATTATTTTTTTGTGAAATGAGGCACAATCTAAGTCCAATGGTGAACGAATATTGAAACCCTTTAGACTCTTGGTCAAAGAGTGGACGAACCTTGAAACTCTAAAGTTTAGAATGAGACCCCCTGATAAGCACTTTATTATGCTTAATTATAGGTCATTTTTAGTGTCCTTGCATGTAGTTTAGAGCATTTAAGCCTAGTATAGCATGGTTTTTGTCAGCTTTGAGGTATATTGTCGCTTCATTATCTGTTTAGTTATTTTTGAATGATTTCCAGGCTAACTAGCAGGCTTTTGAAGTCATACGATCATTGGAAGACTAGTTGTGGACTTTTGAACTTCAAATGGACATAATGTTTGATCCACAAATTAGATTAAGGTAATTCTGATTGGAGGTGTTAGCACGTTTTGATAGCTTTCCAACGACTGGTCATAAGCCCAATTCCAATAAGAGACGAGAGAGATATGATCATTAGAAGTTGAGTTGTCCGTTGACCAGTAGGCCACCACGGCCGTGACACATTCACCACGGTCGTGGGGACGTGTAGTAGGCAAGGCAGACTGTTGAAGATTTGGGACTGATTCGACGAAGTTGGGTCACCGCGGCCGTAGTGATTTTTCCACGACCGTGGCCCCTGACTTGAATAGAAGCAGTTTCCTTTGAGATTACATTCTCCCTAGAAAATTTTAAGGCACCATGACCGTGCTGAGTTCACCACGATCGTGTCGACCTGATATCGGGCTTTTGCCCTATTTTTCCGTCTTTATTTAATGGACCATATAAATAGTTTTTGCGGTTTTTGTTGATTATTATCTCATTACTTAGACTCTAATTACATAGTTTAACTTTCTAAACTCTCTCAAACTCTTAGTTCTTGTTATTTTGCAACCTTGAGGATTCAATTGTGATTTCAATCCAAGTAATTTTCCTTCAATCTCTCTTCTTTATTTTCATTGTTTTATTAATCATGTATAATTTGTTTAAGGAAAAATTGACAGGAATAATCCCACCTTTGGCCGGTCTTCCACCACTGGTACCACCTTCAATTAATCCAGCAATAATCCCACCTTTGACACCCATATTCTCTCATTGGGCCGTGACCTGTTGGTGACCTACAATTGTCGGTAATATTCTTAATTGCATGATTAATAGCTCATTAGGTATATTTTAAACTTCAAATTTTAATTAATTAATATTTTAAATCAAATTTAATTAAAAAACTAATAAAAAAACCTACCCCCTCCCCTTCCCCCCACTGCTGCCACTCAACCCCAACACCTCCCCTTCCCCTGCCACCCACCCCTCCCTTTCCCCTTCCCCTGCCACCCTCCCCCTCCCCCGCTACCTCCCCTTCATCTTTCTCCTTGACCACCACAAAACGTCACCCCACATCTTCCCCTTCCCCTGCTGCAGGACGAATTGACGAAAGAACAACGACGACGATCGCCGGCGACATAACCAGCCACCACACAACCCTTGCGCCGGCGTTTTTCCGGCGAGGACCCGAAGTTATTCTGACCTCATCTCTCTTGCCTTTCCCCCCACCCCTAACCCTCTGTTTTTGGGCACATTTATTTGCGGTTGCGGTTGTCTTCCCTCCTCTCCGGCGAGTTCAGGAGCGTTTCTACAACTACATAAGGTCTGCGGCCGGGAAGGTAGATTTCGAGTGTGGGCTAGGGGGAGGGTTGTCGCCGGTTGCCGATCAAATAGGAAGGAAGGTGGCAGGGGGAAGGGAGGGGATGGGGGGTGGGGTGGCATGGTAGCAGTGGAGAAATGGAGGGGATGGGTTTTGGGTTTTGGGTTTTTTTTTTTTTAGTTTTTTTTTTAAAAGTCAACGGTCATTATGGCTGGTCAAACAGGTTGCCATCATCTTGTACCAATGAGAGAATATGGGTGTCAAAGGTGGGATTATTGCTGGATTAATTGAAGGTGGTACCAGTGGTGGAAGACCGGCCAAAGGTGGGATTATTCCTATCAATTTTTCCTTTGTTTAATCTGTTTTGCTTTAAATCCATGATTAGTGAGTAGTTCTCTATCTAGGGTTTAGGTGAAAGCATGAATTAGGGCTAACAAAGAGGTTCTTGTAATTACTTTATTCATGTCTAATATGCATTGATCTTGGTGTTTTTGCACCGTAGGGTAGACCTTGATCAAGTTTATGCCAGGGCTTAGGTTTCAATTACTCTCAATTGATTGTTGTTGTCTTGTCATTCCCATAAATCATCTTTTTTCTAGACCAATAGATTGGGTAGAAATTAATAGGATACTATTTAGGGGTTTTCCAAGCAAATTGAATCTATTAATCAATTGGCTAAAGACCATTCGAGAGAGGATTTAGTCGATTGATTAATTGATTACTCTTGAGGACCATTCAAGAGAGGACTCAAGTACTTTAGATGGAAACTTAACGTTGCATGTTATTCTCTATAGTTTCGTAGTTGCATCAGTGTCGTGTCTTGCCCGAGTTCATGCGAGTAACCCAAGCTCTAGTGTTTTCTCTATTATATTTACATCTCTACTCGATTACTAGTTGATATTCTTAGTTAGTTGTTAGTTGATATTTATTCAATCCTTACACCCCAAATACCCTTCACTTAGGTAGTTTTGGACTTAATAGACCTTAGTCAATCCCTATTTCCTTGTGGCTCGACCCTTGACTTGCCACTACGACATTCATAGTAGTTGCTCGTTAGGATTATAAGTATTATTTGCTAAGCGGTTCTTAGTGCCTTAACGACACACTAAAAGCCTCTTATCACCCCCAGAACACATACCATACTCCAATTATATGAACTGTGCGATGAAAGTTCCACGCCAATCATAAATCCACGCACTCCCCTTAAGTCTAATTGATGATCCGGGAATATTGTCTAAGAATTTTCGTAGAAGATGGCTAATCTTCATATATATCCACGTAGGTGAATCTTCATGTAAATATCAAGTTATTGCACTTAGTCCTTGGGGTTCAAAACATATTCACATGAGTGTTAGCATCAATTGCTACTTAGTAGCTAATAACCCTCACAAAAGCTTAGTTTCATTAAGAGCACAGTAAATGCTCAACCTGTCAATTATTTTTAGTTGCTGGATTCAACAAGTGCGCCCACGTTGAATGTTGAATTCATTGACAATTATATATAAAAAAATCAACCCTTATAAAAGCGGTGGATCCCTCAAGTGTGTCTCAATTAGCACTCACCTCATGGGTTTTAGATCCATTAAAATTTCAATGACTCGATCGTACACAAACATAACACAATATGCCATGGGGATAGTCAAACAGTACGCTTGTTAGTTTACCAAGAGGGCTTAAAATCTATCCAATGCTACTACTATAAGAAGGTACAAAGAAACCCTCTAACTCACCTATTGGCCACTTCTTAGGAAAAGAAATCCCTTATGGAGGTGGTCTTTTAGATTACTAGAACAGACCTTCTATTATAGATAAGTAGTTACTATTTATTAAGAAGGGTAAGAAACCACCTATTGCAGCAAGTAGTCTCTTTTACCAAAGAGAGCATTGCGCCAGATAAGCGGTTTCTTCAATTTTAGTAAAAACACTATCACGCAAAGTTGGTGTCTATTTGATAATACATATGCAAGAGACTCGATATATGCAAGAAAACACATCTCCTTGGTTTAGGGTGTGTTCGGCAAGTAGAGTTAAAGGTAGGGGTTAGTGTTTTGACCTAGTCCAAGCCCTTAGTTTATAAATTTGAGTGTTTGGTAAAGTAGTGTTTAGAGTAGCTGTTAGTGGTAGAGGTAGAGTTTGGGTAGAGTTTGGGAAACGTTAAAAAATATAGAGTTCAAAAAATATAAAGAAGCGTTCAAATAAATTCAACAGAAAATCTCATCTTCCTAATATCTCTCCATTAATCTCTCAACACACTCTACTCTATTGAAAGCTCTCCTATTCCCTTCACTGCTCTTTACGCTATTTCTTCTTCACCGTCTTCCCTGCCACCTAGTCACTGCTCTCTCTTATTGCACATTGTTGAGTATGCATGATTTAAGTTTCAAATACTATCATCTTCAAGTCAACAACAAGAATCATATCTTATGTGATTGCTTTTCTCTTGTTTGCCAAAGCTAATTGCGTAATATGGTGCCATATCTATAGGCATATTTGATAATAAGAGCCACCAATATTTTATGAATCAATCTACCATATAAAAACTGTAAATTTTATCTTTATTAACGTCAGTAAAAGACTTTAATTGATTAAATTTATTAATATAATAAGAAAACTTATATGAGTCTTGTTGTGATATTATTGTTGTTGTTGATGCTTATATTATTTACTTGTTATAATTAATATGACTCAATTCATATAATATAAGTTCAGTTTAGACTAATTCAATTCCATTAATTTTGATTCGATCAATTCAGTCTGAAGAAGGTCGACCAGTAAGAGTAAGAAGTATTGTTTTGTAGTTATATCAACCACTAGGTTAAATAATATGCATTAATATATATACAACCACTTATATGGATACAGCTAAAAATAATTTACAGTAATAATTACTTGTGGACGAACTTAGTCCCAAGACTCCCAACTATGTATCTGCTAAACAAATGCGAACTTGAGAATTTACTAGAAAGAGGCAAGATAATAAATTAAGTTGTACAAGAGCCTAGAATATTAATACGATTGATTAAAAAATTTGCCATAATATGATAAACATGTTGCGTTAAATGGATATTATCGCAATTCACGCGTTTGTAAGGATCTTCACAAACAACTCTTTTACCACAACATGCCGTTTGCATTGTGTCCTTATCGAACCCTGCATTACACTTCTTTTTGTGGAAGGAAATTCATTAATATATAATATCATTTATTAGGTTCACAATTCTAACAGCTACTTTTACCAAACACTAAAACTTACTACAGCTATCTTTACAGCTGACAGCTAATAGTAGACAACTGACAGCTACCCCGACAGCTGACAGCTACCCCTACAGCTAGTATTGCCGAACAGACCCTTAATAGTTTTTGGCTCATAGGTTGCCATATATACATATTGTCTTATATGCACGCGATGCGCGCAAGTAGCGCAACGGTTAAAAATTTAATTAGTAAAGTGATTAATTATCTAATTTGATTAATAAAGTATTTAAGATATTCTTTTTTATCTTTATTTTATTTTTGGTGCCCATTGACATAGCGTGCAATTTTAAACACATATTTCAAAAATTTTGAATACTTTTATTTATTTATTCTCCATCGCCAAAAATCTGCTTTGTTTCCATCTTCAGTCTCCTAATCAATAATTGTTCACTTCGGAAAAATTAGAGTCAAATAAAACATCCATAATCGAGCTTATTTGTCTAATAAGCGGAGAACACCAATATCTTTAGGTTGGGAAATTAAAATGTAATAATCTTAACTCATATTATTGATGCGAAAAGAACTGTCAAATTATCAGTGGACGGGGTTACAAATAATGAAATAACTGCTTCAAAGGTGTCATTTTTTTTTTCCTTTTTTTGGATACAACTCGTTGCTTCAACGTGTTGAGCTCATGGTGAACCACAACATAACCTGTCGTTCAACATTTGCATTATTGTCCCGTGGAATTTCGTACAGTCTAGTTACCTCTTCGACTGAAGCCATTCTTTTGATCTAGACTAAGTTGGTCAACATGGCTAAAAGCAAAGTATGTCCTACCAGAAATTAACTATTGATATCATTACCTTCATTTCTAGTTGAAAAAATAACTTCATCAAACGATCATGTAGAATTCTTAAACTCTCTAAGTCCATAATTTGTAATTACCCAAAAAGTCCTTTTGCTATATGCTTTAACATAGCTTAGATATTGCAGAAGAATGAAAATCTACTCAAATTTGTGGATTTGCATCTTGGTATAGGTTGAAATTAAGAATCCCCAACTTCAACTTTTGACATGCCCTATGATTTCTTGTCTATAATGAATATTGCCATTTATTAGTGGGTGATGATGACACTTGATTTGATGATAATAGTGAATGTAACAGCAGCAGCGTCTAGGAACTGCGGTGGTGTACTGGTGTTATTGCCAGTGGCTTGATTGTACAGAAATCAAAAATATAGAATAATTAATTACTCACTATGTGAATAATGCACTTCACCTATTAGATTAGGGAAAAGCATGCTTAAATCATATAAAAAAACACATATGAAGTAAAAACCTAATAATATCACAGATTGATTACGCAATCAAAAAAAGATTGATTACTCAGTATATAAGTTATGTACGTTATTAGATTAGGGCAAAATTAGATTGAATCATTTGCATAAAACCCTAAAACGAAAAATTGACAAAAAGAAAGAGAGATGAGACCTAATTCTGGTAGCCAGCACCGTGAATGTTCATATCCTCTTGAATGGTAGTAGGCAAATAAGGGATTGGGAAATCAGATGGTTTTATCACTCATCAGCTTCTCAACATCGGCTTTCTTAAGGACGATGCGGCGGGTGGGAGGGCGGTTACGACGCTGATCCCTAATTAAGGAAGTACTTGATATCGAACACAATGTCTGGGTTTGCGGTTGGAACAATTACTTCTTGAGTGATCGTCGTTGGGCTGTAGGTTGACGTTTGAGAAGATAATGGCGAATTGGGCAGTTTTTTTACCGAATTTTGGAATATTAGGTTGTTTTTTTGTAATTTCCCAAAAGGGAAGGGGGTAGGATGGTAAAGAGATTTTTTATTCTTTTTCTTTTTTTTTATTTTTGATGTCCTCCACCCATTATCTTATACTATAATAGAGATATATCCTCTAATATTTGTCCATTTGTTCTTGTACTTGTACTTGCAACATTTTATTGTACATGTAATGATATAAGTATATAACTATATAAGTAATGTCAGAACTTCAAAATACATACTTCCTCCGTTTCTTTTTAATTGCAACAAATGAATATTTTATGTCTCACAAATAATACCCCTTTGTTGCAGTTAAAAAGAAACGGAGGAAGTATAATATAAGACTTTATAATGATAAACCAAATATCTATATATATTAAAAAGCGTAAGTATGGATTGTAATCCGCCACGTGTCACTCTCCCTTTTTTTCAACGTCATTCTCATTTAAAAATAATGCAAATTGTTCATAAGGAGCTTCGAACTCGTGACCTCGAGTATGGGAGAGAAATGCTCTAACCATTGCGCCACTACATTGTTGTTGCTTCTTTCATGAATACTAATAATGATATTATATGTTTTCAATGAAAAATAATATTTTAATTGCATTTATGAATAAAACTACTAATTTATAACTTTTAACTAGCATCATTCTACACCAAATTTTAATTGTGTTAAAGTACTAACGTATAATACAGATTAACCCTAGAGCATCGCCTGTGTCTAAATACTAGTTTATTTATATAAAACCACTAAGTTTACTTCTTTACATAATCTAAGTTCCAATTATTATGCACAAAGATTCTTAAAACTGTTATAAGGAGCATTATTCGATCAATTACACATGCATCCTGATCAATATTGACACTTGGATTCCTCCTATGCACTTGATCCTACTCGTGCAGATGTCTAACCCACATGGTCCCTCAGCTCGTAGTACAAACTCTGCCAAACTATTAGTAAATATAATAAGGAAATATTGTGAATAATAACCACGATACACTTATTTCAAAATAACCACCCTTTTTTCATTTGTGTTTAAATAACCACCTCTCATTTGCTTAACTTTTTCAAATACCCACTCGTTAACGTAATTTTTTAACGTCATTATGTGTGAGACCCAAATTCTTACTAAATTACCCTAACTCCCTCAAAATTGTCACTAATTACCTTACTAATTATAGTTTGACCGGTCAAATTATGATTAACATTTAAAATTCTTTTTTTTTCCCATTTTTTATCAATTATATATTTTTTACATTTGACATGATAATGGCACAAATTTCGAGACAATATTTAATCGCGTATTTAATACCAAAGACGTCATTATTTCGAAAAACATACACCGCCGTACGCCATTTATTGGAACGTACTTCGAGACGGTTTTTTGGGACGTAACACCACTGCATTCCCTTTATGGGCATGAATTTCGAGAATATCTAAGAAACGAGTACCTACAAGCCACGTTTTCGGGCACGTACTTCGAGACGACTTTTTCAGACACAACACGACGTTTTTTTCGAAAAACGGACATCGCCGTACCCCTCTATGAGCATGAATTTTGAGAATCCCTACAAAACGAGTACCTGCAAGTCGGGTTCTTGAGCACATACTTCGAAGCAACATTTTCAGACGGAACACGACATTTTTCCAAAAATGGAGACCATTATAAGCTCTTTTAGCACGAAATTCGAAAATTCCTACGAAACGAGTACTTCAAGCCGGTTTTCGGGCACGTACTTCGAGACATCTTTTTCGGTCAGAATACGATTTTTTTTTTAAAAAAATGGACTTCGAGATGTACATGTTCGAAAATCCGACTTGTGGGTACTCGTTTCTTAGGGATTCTCAAATTCGTGCCCATAAAGGGCGTACGACGGTGCCTTTTTTTCAAAATAACGTCGTCTTAAGTATTAAAAAAGCGATTAAATGTTGTCTCGAAATTTGTTTCCATTACCATGTCATATATCAAAAATCTATAGTTAAAAGAAATTGTGAAATTGTAAAAAAGAATTTAAAATGTTAATCATGATTTGACCGATCAAATTATAAATTAGTAAGGTAATGAGTGATAATTTGGAGGGAGTTAGGGTAATTTCGTAAGAATTTGGGCCTCACACTTGACGGCGTTACAGAATACCGTTAACAGGTGGGTAATTGAAAAAGTTAAGAAAAGGAGAGGTGGTTATTTAAACACAAATACAATGAGGTGGTTATTTTGAAATAGGTGTATTGTGCAAATGGTTATCCACAATTTTTCCATATAATAATTACCATTTCAATAAATATACTAATTTGGGACAACCTAATATTATTTTATCCAAATTAAGTCCTATTTAGTATTTGGTACTAATGAGGAGTAGGAGGCCTAAATTTCGAGGAGAGTGAAAGAGCTGAGCAAGGAAACGTGTCACAAGATGCAACTAAATTTCTATCTTGAACCACAATGAAAAACTTTGCAAACTACATTAGTTGATCTTGTTGGATATATTGGTGGAGTTTCGACTTCTCATTTTTAATAATTACATCCACCTTTATGAATTTTTTCTCTAAATTTCCACCTAAACTTTTCAAATTATTTATAAACTCCCACACACTACTACAAAACTAGAGAAATGCAACAATTTTAGTGCAACACTTACCTTATATGTTGCATTTATTTACATTGATTGAATCGTAGCAACACTATATCTTTGAATGGCTTTGAATGGCTAATTGCTGTGAATATTGAGTACTAAGGGCCTGCATTATTTTTAATTTACTAATTGCATTAATGGAGTAATTGTGATTGATGAAAGCTGTAGTGGGTATTCATGCGCAAATAAATTTAAAGATAATCTTTAAATAAAGGAGTTATTTTGATTAGTTGTAATAAGCTAAGAGTTTCATTAACATTTTGTGATAGTTGCAATGTTATTTAGTTGTTCACCATTACTCATCCTTTTCTTTATATATTATTCTCATGTTATGGGATTTAAATCAGTGTTACTGTTTGTTGAGTTTTTTTTTTCTTTGGTAAACAATTTCATGGTAATTGCTTAATAAATTTCAAAACTACGTGCATTGAGTCATGGGGGAAGATAGAAGTTGGATGAAATTACCTAAACGATTGCCGGAATTTGAAAATGGGGTGACTAATTTCCTCAATGCTTCATTTGCTAAGGCAGCCCGGGGGAATCAAATTAGGTGTCCATGTAAGCAATGTCAAGTTCGTTATTGGTATCGTCGAATTGAAGTCTTTGATCACTTGAAAGTGGAGACATCTATGAAATTCAGAATTTTCATTGAGAGGAGCATGAAGCTGTGAAGCATACTAATGTTTTAGATGATGATAACCATGTTATGCATGATTAATGAATTATTGCATGATCGATTTAGAGAAACGTAAGAGGAGGCTAGAAGCTCTAAAGGACCAAATGAGGAAGCTAAAACTTTTTACAGATTAGTGGAGGAGGGCAAGCAAGAGTTGTTTCCTGGGTGTAAGACTTTTTAAAATCTATCTTTCATCATTAGACTTCTCCTCTACAAGACACTCATGATCTTAGTAATGTGGCAATCAATGATCTTCTTAAGCTTTGAGGTTATTCCGGAGGCCAATCTTCCCTCAAATTTTTATGATGCTAAAACATGTATAAGGGATTTGGGCTTGATTATAAAAAAAATATATGCTTGCCCAATGATTGTATGCTATATTGGAATGAATATGAAGATGTTGAAGAATGTCATGTTTTTCATACATCTAAGTGGAAACAACCAGAAGAAAATCAAGGAAATGGTACTACTAAGGCTTCTAAGAAAAATTCTCGAATTCCAGCCAAAGTATTATGGCATTTTCCACTGAAAGCTAGGCTCCAAAGGTTGTTTATGTGTCCTGAGACAGCAAAATACATGACTTGGCATGCCAATGAACGATGAGAGGATGAGAAGTTACGTCATACGGATGATGGATCGACATGGATAGATTTCAATCATTTGTATTCAAATTTTTCAAAGGAACATAGAAACGTAAGGTTGGGTTTAGCTAGTGATGGGTTTAATCCTTTTCGAACAATGATTATTGCACATAACACATGGCCCGTTGTTTTAATCAATTATAATTTGCCCCCTTGGTGTTTATGAAGCAATAGTATCTTATTTTGTCCTTATTGATTCCTGGCCTCGAGTCTCCTGGCAATCATATTGATGTTTACATGCAACCATTAAAGGAAGCGCTTCAAGATTTGTGGAATTATGGGATTGAGACATATGATAAATGTAGAGAGCAAACTTTTCAATTGCATGATGCCCTGAGGTGGACCATTAGTGACTTTCCCAGATACTCAATGTTGTCGGGATGGAAAACAAAGGGTAAATTTGCATGCCCAACTTGTAATCTTGAAACTCCATACTTGTATTTGAAGAATAGTACAAAGATGTGGCTAGAGAGAGAAAATGCTCTCTTCCTATTCTTCCTTTTCTTCGTGATATTTCCCTTTCCCAGCATCTTGATGAGCTATGGCAAGGAAGGAGAAGAACTCTAATCTCTCTTCTTCTTTTCTGGTTAATAATCAGCAGCAATGTGAGGATAGTAGTAAACCAAAGGCGCTTAAAGACATTGCGGGTATTCCTCCATTGATATGGTCAGATTCTTCGATGGAGTTAGGTTCAAAATCTTCGACTTGTGGTTTAATTAATGAGCGTATCAGTAAGCAAGCCATTGACAATCATTTAGCTAGGGATGAATTGACAGCTAAGTGGGTTGCTCAGGTCCAGAAATCTCCAATGGAGCAATGCGTTGAATTAGGTAAGATTTCTTGGACCAAGCAAAGTTTTGATTCTGTTAGACAGGAGGGTTTAAACCTTAATCCTCCTATTGTGTCATTTCCTGTGTCTCATTCAGAGGGGTTAGATATTAATTGAATCTCCCTAAAATTTCTATAGAAGATGTTAAGCCAAAGATTGAGTTTTGGGAAAATGCAATTGTTGCGTATGTGTTTAGTGCTAAACCTTCATTTAGAACAATGAATGGGTATTTTCGTCGTACTTGGGGGAGATTTGGTGTTGATAAAGTGGTTGTTATGCCTAATGGTATTTTTTTGGTGCGTTTTCGAACTGTGGAAGCTAATAATATGGCTCTTGATTCTGGACCTTTGTTAATTTACAGCAAACCTATCATTATGAAAGCATGGCATCCTGATTTAGATCTTAAAAAGGAAGATGTTAAGATTTTGCCTATTTGGATTAGATTTCCTGGTTTGGATTTGAGGTATTGGGGAATCAATTCTCTTAGGAAAATTGCTGGTTGTATTGGACACCCTCTACATTCTGATAGAGCTACTGCACAGAAAGACATGATTACATATGCTCGAGTTTTAATTGAGGTTAAAATTGATCAACAATTCCCTGAGTTTGTTGATTTCATTAATGAAAAGGGGCTCACTATGAGGCAGGAGGTTGTTTATGAATGGAAACCAACTATCTGTTGTGATTGTGGTGGTTGTGGACACACTGAGGCTGACTGTAAGAGGAAAAAGTTGGAGCTACAACACAAGCAGGTTCCAGTGGTAAAGCAGCAATGGGTTCCTGTGACTAAACAACACAATGCACTTAAGCCTGCTGCTGACATTCCTGTTAGGGCTGAGGTGAATAGCTCTAATCCTGTAGGCAAACAGAATGCTGCAGGTTCAGTTGTTGCTTTACAAAGTGTTCATGGTTCACAGGTGGAGACATTTCAGAAGTTAGGTGGTGAAAGATCACATAATAAATTTGATGTTCTTGTAGGTGTGGGGGAGTCTCTTATGGCTGCTCCTAATGACTAGCCTTGGTTTCTGGAATGTTAGAGGCTTAAACAGCCTAGCTAAGCATGCTGAGGTTAAATCTTTTTTAACTAAGCATAAGATTGGGTTGTTTGGTCTCTTAGAAACTAGGGTTAAAGCTGCCAATGTGAATAAAGTTTTTCCTAGAGTCTGTAGGCATTGGTGTTTGAGTGTTAGTTATTCTTATCATAATGGAGGTAGAATTTGGCTCCTATGGATTTCTGCTTGGTTTGTTGTTGACATTATTGAATGTAGTGATGAGCACATTCATGCTAGAGTAACTCAAAAACATACTGGATCTTCTTTTTTTGTTACCTATGTTTATGCTCATAATGATGCAGCTCTGAGAGAAATGTTGTGGGCTAATCTTAACAGACTTAAATTGTCTATTGCTTCAGCTTGGATTGTGTTGGGGGATTTTAACAACATTTTAAACCTGAATGAGAGAAGTGGTTCTCCTGTCACTCTTGGTGAAATTATGCCCTTTAGGAATTGCCACAATTATTGCAATCTGGATGACTTACATAGTACTGGGTCTTTTTTTACCTGGAATAACAAACAGGAAGGTGATTCTAGAGTCTTTTCAAGGATTGATAGAGCTTTGTAATGATGATTGGTTGTCTACTTTTCCTGGGTCTGAAGCTCATTTTCTGCCAGAAGGTCACTTTGATCACTGCCCCTGTGTAATAGGTATTGGTGTTCATAATGTTTCTCAGCCTAAACCCTTCAGATTTTTTAATATGTGGACTTTTGCTCAATCTTTTGAGGAGAAGGTCAAGTTGGGTTGGAATTATGTCATTTCTGGCGCTCCTATGTTTAGAGTGGTTAAAAAGTTAAAGAATCTCAAAGGTTCTCTTAAACTCCTCAATAGGGAATCTTTCTCTAACATAGAACAAGCTGCTGATCAGGCTCATTTGGATATGTTGAATGCCCAGAAAGCTCTTTGCTCTAATCCTAGTGATCCCCAATTGCTCCTTGCTAAGGTAGCTGCTAGAGGTGTTGCTTTGGATACTCATAAAGCTAAGATTAGCTTTCTAAGGCAAAAGTCCAAAGTTGTATGGTTAAAAGAAGGGGATGATAATTCTGCTTTCTTTCATGCTTGTCTGAAATCCAGAAGAAGGCAAAATTTATTGGCAGTATTAAAAATGTTGATGGTATTTGGATGCACTCCTCTTTGGATATCAATGGGGCTTTTGTTAGTTATTATGAGAGTCTCCTTGGTACTTCTCATCCTCCTGTTTTGAAGGTTAGATCAAAGATCATTGCTATGGGCCAAGTTATTAGTTCTGATTAGCAATCTTATCTTTGCTCCCCTTTTTCCGCTCATGATGTTAAAGCTGCTTTGGATGATATTGATAATAATAGTGCTCCTGGGCCTGATGGTTATTATAGTTTGTTTTTTAAACAAACTTGGCATATTATTGGTGATGAGGTAACTTCTGCTATTCTAAACTTCTTTGGCTCTGGGAAATTGCTCAAACAGTTAAACTCTAGTACTTTAACTTTGATTCCCAAAATTGATGTGCCTCAAGATGTTACTCAATTAAGACCTATTGCTTGTTGCAATGTCCTTTACAAAATCATTTCCAAAATGTTATGTTCTAGACTCTCTTCTGTTCTCTCCTCTATTATTAACCCTTGTCAAGGTGCTTTTATTTCTAATAGAGTCATTACTCATAACATCCTTCTTGTGCAAGATCTTATTGAACAATATAATACCAAATCTCTCCCTCCTAGATGCACTATAAAAGTTGACTTGAGAAAAGCTTATGATTCTTTAAGCTGGTCATTCATTGAATCTATGCTTGTTAAACTTAATTTTCCTCCTCAATTCATAAATTGGATTATGAAATGTGTTACCACTCCTTCCTATTCTTTGTGTATTGGTGGTGGTCTCTTTGGGTTATTGATAGGTTTTAGTCGTGTCACCTAATCAAAAATAAACCTACGGACCTCTAACTAGGTAGTCAATGGAAGCAGGGTCAAATCCACAGGGAGACAGAGTTTCTAAATCAATATTCAACTAATTCAGCTACTCCAGATGAAATAAGGAAGGAATTAATTAAACTAAAGAATAGACTACAGAAGACGGAATAAATCGAGGATTAAACTATGGAATAAAAGTCTAGGGTATTAGGTCCGTCCACCATGCTTATACCAATCAAATAGGGTCAACTACTATCAAAACCTAAGTCAAGAGTCGGGGGATTAGAGCCTATGTTGAGCTATGGTTAAGACTCAACGCTCATAGTTCAACATACGCCGCATGTTCACTAACTTAATCAGAACTACTGACGTGTCCTAGGCCTCTAGTCGTAAGACGGATCTGTACAAACAACTATTAACCACAAGCAACCAACGAAACTGCGCAATAACGTTAATTACTCAATAAAGAACAAATCACATCACAATCACCCTAATCAAACCCTAGAAATCGATAAGAGTCTAAATCACAATCATGGTATAAACATGGCTTTCCTATCTAACACCCTAGAAAGAGACTACTCAGACATGATCGAATTAACAATAATAAAACTAATATGAAACCCTAACAATTGCATCATGAACGATTAAATAAATAAACTAAGCAATCAAAGTAATTAAAGAGATAAAGAGTAGAGAAAAGTACCAATTGACGGAAAGCAGGAACTTTTATTGAAATCGAAATAGGTTTGATCACCTCTAAATTAATCTAAAGTGTTTGAATTAAACTAAGAACAATGAAGAATAAAACTAGTCTAAAACCTAATGAAAGATGAATAAAAGATGTAAAATAATGATGTCCCTGAATAATGAGGAAAACGGTATTTATAATACCCCTCAAGTCTAATAAAAAATAAGAAACAAAACTCGAAATCCGCGACAAATGCACCAGACCCGATCGGGCCCGAGCACAGTACCCGATCGGGTCAAACACCAAACTCAGCGCTTTGTCCTCTGGGCCTTCGCGTAGCAGCAGCGTAGCATTAAACTGATTATAACGACCCACCCGATCGGGCCGTGGGCAGCCACCCGATCGGGCCAGGCGACAAAACGCGCCCAGCAGCTCGCCTCATCCGCAGCTTCACAACGAGACCTAGCAGCCTTTGACCCGATTGGATCGGGCGGTGGATGCCCGATCGGGTCTGGGCACATGTGTGCTCGCCCGATCTGATCGGGCATACATTTCCCGATCGGGTCCGCAACTTTCATACCCGATCATAAATACTTCGCCCGATCGGGCCATTTCTGCCCGATCAGTGCACGGAAACCTCCTTTGACTCCTTGGCTCTCTAATCTTCACGTTTAGGGGTCTTGGGACCTCCTAAACTATCCATAAAGCTCGTGAGCCATCCTACGTGCCTCGTAACATCTCGTAAAGCCGTGGTTGCTTCCAAAAGGCTCGGGAATAAGGAGAAAACTCCATAAAATCTGCAATTCAATACTAAAACATGAAACCACTACTACATACGATAGTTAGCACAAAATAGCTCCCAAGAGCTCCAATGACGCACAAATTAGCTTGTAAATAAGGGAGAAAACTCTATATAAATACGTGATATCAGTTATTTAAAGGAAAACAAGGTATTAGACAAGGAGACCCATTTCTCCTCTTATTTTTGTGATTGCTATGGAGTATCTCTCTAGATCTCTTGCTTGGGCAACTAGTAATCTTCCTTTCAAATATCATCATAGATGTAAAAGTATCTAGTTGTCTCATGTTGTTTTTGCTGATGATCTTATGCTCTTTGCCAGAGGTGATCTATCTTCTATTTCTCTCCTTCTTAGAGTTCTAAAAACCTTTGAGATGACTTCTGGTCTTTCTGCTAACAACAGCAAGTCTGCTATCTACTTTGGGAATGTTTACTTGGAACACCAACATAATATTCTGGATCTTTCTCTTTTTCAAAAAGGCTCTTTTCCTTTTAAGTATCTTGGGGTTCCTATTACTTCTAGGAAAATTTCCTTTGCTGATTGTGATAGCTTGTGTGATAAGCTGTTGAATAGAATCATGACTTGGTCTTCTAGGAACTTATCCTATGCTGGGAGAGTTGTTCTGATCAATTTTGTGCTTTTGAGCCTTCATGTGTATTGATCACAAATTTTCATTTTGCTAAGGAAAATTATTATGAGAATCACTCAGATTTGTAGAGCTTTTCTTTGGTCTGACTCTGTCATCTTAAATAGGAACCCTCCTGTTTCTTGGGATTGGATCTGTAGACCTAAAAGCTATGGTGGTTTGGGGATTATGAACATTGGTTTTTGGAATATTGCTGCTGTTGGGAAGTGTGCTTGGCACATAGCTCAGAAATATGATATTCTATGGGTTAAATGGGTTCATACTATCTACATTAAAGAGCAGTTATGGAGTGAGTATCAGCCTAAGAAGTATGATTTTTGGGGATGGAAGAATATATGCATGGTTAAAGGAAAATTGGCTTCTGGTTTTAATTCATCCAATTGGTGGCAGGGTGCTTTTTCTATTAAATCAGCCTATAAGATTCTCTGTAATTTTTCTGATAAATTTCCTTGGAGGTTTTGGGTGTGGAACAGATTGAATATCCCTAAGCATGCTTTTGCAGCTTGGTTGTCTGCCCTTGATAAAATGAAGACCAAAGATAAACTATTTTCCTTTGGTGTTTGTTCTGATGATCTATGCCTCTTGTGTGGCTCTGAAAAGGAAACTTCCTCTCATCTATTTTTTAGATGTCCTTTCAGTGTAGATTGTGCCTCCCCTCTCCTATCTTGGTTACAGATCAAATGTGGTCCAAATGATACTCTTCATGTTGCTTGGAAGAGATGGATGAGAAGATACAAGAGTAAAAGAAGAACTCAACTCTGTATGCTTACCTTTTCTGCTCTGATCTATTATATTTGGAGATCAAGAAATGAAGCTGTTTGGTAGTCAAAGGTGCCCAAACCTGCTGCTGTTGCCAAACTGATTCAGGCTCAGGTATATAACAGAGTGATTGCTGTTTCCAGCCCCCACCTGTGGACTAGCAGTGATAAAGCCTGACTCTCTCTTCTTGCTGCTGCTCTCTAGTTTGTTTTCCTGTTGGGTCTGTGAACCCTGAGTTGTCTGTTTTTTTCTCTTTGGCTGTCTGTCTGGCCTTTGTAGCTGTTGTTCCTGTTTTCTGAATTTTAGTTTTGGCTTGCTGTGTTTTGGTGTCTGTTTGTAAGCTGGATGCTGTTTTGGCCTTGTTTGGCTGCTCTTGGTGATTTTAATATATGCTTACATTTCACCCCAAAAAAAATAGTACAAAGATGTGTTATATGGACTTTTGAAGATTGTTTTCCAAATAAGGCTTTTAATGGAAAGGTCGAGAAGCGGCCACCTCCAAAACCTTTAATAGGGGTTGAAGTATCTAATGAGTTGTCTAAATTTGAAAATTTTATTTGGAAAAACTAAGAAGAGGAGCGACCCTGATTACCCCGTGGAAAAAAGGACCATTTTTTTTGCCATATTGGAAAGACATTTCTTGTCAACATAACCTTGATGTGATGCACATTGAAAAAAAATGTGATAATCTGATCGGTAGATTGTTGGATATTAAGGGGAAAACAAAGGATCACATAAATGATGGTAAGCATGTTTTCTTCAAAAAGGAAGTTTTTCTATGTGTCTTCTAGAGAAAAATATATTTTGTCGGGCCTAAAAGGAAGCAAAATTGCCATATGGATGACATGATAAAGTCGTATCACCGAATCAAAGATAAATCCTAAATCCTCTAACAATGGTAGTTAAGGGAAGTAGGGTCAAATCCACAGAGAGACAACGTTTCTAAGTTAATATCGAGCTAAACAGCTACTTCAGACAAGATCAGGGAAGAATCAGCTTAACTAGTAATTAAACACTAGAAAGCAATATAAAGATGAGATTTAAACTATGAAATAAAGGTCTAAGGAATTAGTTCGGTCCACCATGCTTATACCAATCAAAGGATCAAACAACTAACGGAACCTACGTCAAGAATCGATAGCTTAGAGCACGTGATAAGCTATGGTTAAGTCTCAACGCCCGTAATTCAACATACACCGCATGTTCACTAACGTAATCAGAATTACAGATGTGTACTAGGCCTCTAAAAGTAGGACGAATCTGTGCAAACAAATATTAACCTCAAGCAATCAATGAAACTGCGCAATAACATTAATTACTCAATAAGAACAAATGACACCATAATTAATCTAATCAAACCCTAGAAACTGATAGTAATTCAAAGTAATCAAGGGATAAACATGGCTTTCCTCCCTAAATACCTAGAAATTAGACTACTCAGACATAATCAAATGAACAATAATTAAACTAATATAAAATCCTAATCCTAACATCATGAATCAAATCAATAATTAAACTAATCAATCAAGAAGTAATTAAAGAGATTAAGAGTAAAGAAGAGTACCAATTGACGGAAAGCAATAACCTTAATTGAAATAAATCCAAGGTTCAATCACCTTTAAAACTAATCTAAGTGTTTAAACTAATAAAAGCTCTCTAAAACTAAACTAATAAACTATGGAAAATAATAGAATAAAAGATGTCTAACAAATAATGAAGTTAAAATATTTATATTAACCGCCTAAATCTAAAATAATTTGGAAAAGGGGCTGCCCGTGCTTCAGGCCCGATCGGGTCGAATCCCGTCCAATCGGATGGGTAAACTGCAATTCTGCATCAAATTGTGAAGGCCGTATATCATAAACCAGAAGTCAGATTGGGGCGTGTGACCTATCTTTGGAAAGATCTTGAAGTCTAGAATCCAACCCAATTGGAAATTCTTGATTACCAATTTTCTATGAGTAGGTATGATCAAAATAGTGAACATGTGTTAGTTTTGGAACTTCTTTCACTAACTCTTTGTTTCATTCCAACTCAAAATTGTCCCAAACGGATGCATTGTGATCCTTAGGCAAGATACCTTCATCTTCAATGATTAACAGGCTAGATCCTTAATAAGCTTGATCAATTTGTATCAAAATAACCTGAAAATCATCGAAACACACAAACAGGGGAGTAGTAGAGCGCAACTTATGTAATTCATGTCATTATACACCTAAATGCTCAAAAAGGAGTCTAAATGCAATCTATATGCATCTAAAAACTATATATATAAATGTGCTACATCAATGGATGTGCATCAAACATAGCTCGATGTGTGCGCTCTTCAGAAAGGAAAGCTGCTGGTTATAAACGTCATGACGCTCACATTTGACAGGCTAAAGTCGTATCACCTAATCAAAGATAAACCTAAGTCCTCTAACAATGACAGTCAAGGGAAGTAGGGTCGAATCCACAGAGAGACGGAGTTCTAAGTTGATATCCAGCTAAATAGTTTCTTCAGACAAAATCAAATAGGAATAAACTGAACTACTAATTATACACTAAAAAGCAATGTAAAGAGGGATTTTAAACTATGAAATAAAGGTCTAGGGAATTAGTTCGGTCCACCATTGACACGGTCGTTGGACGTGCTAAATTAATACCTAACTTAGCCTAATTTAGGGCAAGAAAGGGTCGATTCCACGAGGAAGCAAAGATTAGCAAGGTTTGAAAGTAATTAAGCGAGCTAAGTCTACTTTTAGTGGTTTTTGAGATTAAGTGATTAACTAAGAAACTATGAACTAATTAGCTAACAATTAAAGAAAATGATTTGAGTTTAACGATAAAAGGAAGACACTAGGGATAGGGGAATCATTAGTTAACCAATTGCTAACCTATTCATCAAGCCAAGGGAATTCATTACGATCAACTAGGGGACTCGAACTAATTAGGAGGACTTAATCAACCAATTTTACCTATTCTCATGGTAAAATCAATCAATCAAGTATTTCCACAACTCATAGCGATTCGATTAAAATCCTAGGAAGCCTAACACCTATTCTCATGGTGAAGTCAACCTATTGACTAACCTAAGGTCCATCAAAAGCTTCATCTCTCACAATCCTTCACTTTTGATCCCCTAATCTAATTCAATTGATAATCATGCAATTAAACAAGCAATTAAATATGTTAATCAACCCAATTTCTCCTAAATCTACCCCCTAGCTTGACTTTTGAGGTCAACTCATGATCTACCTAGTTCATCCCCTTCCCTTAGCCTTGAAACTACTCTAAAGCCATTAAAGAAGCAAAATGAGAAGCTTGAGGTATTAAATGAAGATCAACAATGGTAGAAATCAACATAATGAGCTAAACATCAACTAACCAACACTAATCAAAAGCTTAAACAAGATAAACAAGTAAATAGGCAAAATAAAGCAAAAGATAGAACAAATACTCTAAATAGATGAACAATAAATGGAAAACTCCATAGAAATACCTTCAAAAGCTTCAAAAATGGTTTCAAGATCTACTTTATCTCTCTAAAATTACTTCTCTCTCTAAAGCTTCTCTCTCTAATTAAGCTAATAATGATTCTGCAATTAAAAAGATATTCTAAGATTATTAAAAAATTAGATTTATACCCCGTAGAAATAAGGGCAAAAACGGAAAAGACGAAACAAAACTACGGAGCGTGGGCAATGGAGCGCCCGCTCCTTACAACATGGAGCGCCCGCTCCTAAGTCGCTCCTGGGTCGCTCCAACTCACTGATCCTCTGTCTTCATTTCTTGACCCCTGGAGCGCCCGCTCCCCTGTTATATGCCCCTTCTTTGCTTGATAACCTTCAAAACTCTCAAGGTAAATATTAGATGGGGACATGCATATGCAACAACCTATATATACATCCTAACTATATGCAAATGAGCTAATCTAGATGCTAAACACAAGATAATAAGAAATGATGAAAAAGGGAAGGAAAAGGAAGTTAAATGACCTAAAATGCATCTACATGCCTAAAACTACATGCAAATAAGTGAACCTAAAGTCCACTTATCAACCATGCTTATACCAATCAAGGGATCAAACAAATACTAGAACCTAGGTCAAGAGTCGATAGATTAGAGCAATGTCAAGCTATAGTTAAGTCTCAACGTCCATAATTCAACATATGCAGCATGTTCACAAACATAATCTGAATCACTGAAGTGTACTAGGCCTCTAAAAGTAGGACGGGTCTATGCAAACAATTATTAACCTCAAGCGATCAATGAAACTGCGCAATAACATTAATTACTCAATAAGAACAAATCACACCATAATCAAACTCATCAAGCCCTAGAAACTAATAGCAATTCAATTAATCAAGGTATAAACATGGCTTCCCTTACCAAATCCCTAGAAATTAAACTACTCAGACATAATTAAATCAATAATAACAATTCGAATAAGAAACCCTAATTTCAACATCATGAAGCAATTGAATAATTAAACTAAGCAGTCAAAGTAATTAAAGAGATAAAGAGTAGAGACGAATACCAATCGACGGAAAGCAATAACTTTTATTGAAATCAAATCCGAGGTTCAATCACCTTTAATCGAATCTAAAGTGTTGAATCTAAATAAAACTCTCTAAAACTAAGCTAAGGACTATTGGAAATAAAATAGAATAAAAATATGTCTCTAAAAATATGAGAAAAAGGTATTTATAATACCCCCAAAAGTCTAATTAAAAACGGAAGTAAAAAAATTTTCCGCGACAACGAGTGCGGGACCCGATCGGGCAAAGGGACACCCGATCGGGCCCACACTAAAATAATTAAACAAACTCCCTTTCTTCCTACGCAACCCAGCAGCATCAATGAATCAACAAATGGGCTCCGCCCGATCTAGGTCGGGCACAACACGCCCGATCGGGCTGCTAGTAAAATGGGCCAGCATTTATTTGGCCAAGTGAACAGCACCATGTAGCGAGCAGCAAAGGGGGAACTGGGCCGCTTGCCTGATCGGGTGCTGGGCACCCGATGGCATCGGGTTGGGCCAATTTCACCAGCCTAACTCTATTGCATTAGGCGTACAAAATGGTTGTAGCAAATTTGATGTCTTTGCTTGCCCGATCGGGTTGACCATTCCCCGATCGGGTTGAACATTGCCCGATCGGGCAGGGCTTGATTTTACCAACTATATTTCTTTGTTTTCTCGCCCTATCGGGTGCAAAAATTCATTGCCCGATCAATAAATATTCGCCCGATCGGGCCATTTCTTGCTCGATCAGAGTACGGGAAGCTTCGTTTGACTCTTTAGCTCTCAATTCTTTACATTTAGAGGTCTTGGGACCTACTAAATTATCCATAAAGCTCGTGAGCCATCCTATGTGCCTCGTAACATCTCGTAAAGCCGTGGTTGCTTCCAAATAGCTCAGAAATAAGGAGAAAACTCCCTAAAACCTGCAATTCAACACTAAAACACAAAACCACAACTATGTACGATAGTTAGCATAAAATAGCTCCGAAGAGCTCAAATGACGCACAATTTAGCTCGTAAATAAGGGAGAAAACTCTATATAAATACGTGATATCAAACTCCCCCAATCTAAACCTTTTCTTGTCCTCAAGCAAACAGAACATCAACATGGAATAGATTGCCTCACCCCATATATGAAAATCAATCAAAGCTCAAAAAACATTTTCAAGACTAAGAATCGTTCAAGCAGGCAAAATTCAAGTTCGGCTAATCACATCCATCCAACCACCAATCATCCAAGCAATTCATCGAATTCAAGTGTCCACAAGGCATACAAATCCTGAAAAGGCTCTCACAAAGGTGTCACTCCACTCAATTTGTGGCAGGCAAAGAATGTGCCCGAGCACTCACCAACCCGACCATAATTGCCTTTCCCACTTACATTCTCATGTTTTTAAGAAGGTTGAATGACACTCATCCTGGCCAAGTCAACTCAATTAGCAGATTTACTCTTTAACTTTGACAAACTGACTTGAAATCAATCAATTAAACAATGCAGACACGAGCTCAAGAGGACATTATAGGGTTGTAATGGGGCTTAGGTAAGAGTTAGGGAATATTTTTAGGTAACGTGGTGGAAAAACCGAGAAGGGGGGAGCATGAATCACTCAAACAAGGCCTAAGATGGCCTAAAATTCCCAACAACACCATATAACCACGAAAAATAACCCAACTCTCATAAATCAATGAAAACTCACAACAAACCCAATTTTCAAGCAATGAAGCGAATTTTGTCTTTATGAACATACGTGCATGAAGGACTTTGAATTCTTTTGAACTTTTATTTCATTTTTTCTTTCATTTTTCTGAACTTCATTCACGCAACTCTAAATTTGCTTTTTCTTTTTTTTTTCTCACACTCAAACCACAGCAAATATACTTTAATTCCCGAATAACAAAATTGAACCATGAAACCAATCTCAAACTCAACCCATACAAAAGCTCCCCCAAGCTAGGCTTGGAAATAGTATCGAAATAAAGGCCATGGGCTCATAATAAGGGTTTAAGTAACATGAAACAAGTCATTAGGCTCAGCGGGGATAAGGAGGATAAAAGTATATCTAAATTCACTCTGAGGCTCAAGAATCAGACAAAAGAACGCCTCTATCACAACAAATGCTACAAGTCATCGAATATCAGACAAGTACGAAGTCAAAGTCAAGATTAATCCACTAAAGAGGAACTAACACACAAAAACAGACTGGATGATAATATGAATCCAATAGGCTACAAAGAGGCCTCACAGTCTAACCAATTCAGGCATGCAGCACAATGTAGTGTATAATAATCAAACTTTGCTCGAAATCAAAGTAATCAAACATCAAATCAGAGCCTCAGGATCACAAATGCCCAGCTATCCAGAAAACAAAGTCAAATCATTTTCCACTAGAGCACAACAAAGAGAACAAGGAGGCAACTAAACCAGTCATGGGAACCATATTTTTTTTTATTATTTCAGTTTTTTTTTTCGAAAGCAATAAATCTATCCTAGAAAGTAGTAAAAGAGAAAGAGAATACAAACAGAAATCCTCCCCCATGCTGAACTTGGCGGTGTCCTCAATGCCAAAAGGTAACAAAGGACGGTGCTAAGAGGAAAAACAACGTTAGTACCCTCACTCTCGCTCACTAAAGAAAATAGGAAAAATAAAAAGAAAACGAAAAAGGGGAAAAATATGAGTTGCCTCTCTCACAGCGCTGGTTTATAAAGGTCCCGCACGACCATAATACCTCCATCTCTCAAATAGGAGGGGCTAAGCAGTGAGAGCCACCCTCATCAAACACCTTCCTTCTCCAAATGTTTTTGATAATACCTCCAAACGGTGAGACAACCTTAGGTGGAATTTGAACCTTCTCTACACCTACCTCATCCAAAACCTCAGCCCTGCAACAAGATTGTTCAAGCATAGGTGCCTTAACAGCATTGGTTAGTTTAAAAATCACTTTATCATCACCAACACTCAGAAGTAAAGACCCACACTTAACATCAATAACAGCACCAGCAGTACACAAGAACGGTCTACCCAGAATAATAGGAATCTGAGCATCCTCATCCATACCTAACACCACAAAATCAACAGGAATGTAGAATTTCCCGACCCTAACAGAACGTCCTCTAAAACACCTAGAGGGTATTTTATAGAACGATCAGTCATCTGCAATGTGATTTGTATGCATTTAAGTGCTCCCATATTCAGTTTCTTATAAACAGATAAAGGCATAACAGAAATAGAAGCACCTAAATCACACAAAGCTTTATCGATAAAAATAGGTCCAAGATGGCAGGGTATAGAAAAATAACAGGATCTTTTAACTTAGGTGGGGTTTTATTCTGAATAAAAACACTGCACTCTTCAGTAAGTAGGACACGTTCTACCCCAACAAAGTCTCTTTTCTTGGTGATCATGTCTTTCAGAAGTTTGGCATAAACAGGGACTTAGGTAATTAAACCTGTGAATGGAATCGTTACCTCAAGGTTCTTGACCATAGTCAAGAACTTACCAAACTGCTGATCGACCTTTAATTTTGCATCCTGTGAGGAAAAGGTAGCCTTGGTTTAAAAGGCGTTTCAAAAACCTTCTCCTTTTTCTTCCCTGTCTGTTCAGCTTCCGTAGATAAGTCGACTTCAGACGTCGAACTCTTCCCTTTTCCTTCCCATACCACCTTCTTTTCCCTTGTAGTTGGGGCACCCTCATCAATGGGCAATGGAGGAGCATCATAAGCAGCGCCACTACGAAGAGTAATGGCGTTTATGTGCTCCCTCTGAATGGGTTGCCTTGGCAATTCCCCCTGCCGCCTCTTAGCATTATTGCAAGCCAATTGGGCAATCTGAGTCTCGAGAAGTTTGATGTGCTTCTCTTGGGCTTTTTGTGCTTCCTCATTTGTCTTTTGCATGCTCAACATCAACTTTATCAATTCACATGTGGTAGGCTCTTGGGGGGCTATTTGTGGAGGTGGAGTTTGGAAATTTTGTGGGGATGGAAATTTGTTAGGGTGGTGGAAGTTTTGTGGTGGAGGTCTTTGAAAACCAGAGGGATTTTGGTAGTACGAGGGTGTAGGATGATTTTGGGAGGTGGAGGTTGAATTTGCTGACTTTGGTAGTTGTATGAAGGGGGAAAATTTTGTGGTCTTTATTGAAAAGCATTTGCCTGCTCCATCTGATGTTGACGGAACTGACAGTCATGCCCAAAATGACCTTGCACACCACATACCTCGCATTAAGATGAGGTAATGGGTGCCATAGCAGACATATCATTAATACTCAAGGGAGGTGATGTCGAGGAAGAGGATTTCAAGGTGTCAATCTGCTGGCTCAGCTTCGCCATCTGCGAAGTCAGCAATGCTAGGGCGTCTACCTCTAGTACCTTCCTTGTGAGGCTTCGAGAAGTGGAATGATCATTGGCTGCAAGGTTTGAAAGAAAATCATAGCCTACATCCACTTCCTTATCCAGAAAAACTCCTCCCGCAGACGAGTCAACAATACTCTTCGTCTAAGGCTGCAGACCATTGTAGAATGTTTGCGTCAAGAACCATTTGTCCATGTTGTGCTGTGGACACTCTCTCTGCAAATCTCTGAACCTAGCCCACGCTTCCGGAAGTGTTTCATCAGGCTCTTGGGCAAACGTGGCTAGTTTATTTCTGATTTCTGCTGTCTTTGTGGGTGGCTACTAGCCTTACACTTCATTGGGCTAGAAGTTTTCCCAAGGTCACTCAAGGGCTTATCCAAGGTCAAGGGAGAGAGTAAAGGCTTTTTATAGGGAAATAGAGACACTAATTCACGCTAAAGGCGAGTCTCGGACAATCGAGGGGTCTATTCGTACCAAGACCTAGGCATCCAAGCTTAAAGCACCCCTAATACTCCTAACGAGCACATAAGACACTCAAGCTTATTCACCCCTAGTCGAAAGTCAAGTTCCCAACCTCTAACCTCTAAAGTCGAAACATAGAGTCATTCCTTAATTAGGTGATGCAAATATCTTTTTGAAGTTTTTGATTTTTTTTTTTAAAAAGCTTACATGCAAACTACCAAAGACAAGTCCTATATGCAATTCACAAGCTACATGAAAAACTAACATGATATGCAACTATACTACATGCACGTCTAAGACCTAGAGGAGAAAAGAAGCAAATAAAAAGAAAAGCAAAGCAAAAAGATATATACAAGGAAACAAAAAGGATAGAAAAAGGAGAAAGTCATATACAAGTCATATACAAGTAAAAATGTTCAACTATGGTTCTTTTCATTTAAATCCTCAAGGCAATGATCAATAAAGCACACTCTCCTATCATGCCCCGTAAACCCGACCTACCAATGCGTCCTCTCTAATACGCGTATAAAAAAAGACACCCCAAACCCTCAAAATGAGCCACAACCCGCTAGCATAATCAAATAAAAACACCCCCCAAACAATCAAGGCACCGTCCTCTGTGTAATCATGCAAAACAAGTAAAGGGGGAGCGGGGCAAGAGGATCTAGTCCTCGTCCATGCGAGATGAACCTTCTCCCGAAGGGGGAGGTGGTGGCATGTCTCCATAAGGGGGAGGGCCATGAGGCTCCCAACCGCCCGTGTAGCCGGGCGGCCAAGCGCCGTAGGGGGGATAGGCGGGATCACCCATGGGGTTAGAACCCCCGGGTGCTCGCCAATCATAGGGTGGGTCGCGGTGGAGCCAATAGGGGTACGTGGGTTGGCGGTCATTCCATCCCGGTACCGGCCCATGTTGAGGAGGCCAATTTGGAAAGTTGACATAGGGGTCAACGTTCCCACTCTCCACGTGGTGATGATACATTGCTTTGGTTTGTATCATCATACCACTCAAGTCCTCTCTTATACCTTGGATCGTATTCATCATACGATCTTGGTTGAGAGCAAGACTGTAGTAGGCCTCCTCATAGTCAAAGGAGCAGGACGACACTGAGGCACGTCGGCCGGAACTCGGCTCCTCGCGATGGAGAGGAGGAGCTAAGTTGCCGGGTGCGGCCTGGGCTTCCGCGACGGGGGGCTCATAAGAGATGAGAAAAATCTCGGCATCCTCCCCGTCGCGGTAAAATGTGGTCACCTCTGGGTGTGGGAGGTAACAATGATGACGACCCCTTACCTTCCAAACGAACCGCGCGGGATCGGGGGTAAAATCAATCCACCCGACGGCTCTAATATAGTGCAAATCGAGGTAGGGGTTATCATCAACTGGAGTCAATAAATTAAGTTGCTCCCTAGAGCGGAAGCAATGATAGTAATCATCCCCCCACAGTGTATATCGGATTTAAATAGTTCTCCACGACGTATGGCAATACACCGTTGGAGAAATAGAAATCCGATATTCAACATTCCTCCTACATCCCTTGGATGATGGGAGGCAGTGTAGAGCGCACTCACCTCCTCAGAGGCTTCCTTACTTGGTTCCTTTTTTAAAAATATGGCGGTAACCAAGAGGCGGTGAATGTAGCGAAGGATGGGGGAATGCATATGAGAGGAATATCCCGTTTTGGGATCAAAGGGGGCGTATCCAGCAACATCATGCCAAAATGCGTCCCTTTGATAGCGGACGGGGTATTGCCACGTCTCGGGATTTTGGATGGCATTGGAGGAATCACATTCGAAGATCTCATTGAGCCTCCCCAAAGAGATACATTGGGGTTGATTGAACAATTAGAAGGAGATTTCATACTCCCCCTCTTGTCCATCAACCTCGTTTCTCTCAAGAGAGGGTAAGAATTCCAATGTGAGCCGCTCGTATGTCAAAGGGCTAAAGGTGTAAAAGCGTTCTAAGCCTAAAACAAATAAACAACGCCTTACATCTAGCACTATCCCGAGACTATTTAGAGTTTCACCATGGAAGAACCTTAGAGGCCTTGATCTTCCGGTGCTTAAGTTCGTCATACCGACGTTTATGGTCGGGGTTGACGAACTTAAGGGCCGGGAGGGTGCCCTTTGGGTTCTTTTGGGAGGAAGAACCTTGGTCTTTTTTACTTTTTTTCGTTTACCAAACATACTTGGAGTTTAAAGAGAATAACTCAACCAAGATGATTATAAGAAATTAAAAACTAAGCACGAAAATAAGAACACCAACCAAGGCAAAAATTCAAAGAAAAAATGAAGGAAAACAAAAAGAAATAATGAAAAGAAGCTAGAAAAATTAAAAATAAAAGAAACTAGGAAAAATTAGGCTAAAAGAGTAAGTAACTAGAAAGAAAAAAATGAAAGAAATCACACAAAAAATCAAAAAAATCACATAAAAATCAAAATCTATCTAAATCTAGCAGCTAAGTCCACAAACAACACCACAATCATCATATTATCAATTTTCTAGTACAAATCTAGAAGAAAAATAAAAGTTAGGGTTAGGTTTACCTCCCTCTTTAAGAGGGGTGAAGAAAATCCATAATTGCGAACAATTTAGGTGCCTTTAAGCTTCAACCGTGTTCCTTAACCTTTTTCTTCAAGAGATCTCCCCCAAACTTCAACTTTGAAATGGTTATGAATTTTTGATTTTGGGGCTTTTTGACGAAAATGGGTTCTTTGTGTAGAGGAGGAGAAAAGATGAAGGTTTTGTGAAGGAAGGTAGTGAAAATGTTGAGAAATGAAGGAGATTTGAAGGTTTGAAGTTGGAGGTTTAATGGAGTTTAGAGAGAGAAAGGGAGTTTGAAAGAGTTGAATGGGGAATGAGAGTGAAAGGATGAGGGTGAGGTGATGGTGAGTGATAGGGAAAAAGGGGACGGATGGGGGGGGGGGTAAATAAAAAATCACGTGCAAAAAAAAAAAAAAAGACGAAGGAGACGTGCTGGGAGCTGGAGCGCCCGCTCCAGGCTTGGAGCGGGGCTCTCTACCCTCGCTCCCAACACGCTCCAAGCTACTGATCATGGGCTTCTTTTTTGCGAAGGACGGAGCGCCAGCTCCGTTTTCTTTGGAGCACCCCTCCTTAGGCCTTGGGGGGGTCGCTCCTCCTCCAATCTCTATATTTGGTGTTTTTCACTCTTCCTCTAATTTCACTCATCTAAAACCTCTTATTCACTCATTTTTCTTTCTTTCTATTTTTTTTTTGTATTTTTCTCATAACTCTCTTTTTTTTCATATTTTTCTTCTTTCGTTCTTTTTCTCATTTTATTTTTTTACTCTTTCTTTTTCTAAAAGCTAAGAATCCGGGTTGCCTCCCGTAAGCGCTTCTTTATAGGTCATTAGCTTGACCTCCCTACGATGAAAATTCTCATAGGGGAAGGGGGTAGTCATCCAAAGCAATGTGACAAATGTGCTCAATATGGGTTCCATCGTGGTATACCTTGAGTCTTTGCCCATTTACTTTGAACGTCCCTTTTTCCTCGCTCCACACTTCCACCGCTCCATGCGGGAACACAATTTTTACTTCAAACGACCCACTCCACCTAGACTTAAGTTTCCCCGGAAAGAGTCTTAGCCTAGAGTTGAAGAGAAGGACCTTGTCTCCTACCTTGAACTCTCTCTTCATTATCCTTCGATCATGCCATGCCTTAGTTCTCTCTTTGTAAATCCTAGCATTTTCATATGCATCCTGCCTAAGCTCTTCGAGCTCATTTACATCCAAAAGTCTTCGTTCCTCGGATGACTTGAGATCAAATTCAAAAGCTTGATGGCCCAATATGCCTTGTGCTCTAACTCAACCGGCAAGTGACATGATTTGCCATACACAAGCTTGTAGGGGGTTGTGCCAATTGGTGTCTTAAAAGCCGTCCTATAAGCCCATAAAGCATCATCAAGCTTTAATGACCAATCCTTGCGAGATCGGTTCACGGTTTTCTCCAAGATGAGCTTCACCTCCCTATTTGACACTTTCGTTTGGCCGCTACATTGTGGATGATAGGAGAGCCCCATTTTATGATGCACCCCATATTTGGAGAGGATTGCTTGGAAACTCTTTTTGACAAAATGGGATCTCCTATCACTAATCACGGCTCTCGGAACCCCAAACCTCAGAAAAATCACGAACTTGAAGAGCTTGGTAACTACCTTAGCATCATTTGTAGGAGAGGCGATTGCTTCCACCCATTTGGAGACATAGTCAACCGCCACTAAAATGTAGGAGTTACCAAACGAAGAAGGGAAGGGTCCCATGAAGTCTACCCCCCAAACATCGAAGACTTCCAATTCTAAAATGTTGGTGAGGGGTAATTCATGCCTCTTGGAGATGTTGCCGACCCTTTGACACCTATCACAAGCTTTTACAAAGCCCCACACGTCCTTGAACATAGAGGGCCACCACAATCCACAAGATAAGATCTTGGCAACGGTCTTGTCGGCACCCATATGTCCCCCAACGGGGAATGAATGAAATTTCTCAATCACACTTGCAATCTCATCATCGGGAAGACATCGCCGATACAAACCATCCTCCCCCCGCTTGAACAAAAGTGGGTCCTCCCACGCATAAAACTTGGAATCATGGAGGAACCGCCTTCGTTGTTGATATGTAAACTCAAATGGAATGATCCCACAAGCCAAGTAGTTCGCCATGTCGGAAAACCATGGGGTATCAAGGGCTTTGATGGAGTATAGGAGATCATCCTTTAAGCTATCATCAATGGGCATATCATGAGAGGGGGAGTCTTCATCCAAAGGCAATCGGGAAAGGTGGTCGGCCACCAAGTTTTTCGTTCCCTTCTTGTCTCGAATCTCAATGTCAAATTCTTGAAGGAGCAAGATCCAACGAATCAACCGCGGCTTCGCATCTTTCTTGGACATGAGATACTTGATTGCCGAGTGATCCGTGTACACCACCACTTTGGAGCACACAAGATAAGGCCGGAACTTATCAAAGGCAAATACAACCGCCAATAACTCTTTCTCCGTTGTGGCGTAGTTCTTTTGAGCCGAATCAAGTGTCTTGCTCGCATAGTGAACAACATGTAGCTTTCCCTCTTTTCTTTGCCCTAAAACGGCTCCCACTGCATAATCACTTGCATCACACATTAGTTCAAAAGGCAAGCTCCAATCCGGAGCTTGCACAATGGGGGCGGAAATAAGGGCAAGCTTTAAGTCTCAAAAGCATTCATGCAATCACTATCAAAAACAAATTCATTATCTTTTTGCAAGAGGCTAGATAGAGGCCTAGCAATCTTAGAGAAGTCCTTTATGAACCGGCGATAGAAACCGGCATGTCCCAAAAAAGAACGCACTCCCTTCACCGTAGTAGGTGGGGGCAACTTCTCTATGACCTCAATCTTGGCCCTATCTACCTCAATTCCCTTTTGGGAAATCTTGTGTCCCAAGACAATGCCATCCTCAACCATGAAATGACACTTCTCCCAATTAAGCACTAGATTCATCTTTTGACATCTTTGAAGCACATTTTTCAAGTTCTTGAGACAATCATCAAAAGATGAACCTACTACGGAGAAGTCATCCATGAATACCTAAATGGTATCTTCCAACATGTCCGAAAAGATGGCGGCCATACACCTTTGAAATGTAGAGGGCGCATTGCACAAACCAAATGGCATCCTTCGATAAGCAAAGGTACCAAATGGGCAAGTGAATGTAGTCCTTTCTTGGTCATCGGGGTGGATGAGAATTTGAAAGAACCCCGAATAACCATCAAGGAAACAAAAATGGGAATGGCCCGCCAATCTTTCCAACATTTGATCTATAAAAGGGATGGGGAAATGATCTTTCTGGGTGGCTTTATTCAATCTCCGGTAATCTATTCAAATACGCCACCCGGTCACCGATCTAGTGGAGATTTGTTCTCCCTTTTCATTAGTGATGACGATCATGCCTCCCTTTTTTGGGACCAAATGGACGGGACTAACCCACCGATTATCGGAGATAGGGTAGATTATCCCCGCCTCAAGGAGTTTCAAGACCTCCTTTTTGTACACTTCCTTCATATTGGGATTCAACCTCCTTTGAGGCTCAATAGAAGAAGCATGATCGTCATCAAGATGAATTCTATGCATGCATAGAGTAGGACTTAGCCCTTTGAGATCTTCAATGCTATACCCAATGGCACTTCTATGTTCCCGAAGGACATCAAGAAGTTGAGTAAGTTGAGTGCCTTCAAGTGTAGCATTGACTATCACCGGATACGTCTCACCCTCACCAAGAAAAGCATAATTTAAAGAAGGGGGGAGGGGTTTCAACTCTACCTTGGGAGGAGGCTTAGAACTCTCCTCCTTAGGTGAAGGCACCTTAAGAGCCTCAATCTTCTCCTCCTTAGAACAATAAATTGGAGAGGCATCCATGGCAAGCTTGAAGTTTTTCCCTTCCTCATTATCTTCCAAATCTTCTCCCAAAAGTACATCTTCCAAGGGGTCTTTCTTACCCCTTAAACTCTTCAAAGTCAAGACCTCTTCATCAAAAATATCTATCCTCTTCACCTCTTCCATTATTGGAGACTTCATTGATTGCTTGAAAGCAAATTCCATGCTCTCATGTCCTACCCTCAAAGTAAGCATATCTCGCTTCATATCAACAAGAACTCCGGCCGTTTTAAGGAAAGGCCTCCCAAGTATAAGAGGGACTTGAGAGTCTTCCTCCATCTCCATAACCACAAAGTCATAAGGGATGAAAACCCTTCCAACTTGAACCGGTACATCCTCTAACTCTCCAATCGGAACTTTCACCGATCTATTGGCGAGTTGAATGACCCTCCTAGTAGGCTTAAGTTCAAAATTAAGTTGCTTAGCGATGGACAAGGGCATCAAACTCACACTTGCCCCCAAATCCGCCAAGGCCCTCTTGGGCTCCAAGTCCCCAATCTTCAAAGGAATAGAAAATGACCTCGGATCTTCAAGCTTCTTGGGTAGCTTGTTTTGAAGTACGTCACTAACCTCGGCGGTCAAAGCAATGGTGGCACTTTCCTCGAGCTTGGTCTTGTTGGAGATGAGCTTCTTAAGAAACTTGGCATAAGTAGGCATTTGAGACATGGCTTGTAGAAAAGGGATGTGCACTTGCAGCCCTTTCATGACTTCTAAGAATTTCATGAATTTATCATTGAGTTGCTTCTTTGCTAGCCTTTGAGGAAAAGGAACCAGAGGCACATAAGACTTGGGTGTCGCTTGACTAGCCTCTTTACGTTGCTCATGAACCTCTTTCTCTTGGCTTGGCTCAACATCACCTTCATCCTCCACAATTACCTCCTCAAGAAGCTTCTCAACCTCCCCATCACTCCCCCTTTTCTCAACTTCCGGGCTTTCATTCACCTCACTAGGCATCTTAGGCCCCTCATAGTTGGCTCCGGATCTCAAAGTAATGGCCTTAGCATGCTCGTGAATCACGGGTTGGCTTGGGAATTGAGTACAAGAAGAAGAAGAATTGCTTACTTGTTGGGCAATTTGGGCAAGTTGAGTCTCAATCATTTTGTTGTGAGCTTGCATTTGTTTTAAGGAAGAGTGAATATCCCCAAACTTCTTATCATTATCGGCATTGGTCTTGGTTTGTTGGGCTAGGAAAAGTTGAAGTGTAGACTCAAGTGATGAAGGCTTGGGTGGGTTAGGCTCAAAGGGTGGTCTTTGTTGTGGTTGGTTGAAACCGGATGGTCGAAAATTGGAGGAGTAGTTGTTGGGATTTTGTGGTGGAGGGTATTTCCATGTTCCGTGAGGGGGGTTGTTCCACCTCCCTTGGTTGTTGAAGTTTGAAGGCCCCTCTTGTCTTGCACCTACCCATGCTACATGTTCCGTAGATCCTCCACAATAAGAGCTTGCATGATCGGTGCCTCCACAAATTTCACAAGAGAAAGCTTGGGAAGGTGGTTGGCTTGGGGATGCCAAGTTCACCTTCTCAAGTTTCTTAGCTAGAGTGTCTAGCTTAGCATGGATATGATCCATGGCCTCCACATCATACTTCCCTTTACCACTAACCTTCTTGCTTGTAGACCTTGTGTTCCCCAAGAGTAGTGCCTCACAACCTCTTCTATGGTGGGCTCAATATCTTCAACCCGTAGATTGATGAGTTGACCCCCCCTGCTCCGGAATCAAGACTAGCTCTAGTCATAGGAAGCAACCCATCATAGAAACTTTGCATCAACATCCATTGACTATACCCATGGTGCGGACACGACCTTCGGAGGTCTTTGAACCTATCCCATGCCTCATTCAAACTTTGATCTTCATCTTGTATGAAATTAGAGATCTTCCTTCTAGCCTCGGAAGTCTTCTCTTGGGAGTAGAACTCATCAACAAAAGCCGCCGTTACTTGTGCCCAAGTAGTCAAGGAATCGGGAGGTAGAGATTGTAGCCACTTCTTGGCTTTCCCCATGAGAGAGAAATGAAAAAGATTAAGCCTCACGAACTCTTGAGTAACATTATTTTGCTTGACCGTGGCACAAAGCTCAAGAAAGTTCGCCAAATGGTCAAGTGGACACTCATGAGCACATCCTCCATAAGGCTCTTGCTTGATCATTCTAATCAAGTGTGGAGATAACTCAAAGTTAGCGGTTGTTGTCGGCCTCCGAATCCCACTTTTGAGCTCAAATGCTTCGGGGTGACCATAGTCCCTCAAAGCTCTTGGTACGGGTGGATCCTCCGCCATAATACTAGAAGTTGAAGAACGAGATTGATCTTCCTCAAACACCTCCCCCGTTTGCTCCTCACTAGTAGATAGTACCCTTGGTTCCCGAAAAATCCTCCTCAACTCCCGTAAAGTGCCCTCAAGATTGTGGTCAATTGGAAGCAATAGATCTCCTCGTAACCTTCTTGACATGCAAATACAAAAGCTAAAGATAGAGATTAGTAACACAAGGGCTTACCACCAAGTAGTAAGCAACCTATTGGTAACCAAAAGAAAACAAAAATTAGAAAAGGGGAGAAGGAATAGACTTGACTTAGACACAAAAATCACAATTCAATGTAATGTAATCCGTTGCTTCCCTGGCAACGGCGCCAAAATTTGACACGGTTGTTGGACGTGTCAAATTAATACCTAACTTAGCCTAGTTTAGGGCAAGAAAGGGTCGATTCCACGAGGAAGCAAAGATTAGCAAGGTTTGAAAGTAATTAAGTTACCTAAGTCTATTTTTAGTGGTTTTTGAGATTAAGTGATTAACTAAGAAACTATGAATTAATTAGCTAACAATTAAAGAATATGATTTGAGTTTAACGATAAAAGGAAGACACTAGGGATAGGGGAATCACTAGTTAACCAATTGCTAACCTATTCGTCAAGCCAAGGGGATTTATTAGGATCAACTAGGGGACTAAGGTCACTCATATGTTTCCTAATTACTCTCTCGAGCTAATAAGGAGGACTTAATCAACCAATTTTACCTATTCTCATGGTAAAATCAATCAATCAAGTATTTCCACAACTCATAGCGATTCGATTAAAATCCTAGGAAGCCTAACACCTATTCTCATGGTGAAGTCAACCTATTGACTAACCTAAGGTCCATCAAAAGCTTCATCTCTCAATCCTTCACTTTTGATCCCCTAATCTAATTCAATTGATGATCATGCAATTAAACAAGCAATTAAATAGGTTAATCAACCTAATTTCTCCTAAATCTACCCCCTAGCTTGACTTTTGAGGTCAACTCATGATCTACCTAGTTCATCCCCTTCCCCTAGCCTTGAAACTACTCTAAAGCCATTAAAGAAGCAAAATGAAAAGCTTGAGGTATTAAATGAAGATCAACAATGGTAGAAATCAACATAATGAGCTAAACATCAACTAACCAACACAAATCAAAAGCTTAAACAAGATAAACAAGTAAATAGGCAAAATAAAGCAAAAGATAGAACAAATACTCTAAATAGATGAACAATAAATGGAAAACTCCATAGAAATACCTTCAAAAGCTTCAAAAATGGTTTCAAGATCTACTTTATCTCTCTAAAATTACTTCTCTCTCTAAAGTTTCTCTCTCTAATTAAGCTAATAATGATTCTGCAATTAAAAAGATATTCTAAGATTATTACAAAATTAGATTTATACCCCGTAGAAATAAGGGCAAAAACGGAAAAGACGAAACAAAACTACGGAGCGTGGGCAATGGAGCGCCCACTCCTCACAACATGGAGCGCCCGCTCCTAAGTCGCTCCTGGGTCGCTCCAACTCACTGATCCTCTGTCTTCATTTCTTGACCCCTGGAGCGCCCGCTCCCTATCCTTAGGAGCGCCCGCTCCCCTGTTATATGCCTCTTCTTTGCTTGATAACCTTCAAAACTCTCAAGGCAAATATTAGATGGGGAAGGGGGTATGCACATGCATATGCAACAACCTATATATACATCCTAACTATATGCAAATGAGCTAATCTAGATGCTAAACACAAGATAATAAGAAATGATGAAAAGGGAAGGAAAAGAAGTTAAATACCTAAAATGCATCTAAATGCCTAAAACTACATGCAAATAAGTGAACCTAAAGTCCACTTATCAACCATGCTTATACCAATCAAGGGATCAAACAACTACTAGAACCTAGGTCAAGAGACGATAGATTAGAGCAAGTTCAAGCTATAGTTAAGTCTCAACGTCCATAATTCAACATATGCAGCATGTTCACAAACATAATCAGAATTACTGAAGTGTACTAGGCCTCTAAAAGTAGGACGGGTCTGTGCAAACAATTATTAACCTCAAGAAATCAATGAAACTGCGCAATAACATTAATTACTCAATAAGAACAAATCACACCATAATCAAACTCATCAATCCCTAGAAACTAAAAGCAATTCTATTAATCAAGGTATAAACATGGCTTCCCTTACCAAATCCCTAGAAATTAAACTACTTAGACATAATTAAATCAATAATAACAATTCGAATAAGAAACCCTAATTTCAACATCATGAATCAATTGAATAATTAAACTAAGCAATCAAAGTAATTAAAGATATAAAGAGTAGAGACGAATACCAATCGATGGAAAGAAATAACTTTTATTGAAATCAAATCTGAGGTTCAATCACCTTTAATCGAATCTAAAGTGTTGAATCTAAATAAAACTTTCTAAAACTAAGCTAAGGACTATTGGAAATAAATTAGAATAAAATATGTCTCTAAAAATATGAGGAAAAGGTATTTATAATACCCCAAAAGTCTAATTAAAAACGGAAGTAAAAAAAATTTCCGCGACAACGAGTGCGGGACCCGATCGGGCAAAGGGCCACCCGATCGAGCCCACACTAAAATAATTAAACAAACTCCCTTTCTTCCCACGCAACCCAGCAGCATCAATGAATCAGCAAATGGGCTCCGCCCGATCTAGGTCGGGCACAACACGTCCGATTGGGCTGGTAGTAAAATGGGCCATCATTTATTTGGCCAAGTGAACAGCAGGGTGTAGCGAGCAGCAAAGGGGGAACTGGGCCGCTTGCCCGATCGGGTGCCCAGCACTCGATGGCATCGGGTTGGGCCTATTTCACCAGCCTAACTCTATTGCATTAGGCGCACAAAATGGTTGTAGTAAATTTGATGTCTTGGCTTGCCTGATCGGGTTGACCATTCCCCGATCGGGTTGAACATTGCCCGATCAGGCAGGGCTTGATTTTACCAACTATATTTCTTTGTTTTCTCGCCCTATCGGGTGCTTAACTTCACTGCCCGATCAATAAATATTCGCCCGATCGGGCCATTTCTTGCTCGATCAGAGTACGGGAAGCTTCGTTTGACTCTTTAGCTCTCAATTTTTTACATTTAGAGGTCTTGGGACCTCCTAAATTATCCATAAAGCTCGTGAGCCATCCTATGTGCCTCGTAACATCTCGTAAAGCCGTGGTTGCTTCCAAATAGCTCAGAAATAAGGAGAAAACTCCCTAAAACCTGCAATTCAACACTAAAACACAAAACCACAACTATGTACGATAGTTAGCATAAAATAGCTCCGAAGAGCTCAAATGACGCATAATTTAGCTCGTAAATAAAGGAGAAAACTCTATATAAATACGTGATATCAAACTCCCCCAAGCTCAACCTTTTCTTGTCCTCAAGCAAACAGAACATCAACATGGAATAGATTGCCTCACCCCATATATGAAAATCAATCAAAGCGCAAAAAACATTTTCAAGACTAAGAATCGTTCAAGCAGGCAAAATTCAAGTTCGGCTAATCACATCCATCTAACCACCAATCATCTAAGCAATTCATCAAATTCAAGTGTCTACAAGGCATACAAATCCTGAAAAGGCTCTCACAAAGGTGTCACTCCTCTCAATTTGTGGCAGGCAAAGAATGTGCCCGAACACTCACCAACCCGACCATAATTGCCCTTCCCACTCACACTCTCATGATTTTAAGAAGGTTGAATGACACTCATCCTGGCCAAGTCAACTCAATTAGCATATTTACTCTTTAACTTTGACAAACTGACTCGAAATCAATCAAATAAACAATGCAGACACGAGCTCAAGAGGACATTATAGGGTTGTAATGGGGCTTAGGTAAGAGTTAGGGAATATTTTTAGGTAACGTGGTGGAAAAACCGAGAAGGGGGGGAGCATGAATCACTCAAACAAGGCCTAAGATGGCCTAAAAACTCCCAACAACACCATATAACCACGAAAAATAACCCAACTCTCATAAATCAATGAAAACTCACAACAAACCCAATTTTCAAACAATGAAGCGAATTTTGTCCTTATGAACGTACGTGAATGAAGGACTTTGAATTATTTTGAACTTTTATTTCATTTTTTTTCTTTCATTTTTCTGAACTTCATTCACGCAACTCTAATTTTGCTTTTTATTTTCTTTTTCTCACACTCAAACCACAACAAATATACTTTAATTCCCGAATAACAAAATCGAACCATGAAACCAATCTCAAACTCAACCCATACAAAAGCTCCCCCAAGCTAGGCTTGGAAATAGTATCGAAATAAAGGCCATGGGCTCATAATAAGGGTTTAAGTAACATGAAACAAATCATTAGACTCAGCGGGGATAAGGAGGATAAAAGTATATCAAAATTCACTTTGAGGCTCAAGAATCAGACAAAAGAACGCCTCTATCACAGCAAATGCTACAAGTCATTGAATATCAGACAAGTACGAAGTCAAAGTCAAGATCAATCCACTAAAGAGGAACTAACACACAAAAACAGACTGGATGATAATATGAATCCAATAGGCTACAAAGAGGCCTCACAGTCTAACCAATTCAGGCATGCAGCACAATGTAGAGTATAATAATCAAACTTTGCTCGAAATCAAAGTAATCAAACATCAAATCAGAGCCTCAGGATCACAAATGCCCAGCTATCCAGAAAACAAAGTCAAATCATTTTCAACTAGAGCACAACAAAGAGAACAGGGAGGCAACTAAACCAGTCATGGGAACCATATTTTTTTGATTTTTTCAGTTTTTTTTTCGAAAGCAATAAATCTATCCTAGAAAACAGTAAAAGATAAAGAGAATACAAACAGAAATCCTCCCCCAAGCTGAACTTGGCGGTGTCCTCAATGCCAAAAGGTAACAAAGGACGGTGCTAAGAGGAAAAACAACGTTAGTACCCTCACTCTCGCTCACTAAAGAAAATAGGAAAAATAAAAAGAAAACGAAAAAGGGGAAAAATGTGAGTTGCCTCTCTCACAGCGCTGGTTTATAAAGGTCCCGCACGACCATAATACCTCCATCTCTCAAATAGGAGGGGCTAAGCAGTGAGAGCCACCCTTATCAAACACCTTCCTTCTCCAAATGTTCTTAATAATACCTCCAAACGGTGAGACAACCTTAGGTGGAATTTGAACCTTCTCTACACCTACCTCATCCAAAACCTCAGCCCTGCAACAAGATTGTTCAAGCATAGGTGCCTTAACAGCATTGGTTAGTTTAAAAATCACTTTATCATCACCAACACTCAGAATTAAAGACCCACACTTAACATCAATAACAACACCAGCAGTACACAAGAACGGTCTACCCAGAATAATAGGAATCTGAGCATCCTCATCCATATCTAACACCACAAAATCAACAGGAATGTAGAATTTCCCGACCCTAACAAGAACGTCCTCTAAAACACCTAGAGGGTATTTTATAGAACGATCAGCCATCTGCAATGTGATTTGTATGCATTTAAGTGCTCCCATATTCAGTTTCTTATAAACAGATAAAGGCATAACTTACTAAACTGCTGATCGACCTTTGATTGTTGCATCCTGTGAGGAAAAGGTAGCCTTGGTTTAAACCTTCTCCTTTTTCTTCCCAGTCTGTTCAGCTTCCGCAGATAAGTCGACTTCAGACGTCGAACTCTTCCCTTTTCCTTCCCCTACCACCTTCTTTTCCCTTGTAGTTGGGGCACCCTCATTAATGGGCAATGGAGGAGCATCATAAGCAGCGCCACTACGAAGAGTAATGGCGTTTACGTGCTCCCTCTGAATGGGTTGCCCTGGCAATTCCCCCTGCCGCCTCTAAGCATTATTGCTAGCCAATTGGGCAATCTGAGTCTCGAGAAGTTTGATGTGCTTCTCTTGGGCTTTTTGTGCTTCCTCATTTGTCTTTTGCATGCTCAACATCAACTTCATCAATTCAGATGTGGTAGGCTCTTGGGGGGCTATTTGTGGAGGTGGAGTTTGGAAATTTTGTGGGGATTGAAATTTGTTAGGCTGGTGGAAGTTTTGTGGTGGAGGTCTTTGAAAACCAGAGGGATTTTGGTAGTACGAGGGTTTAGGATGATTTTGGGAGGTGGAGGTTGAATTTGCTGATTTTGGTATTTGTATGAAGGGGGAAAATTTTGTGGTCTTTGTTGAAAAGCATTTGCCTGCTCCATCTGATGTTGACTGAACTGACAGTCATGTCCAAAATGACCTTGCACACAACATACCTCGCATTAAGATGAGGTAATGGGTGCCATAGCAGACATATCATTAATACTCAAGGGAGGTGCTGTCAAGGAAGAGGATTTCAAGGTGTCAATCTGCTGGCTCAGCTTCGCCATCTGCGAAGTCAGCAATGCTAGGGCGTCTACCTCCAATTCGTTGTGAGGCTTCGAGAAGTGGAATGATCATTGGTTGCAAGGTTTGAAAGAAAATCATAGCCTACATCCACTTCCTTATCCAGAAAAACTCCTCCCGCAGACGAGTCAACAATACTCTTCGTATGAGGCTGCAGACCATTGTAGAATGTTTGCGTCAAGAACCATTTGTCCATGTTGTGCTGTGGACACTCTCTCTGCAAATCTCTGAACCTAGCCCACGCTTCCGGAAGTGTTTCATCAGGCTCTTGGGCAAACGTGGCTAGTTTATTTCTGATTTCTGTTGTCTTTGTGGGTGGATAATACTCTCTCAGGAATGTAGCAGAAATCTCCGACCATTCAGACACTTTGATGTCATTGAACCACTTTTGAACTCTGTCTCGAAGTGAAAACTAAAATAACATGAACTTCAATTGCTCAGGTGTGACTCCTTAATGCTTTACAGTTCGGCAGAGTTGTTGAAATCTCTGCAAATGATTGGCCGGATCTTCAGTAGGATGCCCACCAAACTGATTTTGCTGAACCATGCTAATGAGTCCAGGCTTAATCTCGAAATTGTTAGCGGCGATGGTGGGCATTGGTGGTCCAGTAAAAAGACCATCTGGGTTGGGCACCCCATACGATTTCAATGATTAGACATAACTGAACTCGAGGTGTCTGATCCAGAGTTGTTCAGCTGAACAGACTGCTTTTCTTTATAAAAGTTCTTTCGAATCTGCCTGATTGTCCTTGTAAAATTGGGTTCCGATGGGATGGGGGAACCGTTTCTTTGAGACCTGGGCATACAAAAGAAACAAAAAGACGCAGTAAAACGTACCTCAATTGGAACAATGAAGTTCCAATGAGGCACAGAGAAGTAGACCAAATAACCAAACAAAAACTTAGAAAACTAGCCGTCTCCCCCGCAACGGCGCCAAAATTTGATAGGCTAAAGTCGTATCACCTAATCAAAGATAAACCTAAGTCCTCTAACAATGGCAGTCAAGGGAAGTAGGGTCTAAGCCACAGAGAGACGGAGTTCTAAGTTGTTATCCAGCTAAACAGCTACTTCATACAAAATCAGATAGGAATAAACTGAACTACTATTTAGACACTTAAAAGCAATGTAAAGAGGGATTTCAAACTATGAAATAAAGGTCTAGGGAATTACTTCGGTCCACCATGCTTATACCAATCAAGGGATCAAACAATTATCAGAACCTAGGTCAAGAGTCGATAGATTAGAGCAATGTTAAGCTATGGTTATGTCTCAACGCCCATAATTCAACATATACAGCATGTTCACAAACATAGTCAGAATTACTGAAGTGTACTAGGCCTCTAAAAGTAGGACAGGTCTGTCATAAATAATGGTTGTAAAATGGCAAAATAATGATAAAGCAATAAAACCCGGAACACTTCACTAAGGCATTTACCAATACACTTTCCTAATAGTGTAATATCGACCCTCTATAACGAATTATCCGGGTTACTTGTTTAGATTATTCAACACTAGTATTATGTATTTGGTTTTATGTTTACACTCTCAAGTATTAGTTTATAAGTCTAATAAAGAGAGAAAGCAATTAATAGAAAATCAGAATTTTTCTTGTCATTTCAATGATGTCCTCCAAGAAAGAATACCCAACCGGTCGTGGATGAGTAATCTTCTTGGTTAGTTATCCAACTTGCATCTGTGTATCCTTGTAATACCGAAGGATCACCCTTAAAGGTCAAACCAAAGTCCATGGTTCGCTTTAAGTACTTAAGAACTCTTCTTAATGCTTGCCAAAGTACTAATCCGGGATTGCTTGTATACCTACTAAGCTTTCCAACCGCAAAAGAGATATCCGGTCTTGTACTTGTCATGGCATACATCGAACACTCAATAGCCCTAGAGTAATCCAATTGAGAAACCATCTTACCCTCATTAGGTTGGAGTTTCAAAGTTGGATCAATGGTCGAAAATTTAGAGGAAAGGAACATTTTAGTCTTTTCAACTTGTTCCAAGTCAGTCCCAAAGATAAGCATATCATCAACATATAGACAAATTATGACTCCATTAAAATCATTTTCGAATTTGCTATATACACACTTATCGGACTGATTAATTCTAAAGCAATTAGCCAAGACAACTTCATCAAACTTCTGATGCCATTGCTTTGGTGCTTGCTTGAGCCCATATAAAGATCTAACAAGTTTACAAACTTTATGCTCTTGTCCTTTTGACAATAAAGCCTTCTGGTTGCTTCATATACACTTCCTCCTCCAATTCACCATTAAGGAATGTTGTTTTGACATCCATTTCGTGAATTACAAGTTTATGAATCGCCGCTAAGGCAATTAATACTCTTATGGTGGAAATTCTTGCCACGGGTGCATATGAATCAAATACATCGACGCCATACTTTTGAGCAAATCCTTGTGCTACTAACCGAGCCTTGAATTTTTCAATAGTACCATCGACTTTCATTTTTCTACGAAAGATCCACTTGCAACCAATTGCCTTACAACCGGGTGGTAGGTCTGTAAGAACCCAAGTATTATTACCCATAATTGAATCCATTTCATCATCAATGGCCTCTTTTCAAAAGGAAGCATCTTGAGACTTTATAGCCTCATCATAAGTCTTAGGATCCTCCTCTATATTAAAATAATATAGATATTAAGAATAAATCTCTTTTCTTGACCCTTCCATCAAATAAATCTGAAAATCGGGACCAAAAGATTTTTCTGTCCTCATCCTCTTACTCCTTCTCAATTCCGGATTAGATTCTTGAGCTTGTTCTTGTTCCGTAATTGGTACTTGAGATTCACTAGTGCTAGGCACTAATTCCCTTGAATTAGTATAATTTGTAGTACTAGGTACTATATCTTTGGGCCTAAGAATTAAAGTGAAACGAGCTTCATCAAAAACCGCATCCCGAGACTCAACCACAGTGTGAACCGAGATATAGTCATTAGTTTCTATTACATAGAATCTATAGGATTTGCTATGTACCGCATAACCTATACATATGCAATCAATTCCTTTTTCACCCAAAGTTTTCCTTTTAGGTTGAGGCAATCTAACAATTGCTCTACAACCCCAAACACGCAAGTATTTGAGGTTAGGTCATTTCTTATACCACTATTCGTAAGGAGTGATTTTGTTCCTTTTATTGGGAACACGATTTAGGATGTAACAAGCCGTTCTCATGGCTTCACCCCAAAAACCATCACTCAAACCCGAGTAAGATAACATGGAATTAACCATTTCCTTTAAGACTCTATTTTTCCTTTCCGCTACACCATTTTGTTGAGGTCTATAAGGGGCCGTTATTTCATGAATGATTCCTATTGATTCAAAATATTTAGGGTCATAATATTCGCCACCTTTATCAGTCTAAATTTCTTTATTTTCATATTAGTTTGTAACTCAACTTCAGTTTCAAAGATCTTAAACTTATCAAGGGCTTCATCTTTAGAAGATAATAAATAGAATAACAAAATCGAGTGCCATCATCGATTAAAGTTATAACATATTTCTTATTTCCTAAAGATGGAGTGCTATGAAAATCTCATAAAACACTATGCACCAAAGCAAGCATGCTAGAAGACCGTTCAATAGTAGGAAATGGTTGTCTTGTAATTTTATGTAATTGGCACGTTTTACACTTCTCCATGTTAATGTCTATTGGTGGAATTAAGTCCATTTTAGACATATCACACAATCTTTTATAATTAACATGACATAACCGATTGTGCCATAAAGAAGAAACATCAATCATCTAAATAGAAATATCATTCATATTATTGATACTAAGTTTAAACATGCCATTACATAAATACCCTTGACCTACAAATACACCACCTTTGCTTAATATAAATTTATCGGCTTCAAACACCATCTTGAAACCGAATTTATTTAAAAGACTACAAGACACTAGATTTTTCCTAACAACGGGAACGAAATAAACATCATTTAATATCAATTTCTTTCTCGATGTGAACAATAATTCTACTTGTCCAACTCCTTGGACCCGAGATGTAGATTCATTCCCCATGTACAATGTTGAACCATTTTCCAAAACTTTATAAGTCTTGAAAAAATTTCGATTATTGCACACATGCCTTGTAGCCCCGGAGTCCACCCACCATGAATCATCAACCTGCACAAGATTGATTTCAGAGATCATAGACTTATCAAGAGCCACATCTTTAGAAGATAATAAATAGAATAACAAAATCGAGTGCCATCATCGATTAAAGTTATAACATATTTCTTATTGCCTAAAGATGGAGTGCTATGAAAATCTCATAAAACACTATGCACCAAATCAAGCATGCTAGAAGACCGTTCAATAGTAGGAAATGGTTGTCTTGTAATTTTATTTAATTGGCACGTTTTACACTTCTCCATGTTAATGTCTATTGGTGGAATTGAGTCCATTTTAGACATATCACACAATATTTTATAATTATCATGACATAACTGATTGTGCCATAAAGAAGAAACATCAATCATTTAAATAGAAATATCATTCATATTATTGATACTAAGTTTAAACATGCCATTACATAAATACCCTTGACCTACAAATACACCACCTTTGCTTAAAATAAATTTATCGGCTTCAAACACCATCTTGAAACCGAATTTATTTAAAAGACTACAAGACACTAGATTTTTCCTAACAACGGGAACGAAATAAACATCATTTAATATCAATTTCTTTCTCGATGTGAACAATAATTCTACTTGTCCAACTCCTTGGACCCGAGATGTAGATTCATTCCCCATGTACAATGTTGAACCATTTTTCAAAACTTTATAAGTCTTGAAAAAATTTCGATTATTGCACACATGCCTTGTAGCCCCCGAGTCCACCCACCATGAATCATCAACCTGCACAAGATTGATTTCAGAGATCATAGCCACAACTCCATAACCGAATTTGTAGTAACTAATGAAGTCTCACCTTGATTCTCATGGCCATATTTAGAGTGACCACCATTTTGGGCTTTCTTCTTCTTCCAAGCATGGCAATCCTTCATAAAGTGAGGACCACCACATTCCCAACAAGAGACCGGTTTCTTTTGTTTCTTTGAAGATTTGTTGGAAGACTTGTTAAAATTACGGGGACGCTTTTTATTATTTTTCTTATTAGCATTAGAAGTACCTTCCTCCAACATATTAATGGTGGAAGCCGGAGTTGTTGATTCCTTAACACCATCTTGCAAATGGATACTCTCTTCAATACAAAGATGAGTAGCCAATTGTTCCATGGTTAATTCTTCCTTCTTATGCTTTAAAGAATTTCTAGTGTCTTTCCAAGAAGGTGGGAATTTATCAATAATGGAAGCTGTTATGTCCTGAAAATTTACTTAGCTACATATGCAGGTTAAATGATTATTACTCCAGCTTAGGCTCTCCAGCTAAGGAAGTCCAGCTTAGGTTCACCAGCTATGAAGAGCCAGCTTAGACCTCTCAGTTAAGGAGTCTCAGCTTCAATGACACGTCATGGAGTGGTTATGGCCAAAGCCCAAGATCACGCAAGACCAAGTCCAACTGCAGCAAAGATAAAACAGATGAAGACTCATTCAAAGCCATTAACTACGGATATGAGCGAGAATCTAGGAGCAGTTACAAGCCGTTGTGAGAGTTGATTCAAACGGATACTTACCTTAGTATATATAGCACAGTGATTATGTAATTTGGACACAAGCTCTACGCATTCAGTACTTACATTCTAAGAGTAAAACATTGTTCTTAGCATACGAATTACATTGGCACATAAAACACTAGGGCTGTAACTGTGTTTATAGTGAATTGGTGTACTCAAGGCCACCCGTGGTTATTCCCTTATTCCACGGGTTTCCGCGTCACCATCCCTGGTGTCCTTCTCTCTTTCTTTTCTTGCTTTCTGAGTTCATCTTTGCTATACTCATTAGTGCCCAGCTACTTTGCCACCTTCTAGCTATAGTTCCCAGCTTAGTTTTATCCTACACAGAATTTAGCATAAACAGTTTGGCGTCCACCGTGGGGCCCACAACTAGATATCACATCTAAATTTCTGTCATCCATTTCCTTTCCAAACACTTAATTCAAATGGCTGAATTCACTCCTAAACAATTGAAAGTCGCTCTTGATTCTCTCCAAGAGGCTCAAACTGAATCCAATAGAGTCATTGAAAGCCTGACAAAGGAGCTAGAATCCGTTAAGAGTAACACTAAAAAGTCCTCACAACGACGCCGCAACATGTCTCCTCGTATATTGCAGCTAACAGATGTTATATCATGAAAATTACGCAGCTACATGTGAAGGTTAAACAATCATTATAACTATGATCTTCCAGCTTAGGATGTCCAGCTAAGGAATTCCAGCTTGAGTCTACCAGCTATGAAGGACCAGCTAATATCTCCCAGCTAAGGAACTCAGCTCTGTTAGATGCGTTATGAGTCAACGATTATCAAAGCCTAAAATCTCGCGGAGAATAAAGTCGAAGATACAGAGAAATAAATGCAAATGAAGATTATATTTAAAGACATTGATTACAGATATGAGCAAAGATCCAAGGATGGTTACAAGCCGTTGCTGAGGCTGGTTCAAACAAACATTTTCCTTAATATATATATATAGCTCAATGATTATATAGAAAAAAACATAAGCTTTTTCGCATTCAGCTCTTACATTCTGAGATTGAAACATTGTTCTTAAGCTTACATATTACTTTGATACATAAAACACTAGGGCTGTAACTGAGATTATAGTGGATTGGTGGACTCAAAGCCACCCGCGGTTTTTTCCTTATTCCACTGGTTTCCGCGTCACCATCCTTGGTGTCTTTCTCTTTTCTCTGTTCTTGCTTTCTTTGTTCATCTTAGTTGTGTCTAGCAGCATCCAGTTATCTAGCCACCTTCTAGCTGTAGCTTCCAGCTTAGTTTTGCCTTAAGCAGAATTCAGCATAAACAGTTTGGCGCCCACCGTGGGGCCTACAGCTAGATTTCATATCTAATCTTTCATCGTCAATTTCTTCTTGAAACACTTAATTCAAAATGGCTGAATTTACTCCTGAGAAAATGAAAGCTGCTCTTGAATCTCTCCGAGAGGCTCAATCTGAGTCCAATAAAATCATTGAAAACTTGCAAAAAGAACTGGAATCTGTTAAGAGTAACGCCAAGAGATCTTCACAATGACGCACCAGCATGTCACCTCGTGTCTTGCAGATGAGTGATTCAGAGTCCAGTGTTGATGAAGAAGATGAGGACACTCCACAAAATCCCGACCTAGAAGAGACGGATCCCACAGCTACGAAGCTAGCTCTCCTTATATCCCAGAACAGGAAGATGATGCGGATGCTAGCTAAGATGCCAGGAGCACGTACACCTGTAGCTGAGGAGACCCCTGATGGCTACACCAAGTCGCCATTCGTGGAAGAGATAACTAGAGCCATGATTCCAAAGAAGTTGCATCTGGCCCCATTTGGCAAGCTGTATGATGGAACCACAGATCCATACGACCATGTGAACCAGTACAAGCAGAAAATGTGGACTCTACCTATCCCAGAACGCCTTCTTGAAGCTACAATGTTCAAATCCTTTGGAGCTACCTTAGGTGGACCTGCCCTACAATGGCTCATCACCCTCAGGGATGGTACTATCCCTAATTTTTCTATCCTCATTAACAAATTCTATCAGCAATTTGCTAGCAGCAGGGTGCTGGAGAAACATACCCGCGACCTATACCGTATTATCCAAAACACAGGTGAAGCTGTACGCCAATACCTGGACAGATTTAACAGAGAAATGATTTTTGTTAAGAACTTGGATATCCCGACAGCTATCGAGGCATTCCGAAGAGGTTTGATCCCCAAGTCCCGCTTATATTATGAACTAACCAGGTATCCATGCACTACCTTTGAAGAAGTCAGGGCTAGAGCTATGGCTGAAATCCGCGTTGAAGAGGATAACGCGTCCAGGTACGGAGGAGAGTCCAGCTACGCTAGGAAGACTCAGAACAACAAAAACAATAACAGCAACAGGAGGAATGATTGGCGCCATCAGCCATACCAAAAGCGTGATCAAGCTAGCAGTGTAGCTAGGGAAGCTCCTCGTAGGTCCAATAATGCAGATTTCCCTCCTTTGTCTTCCTATTGCTTTAACGTTGATGCAGGAGGTGTGGTGAACGCCTTGCAGAAGCTAGGTTCAGTAGCCAGGTGGCCCTAGAAGACTGACAAACCTGATGGTCAAAAAGACACCTCCCAGTGGTGCAGCTACCATGGTGACCATGGTCATCGAACCGAAGACTATAAGGCCCTCAGGAAGGAAGTTGCTTGGCTGCTGAAGAAGGGCTACCTGGAACATCTCATGGGGAAGAAGGGCCAAAAGGATGAACCCAGCAAGGACAATAATAGCAAGCCAGCTGGGCCCCCACCAGATCCAACCCATGATAGGTAGTCAATTTTATCTCTGGAGGTTCAGAAATTTGTGGACTAACCTATTCTGCAGCTAAGCGATTCGCCAGAGAAGGCTCTAAAGCAGCTCCTATACAGCACAGGAGCAAGGAAGAACGAGAGCTGTGAAGCATGACCATCAGCGTCGAGGAAGCTGAGGAAGCTGAGGAAGTTGATCACCATGATGGACTGGTCATATCCCTCACCATCAGCAACTGCCTGATCAAGAGAGTATTGGTGGACAACGGCAGCTCAGCCAATATGATATTCAAGAATGCTATACAGAGCATGGGCCTACGTGATGAAGATATCATCAAGAAGTCAACAATCTTATACGGTTTCAGTGGAGAACCTGCCCTCACCATCGACAAAATCACTCTCCCCACCTATGCCAAAGGAGTAAACTTGCAAACCAGGTTTAGTGTTGTAGGTTGTCCTTCAGCTTACAATGTTATTATGGGTACACCTTGGATTCACAGGATGAAAGCTGTACCATCCACCTACCACCAAACTATCACGTTCCCCACCAAATGGGGAGTGCAAGAGATCAGAGGGGACAGGAAGATAGCTAGAGAATGCTACACAGTCTCCCTTAAACCCAAGAAGGAGGAGATCTAGCAATTACAGCAACATCCAGCACCCAACTATCCCGACGAACAGGACATTGAAGAAGTGGTGTTGGATCCTACTAAGCCAGAACAAATAGTGCAGATTGGAGCATCGCTACCACCTGAAGAAAAAGTCGGGATCATTGAGTTCCTCAAATACAACATCACCTGCTTTACGTGGACGCATGAAGACATGGTTGGAATTGACCCTTCGATCTGCACTCACAAGCTGAACGTGGATCCAAACCACAAACCTATCAAACAGAAGAGAAGAAAATTTGCACCTGAACGCAACTTGATCATCAACGAGGAAGTAGAGAAGCTGCTGCAAGCAGGTAAGATTAGGGAGGTCAAATATCCTGACTGGCTAGCTAATGTGGTTGTGGTAGGAAAGTTGAATGGCAAATGGCGAGTCCGCATAGATTTCACAGATCTAAACAAAGCCTGCCCCAAGGATCCATTTCCCCTACCTCACATAGACGCCTTGGTGGATGCAACAGCAGGGCATGAAAGACTCACGTTCCTGGATGCTTATTCAGGATATAACCAGATTCTGATGGACCTAGAAGACCAAGAAAAAACAGCTTTCATTACTGAAAGAGGTATCTATTGCAATAAGGTTATGCCATTTGGTCTTAAGAATGCAGGTGCCACCTACCAGCGCCTAGTCAACAAGATGTTTGAAAAGCAGCTAGGGGACACGATGGAGGTTTACATCGATGATATGCTGGTAAAATCCAAGAAAGCTGGAGATCATGTGTCTCACCTGCAGGACACCTTCGATGTGCTGAAAAAATACAACATGAAACTGAATCCAACAAAATGTTCGTTCGGGGTACCAGCTGGTAAGTTCCTAAGTTACATAGTTACGCAAAGAGGAATCGAAGCTAGCCCAGACCAGATCAGAGCACTCATCAACATCCAGTCACCAAAAAACCTGAAAGAAGTCTAGAAGCTGACAGGAAGAGTTGCTGCGCTCAATCGTTTTATTTCTAGATCATCAGATAAGTGTCACCTTTCTATCATGTACTTAAGAAAAATAAAGGTTTTGAGTGGACCGCAGAACACGAAGCTGCTTTACATCAACTCAAAGCTTATCTAGCTACTCCACCTATACTTTCCAAACCGAAGCAAGGAGAGACTTTACAGCTTTATCTAGCTGTAAGTAACACGGCTGTTAGTGCAGTTCTAGCTAGGGAAGCTGATAGCCAGCAGCTACCAGTATACTATATTAGTAAGTCCTTGCTTGATGCAGAAACCAGGTACACATCTTTGGAAAAATTGATTTTAGCTCTGTATACAGCTTCCAAGAAATTCCGACATTATTTCGAAGCTTATCCTATATGTGTTATGACTAACTATCCCATAAAAGTTGTTCTCCGCAAACCAGAATATACTGGCGGGATGAGCAAATGGGTCGTATCCCTAAGTGCCTATGACATCAGGTACCAACCCCGAACTACTATAAAATCACAAGCCCTAGCTGACTTTGTGGCTGACTTCAGTCCTAACATAGTTGCCTTAGCAAATGAGGAGGTACGACACATTAACCAGGTAACACCTACAGGTAGCTGGAAATTGTTTGTGGATGGCTCCTCCAATTTTAGAGGAGCTGGGCTAGGCATAGTCCTAAAGTCGCCACAAGGGGACATGATAGTACGCTCTATTTGCTGTGATTTCAAAGCTACAAACAACGAAGCCGAGTATGAGGCTTTGATTGCAGGTATGACCGTGGCTCATGACCTAGGGGCAACCAGGTTGCAGGTATACAGTGACTCCTTACTGATCGTTAGCCAGGTAAAAGGTGAGTACGCTGCTAAGGACTCGAAGATTTCCCTCTACTTGGAGCTGGTCAAATCCAAGATATTGCTCTTTCAAGAGTTTACCATACAAAAGATACCAAGGGACCAGAATACTAAAGCTGACGCACTAGCTAACCTAGGCTCTGCACTTAGGAAATGCAGCTTCAGCAATATTCATATCGCTCACTTAGCTGAGCCAGTTGTCAACAAGGAGGTAAGCAATGTGTTTAGCATTAGTGATGAAGAAGGTACTAATAGCTGGACGAAGCCGCTGTTGGATTACCTGGAAAGGGACATACTGTCAGATGATCAGCTGGAATCAAGAAAGCTCAGCACCAGCAGGTACCAGGTGATAGCTGGGGTCCTATTCAAACATGCAGATAAGTAGGACATGCTGCAAAGGTGTTTAGAAAAGGAGCAGTAGGAAACTACCCACAAAGAATTTCACGAGGGAGAGTGTGGCTCACATACAGCAGGAAGGAGCTTATCTAACAATATCTTATCCTATGGATATTATTGGCCAACATTGCGTAAAGATGCCAAGAGGTACGTAGTTAAATGTGATAGTTGCCAAAAGCATGCAGGTATGATACATAAGCCCTCTGAACCATTACACCCCACCTTGACACTCTGGCCATTCATGAGGTGGGGCATGGACATAGTAGGGAAGCTGCCAGTTGCACTTGGTCAAAAAGTATTCATGTTGGCCTTAACTGACTACTTCTCTAAATGGATTCAAACTGGTGCATTCCAGCAGGTAAGGGATAAGGAGGTGATCACTTTTATACATACTAACATTATTTGCAGGTTTGGGGTACCTAGTGAAATTATATGTGACAATGGATCGCAATTTATAAGTGATAAAACACGACAATTTTGTCACGAATGGAACATCAATCTGGTAACCTCAACACCCAGGTATCCACAAGCTAATGGACAGGCTGAGTCCAGCAATAAGGTGATCATCAATGGCATCAAAAGGAGGTTGAAGGCTAAAAAAGGTAAGTGGGTAGAGGAACTGCCTAGAGTCCTCTGGGCCAACAGAACAACACCTAGGGGAGCAACAGGGCAAACCCCCTTCTCGTTAGTTTATGGCTGTGAAGCTGTGTTGCCAGCTTAGGTAGCCATACCAACTGCCAGGTATGGGCTCTTAACTCCTGAGTTAAATGATTCTGAGTTGTCCTATGATCTAGATACCATCGAAGAACTACGAGACAGTGCACTGGTTAGGATGACCGCACAACAATAGATTGTAGCCCGCAGCTTCAACAAAAACGTGAAAGCCAAAGTTTTCAAGAAAGGAGATTGGGTGTTAAGAAAGGTCTTCAAGAATACCCAAGAGCTGAATGCAAGGAAGTTGGGCGTCAGCTGGGAAGGCCCTACCTGATTGAACAGGTAGTAGGTAAAGGAGCGTATCGCCTAGTTACAGCAGAAGGGAAAACTGTTCCCAGAAGCTGGAACGCATCACATCTGAAACTCTACCATTTCTAGGAAACTAGATACATGACTAAAACCAAATTATCAACTACAGTAACTCAAACAACCACCAAGGGAATTACACCAAGTAGGAAAAATTGCTGGGCAAAGTCAAGAAACGCCAAATTAGGCTCCCTTCCGCCTTGCTTTTTCTATCTACAAGGTATTCCCAGGATCCTTACTGACTTAGGCATCGGAGAGCCGTTGGCATATGCGGGTACCGCAAGACTAGCTGCAGGGTGGAACAATTCCTAGCCTCCTAAAAGCTATCTAAAGACGCAAGTACACCTAGACGCCTTGGGAAGAAGCTATCAAAGAACTGAGCTACCAAGGTTGCATCAACTAAGGGCTATACGCCTAGGTAACTGGGCCCATCACACAAGACATTGGCATCAAAAACGCCAGGTAAAAACATAAAGCAGCTAGCTCATTATACTAAAGTTCTAAGATACATATATGTACCAAAAGTTAGCATGTTGAAAAACACACCAGCCCCTTAGCTGGTGATAAAAAGCATCCAAGGCAAATTAAAAATTGTTTGACAAGAACGAAAAGCAAAAGATGTTTGAAGAAATTAAACTAGCTACATCCTTAGCTAGCAAGCTGGTCAGCTGTTGGCATCTGCTCTCGCACCTCAGAAGCTGGGACGGAACTACTAGAAGGTTCAGTTGAAGCAGGGGCATCAGCTAGGGCCTCAGCCGAAGAATTAGCTGGGACCTTAGCTGAAGAGTCAGCTGTGGAAGCCTCCTACCTGGGAGGGTCAAGGCCCAAAGCCATATCTTTAAGGTCTGCAATGCTTCCCATGGTAGCTAAGAAAGCGTCAGTATACTTATGCAGCTCTTTATTCTCCACAGTTCCGAATAGCATCAGGTAAGCCAGCTTGGCAGGTTCAATAATTTGAACTTCTGTCATCTTATCCAAGTGAAGCTCCTTTTGATGCGCCAGCTGAGCACTCAGGATGTCTCTCTCTCCAGTCACCTCTGCCAGCTTCGTAGCAGCTACCTTAGCATCCTCCCTAGCAGCAGCAATCTCAGCTTCCGCTGAAGCTGCAAAGAGCTTTTTCGCATCTCTTTCCTTCTCTAGAAGCAACGTTTCAGCTTTCCGCTGCTCCTCAGCATGAACCCGTTCTTTCTTCGCCTTTCTCAGCTCCTCCTTCAAACTAGCAACCTCAGCTTGAGAAACCTTGAGCTGAGCAGACACCGAAGTAGCAGCTCTCAAGCTGGAATGCGCCACCAGGCAATTTTGGAGAGCCTAGGATAAAGACGTTAAGGTATAAGAAAGGTGGAAAGCAAAATGAAAGGAACTAAAAGACTAAGACATAGTAAAAACTATGCCTGAAGGGAGTACGGGACTGTATGGTTGATAGGTTTTAGTCGTGTCACCTAATCAAAAATAAACCTACGGACCTCTAACTAGGTAGTCAATGGAAGCAGGGTCGAATCCACAGGGAGACAGAGTTTCTAAATCAATATTCAACCAATTCAGCTACTCCAGATGAAATTAGGAAGGAATTAATTAAACTAAAGATTAGACTACAGAAGACGGAATAAATTGAGGATTAAACTATGGAATAAAAACCTAGGGTATTAGGTCGGTCCAACATGCTTATACCAATCAAATAAGGTCAACTACTACCAAAACCTAAGTCAAGAGTCGGGAGATTAGAGCCTATGTTGAGCTATGGTTAAGACTCAACGCTCATAGTTCAACATACGCCGCATGTTCACTAACGTAATCAGAACTACTGACGTGTCCTAGGCCTCTAGTCGTAAGACGGATCTGTGCAAACAACTATTAACCACAAGCAACCAACAAAATTGCGCAATAACGTTAATTACTCAATAAAGAACAAATCACATCACAATCACCCTAATCAAGCCCTAGAATTCGATAAGAGTCTAAATCACAGTCATGGTATAAACATGGCTTTCCTATCTAACACCCTAGAAATAGACTACTTAGACATGATCGAATTAATAACGACAAAACTAATATGAAACCCTAGCAATTGCATCATGAACGATTAAATAAATAAACTAAGCAATCAAAGTAATTAAAGAGATAAAGAGTATAGGAGAGTACCAATTGACGGAAAGCAGGAACTTTTATTGAAATCGAAATAGGTTTGATCACCTCTAAATTAATCTAAAGTGTTTGAATTGAACTAAGAACAATGAAGAATAAAACTAAGATAAACCTAATGAAAGATGAATAAAAGATGTCTCTAAAAAATGAGGAAAAAGGTATTTATAATACCCCTCAAGTCTAATTAAAATTCGGAAAACGAAAGTCGAAATTCGGGAATAAGTGCGCCAGACCCGATCGGGCCCATGGCCTCCACCCGATCGGGCCGAGACACAACTTCACCCACTTGGCTCCTGGGCCTTCGCAGCATCAGCGCATGATCAATAGAGCAACTGGGGCCCCACCCGATCACCCACCCGATCGGGTCGTGGATCGGGTGCCCAGCAGCTTTAACGTTTTGGGTCTTGTGTGGCATAGGCAGCAGCAGCAACCATAATGCAGAGGACCCGATCGGGTCGGGCAGTGGGCACCCGATCGGGTCTGGGACATGCTTCCTCGCCCGATCGGATCGGGCAACCCTCGCCCGATCGGGTCCGCAACATCTACACCCGATCGATATTTCTTCGCCCGATCTGGCCATTTTTGCCCGATCAGTGCACGGAAACCTCCTTTTTGACTCTTTGGCTCTCTAAACTTCACGTTTAGGGGTCTTGGGACCTTCTAAACTACCCATAAAGCTCGTGAGCCATCCTACGTGCCTCATAACATCTCGTAAAGTCGTGGTTGCTTCCAAAAGGCTGAATAAGGAGAAAACTCCATAAAACCTGCAATTCAATACTAAAACACGAAACCACAACTACATACGATAGTTAGCACAAAATAGCTCCCAAGAGCTCCAATGACGCACAAATTAGCTTGTAAATAAGGGAGAAAACTCTATATAAATACGTGATATCAAACTCCCCCAAGCTTAACCTTTGCTTGTCCTCAAGCAAATAGAACACGAACATGGAATAGATTGCCTCACCCCATAGATAAAAACAAATCAAAGCTCAAAACATTTTCAAGACTAAGAAATCGTTCAAGCAGGCATAATTCAAGTTTGGCTAATCAAATCCATCCAACCACCAATCATTCAAGCAATAAATCAAACTCAAGCATCCACAAGGCATACAAATCCTGAAAAGGCTCTCACAAGGGTGTCACTCCTCTCTATTTTGTGGCAGGCAAAGAATATGCACGAACACTCACCAACCCGACCATAAGTACCCTTCCCACTCACACTCTCATGTGTTTAAGAAGGTTCAGTGACGCTCAACCTAGTCAAGTCGACTCAATTAGCAGAAATACTCCCTAGCTTTGACAAACTGACTCGAAATCAATCAAATGAACAATGCAGACATAAGCTCAAGAGGACTTTATAGGGTTGTAATGGGGCTTAGGCGAGAGGTAGGGGATACTTTTGGGTAATGTGGTGGAAAAACCAAGAAAGGGGGAGCATAAACCATTCAAACAAGGCCTAAGATGGCCTTCACAACTCCCAACAATCACCATAAAACCATGTAAAATAACCCAACTCTCATAAATCAATGAAAAGCGCATAACAAACCCAATTTTCTAGCAATGGGGCGAATATTATTTTATGAACGTACGTGAATGAAAGAACTAGAATTCTTTTGAATTTTCATTTCATTTTTCTTTCATTTTTCTGAACTTCATTCACGCAACTCTAAACTTGCTTTTTCTTTTCTCTTTCTCACTCTTAAACCACAGCAAATACACTTTTAAATTCCTCAAAAACCAAACTAAACCAACAAACCAATCTCAAACTCAACCCATACAAAAGCTCCCCCAAGCTAGGCTTGGAATAATATCAAGTGAAGGCTTTTGGCTCGTAATAGGGGTTTAAGTAACACGAAACAAGTCATTAGGCTCAGCGGGGCTAAGGAGGATAAAAGTATATCAAAAACTCACTCTGAAGCTCAAGAATAAGACAAAAGAACGCCTCTATCACAGCACATGCTACAAGTCATCTAAAACCAGACAAGTACGAAGTCAAAGTCAAGATCAATCCACTAAAGAGGAACTAACACACAAGAATAGACTGGATAATAATATGAATCCAATAGGCTACAAAGAGGCCTCACAGTCTAACCAATTCAGGTATGCAGCACAAAGTGGTCTAATATAATCCAAAAATGCTCGAAATCATAGCAATCAAACATCAAATCATAGCCTCAAGATCACAAATGCCCAGCTATCCAGAAAACAGAGTCAAATTAATTTCAAATAGAGCACAACAAGGGGCACAGGGAGGCAACTAAACCAGTCATGGGAACCATATTTTTTTATTTTTTCAGTATTTTTCGAAAGCAGTAAAACTATTCTAGAAAGCAGTAAAAGAGATAGGGAATACAAACAGAACTCCTCCCCCAAGCTGAACTTGGCAGTGTCCTCAATGCCAAAAGGTGATAAGGACTATGCTAAGAGGAAAAACAATGTTAGTACCCTCACTCTCGCTCACAAAAAGAAAAAAAATAAAAAGAAAAAGAAAAGGGAAAGAAAAGAAATACGAGTTGCCTCTCGCACAGCGCTGCTTTATAAAGGTCCCGCACGACCATGATCCGCCCTCTCTCAAATAGGAGGGGCGTGGCAGTGAGTGCCACCCTCATCAAAAATATTTCTTCTCCAAATGTTCTTGACTATACCTCCAGACGGTGAGGCAACCTTAGGTGGAATTGGAACCTTCTCCACACCTACTTCATCTAAAACCTTATCCCTGCAAAAAGATTGTTCAAGCATAGGTGCCTTAACAGCATTGGTTAGTTTAAACATCACTTTGTCATCACCAACACTAAGAGTTAAAGACCGAGACTTGACATCAATGACAGCACCAGCAGTACACAAAAACGGCCTACCCAAGATAATAGGAATCTGGGCATCCTCATCCATATCTAGCACCACAAAATCAACAGGAATATAGAATTTCCCTACCCTAACAGGAATGTCCTCTAAAACACCTAGAGGGTATTTTATAGAACGATCCGCCATCTGTAAAATGATTTGTGTGCATTTAAGGGCGCCCATGTTCAGTTTCTTATAAACAGACAATGGCATAACAGAAACAGAAGCACCTAAATCACACAAAGCCTTATCAATAAAAATAGGTCCAAGATGGCAGGGTATAGAAAAACTACCAGGATCTTTTAACTTTGGTGGGGTTTTATTTTGAATAAAAGCACTACACTCTTCAGTAAGAGCGACACGTTCTACCCCACCAAAGTCTCTTTTCTTAGTAATCAGAAGAGGAGTACAATTGAATATTTATGCATTTATATAATTTACATAGATTATAAGAGGAGTATAACACCATCTTTTTATTGAGCGTAATTCTTATTTTGCAAGTTCCTAATGTCTTCCTCTTCCGTCCTATATTTTTTGCCAACACCAAACAAAGTAAGGAGAGAATTGTTCCCTTCTTTCGCAGTAGCACAATTGAGTGGTGATCCATTCTTTACTCGTCAACCAACACTAAAGGAATGACGCTTTTACAATCTAAGTATGTCCAACAAAAAGGATGATAGCAAGTGGAAAATTTAGATCAAAGGTACATTGTTATATTGTTTGTGATTCCTATTAAAATTTGCATGTTGATCCTGTGTTAATGTTAAGAATATGTTTCTTGAATTCTTACACATTTGTGCAATATAGAAATTTTCAATTCTTATTAATCTTCAACATCCCTTTTTTCATCCATTCAAAAGAAAAATCTTAACTAAGATGGTCTATAAAGAGACAATTAAGGTAACACTAATCAAGGGAAAATAGTTGAAGTACTAATTGGTGTTTCTTATATTGGTTACCAGCTATAATTAATGAATACATCTAAAATAAATGTAAAATATCTTATTTATGTTGTAATTTAGATAATGAGAACATGGTCGGTGATTCTTTTCACAAAAAAAAATACATTTCAAATTAAAAAAAATCATATCCAAATTTAGCTTTAACAAAAAGAGAGGAAAAAGTCAATGTGACTATTTTTCTGCTGAATCCTAATTTATAATATATATTTTAAATGAATAGGTTAGAAACTTTCTTGTCAAGATTAGATCTCTCTCCCCATCTCCCTCTCTCCCTCTCTCTCCCTCTCTCTCCCTCTGCCCTTTTTTCCTCATATGTATTTCCTTTTATCTCTTAAATCCATCATTTGAAAAACAATTTAAAAGAAAATCGATGGGTTTCGCTCAAACATTTTTCAAAAAGAAGAGGAAAAGCAACAATTCAGAAGATGCAAATGGTCACCATGATAATCCTTTATTCGAATCTTTCTCCTCTTCAAGCCGCTCGCATAATACCAATATCGAAGAGCTTGAGCAAGTTTTTAAGAAATTTGATGTAAATGGTGATGGAAAGATTTCATCATCTGAGTTAGGATCAATGATGGGAAGCTTAGGCCAACAAGTGACCGAGGAAGAATTGCAAACCATGATAAAAGAAGTTGATGCAGATGGTGATGGATTCATTGATTTTAATGAATTTGTCACTCTTAACACAAAAGGCATAGACTCTGATGAAGTTCTACATAATTTAAAAGAAGCATTTTCCATTTATGATGCTGATGGAAATGGTAACATTACAGCCGAGGAATTGCAAATGGTGATGAAAAGTTTAGGAGATGATTTCTCTTTAGGTGAGTGTAAGAAAATGATCAATGGCGTCGATAGTGATGGTGATGGAACGATTAATTTTGAGGAGTTCAAAGCTATGATGATGATGGGTGCACGTCTCAACAATACAATGACAGTAGACTAATTAGAACGAAAACTTCAAACCATTCGCATGCTAAATAGATCAACTACATGCAATTTATTTATCATGTGAAAGCCTTGAATTTTCACATTCTTTTACATTTTTTAAACTTTTGCTTCTTATGATTACGATTAAATAGATTTTGTAACATAAGAATATATAAAGTCTATATTTATTAGTTTATAACATGTGAAATCCTTTTCTTTTGGTATATAAATGACATTAGTTTTTTTTTCCCTTATTGTTGCAATAAGTTGCATACTTGAGTATTATAATTTTTTTTTATTTTTAATGATTTATATTGAGGTTTATTTTGGGATCCCACAATGATTATTTTGATAATATTGCTCTTATTGGTTTAATGGGACGAAAAAGTAGTTATCATTTCATCACTTTTTCATTTTTGGGTGATAGTTAGATGTTTGACATTAAGTAGTGCTGAGACATTTTTTGATATAGCTATACCCTATCAATTTGTTACAAGGTAAATGATTATAACTAAAATTTCATCAATATATCATCTGCGGGTAATTCTAGTAAATATCATATTAAAAAACATTTGTCATAGAAATAATACCTAACTCTCTTGTTTAGTATTAAGTTTTGACATGTATACCAAGAATAAATAATAGGGAACATAGATTTTGGGTAGATAGAGTAAAAGCAAGAAAAGAAGTTGACCAAGTAAGAAATATTGTTAGTACAAGGTCCCACATCACATGAACACATTAAGAGAGTATGAAAGATATAAAGCTAGTAAGGCAACATGGAAATATAATTGCTTCTAATAATGCAACCTATTGATTATCCATAACCCATTAACTTTGAGTAGGATAAAATAAAATCAAACTTATAAATAGGTAAAATCTAAACTCTTGTCTCTTAACAATTAGTCAAAAGGTTGTTATAAAGGTTGCATGAAAAAGATAAAATGAAAAGAACTTACCAATTTTTCAAGTAAAATTTTATTTTATCCTACTCAAAGTTAATGGGGAACAAAGGTGGCTATAATCTAGAATAATCAAAAGGTTACTTTATTATTTGCGAACCGCCAAAAGGTTGTATTATTAGAAGCAAATAACCCTTTATGATTTTACCAATAAAGTATACATGAAAAGTATTTGACTATCGATAAAGTATTTTATTTTATATAAAAAGGACTCGCCTTCAAAGTTTAACATAAACAGCTACTTCGGACAAAATCAGGGAAGAAACAGCTGAACTACTATTTAGACTAAAGAAAGCAATATAAAGAGAGATTTAATCTATGAAATAAAGGTCTAGGGAATTAGTTCGGTCCACCATGCTTATACCAATCAAGGGATCAAACAACTATCAGAACCTAGGTCAAGAATCGATAGATTAGAGCACGTGTCACGCTATGGTTAAGTCTTAACGCCCATAATTCAACATATCCAGCATGTTGACAAATATAATCAGAATTACTGATGTGTACTAGGCCTCTAAAAATAAGACGTGTCTGTGCAAACAATTATTAACCTCAAGCAATGAATGAAACTGCGCACGCAATAACATCAATTACTCATCAAATAACAAATCACACCATAATCAATCTAATCAAACCCTAGAAACTAATAGCAATTCAAAGTAATCAAGGTATAAACATGGCTTCCCTCCCTAAATCCCTAGAAATCAGACTACTCAGACATAATCGAATGAACAATAATAAAATAAATATAAAACCCTAATCCTAACATCATGAATCAATCAATAATTAAACTAAGCAATCAAAAGTAATTAAAGAGATTAAGAAAGAAGAACAATACCAAATGACGAAAAGCAATAACCCTTATTGAAATCAAATCCGAGGTTCAATCACTCCATCAACTAATCTAAAGTGTTTAATCTAATAAAACTCTCTAAAAACTAAACTAAGAGCAATGGAATTAAACTAGAAAAAAGTTGTCATGGAATTAAACTAGAAAAAAAAGCTGTCTCTAAAATAATGAGGGAAAGCTACTTATAATAGCCCCAAAATCTAATTAAAAACGACAATTAAAAGATAGAATTTCGAGGAACCGATTGCGGGACTCGATCGGGCAATGGGCCACCCGATCAGGCCCACACTAAAAATGCCCCAACTTCATTCTTGGTTCCACGCAGCAGCAGCTAAATGGTTGCAATTGGGCTGCCACCCGATCGGGTCGGACACTCCTTGCCGGATCGGGCCTGGCGCATAAATGGCCCAGCCTCCTTCACATACTTAACAGCAACAGCAAAGACAAAAAGGGAAAAGTGGGCCTTCCCGATCGGGTTGGGCCTAAGGTTGCCCAACATATTTGTCTTTGTTCCTTCACCCGATTGGGTCGGGTGATGTCCGTCGATCGGGTGCGAAACCCCACCACCCGATCACAAAATCTCCGCCCGATCGGGCCATATTTCGCCCGATCCGAGTACTGGGAAGCTCCTTTTGACTCTTTGACACTCAATTCTTCACGTTTAGAGGTCTTGGGACCTCCTAAACCATCCATAAAGCTCGTGATCATTCCTACATGCCTCGTAACAACTCGTAAAGCCGTGCTTGCTTCCAAATAGCTCAAAAATGAGGAGAAATATCCCTAAAGCTTGCAATTCAACACTAAAACACAAAACCACGACTATATACGATAATTAGTATAAAATAGCTTCGAAGAGCTCAAATGATGTACGAATTAGCTCATAAATAGGGGAGAAAACTCTATATAATTACGTGATATCAAACTCAAAGAGAGGAGTTTAAAGAGAGAAAGAAAGGAATATAGAGTGAAGTTTATGATGGGTGTGGTCTATTTACTGGGTGGGTGGTCTTTTCTGTGACTATGTGGTGTATGTAGTAGGAAGGGTGGTGTCTATGACCGAACAGGTGGCATTTACGACGCTTCTCTTCAACAATTTTGTCATTATTTTTCTAGTGAAAATTGTGGTAGGGACTGTGCGAGAGAAAAAGACAGGGTTGTGAGAGGATGATGAAGTACCCCAAGTACTTTGCTAACTGATATATCGATATCTTTAAATGATATGCTACCTCATTAAGCGGGTTTTTTTTAAAATATCACGCTATTTAAATTAATGAATTCTTAAAACTATGCGAAAAACATTTGTTGACTATATTAGCAGTATCTACAAAAAGTTTCTTTCTTTTGAAAATTAATTTCAAAAGAAGTAGTAGATGGAGAATTATTTTGAAAATGAGCATCGTCTACAAAAACATTCTCATGAAAATAAAGCATCAAGTGGGAGTTAAGTCCTTCACTCTGGCAGGAAGAGCGGTCCTGATCCAATCTAACCTATTAACAAAGGCTAACTTCTAAATGCAGAGCCTTTATCTTCCAAGCCAAATTAATAGCGACCTAGATAAAACGTATCGAATAATTTCTGTAGAACAAAGATCCAAATAATTAGACTCCTAACCTTATTGGATGAGACAAATTTCGTCAACTAAAAGTCAATGGCGGTCTAGACTTTAGAAAAGTGGAAGTATACAACATTTCCCTCCAAATAAAACTATTTTGGAAACTATTTAACAACCCAAATAATATATGGCAAACTAGGTTATTAACAAATATGCCAAAAGAAAGAATATTTTTTCTTTAAGCCCTCTACCTCGTCTTCTTGGCGATGGAAGAAACTTATGAAACTAAGACCTATCTTTAGTGTCACTAAGATGACAAATTCAATTGAAAAATATCTTTGTTTGGCATGACAATTGGTTAATGAAATCACCACTTAAAAACATATTACACATCCATCCTTCCATGGAATATGAGGGAGGTGATCGTATTAGTCCAAATAAACAATAGGATCAACCAAAAATTAATTTTTTGGTCCCTCCTCACATACACCAAAAATTATAGAAGTATTCATCCCCAAAAATTTCACAAGATAAATGTTTGGGGTCAATCACCCAATGGTGTCTACTTAGTTAAATTTGAGGCCCAGCTTATCCAAAATGTATGGGATAACGCCCAACCTTGAAAAAGTGGAATTTGGGTGAATTTGGAAAGTAGAGGGGCGTCCTAAACTTAATTAGAACTTTAGGTAGAAACTTTGTAATGATGGATAGGCGACCAAAGACAAACTAGAAAAGTGTAAAATCGTCCAACCTAGTCATTGTGTGTTTTGTGACCAGCATCTAGAAACTGCCTCCCATCTTTTTATTTCTTGCCCATATATATTAGAAATTATTTCTCATTTGAAGATTGATTATGAGTGTCTTGACATTCCTTAGGTTTCTTCCACATGTCCTTTAGGGACAAACTATCACGAATCTATGAGAAAGTTGGTAAATAATATATGCAATTAACGAACTTTGCTTATCCTGGCGGTTTGTGTGGTTCTTCCGCAATAACTTGATTTTTAGGGATGAAAGTGCCTCATATCGTAAAGCAAGCTTTTTTATCATAAATTAATTGAGAGACTGAAGTCTTTCAAGGAAATATGGCTCTCTGTTAGCCATGCCTCCATCCAACGATGTCACTAGCAGCTTCTAGAAGAGAACATGAGAAGCGCTTTGTTCGTCCCAACCTCCTCTAGGATACCTAAAATTAAAAGGAAAAATTACTTTGAAATAAGTTAATATTTGCTCCATTTTCTGATATTAAGTCAACCTACTCGAAATCTTAGAATAAGTAAACATTGTTGGTCACTTGAATTTAAACAAGTCAAAAAAAACATTAACCTACTACAACAGGTAGTTTCCGGTAAAAAAATGTCGGCTGAAGCTTATAAAGCTTTGAGCTTTTGACTGTTGTTTTCTTCCTCCCATTTCCTTCTTCTGGTTCATTTCCTCCACTTATAAACCTTCGAATGTCCTTCTCCTTCCTCCCTTTCCCACACCTTTTTTTTCTTCCCAACTTTTTTGCTTTGCCATGTTTGGAAGGAAACAAGGGCTTATTATTTCTTCCTCCTATACTCCTATCTAACACTCTGAACCACCACAATGCTTTCTCCTTCTTTACCGTCGCCACCTTGCCATTGCGATTCTCCCTCCTCCAATATCGTCGGGTGCTCGCAATCATTTTTGGGTGAATGTTAAGCTTGTGATTCTCACTCAATCGTTGTAAAAACCTTTATTTCTGAACAATGTTGAGAGCAAATCATAATATTTATAAGGTATCTTATTGATTTGAGGTAAATTTCAAGTCTTAAAGATTTAATTTCATCTAAATTAAACTAGCTTGAGGAATAATTTGGCATTTAAAATTACCATCTAAAAATATTAATTAGCGATAAAATATTGGATATTTCAGAAAAATAGGTTGAATAGTATAATATTGCATATTTTGGAGTAGTTTGAATGGCAAAATAACTGATATTTTGGTGCTACACATTGAAAATCATTCACTAATGCCATGCTTGCATTTGGTGGTTTTCTTAATTTTATTTCTTTAGATTTTTGACAGATACTGGAGGTTGTGATTTATTTTCTCGCTTCATTCTCTAATGTTATACAAGAACTGAGAGATAGATAGGTTGAATTTAGGAGTGTTTTGAGTGATGAAGATGAATAGTCCAAGAGAAAAGATGGGTCAAATGTCCTTTGGGAGGTCAATTTTTTTAATTACCAGTCAATTAGGTAAATGGTTTGACTTGTTTAAATTCAAGTGAGCAACAAGGTTTACTTATTCTGGGATTTTGGATAGTTTGACTTAATATTAGAAGACGGGGCAAATATTAACTTATTTAAAACAATTTGTGGAGACTCAACTTGTGGCATGTCATTCGAGACCATCTTGAGAAAGTCAAGATTGCAGGAGCTAAAAATCTTAGCTCTAATTGCTGCATCCTCGAAACTGAAGCTTGGGGTTTAATGGAGATAATATTATGGTCTTCAATGTGGATATAAGTCTTGGGCTATCCCTTAGGAGATTAACTTTTGGTTACTGATTCTCTTGTAGATATGTGCAGATATGAGGATATCCATTTTTTATTCCTTTAGGGCGGCAAACATGGTGGCGGATTATATGGCAAACAAAGGGCATTAAAGTCCTTCCATGATTCATTGTTTCCCCCTTTTTGATGTTAACCTTTTCCTCCTTAAAGGTAGACCTTACACTCGTGAGTAGGATGAGCATTGTTCATCGTGCTCACGATGAACATTGGGCTTTTCCCAATGAACATCATACTCTCACTTAAAAATCAGCCCTCTAAAACACTGCATGAACATTAGTTCAACTTCGATGAATACAGAATTTAAGGCTATCTTTTTTCTCTTTCCTCATTTTTGAAAACAGAAATTTTAAATTCATATTCCGAAGATTTTCTCTCTCTTCATTTCTCTCTCCTCCATTTTTTCACTAAAATCTCATTCTTCCAAAAAATCACTTCTACTCACCATTTTTATTTATAAAATTTTAGATTTCAAGCCAATTTTTCACATCCAATTCAATTTTGTAATCATCTTATTTCTATATTTATTTATATATTAAAAATCATAGGCAATAGTTGCTATCTGTCACGTGTCACCATACCTCTAATAATAGCATTATATCCAACATGATTCTCATATTAAAAAATTATCAATGTGAAGTTAAGAACCCCCAACCTCGAGTATGGAATAAAGAGATCTAACCATCACTCCACCATACTATTATTAATTATTCTATAAATAATAATGATGATTTATAAATGAAAACTAAGAGTTCAGTTGTCTAAATATGACTTATTTTCCTTTTTGGGAATTTCCCAACGGTACACTCCTAGAATTGGTTTCTCTTAGTGGTACACTTCAACCTTTTTGACTTCTTAATGGTACACTTGTAGTTTGAAATCTTCCCTACTATGATCATTCCGTAAAATATAAGGTTGGTTTAGGGTTAATTAGGGTCAGGGGTTTGTCTCGTTTTGCGTGCTTTGACTTTTTCAAGGTAAAGATGACGTTTTTTCGAAAAACGGACATCACTATGGACCCTTTATGGGTAAGAATTTCGAGAATTCCTATGAAATGAGTACCAATAAGCCAGATTTTCGAACACGTACCTCGAGATGGCTTTTTGATAGCCGAAAAAGCCCCTTCAAAGTTTGTGCTCGAAAACACGACTTGTAGGTACCCGTTTTGTAGGAATTATCGAAATTATTGCCCTTAAGGGTGCACGGTGGTGTTCGTTTTTCGAAAAAACGTCATCTTCACCTTGAAAAGGCCAAAGCACGCAAAATGAGGCAAACCCCTTTCCTCTTATTCCTTTTTCTTTTTATTTTTCATATTTTTTAGAGTGAGAGAGAGTGAGAGAACACTAACGTTGTTTTTCCTCTGAGCATCGTCCTTTGTTCACCTTTTGGCATTGAGGACACTGCCAAGTTTAGCTTGGGGGAGGATTTCTGTTTGTATTCTCTATCTCTTTTACTGATTTTTATAATAGATATATTGCTTTCGAGAAATGCTGAAAAAATAAAAATAAAATGTGACTCACATGATTGGTTTAGTTGCTCCTTGCGCCCCTTGTTGTACTCTTATTGAGAATGATTTGACTCTGTTTTCTGGATAGCTGGGCATTTGTGATCTTGAGGCTATGATTTGAAGTCTGATTGTTATGATTTCGAGCGAATTTTGATTATTATACACTACATTGTGCTGCATGCCTGAATTGGTTAGACTGTTAGGCCTCTTCGTAGCCTATTGGATTCATATGATTATCCAGTACTTTTTTGTGTGTTAGTTCCTCTTTAGTTGACTGATCTTAACTTTGACTTTGTACTCGTCTGATTTTCAATGACTTGTAGCATTTGCTGTGATATAGGCGTTCTTTTGTCCGATTCTTAAGCCTTAGAGTGAATTTTTGATACACTTTTATCCTCCTTAGCCCCGCAGAGCCTAATGACCTTTTCGTGCTACAAAACCCTTATTATGAGCCCATGGCCTTTATTTCGATACTATTACCAAGCTTAGGTTGGGGAAGCTTTTGTAGGGGTTTTATGGTTTGGTTTGGTTTTCGGGGAATTAAAGTGTATTTGATGTGGTTTAAGTGTGAGAAAAAGAAAAGAAAAAACAAAGTTGAGTTTGCGTGAATGTTTGATCGGTAAAATGAAAGAAAAAGAAATAAAAGTTAAAAAGAGTTCAACACGTAGTTTATAGAGAATAAAAGAAATATGCTACATTGCTTGAAAAATGGGTTTGTTGTGAGTTTTCATTGTTTCATAAGAGTTGTGGTATGTTTTGTGGTTATTTAGTGTTGTTGGAAGTTGTTTCGGCCATCTTCGGCCTTGTTTGAGTGATCTTTGCTCTCCATTCTTTGTTTTTCCACCACATTTTCTAAAAATATCCCCTACCTCTTGCTTAAGCCCCATTACAACCCTATAAAGTCCTCTTGAGCTTGTGTTTAGTTTATTGGATTGATTTCAAGTCAGTTTGTCATAGTTAAAGAGTATATCTGCTAATTGAGTCGACTTGGCTAGGATGAGCGTCATTTAACCTTCTTAAACACATGAGAGTGTGAGTGGGAAGGGCGTTTATGGTCGGGTTGGTGAGTGTTCGAGTATATTCTTTGCCTGCCACAAAATTGAGAGGAGTGACACCCTTGTGAGGGCCTTTTCAGGATTTGTATGCCTTGTAGATGAGTTGAATTTGATGGTATGCTTGGATGATTGGTAGTTGGATGAATTTAAATAGCCGAACTTGAATTTTCCCTGCTTGAATGATTCTTAGTCTTGAAAACGTTTTTGATGTTTAAATGTTTATCTATAGGGTGAGGCAATTTATTCCATGTTCATGTTTTATTTGCTTGAGGACAAGCAAATGTTTAGCTTGGGGGAGTTTGATATCATGTATTTATATAGAGTTTTTCCCCTTACTTATGAGCTAAATTGTGGGCATTGAAGCTCTTCGGAGCTATTTTGTGCTAATTACTCTATAGAGTTGTGGTTTTGTTGTTTTATATTGAATTGCAGGATTTAGGGAGTTTTCCCCTTATTTCCGAGCTTTTTGGAAGCAACTGCACCTTTACGAGTGGTTACGAGGCATGCATAAGTGGTTATGAGCTTTATAGATGGTTTACGAGGTCCCGAACCTCTAAGCGCGAAGAATTGAGTGTCAAAAAGCCAAATGGAGTTGTCCCGTGCTATGATCGGACAGAATATGGCTCGATCGGGTAAAGATTAATGAGATCGAGTGTTGGGGTTGCGGACCCGATCGGGCAGACCTTGCCCGACCCGATCAGGTGAGACCACCTTAATGTTGTTGCTGCTTGCATGAGGAAAAAGGGCAAGGATGGGCCTTTTTGGCTCAACCCAATCGGGTAATAGAGGCTCGAGGGGGCGCATGGCCCAAGTTCACCTATTGCTCCAGGCAGCTGTTGTGCGTACACAAAGAAGAAAGTTGGCCTCTTTGTGGCCCAGCCAAAAGTGGAGGCCCGATCCAGTCGGGTGGTGGCCCAAAGTTCAAGCATGCTGTGTACTACTGTGTCCAAGAGAAATGAGTTGGGCTCCTTTTTGCTGCCAACCCGATCGGGCAACATGGCCCAACCCGATAGGGCTGGCCCAGCTTCTCCCCTATTTTGGTTGCTGATGCGTGTAAAGAGGGAGATTTATGAAGTTTGATTTTTTTTTGTACCAACCCGATGCCATAGGGCAATGATTGCCCGATCAGGTTGCGAGTCCGCGAGCCAAAATTCTATCTTTTTATTTCCGTTTTTAAATAGTTTTTAGAGGCTATTATAAATAGCTAAACTCTTTTATTTTAGAGACATCTTTTATTCATATTATTTCCAGCTTTCATTAGTTTAGTTTTAGAGAGCTTTTATTAGTTTAAACACTTAGATTAATTCTAAAGGTGATTGAACCTTGGATTCATTTCAATAAAGATTATTGCTTTCCGTTAATTGGTACTATTCTTCTCTTTTAATCTTATTAGTTATTTCTTAACTGCTTGGTTTGATTATTGAATAGTTTTATGATACAAAGATTAGGGTTTATAATTAGTTATGTTATTGTTAATTCAATTATGAGTGAGTAGTCTTATTTCTAGGGATTTAGGGAGGAAAGACATGTTTATACCATGAATTACTTTGAATTGCTATTAGTTTCTAGGGCTTGATTAGATTGGTTATGGTGTGATTTGTTCTTATTGAGTATTAATGTTATTGCGCAGTTTCATTGGTTGCTTGAGCTTAATAATTGTTTGCACAGATCCGTATTACATTTAGAGGCCTAGTACACATCAGTAATTCTGATTATGTTAGTGAACATGCGGCATATATGTTGCATTATGAGCGATGAGTCTTAACCATAGGTTAATACATGCTCTAATATATCATTCTTGACCTAGGTTCTGATAGTTATTTGATCCCTTGAGTGGTATAAGCATGGTGGACCGGACTAATTCCCTAGACCTTTAATTCATAGTTTAATTCCCATCTTTATATCGCTTTCTTTAGTCTAAATAGTAGTTCAGCTGATTTCTATCTGATCTTGTCTGAGGTAGCTGTTTGTCTGGATATTAACTTAGAAACTCTGTCTCTCTGTGGATTCGACCCTACTTCCCTTGCCTATCATTGTTAGAGGACTTAGGATTATATTTGATTAGGTGATACGACTTTAGCCTATCACATAAATCTAGAAAATATTGACTAGAAAAATATGATTAATACTATTATGAATGGTGATGGTGATTGAGATTGGGATTTGGGTGTATGATTATGATCAAATTAGAACTATCTTTGTAAATCACTTTAGCAAGTTGGTAAGTGATGAAAAGAGTGTTATTCACCATGTTTAGAGAAATATTAATATGGAAATTTGGCAATATATACCTAGGTTTAACCTCTTTTTTGAAATAATATATAGATATTAAATTTGCTTTATTTTTTTTTGAAATCAATACCAACTAACAGATTAGTCCAAAAACTTAACAAAAATTGACCAACTTTAACAGATATATTGCACATGGTATTTGGAGAAATGAATGAAATTAAGGGTAGTTATATATATATATATATATATACATATATATATATATAAATATAATCTCATTTATAAGTATGAGATTATATTATGGTAAGAAGAATATTCCTCTAGGCTGCCCTCGCAGAGAGCCCCCACCCAAAGGCCATTACAAGCCATATACCCCCAACCCCCTCCGCCAACAATATTGAAATTTCGCTTCCACCAAGATTTGAACATTGGTCTCCCATGTGGGAAAAGGAAGCTATACCATTGGACCCAAGGGTCTTTGGTAAAGGTAGCTATATATAATTGACGTTTGTGGGACCCTCGAACATGGAATCTCTCTTAAAATTACTCAATTTTCGTTTAATTTTTGGGCTAATCCGTTAGTTGGTATTGATTTCAAAAAAATAAAGCAAGTGTGGTATTTATATATAATAAAAAAGAACTTAGGTATTTGTATATAATAAAAAAGAAGTAAAACCTGGGTACTTATTGTCAATTTTTTGTATTCATATCCTGCTTGATAATCATCACTCTTTACTAACTCTTGATTTCTTAGTTGATGAGTTTAAAAGTTTTATTTGCTCTATTCCAAGTAATAAAGCTCTTGGGATAGATGGGCATGGAAGTAGTTTTGGGGGGATTTTCTATGATATTACCTCGTGGTTTTACGTTTTCTAAATTGTACCCCATGATTTTGAAAACTCTTTATTGTACCCTTGGTCTTACATTTTTTTAGTCAGTTGTACCCAAATCCGACTTGATGAGAATTTAATTTCCGGCGTTCCAGTTCTCAGTTTCATGAGATTTTGTTTTCAGAATGTGATTTAAGGGTTTTTGACATGTTTAACTACTTAAAAAGTGCGTCTTTACTTCATTTTTGCATGTTGGGGATTTTTGCTTTGGGTACAACTAATTAAAAAACACATATTCAAGGGTATAATAGAGAGATTTCAAAATCATGGGGTACAACTTAGAAATCATAAAACCACACGGGTATATTATAGAAAAACCCTAGTTTTTTAAAAAAGCTTGGGATATTGTTGGAGAAGATGTAATGGCAGTTGTAAGAGAAATTTTCTGGAATGGCAAACTTCTTAGAGCTATAATCACCATTGCTATCACTTTGATACCTAAGGTGAGTTGTCCGTCTAATGTGGGAGACTATAGCCCAATAGCTTTGCGGTACAGTGATATACAAAACCATTTCAAAGCTGTTGTGTTCTAGATTGAAAAGGGCTTTGCCTAGTTTGATTAGTCAGAATCAATGTGCCTTTGTTGCTGGTAGAAATATAATGGATAACATCCTACTTTGTCAAGACTTGATCATACATTTTACTAGGAAAAGAACTACTAGGAGCTGTCTTATGAAGGTTGATTTGCAAAAGGTCTATGATATATAGAGTGGGATTTTCACTAGTGGAAAAAATACTTATTGTTACACCCCATTAGCGGCGGGCTATGTGAACAGCCCGTAGCTAATATTCATTAACTACGGGTCTCATAGGGAGCCCGTAGCTAAGTTACATTTTGAGGCGGGCTCTGATTGAGGCCCGCAGCTAAGTTTCATTTTGAGGCGGGCTTCTTTAAAGGCCCGCAGCTAAGACTAGTGAATCCAATTAAGAAAAAATAGTAGAAAGCGCCACAACATCACATTTTCTCGTTCTCTTTCTCTTTCTACTAGGGTTTTCTCTTCTGTCTAAAAAACTGTGCTTCTCTTCATCAATGGCTGCTGCTCAATCACTCTCAAATTCTTTCCCTTTAGAAGATCTAACCTCATTTCGAGCAACAGACCTTGAGCTTCTCATCTCCGCTTCAATTTTCTCTTTCATTGGTTTCTTCTGTCACCAAATCACCGACTAAAACGATGACTTTCCAGCGGCTTTTTCGACTGATATTTATCGCCGGTAGAGGAAAATCTAGCTGACCGGAAGAAAGGAAAAGCGGAAGATCTAGACCGGCGAAACGGTGGTTCACCGTCAATGACAGTTGAGATTCCCATCAATGGTGTAGCAACAAATTCGTTGACGCAGCTGCTGCAAAATCTTCTTCTGAAGATCGTTTTTCTTCTAACTCCACTACTGATGCTGAATTTGTTAAAGTTGACCGAAATACCCTTTTCGGTCTTATTTTGGTATGAATCTCTTCTCTATCCATGTCAATTGTGGATCTTGCTTCATCTTAGCGATTTTTGATTGTTTTTGTTATGATTGTAGTGTGTGTTTAACCTAATTTGAACTTGGTTAACCTTTATTGGTCTTGAATCAATCAACTCATCTCTACTTATCTAAGCTTATTGGCCGTAAACTTAACTTATTTGAAAAAACTGATTCTAAAATAAGGTTAGGAGAACAGATACCAAAGCCTAAGCGTAATACAATAACTTTTTTTCCCTATGTACATGTGCATCCTCTGCCACTCAGATATGTATCTAACATAATACATCACCTGTTATAATATGGAATGGCGTCATGCTATCCGATAGGAGGCTAATACAATGTACCTGCCATATTGTTTTCATATTCCAAGGCTACACAAATATGCACCTTTCTAACTTTCATCAAGCTACACGAAAGCACTAAAAAGATACTAATAACTAATGAATAACAAGTAGTTAGTATACATCATAATCACCTCATATCCCTACGTTATAGAATGTTTGCTACCGTGCTTGGCATATGTGTTGTGTTACACTTAGCATTTTTTTGTTTCTTAATCTATATTGTAGTGCCTGAATATTGGGCATCTGTTGGTAGTTGCGCTCTTCCTGAAACCACATAGTCAATGCCAGAATCCTGAAATGGAGGTTATTACTTGACGAGTTATATAGCCTTTGCTCATATTTACAAAAACCCTTTTCGATCTTATTTTGGTATGAATCTCTTCTCTATCCCACTCGATTGTGGATCCTGCTTCGTTTTAGCTATTTTTGATTGGTTTTATTATGATTGTGGTGTGTGTTTAACCTAATTTGATATTTCGATTTTGTTGACTCCTGTTGTGTTTGTTTTATAAGATTTGAATATGCCTTTAAGGTTCAATGATGTAATATGATTATATTTTTGTTTGCTTTGCGGAGATTGTGGTTTGGTGTGTTGATTGTTGTTATTGGAGCTTCTTTATTCTTGAATTGTTATTGATTGCTTGACTACGAATGAAAAATTAGAACAAAAAAAATAGAATCTCTGTTTTAGGGCTAATCAACTGAAGAAAGTATTAAGAAGAGATGACATGTGAATGGATGGTCAAGGAGAAATGTTGATGTAAGCTTTCCCTAATATTCTATTTATTGAGGACAAAACAGTCGTGTTGATTGAAGTGTCCTTTGGTTCCTTTTGTTATTACTTGATCCATATATCGCATATTTTGTTTCTCTTAGGAACGAACTTATACTTTTTCCTCCATGCCTGAATGGGTACGATTAATCACAAGATTACTCTTTGATACTATTACCTACTTCAAAACAGATGAATGCTTAGTTATGGAAAGGGAGTTGATATTTGATATTGTAAGTTCCAGAACTATAAAGTATCACTGCTTAGTTGTGTTCATTAGTTGTATGTTCTCATTAGTTGTCGAGAATGTAGGCAGAAACAGTTTGAAATGTTGTTTAGTAGTATGCTATGGGAGATATTGAAGCAAGAAGTCAGTTTAGGTGGGTAGGATCTAAGATGGTGTAGAGTGTGTAGGCCTAATTAGCTCTTAGAAGGTGTTGTTGGGTCTGTTTTGACATGCTTGCTCCCAACTTCACATTTCTCATTTCTTCCTCTGATTTTGAAGCAATCAATTGAATCCAGTAGTAAGCTCAAACATGCTAGTTTAATATTATTTTGTTCGTTCACTTGCTATTGCCTACACTACCAACCGCTACAGATTAACCATTAATTATTTTTTACTAAAGATATGAAGCAAGTTCCTAAAACCTAATTTTGTCATCTAAAATTTATTCCTGAGTAAGTCGCAGTGGACATGGAAATGACAAAAGGGGAGGAGACTCCTACTACTGCTCCTGTTCCTATACCTGTCATTGCCACACTCTCGCCAGGCCCACCAGCTGCACCAACTGAGGTTGCTGCTGGCTTCCATTCTTTGTCCCCTCAACTCGTCCATCAGGGCAAGCCTTCCCAAAATCTTTAAGCGGTATACGTCCTCACTCCCGATTCTTTTTATCATGTTTTCATGTATTGATTGCTTCTTGGCTCAATTATCTTGTATTACTATGCTGCCAATTCTTGAATTTCCTTGCAACTTATATATGTATATTTAGATTGTACAATTTGATATGTTATGCTATGCTCTTCATGGAAATAAACTCTATTGGTAGGAGACGATTTTCATTATGTAGTATTCTAAGGAAATCGTTCATATTTCTATTCCCAATTAGAGAAGCTGGTTGGCTGTTGTTGCCGAGGGTTCCCTTGTTTTGTTTTATTCTTGAATATTAAGCACTTGTTAGTTACCCTAGCTTGACATGAAGACAGCCCATATTGGCAGGTCTGAAGCAACTGGAGATAGGTTAAAGGAAGCACAACATATCAACAAGTCACTATCTGCCTTGGGGATGTTATTTTTTCACTTTCTCAAAAGAATCCCCATGTTCCTTACAGAAATAGAAAGCTCACACAGGTTCTTCAAGCATCTCTAGGTAATTTTTCTTCCTTTGCTCACCCTTCTAGTCAGGGGCATCTTGTACTTGTGTTGTTAATATGAAACTAGTGGACACTCGACAGTGTATTGCAATATACTACTACTAGTGTGAGGGAACTCTATCTTGTGTTGTTATAATTGTTGTTGTTATCATTTTCAATCCAATATACAATACTAGAAGATGATTTCCTAAAGTCTAAACTCAGCTGCAGTACGTTTATGAAACAAAGATCAGAGGTTATAGCCACATAAGAACAGCAGCAGCATATTCTGAGCTTATTGTACTTACACGTCATAATCTGAGTGTTATATGTTGGGATTATGTCATTATGTGCAAAAAATCATCTTTTTGGGTGGCTATATGTACGTTATTACACGATTAAAGACTTTATGATATTTTGTTTCAATGTTTTGAGATATAAAACTATAAGCATGTTTATTATTCGTGGATAATAATTCCCAATGTTCCAATTCTGAAGCAAGGTCATACCTAGAAACTTGTGACAATTATTTGATCATCCTTGTTAGCATATTTACGATGGTTGATGATGATCAATTGGCATGTAGGCTTTCACATCGCCTTGGAATTAGGTACAGTGTAGAATATGGCCGATGCACCGGAGCTTGTTTATCTTCTTTAAGCAGACAAGTAAGTCTCTGTAACGCCCCGAACTTAGGGGTCCTTAATTAAACATGATTAAACTTAAATAACTCATAATTAAATAGAGATCATCGGAAGCCAATCCTTAAGCCTGTGGGTTATGGCCCACTATGAATACAATATCCTCAGAAATAACTCACAATGTCTTTACTACCATAATGACCTTAAGTACATGCTCCTAATAACCTTAGCCAACACTTCATGAAATCCACCTTAACGACTTCCTTTCCATGAGTCGATCATGAGCCCTCTTTCTTTCTCAACCTGAGCTTCGTTCAGAAGAAAAATAGAGAAATAAGAAAACAAAGAAAAACATTCCAAAATGAGTGGAAAACTTGTAACTTCACTCCAGCCCGTAAAAACAGTTTTGGTTTCTTTGCACTCAAACATGCTTCACATACTTTATTTAAAGACCAAACCATATACATACTTAAATCATATAAAATCATACTTCTTGTCTGAACCAGCAATAATACAATACTCATAGTCATGTCAACAAGGCATCATCAACAACTAATAATAGCATAACTAAACTCGTAAATGCACATAACATAGACATGTGTACATTATCCATCACGTAAGCCTAATGCATAACATCGCAAGTTCGTTTGAAAGCATATAACAGATATAAAATCAAATCATCCAGAATTAGCATGTGGCATCGTTTTTCTTATAAGGATTATTACAGATATCATTCATTTGGGTAACTTGGCAAGTATAACAGAACATAAGCCACAGAGACCACAAAGTACTCCAACAGAAGGTGGTATGCCACAGGAGATTATTATCCCCCAGCAGAAGGTGGCATATATATATATAATAACAGAATACGGATGTCACATGACATTATTATCCCCCAGCACAAGGTGACAGAGGCGCCAGAATGGAACGTGCATAACCAACAGAATAAGCCACAGAGAACACATCTCCAACAGAAGGTGGCATAATAACAGAAAACGGATGCCACAGGAGATTATTATCCCCCAACAGAAGGTGACAGAGCCGCCAGAATGGTACGTGCACGACCAACAGAATACTGCCAAGAACCATCTTTCACTTTTATTTATCATGTTACGTATCTTTTAGTGTTTTTCTTCGAAACATCTTAAAATCATCAACGGAATCATAACTTAATCATACTTTTCACATTGCCATACATCATTCTTTCTTTCTTAACTTTATTAATTCGTAAACGTCAAATCAACAGAAAATACTTCACAAACTGTAATTCATATAAGGATAACATTAACGTAAAATTACTCATTACTCGCGTCATCAAGGCAACATATTCATGAAACAAATATAATAACATTAAACATAAAATAAACATAATTTACATAAACAAATTTAATCATGTAAGCAAATACCAGGAACCATAGCTCATTAACCGTCATATATGACTTAAACATAAACTCATCTAGATTTTATAATAACTTAGGAAATCATGTAAAGTCGTACAAAATTACACTTGCATTATTACATTGACATATGATAATTCTAAAGTAATTTAAATAAATATCATGAGTATAATTCAACTTTAAAGTACATAAGGGCATTCGTGAGATAGCGTAGATATTATTTAGCACGTAAATGGTTCATTAATAACATATATATATATATATAGGACAATACACAATAAACTATTTAAGTTGCATTAATCATATATTTTTGTTAAATCGCATAACATGAAATCATAACAATATAAATTGTCATACTAATCATGAGATATTATTCACATTAACATATAAAGTTTATTTTCATAAATATAAATCGTAATTTATAAAACATTATACTTTACTTAAAACATCAATTAAGCATTAACATCAGTTAAATAAATCATTATTTCCCTTACATATATTATGAAATAATTTAATGAACTTTGACAATATAGTGTCATAAACATATATCATTAAAACATAAAAATAGTAACAATTTCATAATTCAGAGTATTCACATTTTACATTATAAACTCAAATAAACATGAAACCACAACAATGATTTATCATACTTTACTCGAGTATAAAATAATCAAGAGTTATTAATTAGACCATCCAATTCACATTAACGTATGACGTTCATTTTTCTTAAATATAAATCATAGTTCATAAAACATTATAATTTTACTTAAGCATGAAACATGTAAATAAGTCATTAATTTCCATCACTTGTAATATGAAATAATCTAATAAATTTTAACAATATAATTCCTGAAACCTAACATAAAAACAATTTCATAAGTCATATACGAGCAAGCATATAATCATGTTTTCTAATATCATGGTCATAAAAGTTACTTTTAATACATATAGACAATGTTATCAAAATCGCGATCCGGATCGTAGAAGCGAACGATTCTACGATCCTGATCAGGCCCTACGATCTGGATCGATGGCAGAATCGCTGTGAAGCAGAATCGCCCATAGGATCGTTAGAATCGGTTAGGATCGGACGATGCTACAAATTATGCTTGGAGTGAGTCTTTTTTAAGTGTTTGGGCTTTGCCCATCAAACAAACCCCCTAATCTTATTTCTATTGCAACTAGAAGACTTAATATCATTCTCTCTCCTCTTTATCTCTCTCAAAATTACACATAATACAATAAAAAACATGTTTATGAAATAATAAAAGATTCATGCTTGATTTTTTTATCAAAATGAAACTAAATTTGCTAATCATTGTTCGATATACTTCACTGCAAAATATTATTGAAATTATGCTAATATTACTCCAAAATCGGCAAATTTCACTCCATTTTTGTCGGCTCTTATTCATCCGAATTTCTGCTTGAATATATTTCCTTTTTTAATTCTTTGTCGCTCCAATTTCTTGCTGAATGGATGCTAATTGTTATGGTCAAGTTAAATTGTTACATAGTTACTATATGTTTGAACGCATATTGATGCAAATGGTTAGAATGGTTTGCTGAATTGTTGCGAATTGTGGCCGAATTGTTGCCATGTTTAGTTGAAACTCTCATTCAATTATGCTGGATGTTTGTAGCTTGTACATTATTTTCTACCATGGTTATGAATTATGATTATTTATATATGAAAGAAGCCTCTGAATCTTAGTTTTATCAAGCTGTGAATATTTTTTTATATCCAAATTTCTACGATTTTAGGTCGCTGTGGCCATGTGATGATTTCAGTTTTGCGGTGCTTTATTAATTGAAATTAATTGATTTAATATGATTAATTTTTAACTTTGGGTATAAATTTAACATTATTTGTTATTTGTGAACATATATTTGGCAATTTAAGTTAATTACATACAATGTAGGACGCTTTTTAAATGAAAATATAGGTATATGGTCTACTTAATAATATAACTATTGCAAAAGGTGAAGTTTTTTACTTGATGTAGCTCACATATATATGAGGATACAATTGATGAAGTTTAAGAATATTTTAGTTTTTATACAATTTTCGTAGGATCGGACGATTCTACGATTCAATTTTACGATTCGATCCTACCCCCCTCTTTCGATCCAAAGTAGAATCCCAATTCTAATAACTTTGCATATAGATTAATATCATGAAATTTCATAAAACATAATCATGAAACTATTTAGAAATAAAGTAACCAAGGTACATATGCATCCATACGTATATGAATATTTAGAAATCACATCATTTAACGGGCATACATGTAATGCTGGACATAAAGGTTAACTTAACCGCTCAATCCAAATAATCGTCAATACTCCAAACCGTCATCCTAAGACCTTTTGCCTTTCCACCTTATCGTATATCGCTCCATATACATCAATAAAGTACATAATTAGAATCTACTCAACCCATAACTAATTATAATACATTCCTAACAAATCCCCTTTTCAAAAATCTTAAACTTAAAACACTATTCTTAAATTTACTCAACTTATAATTCGTTCTCAATATTCCATTTTTATAACTTAAAAACATTTCTTAAAATATTTTATAAATAACGATAATAATAACTAAATAATTTTGTAAATATATTACATCATTAAAACTCATAAACTTATAATAAATCCTTAAATGTTATTTTCATAAACTAAAGGCATTAGATAAACATACTTTCTTAAAATGATTTCTAAAGAAACATTATTACTTTAATTAGGCTTACATAAATCAAATGATTAAACTAGAAAAAATTGAAATTGTACCTATATAAGTCAACTATTTGACTCTTAATTTCCAAAATATTAGAAAAAAAACTGGTTTGGGAAACCAGTTTGTTTTGGTGCACAGGAGGAACAGAAGAGGAGAGAGGGGGGGCTGCAGTGTCCGTCTGTGGTGGTCCGGTGGCTTTGGCAGGATTTCAGGCCGCAGGAAGAGGTGGGTTGGTGTCTGCGGCGCTGCTGTGGTGGGGCGGTGGCAGGTGTGGGTGCTGCAGCGTGGCACCAACTACGGGCAGGCAGGGAGTCAGCGAAGAGGACGGAAAGTAGGGGAGGGGAGGTGCGGTGGTGGACGGTGGTTGTTGCGCTGCTGATTCTGGGTGACTTGGGTAACGCAGCAGCCAACATGGGAGGGAGGGAAGCAGTGGAGGAGTCAAGAGGAGAAAATGGTGATTTATTGTGTTTCCTAACAATGGTGTACATGGGCATTTTTAGAGAATTTTAGGTTGCAAATCAGATTATGTTTGCTTTGTGATTGGTAGTTGAAGGTCCTTGGGGAGCAAGTATACTTAGGGAGCAAGTGAGCTTGAAGAAGAAGACTCCAATGGCCTTGGGGAGCAAGGTGTTCTAGAAGGAGATGAAAAATTTAAAAGAAAAGGAGGGAAGATGGGTTGGGTTCATGGTTTTTTAAATTGTGTTTAAATAATGGGTTGGTTAAATGTATTTAAAAATTGGGCTTTAGGTGCTAGTTGGGCAAACTTAATATTATGAATTACCCATTTAGTTAAACAACATAATTTTAGAATTTAAATCATTTAAGAAATGAAACATAATAATAACAATATAAATATTGAAATAATAATTAAACTCTTATAAATCGTATTAAACGTTTAAAAAAATATCAAAAGTAATTATAACTAAATCGCAAAATTAATACTCGTTTTAAGTCGGGGCATTACAGTCTCTCATTAAGGCATAGATGAAAGATGGAGGCTCAAGGTTAAATTCTGAAGGTCAAGGATGAGAAAGAGGTTGCATCTGTTGGACTTTTAGGAATAACTAATCTCATAGCTGGATTTTAGGATCAATTGATCATTTTGCTAATTGAATACTTTCTTTAGGCCTATAGTAGTGTGTGTGAATATTGGTTTAATAATTTATTGTTTGTGAATATTTGTTCTGAATTTGTGTTGCTATAATGTTGTTGAACAAGTTATGTTTTGGAGCTTGCTATGAAGTTAGATGTATGTTGAATTTTGATTCTTTAACCAGGGATTGATATTGGCTACTAGGGAAGTGTGGTAGCCAGCTGTATGTTGAATTTTGATTCTTTGATTAGGGATTACTATTGGCTACTAATATTGTGGTAGCCAGCAATATGTAATTTTTTTTTAAAAAAAAAAAAGATCTTTGTTGCGGGCTTCATGCTCAGATCAGCACACAGCTATGAGGGTGTTGGAAGTTTTTTTTAATAAAAAAATTAACATTTGCTACGGGCTTTAATACTAGGCCCGAAGCTAAAGGTGCTTTAAGATGCGGGCCTAATTAGTAGCCCACAGCAAATGTTTTGTTTTAGCTGCGAACACATACGCAGCTAAATAAGTAGCTATTTTAGATGCGCCTTCAATAGCTACGCACTCTTGTACGCAGCTAAAGCCCCTTTTTGGCCCGTAGCTAATGGCTATTTTTCCACTAGGGTTTGTCAGGAATTTGCTTGCTGCTATAAATTTTCCTAATAATCCCACTACTATAATCATGGAGTGTATAACCACTATTAGTTACACCCCTTCTATTCAATGGATCTTACACTGATCTTTTTGCAGCCAATAGTGGTTTAAGGCAGGGAGATCCTATGTCCCCCCTGATTTTTGTCTTGTGTATGGAGTCTCTAACAATAATCGTGATGTACCATGGAGCAAAGATGAGTTTGACTTTCATCCTAGGTGCAAACAACTTCAGCTGAATAACTTATGTTTTGCTAACCTGGTGATTTTCTGTAGAGAAGATTTCAAGAGTGTGTATTTGATGTGGCAATGATTGAAATTATTTGAGGAATCCTCTAGCTTGGCTGCAAATAAAAAGAAGTCTGAGATATACCAAGCTAGTATGAAAGATTTGAAAGTGAGCAAAATCAATCAAATTTCTGGTTTCAGCATTGCTGAACGGCCTTTCAGATATCTTGGTGCTCCTATAAACACCAATAGATGACAAGCTTGTCAGAAGATTGTTTATAAAATCAGATCCGACAATCTAGAAACATTTCTTTTGCTGGGAGACTACAACTGGCCATGGTGAATTCAGTGCTTGTGAGCATCTGCAACTACTGGATCCAAATTTTCGTTCTCCATATGGTTGTGATTAGATAGATAATCAAGTTTGCAGAGCTTACCTTTGGCAAGCCAGTGACTAATGAGCATCAGAAGAAGCCAGGAATGTTAGCTGGGAAAAGGTGGTATGTAACAAAAAAAAATGATGGATTAAGAGTGAGAGATATCTCCTTATGGAATATGTTGATATAGGTAAATGGCAGGCTAAAGTCGTATCACCTAATCCTAAAGTTCTCTAACAAACAGTAGTCAGAGAAGTAGAGTTTGATCCACAAGGAGATAGGTTTTCAGAGTTAATATTCAGTTAAAAGCTACTTCAGACAAGATCAGGGAAGAATCAGCTGAACTACTAATTAAACTAAAGAAAGCAATATAATAATTAGATTAAACTATATATTAAAGGTGTAGGGCATTAGTTCGGTCCACCATGTTTATACCAATAAAAGGGACCAAACAATTATCAATACCTAGGTCAAGAGTCGAGAGATTAGAGCATAAGTTAAGCTATGGTTAAGTCTTAACGCTCATAATTCAACATATGATGTATGGTCACTAACATAATCAGAATTCCTGGTATGTACTAGGCCTCTAAAAGTAAGACGGATCTGTGCAAACAATTGTTAACCACAAGCAATCAATGATACTGCGCAATAACATTAATCACTCATCAAGAACAAATCACATAATAATCATTTTAAAGAAAACCTAGAAACTAATAGCAATTCAAATATAAATCATGGTATAAACAAGGTTTTTCTCCCTAAAACCCTAGAAATATGACTACTCTCTCATAATTGAATCAACAATAATAAACCTAATATAAAAACCTATACTTTGCATCATGAACGAATTAAATTATTAACTACGCAATCAAAGATTATATAAGGAAATTAAGAGAGAATAAACAATACCAAATGACGGAAAGCAATAAATTTAATTGAAATAATCCGAGGTTTGATCTCCTCCAAAACTAATCTAAAAGTATTTACTCTAAGAAAGCTTTTAAAACTAAACTAAGAACAATGAAAAATAAAGTATCTCACAAAATAAAAGAAGTTAACTATTTATGTTGAACTCTAAACTAGATAGAAGAAGGGTTACAATTTAGGCCCAAAAAGGCCTAAAATGAAGCCTTCGGGTAGAGGGACCAATCGGGCTAAAGCCCGCCCGATCGGGTGAAAAACTGGCGAAACTCGGTCAACTTGCGAAGGCCGTATCTCCTAAACCATAAGTCCGATTGGAGCGTGTGACCTATCATTGGAAAGCTCTTGAAGTCTAGATTAAAATACAATTATAATTTTTTGAATATCAATTTTCTATCATAGTTATGATCACAATAGTGAACATGTGTCTGTTTTGGCACTTCTTTCAATAACTCTTTGCTTCATTCCAATTCAAAAAATGGATGCATTGTGATCCTTGTGCAAGCTACCTTCATCCTCGATGATTAATAGGCTAGATCATTGATAATCATGAGCAATTTGTATCAAAATAACCTGAAAATCGTCAAAACACACAAATAGGAAGTAGTAGAGCGCAACTTATGTGATTCATGTTATTAATAACACGAGTTATTAATAATAGCATTTGTATAAAACATTTACGTGTTTCATTAATCAAGTTGTTATAATATTATAATTAATAATCTTTATATAATAAAAATTATATTTTGATTCTTAATCTTTTACTAAATTATCACTTCTCGGATACAATCAAATTTGATAAGAAAAGAAAACTTATACTCCATAAGTCAAACAAAAATAGGCATCAACACTTTGTGGGTGGAAAAAAAATTAACAGGAAAAGAAAATTGGAATTAGATAGTAAAACTTAAAACTTAAAACTCAAAAGAGAGGAAATGGAAACAAACAGGACAATGGCTAGGAAAATAAAGGTCCAAGCAAAAGGAAAAATAAATTGAAAAATGAAGCTCAAAACTCATTGTAAAAGAAATGAAGTAAAGGTCAACATCCATAAAAGGATTCGATCACTCAACTCCCTGCAATAAGGTACTAACGAACTACCACTGGCCTACATTCAGTTTTGATGGCCAATTAACGCATATTCCGATATTATCTATTGTTTGTCTGATAAATAAATCTGGGCTTCCTCTCCGCGGGCCTGGGGCGCGCGCCCCGCCTGCCTTGCCCCAGGGACGGGCCTGTATGCACCTAAATGCTATAAAAAGAGTTCTAAATGCAATCTAATTGCATCTAAAAACTCTATATAAATGTGATACATCAGTAAACATATTGGGAGTATTTCTAAGAAGGATATCTTATGGGTTAAGTGGGTTAATATTGTCTATATTCTCACAAACAACTGGTAGCTCTATACACCTGGAGTTCATGTCAGTTGGATTTTCAATCATATGTGTAAAGTCAAAGCTCGGATGTATCAATCTGAGTGGCTACCACAAGCTGGACAAGCTTACTCTATTGGTAGATTATATAGGAAAATAAAAGATCATAGTACACATGTGTTATTGGATAAAGCTGTTTGGAATAGGTTAACTCTCTCAAAACACAAATTCATTCTCTAGTTGGTTGCTCGTCAAAGATTATTAACAAGAGTTAGACTTAACAAATACGGTGTCTACATTGAGGATACTTTCTTTACATGTGGAAATCACACAGAATGCATAGATTTGCTCTTTTTATTGTACTTTCAGCAAAGCAATTTCAGATGTAATCCTAAATTGGATTCACATTAGGAAAAGGTGGGCTACTATGCAAGACTGCATTAATTGGATCAGAAGTAAAGGGCACATGTATAAAGGTAGAAGATGGGTGTTATGTGCTGTTGTGATTTATATATGATATGGACATCAAGACATAAAGCTCTATGGTGTAACTGTGTCCCAAGTCTAGCTAGTTCTATTGCTTGGATCAGATTTGTTGTTAAAACAAGGTTTAAATTAATCCATAGTACTAAGGCTTGTATTAAGATCCAATCATAGTTAGATGAGCTAAAGTGTACCTGATTGTTCTTGGCTTGATGGGGGGCCTTTCCTAGAAGGGTTGTCATCTCACAAGAGAAAATGTGAAAAGGAGTTTTTGGTGATTAATCATTTTTTCATTTACCAAAAAAAAATTCAATGCATATTTGGGATAAATTTGGTTCACTTTTGCATATAATTTTGTATTTATTTCATTTTCATTTGGATTGATTTTCATTTAGATTGATGTTCATTAGAATTTGGATTGATGTTCATGTAAATTTAAATTTGAATTGATGCTCATTTGAATACTTTTATGATCATTATCTGTATATTAAAATAATATATTTTTTTTTGGAAATGTTCATAGCATATATTAATTATGTTCTTATTGATTTTGGATTGATATTCCTTTGTATATGTTTTTGTATAAATGTTGAATTTAAATTGATGTTCATTTGAATGTTTAATTTGGAATGTATTTGAAATGATGTTCATCCAAATTCAGATTGATGTTCATTTGAATGTTGAATTTGGATTGATGTTTATTTGAAAGTTGAATTTGGATTGATGTTCATTTGAATACTTGTAATGTTCATCCCGTGTAAATTAGAATAATATTTTTTTGAAAGTGTTCATTGAAAAAATTAATAATTTTCTTTGCATTTTTATTGATGTCCATTTTACAACTTATGTTCATTAGATTGATATTTTTTTGAATTGTTCATTGACAATATTTATGATGTTCTTTTCATATACATCTGATATTCATTAAACATCTGATGTATATTAGAGTAAATATGGACAATGTTCATTAATCCTTTAGTCCTTTTCATTTCATTTTATTTGCAATGTACCTTATTTTGGTAGTAGGTTATATGTATATATGTTGATTTTGTCATTGTTGGTGTTTATTTGAAAATTCTAATGTATTTTTTCTTATTTGTGTATCTAATGTTCCTTTTAACGCTATTTGGTGCTCATATTCTTGTGGTGTCACACCTTATGTTACAAGAAATATTGTTAGATGCTCATTTTATACATATCGATGTTCATTTTTATAATTGCAATTTTCAAATAAAAGTTGGATGGTAAAACGTTATTCTGATGTTTGATGGACTACAAGGAAAGGACTAGATGAAGATGGACTATTCATGAACTGATCATTGTGAAATTCTGGAACAAGACAAAGACTAAATGATTATGATAAACTATACATTAAAAATTAAAAAAAATATAAATAATTTATGTTGAAGGAATATCATTTGTTTATAATTGCTGAAAAATCAAATATACTTTAAACCTTTTAGACCAAGTTCAAAAGCATATAGTCTTTGATATCCATGATTGAACATATTGAATTTGAATTTGAGTTGATTATGCGATCTACATTTCATATCATAATTGAGCATCTTGAATAACATAAATGAACATTAACGTTAGGTAAAAGAACGTATGTCAAAGTTAATTAAGTTGATTTTATAATGTACATCTATATATATATATATTAAAAACCGTTATCAAGGATTGCAGGCTGCCACGTGTCTCTCTAAATCACGCGTTGTCATCCATCCCTTGCATCCCATGCAATTTAAAATTTATTTTTAATTAAAAAGGCATACGCCTTGCCTCGAACCTGCGACCATCAGTGTACATCAAAGATCATGAACCACTGAGCTGCCACTCCTTTGGTGACCAATCTTACTTTAAAAATCTGATATCTCTATTAAGATAAGCCCTTAAAACAAAAGTTACAACTTTGTTTTCCTGCACATCAGATTCCCAACGTCCGCGTTTAATTGTCACCCATTAATGCTTCATCTATTCACCTCCGTTAAAGCACCCCATTAAAGCTCTAAAACCTAATTAATGGTGACGGCAGCTGTACCGGCGATGTTTATGCACATTTGGCGCGATGGGAAGGCGAAGATGTACCGTTCAAGAGTGAGGCCGCCGATTAGGTTTCCCATATTAACACGTAACTGATGCAATAAAGAACTAATTGATGCATTCAGTAGCTAAACTTACCAGGGAATTGAATTACCCGTCTGATGTTGCCCTCTACATTACACTATTATAATTAGGGATTTCCCAATTTTCATTTCCGCCGTTTAGCAAAAAACAGAGGTTTGTTTGTCATTTCAATGTTCACATTGTTTCTTCTTCTCATCTTTCATTTCATTGTTCACATTGGAATTGAATTAACACTATGAATTCTAATGGCTTTGAATTAATTTTTTGATACAGTTTACTGTTAATCTTTTGCACAATTGTTTCTGGCAAAAAGATTCATCAACTAATCATTTAGGTGTTTATTTGAGCATACATATAAGAACTGTGTGAAAAAAGGGTAGATGAACTCCTTTTTAGATATGGAAGTAGTTGAGAGCAGTGAGTGCAATTCATGTCTTTGTAAGGTCAAAGTAAAAACTCATACATATTTCTATATTATTGGCGGATAAATGGAAATCAGGATTAGGATTAATTTGGGGACAGCAGATGAGTTACTGATTACTAAGAATGTACTATAATGGAGTGGTTGGAACTTTTATTTGATAAAGTTGCCATTTTACAAAATACAGAAAAGCAAAATTATTCTTCGTAGGCTTAGCTTTATCATTTCAATGTAAACATTGTTTCTTCTTTCAAGCTTTCATTTCATTGTTCACATTGTTTCTTCTTGCATTATGCTTTCCAATGACTAATGTTTATAGATTTGGGTATTTTTTTTGAAGGGCATCGAGATAAACGATAGCAGACCCGATAACCTGAGAGGAGATAGCAATCGACCCTGTTGTAAATGAATCTCTTCAATTGTGGAGTTCAAGGGAAAATCATTATTTAATATGGGCATGAATGTTCTGTTAATTGGATTTCTGTTCAGTTTTGTTGTGAATTTTGATAGAACATATAATTCAACTTCTAATTTGTTGGACCATTTTCCTTATCGAATTTTCTTTGTTTTGAGTTCTTGCAAATTTACTGAGCTCTTCTTGTACTGATGATATCATATGAACTTGAATAATTTTGATTTTGGATTTCAATTGTGCATCTTTGCTAAAACCATGGTCTAATTTTATTAATTTAATGCTGAGATTGTTCTTTGTTTAATTCGATGAACACCCACCTGCTATATCTAGATTTCAGTCTTATATTATGCCTATCATAATGCTCTCTCACATAATGCTCTCTGAAATAATTTATGCTTATCATAATGCTCTCTCACATAATGCTCTCTCACATAATGCTCTCTGGAACATATAACAAAACATTTTAAAACCTAGTGTAAAATGCACCCAAAGGAGTGGCATTGACTGCTTTAGAACTTACTAATGGAATATCTATCAAGTATTATAAAGTAAAGCATGCATGCTTTGCCTAAATGCACTTTTGAAACCATTTGTTTAAAATGACTACGTTGATTTGGGTCTAACTAATTAGTCTTGAGTTTGACCGGCCAACTGTTTAGTTATAGCGACTATTATACTAAGGTTCATAAGAATATTTAGTAAACATCTCTCATAAGACGCTCCCATTCAGTGAGCTTAAAGTAGCTTAAACTCTGCTGTCTTGGGTGTTACAAAGAATAAGGACTTCCCTCTAAGTTTATTCTCAATGAGTATTGATATTAAGTTGCATCATGGTGATACAATGACATTTAAGAGTTTTGCACAAAAGAATGATTTTGAAGCCCAACAAAATGCTTGCACATAAGTTATAGAATTCTTGAGAACGGTCTATGAATTTGAAGTAGAGGACGTTAACTTCATGAACATGCTATATTAGAAATATGGAATTGATAGAGAAAGCCAAAGGATTGAAGAGTTAGAGAGTGAAAGGAAGCAAGTTTAGGATGCCTCTAGACCTCCTCGTCCCCAAAGAAAGTGATGTTTCCTAAGATAGTTCTAAATAAGATGTACAACCAACCCATATATTTACTTTCACATCAATGGGCATTGTATTTTTTGTTTTGTTAATTTGACTTAAAGTTAATTTTCCAATTACACTCTAAACACTATTCGTTAAAGGCAATTAAATCACTATAATCTACTATGTGACAATCAATAAGTATTGGTGATGTTTATTTTGAAGATGCAATTGTGCACTTTGATTTTTAATCATTTTGTTGTTTACTCTAGATCAAATTTCACTTAAGAGGACATCGACTTAATTTGATGTACATGAACAAATTCTGCAATGTTGTGTTTACTTTTTGCTTCATACATGTTTCTCGAATGCATCAATCTAAGATAGACATCCTTAACTAGCAATATTGTATTTGCCTTTGTTGATACGCGTTTTTGTAACTTTAAAAGTTTTAAATATAGATTACCTCTTTGAATTATAATATTTCAGGTGTGTGCTTCACTTCTGGATATTTCCCCCAAGGACATCATCAAGTAAGTTTATAAGAAGAACTTAAATAAAGTATAGTATTGTGAATAGTTGTGGAACTTAAAATTTGAGATATGATTTTCTTTAGTTGTTACAGCTACTTCTTTGAGTTGCATTTGATTGTTATTTGGGTAATTAAACAAATAAAGTAAGTTCACATACTTTAGAATCTTAAATTTAATATTCAAATACTAAAAGGTAATGGTATTGTAGTAAGGTTTACCCTAATGAAAATAAAATTTTACAAGTTAAGGGATAGAAAAGTTTGGGTCTATTGGATTATGCAAGGCTAGGTTGCTTCTTCATTTTACAAATTTTTAAAGTCATAATATAATATAATCATTCAATACACATTTTAATTTAAATAACACCCTATCATAGTACGAAAACATAATCTATAACCTTCGTTCTTGAAGATTAAATTTACGATCATCAAATCTAAGTTGTTTAATATGCAACAAATTTGTGTACTTTAATCATAGACACTAACCAAACAACAACAATATTGTAGTTTGTTACCACTAAAAACAAGATGCCTTATTGAATAAACGATGAAGCACAAAAAAACCAAGAGCAAAGTTCGTCGAAAAAAAATCTAAAGAAGAAGAAACGCATATAGAAGATAATATTATGTCAAATTCAACATGCCGGAAAAAAAAAACCTATCATGCCATCCAAAAAAACTAAAAATAAAAAACCACACGTATATCCAAACCTAAATTAGAAACAAACATTGATAGGTTGGTCCCAAGGAGCCTTATATTGATAAATGAAAATTGACTCATCTCCCTCATACCTTATGCAGATTATGGAACGTGGAACAACCATCATTCATGTGTCGTTCCGAACGTTTTTGAATAAAATACTACGTGACTTAGGATTACCAAAGGCAAAGTATATTAAAAAAAAGAAAAGGGAAAGCAACCATGTTCAAGATGAATGTTAGGATCAAGTTGGGTCATGGTCAAATTATGAACTTCGAAGACTTCAGTTTACAGAGTGTCTATAAGTCCCAACAACTAGCATGCAACAAGGCAATTGAATTCCTCAAAACAATTTACAAGTTTGAAGTAGAAGACGTAAACTACATTAGTATGCAATACTACAAAGATGGCCTTGAAAGAGTAAGTGATCGAATTGAAGAACTAAGCACCAAAGACTGTAGCGCCTAAAAAGGAAACCAGCTTTTGTTTGAAACAAAGCACGTAAAGCAAATGCACAATTTAGATCAAATAAATTTTCTAATGTTTAACACCTTTTATGATTAGCTTTCCTTTCAAAAAAGTTTGTAGTTACCAACTTTGTTTACTAGCAATGTCTAAAATACTTATTTTACTTAAGATTATCAACTACCACCTACTAATCATGGGATTGTGAGGCAAAGGGGAAATTAGAATAGAAATTCTTATTTATGCAATGTATTTCAAAGATCTAATATGAAAATTAAAACATCGGTATGACTACCCTTCCCCAAAAAAAAATGAAAAACACTACATAAAAGGAAAAGTGGAGCCCTTGCATTCTTTTTTCCTAGAAGGAGTCATTCTTACCAACTCCCAAAAAAAAAATTATACTACAAAAAAAAACAAAGTAATTGGTCAGACAAATTTATATCCAACTAATTTTTATGACTCAAGAGCCTTAATTATTGAAGCTGTAAATGCAAACAATACTGTGATTACCTCAAGGTAAAATCTAATTTACCATCAAGAGCAAACCATCAAAGGACTTGGAGACTGCAACCCAAGAGGTGGCAAGACTTGCCATTGAAAAGCTAAAAGAGTGCTACGTATTTGACATAAAAGATTTCAATTTACCATCAATTCGGCAAGAGCGTAAAAAAAGGAGAAAGGCAGATATTAAAGCAATGGGACAAGAAATGAGCTTAGAGGCCTTAAAGAAAGAATACATGGATGTATGCAACAAAAATAGAGACCTCATAGACATATTAAGGAAATATAGAAGTTAGGCCACCCGATAAATTGGGCAAGCCTCCATATGTGGTGATTTCCTCGGCAACTAGGAAAATTTATCATAATGGCCTATATTCTGCTATGTTATTTCTTAGATGCTTGTGTTCTATAAACAATTATGTGAATAAATAAAGAATAATTTACTTTTTTACCACTTCGTAAGGTCGTATGCATTTTTAATTATTAAACCAAAGAACTCTAGGATTTCGGGGTCCCCAAAGGATATGGACAACGAAGAAAAAGCGAGAAATGCAAGGGGACTGAGACGCTTTATTATGATACAAAGAAGGAATAGAGCAAGAGCCGAAATAACAACCAAAGCCATTGGGTTACAAAGCCACCGAGGAGAAAATTATAATATCATAGGAGGTGAGTAACAAACCAAGACATAAACCTCGAAAGTCTATGAAAGCTTATGTGGGAAAATCACTTATGTGCATACACATAAATACAGGGAATAGAAGTGCAAGAAATACAAATATAAGCTCCACAATTACATTAAGCCGACGTAGGCGAATAAGAGAAACTGGCGAAGCTTCAATAAACCCACGTCAAAGACAAAAAGTCGGAATGGGGAAAAACGAACCTACCAACATCGTAAACAAGGGAAACAATGACGTGACCAAACAAAGTGGCAAAGGTAAAGTTCGGGTTATTGAAGCTTCACTTATTTTTATAAAAAAAAACACAAAATAAAGGACTCTAACCATGTGTCCCAACAGGGGAGAGCAGTAATGCAAGCAACATGACTTCACAAACGACAAAAGGGCAAGAGGCCCAGCACCAAGGTTAGTACACACCTCTAACCATGATGGTGGTCAATGACATCCACAAAATAAAACAACAACTATTGACTCCGTATTTTAAATTACCAAAGGGAGTAACACAAGAACATGGAGTTTTTGCACCCCTACTGAAACATGTAGCGATTGTGGCGCAAGGGTTTGGAAGGAGGAAAGAGTCAAAAGGGTAAGCTCCCGTGAACGCCCTAAGTATAGCATTTGCTGCCAAAAGGGAAAGGTGCAACTCCCACCACTCAGAGAGCCGCCAGAATACTTGAACTCACTTCTTGATCCAAAAGGTGGACCACAGTAGAAACATTTCAAGGAGAAAATAAGCCAGTACAACTCCATCTTTGCATTCACTTCAATGGGTGGCCAAGTAGACAGGACCATCAATAGAGGGTCAGGGCCATATGTGTTCAGACTCCATGGTCAAAACTATCACAAAATTGGGTCTCTATTATCACCTATTGGTGAGAAGCCAAGATTCACCCAACTGTATGTACATGACACCGAGAACGAAGTTGCAAATCGGATCTCCTCACTCACAAGCAATGGCCAAAATGAACTTGACCCGGAAATAATTAGCGGCCTAGCCAAAATGCTATATGAAAAAATGGATTAGCAAAGGTCTTCAAAATGGCTAGAGAACGATTCGCCGACAATGAATTTCGAGATGTCCGTGTCCGGCTGATTGCTACGCGTTCTAAGGATGGTAGGGGAATGGTAAAAAGCAATCTCCCAACTACAGATGAACTTGCGGCATTAATTGTAAGTAGCGGTGAAGTAAAGGGGAATGGTAGAGATATAATCATCAAGGAAAGAAGCAATAAACTACAACACATATCAGAGATCCACCCAAGATTCATGGCCCTACAATATCCGTTGTTCTTTCCGTATGGAGAAGACGGATATAGAATTGACATCCCATAAAAAGATGCTGAAACCACAAATCGAAAAAAGAAAACAACGGTCACCATGAGGGAGTACTATGCTTACCTATTATGTGACTGCGATATGGAAGCCTTGACCCTTATTCTTTGTCGCCGATTGCGACAACAGCTTTTCGTAGACGCATTTACATGTATTCAAGAAATAAGACTAGATTTTGTGCGTTTCAATCAAAAAACAATAAGAAAAGAACTCCTCAGGGGACTCACAGACGCAGTTACACGGGGGGAAACAAGACCTGCTTCAGTTGGACATCGCATAGTGCTACCATCATCATTCACTGGGAGGCCCAGATTCATGATTCAAAACTACCAGGATGCAATGGCAATTTGTCGGTGGGCGGGCCCGCCAGACCTTTTTATTACATTCACGTGCAATCCAACATGGACAGAGATACGAGAATACTTATCAATCATTCTTCGACAACGACCTGAAGATCGTCCGGACATTGTTGCCCGAGTATTCAAAATCAAGCTCGATGAACTTCTTCGGGACGTAAAAAGCAATGCACATTTTGGAAGAGTAATAGCAGGTAATTATAATTAAAGCCAAATAAAACGAGAAAGAGAAGTTTGTATACCTAACAGCAAAGAACTTAATGTGCAGTTGTCTACACAATCGAATTCCAGAAAAGAGGTTTACCCCATGCACACATGTTGTTGTTCCTTCATCCAGAGGACAAGCTTCGTACGATGGAAGAGATTGATCGATTTATCTCAGCAGAACTACCTGACAAAGAAACAAACCCAGAAGCCAATTATTTAGTTGTCCAGTTGATGGTGCATGGCCCATGTGGCGCAATGAACCCAAACTGTCCATGTATGCAATATGGGAAATGCTCCAAACACTACCCTAAAGAGTTCCAGTCGGTTACCACAATCACAGAGGAGGGATTCCCAAAATATAGAAGGAGAGATGATGGGCGCACAGCAGATAAAAATGGCCAAATTATGGACAACAGATTTGTCATCCCCCATAATGTACATTTGTTAGTCAAGTATGCATCACACATTAACATCGAATGGTGCAACAATGAAAGGTCAATGAAGTATCTTTTCAAGTACATGAATAAGGGCCCTGATATGGCCCTAGCAATGATCGAAGAAGCTCCAACTATAGGAACAAGGGAAGAGAATGGAGCACAAAGGAAAATAGATGAAATTGCTTCCTACTTAAAGTGCAGATATGTGTCGGCCTCAGAAGCGTGTTACCGAATATTCGGATTTGAAATTCAATACAAAGAGCCGCCAGTTGAACGTCTTGCTTTTCACCTTGAAAATCAGCAAGAAGTGATTTTCGAAGACCACGAAACGCCAAATGATGTCGTACAAAGAGTGGGGCAACCAAAGACAATATTGACGGAATGGATGGAAGCCAACAGAGCTAATGCAGATGCACGCGAACTGACATATGCCGACTTCCCAACAAAGTGGGTGTGGAAAAAAGATAAGAAACGATGGAAACAACGAGAAAGAGGGATGAGTATAGGAAGAGTATACTTTGTGCACCCCGCTTGCGGTGAAAAATACTATTTGAGAATGTTACTAAACATTGTAAAAGGCGCAACCAGTTTTGCAGACATTAGAACTGTGGATGGTATCATACATCCAACATACAAGGCCGCATGCCATGTCTTAGACATACTTGATGGAGACAATGAGTGGGATGAGGCTTTACATGAGGCCGCGACATGGTCCACAGGCCCCCAGCTACGAGATCTTTTTGGAACAATCCTACTATTTTGTGAGGTGTCAGAACCCGGTGCATTGTGGGAGAGGCATTGGCTAGACTTATCCGATGACATCCTGTACCGTCAACGGCGCCATCTTGGTATTGATGATCTAGAACTTTCAAAAGAACAAATAAAAAACTACACACTCTATGAGATTGAACAAGTCTTAAAGAGAGGGAATCGTAGCGTCAGTGAATTCGAGGGAATCCTAATACCGGATGTAAACCTACTTCAAGAAGTAGGGAATCGATGGATAATGGAAGAGCTAAATGACGACATAAACACATTGGCACAAGAATCAGGGAACCTACAAAACGGTCTAAATGTCGAATAGAGAGTTGTATTTGATAATATCCTACAAGCTGCATACCAAAATGAAGGGGGTGTCTTCTTCGTTTACGGAAGTGGAGGCACGGGGAAGACTTATCTGTGGAGAACTCTAATATCGAAGCTAAGATCTGAAAATCATATTGTCTTTGCAGTGGCATCATCAGGGATAGCTGCGTTACTTCTCCTAAAGGGACGGACGACACATTCCAGATTCAAAATACCGCTTAAACTCAATGAAAACTCATGCTGTAACATTGACCAAGGTTCAGACCTAGCACAACTGATTGCCAAAACAAGACTTATCATATGGGATGAGGAACCAATGATACACAAACATGCTTTTGAAGCAGTGGACCGCACATTACGAGATATCATGCAACTCCACGACCCGTCAGCAAAGGATAAAGTATTTGGGGGGAAACAATTGTCTTAGGAGGAGATTTCAGGCAGACATTGCCTGTCGTGCCAAAAGGGGACCGTGTAGACATTGTAAATGCATCTATAAGCAAATTGACCACCATATGGCTAAGATGCACGGTATTCCAACTAAAAACCAACATGCGTCTAGCACAAAACAATAATGGAGAAGAGAATAGTGAGCTGGCCGAATTTAGAAAATGGGTGCTGGATATCGGAGATGGAAATATCCTAGCTACAGCGCAAGAAGGAGAGGATGAACCCGTGTGGATCGAGATACCCCAAGACTTATTAGTAGAGGCAGAACAAGATCGACTGGGTCCAATAGTGGAGAAGTGTACCCAATGCTCCTCGAAAACTACACCAACCCCCTATACCTACAACAACGAGCCATACTCGCTCCAAGAAATGAAACAGTTGATAAGATTAATGCACACATGTTATCCCTGATTCCTGGAGAGGAAAGAGTTTACAAGAGTGCCGATAGAGTGTGCCCGTTGACAAGAACCGGCTTAAACATAGAAACCTTATACCCAGTATAAGTTTTTAAACACCCTCGAGTTCACAGGACTCCCTAAACATGAGTTACACCTTAAGGTTGGTTGCCCAATTATTCTGCTAAGGAACATAAACCAAAGAGCTGGATTGTGCAATGGGACTAGACCAATTGTCTTAAAGTTGGAGAATCGTGTCATACAGGCACAAGTTGTTACGGGAACCCATGTTGGAAGTAAGGTAGCAACTCCTCGCGTCGAGATGTCCCCCTCCGACACACAATGGCCATTCACATTAAAGCGGAGACAATTCCCAGTCAAGCCATGCTTTGCAATGACAATCAACAAAAGTCAAGGACAAACATTCAACAAAGTTGGGGCGTACTTGCCGGATCCCGTCTTCAGTCACGTACAGTTGTATGTTGCGGTATCAAGAGTTACAAGTCGTAAGGGCCTCAAAATTTGTACACCGAGGAGAATAGATGGACTGGAACAGGATACAAAGACAATGAATGTAGTCTACAAGGAAATCTTCGCAGATTTGTAATTTATGGCGTTACTCTACAGGGTTTGAAACTCTAGAATAATGTGTTTTTGGAATGTCCCATGAATTATATGTTTTTTTTATTATCTCCGCAAAAGGTCATGTCTAAGGCTATATTATAAATTTAATGTTGGAAACTTTAAGACAAAAGAGCGCAAAGATAGCGAAAACATGATATACTCATAATATGCATAGTAGTAACAAAACGGTTTCATGAAACAGATCACAGGGACAAGATGCAAATTTCAACATTACAACCAACAAAGACGGGACGTCCTCTAACTATTCGAGTACTAAGAGTGTGGGATGTGGTGTACAACACAAATGCACAACCAACATCGGTGGATATGGTACTCTTGGACAAAGAGGTACGTGAAATACAAAAAAAACGCGATTATATATTGTATTTCCAATTGCTTACATGAGAAAATAATTATAGGGAGATATCATCCAAGCAACCATCGGAAAAGCCTTAATACAAACGTTTAAAGATGATATCAATGAAGGAAGGATGTACACAATCAACCAATATGAAGTGGGAAAGCACGCAAAGTACCATTGTGCTGGCAACAATGAACACATCATTAGATTCACATCTTTCACAAGTGTTATTGAGGAGCAAGAAAGTAAGGAAGATATAGAAATGTACAAATTTCAACTACTGCCATTACAACGGTTGGAGGAACGAAACAACAAAAAGGACTACCTAATAGGTAAAACTACTACCGCTACTATATACATATTTATTTGAATAATGACTATAAATGCCACTGAAAGTGCAGATGTCATCGGTATACGAACTGGAATAGCTGAAATAGAAACGATAAAAGTAAAGGGCCAGGACACCCAAATAAGGCGACTACAAATTGAAGACCAAAGGTGAGCATACCACCCAAATAAGATATAAAACAAGCTCTAAAAAAGCCGGTTGAAACTAACAAATAACCAATAGCTCAATGCAGGTCCAGGTCACTCTATGGCAACGAGCATCGACATTGATAAGTACTGAGATAATAAAGAACGATGAGGCTCCGAAAGTGGCGGTTATCACATCACTAAAGGTGACCAAATTTAATGGTAAGTAACACCTAAGGACTAAGGTCCACTGTTACAAAAACTAAATAAACTATGGAGCAAAAGATCAATGCTAAACTGTGTACTCAATTTGCCAGGAAAATGTCAGCTAAACTCATCAAATGCAACAAAGATATACTTTGACCTTCCAATCAAAGCCGTCGAGGACTTCAAAGAAGGGTAAGGATAGAGGTCAAAAAAATTGTGTCAACTGAAATGAAAAAAAAAACACATACCCCAGGTTGAAAGGAGGAACACAAAAGGCACAATGCTTGGAGCCAAGAATACAAGAGACGATGGAGGAGGCAATGTTCAAGAATAGGAAGACAATAAAAGAGATAATTGATACGGAACCAAATGGAATGGTAAGGAAAAAAGTAACATGTAATTAAATTAATAATAGTTAAAGACAACAACTGAATGAAAACTAAATGAAGATTGCCGGAAAAAAAAGCTTATACTTGCAGGGGGACAATATGGAGCATTAACACCGACACACAATGGAAATACGTTTCTTGTAACACATGCACGAAAAAGATAGGTGATGATTGCTTCTGTGAAGTCTGCAACATCACGGTGAATTATCTAAAGACAAGGTACATATAGCTAATACCCAATAACACAAAATTACATATCAAATGGCTTATGATCATAATTAGAAACAATTTTGAAACACATGTACCTACTAAGGGTGGAGTTAGCCGACGAAACCACAATTTGTAAAATGAGTCTCTTTGATAAGTAGGCAGAGCAGCTCATTGGGACCCCAGTTGAAACATTGGTAGACATATTTAATCAGGTATGATATAGAAAACACAAAAATCATCCCTTTTTGTTGCTCAACGCTGGATTAACAATAAATTGGGAAAAAACAGGAAATGGTAAGGAAAGGGTGACTGAGAGGCTAAAGGAATGTGTTGGAAAGACATACGTCTTCAGGGTAAAGATTAACACAAGAAGCATGAACATGGAGCTGAATTGTCAAAAGGTTTACGAGGAAAACCTACCATTACAAACAACTTATATGCTGCACAAAATCAAACCAACGGTAAGTAACGTAGGAAAATATATTTATTATGGGAATCCTGCATCCCCTATAATTAAACAATAAAAAAATTGCAGGAACAAGGAGAAAGCAGCAACGAAGGACAAACTTCAAAATCAAAACCAATGGAACAAGAAGACCAGGTCAACATAACAGAAAAAGAAAAATGGTATGTTATATTTTGGTTAGTAACACAAGGTGTATATATGATTCCACCTAACAACCTATTATAAATTATGCAGGGAAGGGAAGAAACGACAAAAGACCGACAACACAAATTGAGGGCAATAAATGGGCACAAGGGAGCAAACTGAAACGATCAAAAAAAGGATCAGAACAAAACAAGGATATTTTAATAACTAAATATACTACATATTTAAAAGTATGTCAATTAAGGATGTTCACGCAAAGTTTTATTACATGCAAAACTAAGTTTGGCCCACCTATTATTACGGAGTTTTCTAATTGCTACAAAATTAGGATGTTACAGGGGTTTATGTGAACGCTACTACATAAAGCGATATTTCAAGTTACAAAATTTTGGAACAACTCTTGTAGGAAGTTTAAATGTGTAGGTGGGATTTCTTATTTGATATAGATGACCTTAGTACATCCACCGATAATGTCATCAACTAAATAAATAAAACACAATAAACAAAACCAGTTCATATTTAAAACTATGACAATTATGGATGTTCCCGCAAAGATTTAAGAGATACAAAACTAAGCTTGACCCACCTATCATTACGTACAAAATCAGGATGTCAAAGGGGTTTATGGGAATGCTACTACATAAAGCGATACCTACATTCACACAAAATTGAAACAACTCTTGTAGGAATTTTAAATGTGCATGTGAGATTTTTTATTCGATATACATGACCTTAGTACATCCACCGATAATGCATCAACTATATAAACAAAACGCATTAAACAAAAACCTGGAGCATCTCCCGGGCTCCAACACTAATTAGATACTCATAAATGAACATCTTAAATATCGTGAATGACCAAACGTAAGATAAAAGAACTAGAGTAATGTTGGTAGAGACAATTACTTTTTGAATTTGAATTGATGTTCATCTAAATGCTTCCAATGTTCACTTTGTGCATCGCCTTCATTTAAACTACGCGTTTTGTTTGCAAAAGACTGCGTTTTTTAGTGTTTACACCATACTCATCCTACTAACTTGTGTAAATCTAATTTGCTTTCCCTCCTCATCGGTGAGGATGTTTTAGGGGATTTTAGTTGGATTATTCCTAATGGAATGGAATGACATCCATTCCAATGTTTGATTAGACAATTTTAGGGTAGAGTCTCATACCCAAGAGTATTTATCTCCACCCAATTTCCTAGAATCCCAATCTCCCCTTGATAAGCACTTTATTGTGCTTAATTATAGGTCATTTTTAGTGTCCTTACATGTAGTTTAGAGCATTTAAGCTTAGCATTGCATGGTTTTTGTCACCTTTGAGTTATATTGTCGCTTCATTATCTTTAGTTTTTTTCGATGATTTCCAGGCCAACTAGCATATTTTTGAAGTCATTTGATCATTGGAAGACTAGTTGTGGACTTTTACTTTCCAAATGGACATAACTTTTGATCCATAAATCGGATTAAGGTAATTCTAATGGGAGGTGTTAGCTCGTTTCGATAGCTTTCCAACAACTTGTCATAAGCCCAATTTCGATAAAAGATGAGAGAGATATGAATGTTTGAAGTTGAGTTGTCCGCTGACCAAAAGTCAACATGGCCTTGTTGAATTCAACACACCCGTGTTGAGCTTTTTCCACGAAGACAGTCCTGTTCTGCTTGCCCACTGATTTGAGAAAGTCAGGTTAACACGCACGTGTCCATTTTGACACGCCCGTGTTGGCTAATTTCTATGGAGGCAGTAACTTTTGTGAAGACTTGAGAATTCAGAAGAGCGGGTCTACACGGCCGTGTCGTTTTGGACACGCCCGTGTCGACCTGTATTCGGGGTTTTTTCACGATTTTTCGTCTTCTTTTATGGGTTTTTATATATAGGTTTTTGCGTTTTTCTTTGTATTAACTCGACTCTTAGACTCTAATTACTTAGTTTTTCTCTCCAAACACTCTCAAACTCTTAGTTTTTCATATTGGCACTCTTATTGAAGATTCAATTGCTCCATTAATCCAAGTATATTTCTTTCAATCTCTTCTTTCTATTTTTATTACTTTGTTAATCACGTTTAATTTTATTACTCTCTTTCGCTTTGAGTCCATGATTAATGAGTAGTTCATTATCTAGGGTTTGGGCGAAAGTATGAATTAAGGGCTTATTGTAGATTGATGATGTAATTATGATTCAATTTGTTGTTTATGCATTGAACTTGGGGTTTTGACACCCTAGGATAGATCTTAATCACATTTATGCTAGGGCACTTAGGGTTTCTATTGTTCTTCATTGAATTTTGATCCCTTTTGTCATTCCCATGTTTCGACTTAGTTTCTAGGCCAAGGGATTGGGTAGAAATTAAGGGGATCCTTTAATTAGGGGTTTTTCGAACTCATTGAATCTTTTAATCAATTGACCAAAGACCATTCGAGAGAGGATTTGGTTGATTGATTAGTCGATTACTCTTGAGGACCATTCGAGAGAGGACTCAAGTAATTTAGAGGGAGACTTAACCATGTATTTACATCAATCTTGAATCACTATTGTGTTGATTATTGATGAGACCATATTAGTCGTGTATTTAGAGCATTTCGGAGTTCGTTTGGTAGAGGTTTAGGCCTTGAGAAGCAGAGTTTCGAATATATTAGCTTAAGTGTGGTATATGGAGAATTGAGTTGGTTTCGGTGCTTTAGAGGTGGATTTGGGACGTTTGGAGACTTTACACTATTTAATTATTTAGAGGTGGACTTCGTCCCATGTTCGTGGTTCGTGCGATAATGAAAGTCAACAAAGTTCGTGATCGTTGCATTTCGGTTCTCGTTCGCGAGTATTCGATGGTATTACATGTTTATTGAGTAAGTGTTAGTATTGATTTGGATGTTCGTATGATGATTAGCTAAGCTCGTAAGCAACCGCCAAGCTAACATCGCAAGCCAAGCAAGCAAGCTAAGCCACCCGCAGCTACACACGCACAGCATAGCCTAGGCGCCCTCCTGCGCGCTCCCCAGCCCTCCTCGCGCAGCATACGCAGCCAGCAGCATAGGCGTATAGTAAACGTGCGTGACTCGCGGATAATTCCAGCGCACCTCGCGCAGCGAAGGAGCCCAGCAGCAGCTCAGATCAGTTATCCCGCGCGCTTAGCTTGCGCGACTCACGCATGTCGATTGTCGGGGCCGCAGATGCGATTTTCTCGATCTTTTGATATATTATTTTAGTTTATTAGTTTCTAATTTTTTATCTTTTTTATTAGTCATTCATCATTAGACTATCATTAGAACCCTAATTAGAGAGAGAAACACTTCTTCCTTCTCTCTAATCTTTCTTTGCTTTGGTTTATTATTGAAGATTTGTTGATGTATGCTATGCCGATCGTAGCGTAAATCGATTCTTGAGAACGGTGATCTAATCTTCGGTTAGTTTTATTGTTAGGTTTCTTGTATGAACAATTGCTTAGTTATAATATTGATTTCTATTTGAATTATATGATTGATTGTTTGATTGCTAGGAAGTACAACTAGTTTATCTTTTCAATTGATTTATTGCTGGAACATAGAACGTTGCCGATCGATTGTTCTTTGTTTATGAGTAGCAAAATAGGGTTTAACTTTGAACCTGATTGTTCTTGTTATTTCCAAATTGAATAATTACACTATTGATTGTTGTTTGGCACATAGTTTCCTAGGGCTTTGATGTTATTTAGAATTGAACCTATATTGCTGATTCGATTAGGTTGTTCTATAGTTCAGTTATTCTATCTGCAGATTCGGGTAGTTTAACGTATCTTTAGAGGGAAGCGGGATCAAATTCCTTTCTCCATTGATATTTCCTATATTTATTATTGTTTTCTTAGTCTATTAATTAATCTTTTTAATCTGAAAACCTCCCTTTCGATCTCTTGTGAACATACTTTAGTAACTAAGTCTCTGTGGTTCGACCCTACTTGCCTCCTACATTATTTGTATAGGAAAGTCGGAATTATAAATATTATTTTTGGTAAACGCGTGCGAGCGCGTCCGCCCAATTATCGTCATCCGGCCCGGATTCATACTAGTAGCCGGAACTCTAGTGTTTTCCTTATTATATTTACTTTTTTTTTACTTGATTATCAGTTGTTATTCCTTAGCTAGTTGTTAGTTGTTAGTTAATCAATCCTTCACACCCCCCAAATACCCTTCACTTAGGTAGTTTTAGACTTAATAGACCTTAGTCAATCCCTTTTTCCTTGTGGTTCGACCCTTGACTTGCCATTGCTACGCTCATAGTAGTTGCTTGTTAGAATTATAAATATTGTTTGTTAAGCAGTTGTTAGTGCCTTAACGACACACTAAAAACCTCCTATCGAAATGGCACCGTTGCCGGGAAAATTGTACTATTAATTAAAGTTTACTTAAGTTTAGAATTGCTTAAGTGATTTCTCTTTTATTTTTGATTGTGTTGTAATTCGTTAATCCTCTGCTTAGCTTTGTTGTGTTACATGAGAAGGAGAGCTCACAATTCACCCATCTTACCTTTAGATCCGGAAATCAATCGCACTTTGCGAAAGCTTTGGGGAGGTTTCGAACAGTTGACCGTGGGTTCTGCACTAGCTTCACCAATCTCAAGTTCAACAAGTCAAAGTGAATCAGACATGGGTGACGATAATGCACAACTTTTCAGGGATTTTGGAAACCCGGGGTCCTATGTTTTACAAGGTGGAATTCGACTCCCCACAACCACTACAAATTTCTGCATTCACCCTCAATTCACACGAATGGTGAAAGCAAAGCAATTTTGTGGAGGGTCGGATGAGGATCCACTTGATCATCTTGATCGATTTCTAGAGATTTATGCTATGATAACAACAAATGATGTCTCTCTAGACTAAATCAAGATGCATCTCTTCCGGTCTTCTCTTTCCGAAAATGCAAAGTCTTGGCTGAAGAGCTTGCCTGCTAACTCCCTCACTAGTTGGGAGCAAGTTACATTGGCTTTTTCTGAAAAAGTATTTCCCGGAGTCGAAAACCGCTGATATTAGGAGGAAGATCTCCTCATTTGAGAAAGAATGTGATGAGACACTTGCGGAGGCTTGGGAACGGTTTAGGGAGTTGATTCGTTCATGCCCTCACCATGAGTTCAATCAAAATCTACTCATGAGGTTCTTTTATGATGGTCTTGACCCTATGTCACGTGCAAACCTTGATGCTGGAGTGGGAGGTTAATTTTTGAAGATCCCGCAAGACCAACTAGAGTCCACCATAGAAGAAGTGATAAAGAACTACTCATGGGGTGGAAGAAGGAGAGGTGCTCAACCTAAGAAGGGTGGCAAGTTTGAGTTGGACCCAATGGATCAAATTCAAGAAAAGATGGATCAACTTGACAAGAAGCTCTCTAAGATCACCCTTGCATCATCAAGTCCCTCACAAGTGAATGTTTTCTCTTGTGACATATGTGGTGGTACAAACAACGATACCTCTTATTATGGAGGATCTCATTCAGAGCATGTGGCGGCAATGAATTCTAGAGGAGAGGGTTATCAAGGTAACCAAGGTTATAGAAGCAATCAACAAGGAGGTTGGAGACAACCTCAACAAGGCTTTAACCAAGGCTTCAACCAACCTCAACAAGGTTGGAATCCACCTCAACAAGGCTATAATCAACCTCAATAAGGGTACACTCAAAGCTACAATCAAGGTGGCTCCTCGTCTCAAGGTTCTAATGTCTATCAAGCTCCTCATCAAAGATCCAACTTTCAAAAAGCCCCTCTAAATCCCCCATTTCCCAAACCAAACCCCAAACCTACTCCATCCTCCGATCCTACCTCCCAAAATTCCCCAACAACTCCAAACCATCACCCAAACCCTTGCTCTTCAAAGCCACGACCAAAGGTTCCAAGAGTTACAAGCTCACACCAAAATGTTTGAAACCCAATTGGCTCAAGTGGCCGAGAAAAACCCCTCTAACCCCACAAATCAACTTCAAAACCAACCCATTCTTAAACTCAACCTACATCAAGTCAAAGCTATTCATTTGAGGTCGGAAACAAACTATGAGGGCCCCAAGATGCCCAATGAGAGTGAGGGAAGTGAGATTGAGGTGGTTGAGAATGACACTCAAAAGGAGGAAACTGAGATGGAGATTGATGTTGAAAGAAAAGGAGAGGATAAGTAGACGGAGAACACTCATGAGCAAGTTGGTGACAAAGCTCCATTGAAAACACCTCCTCCACCAAAGACGTACGTGCCACCGGTCCCATATCCTCAAAGGTTGGTGGAGACAAAATTGAGTGACAAATTCATAAAGTTCCTCCGAGTTATGAAAAGCCTTCAAATAAACATTCCAGTCCTTGAGCCCATGTCTCAAATGCCGGCCTATACCAAGTTCTTGAAGGAGATCTTCTCTAATAAACGGAAGGTTGCAGACGCGGTTATCAAATTTTCATACCAATTAAGTGCTCTAGTGCAACGAGATATGCCCAAGAAGTAAAGAGACCCCGGAAGCTTCACTTTGCCGGTGAATATAGGTGACCTCAAGCCTAAGGGTGCATTGGCTGATTTGGGTGCGAGTGTGAGTTTGATGCCTCTATCTATAGCTAAGCGCCACCCACATAAGCCCAATTACGATAAAAGACGAGAGAGATATGATCGTTTGAAGTTGAGCTGTCCGCTGACCAAAAGTCAACATGGCTGTGTTGAGCTTTTTCCACGAAGACAGTCCTATTCTACTTGCCCACTGATTTGAGAAAGTCAGGTTAACACACCCGTGTCCGTTTTGATACGCCCGTGTTGGCTAATTTCTATGGAGGCAGTAACTTTTTTGAAGACTTGAGAATTCTGAAGAGCAGGTCTACACGGCCGTGTCGACCTGTATTAGGATTTTTTCCCCGATTTTCCGTCTTCTTTTATGGGTTTTTATATATAGGTTTTTGCGTTTTTCTTTGTATTAACTCGACTCTTAGACTCTAATTACTTAGTTTTTCCCTCCAAATACTCTCAAACTCTTAGTTTTTCATATTGGCACTCTTGTTGAAGATTCAATTGCTCAATTAATCCAAGTATATTTCTTTCAATCTCTTCGTTCTATTTTTATTACTTTGTTAATCATGTTTAATTTTATTAATCTTTTTTGCTTTGAGTCCATGATTAGTGAGTAGTTCATTATCTAGGGTTTGAGCGAAAGTATGAATTAAGGGCTTATTGTAGATTGTTAATGTAATTATGATTCAATTTGTTGTTTATGCATTAAACTTGGTGTTTTGACACCCTAGGATAGATCTTGATCACATTTATGTTAGGGCACTTAGGGTTTCTATTGTTCTTCATTGAATTTTGATCCTTTTGTCATTCCCATATTTCTACTTAGTTTCTAGGCCAAGGGATTGGGTAGAAGTTAAGGGGGTCCTTTAATTAGGGGTTTTTCGAACTCATTGAATCTTTTAAATCAATTGACCAAAGACCATTCGAGAGAGGATTTGGTTGATTGATTAGTCGATGACTCTTAAGGAACATTCGAGAGAGGACTCAAGTAATTTAGAGGGAGACTTAACCCTGTATATTCATGGTTCTTGAATCGCTATTGTGTTGATTATCGTCGTCCGGCCCGGATTCATACTAGTAGCACGAACTCTAGTGTTTTCCTTATTATATTTACTTTTCTTACTTGATTATTAGTTGTTATTCCTTAGCTAGTTGTTAGTTGTTAGTTAATCAGTCCTTCACACCCCCCAAATACCCTTCATTTAGGTAGTTTTAGACTTAATAGAACTTAGTCAATTCCTTTTTCCTTGTGGTTCGACCTTTGACTTGCCATAGGTTCATAGTAGTTGCTTGTTAAGATTATAAATGTTGTTTGTTAAGCGGTTGTTAGTGCCTTAACGCCACACTAAAAATCTCTTATCACTCCTCCTCTAAGTTTCTAACTCCATTCCACTCAGGTATCAAAACCCCTAATTTGTGTGGAAGGGAGAGAGCAACGACAAATCTAGATGGGAGAAGGAAGCAATGACGCCGACCACCGATTGCCGAGTAACACCAACCGACCATCGATTGTCAAGTAACGCCAACAGACCACCAACCACCGAAGATGAAGACCACTGTCTCGCCGCTAGACGTTATCTCTCGTTGTTGGGGGCTTGAACCTTGAAGAGTTGTGAAGAAGAATCGACAATTAAAATAAAAACTAGACATATAATACATTATAACCGTAGAATTGAATGTGAAATCCATTACAAAATTGAACCAAATAATTTAAAGCTAATATAGAATTTTAAATCCATTCCAACCTAATATAGACATCGATATTAATCCATTTTAGTTCGGTAAATCAATCAACCCCTTAATATTCTTTCGTTTTTAAAAAAGAAATAGAAAACAAAAGCATGAAGTGGGAGTAAGTGAGTCATCGTGTAAAGCGGAGAACGCGACAAAGCAAAACATAGATACTGAAAGTGAAAGAGAAGTTAGAGAAGGCGAAAGAGAAAGAGAAAGAGAAAGAGAAAGAGAGCGCGCTTCGGCATCTCCGCCCCCTGCGCCGACTTCTCCATCTCCGCCCCCTGCGCCGACTTCTCCATCTCTTTCTCTCTTGAACTCCTTTGGGGTTTCAATCTTCGGCCTTCAAGAATGTCAGCTATCTCAAACTATTCTACGGCGTTGCAATACGCATTGATGCCGTCGTATCTTGAGGAGAGACCATCACCGTTTCGTTCCAACTGGATGGGAATTCAGTTTCCTCTCAAATCTCTACGGGTTCGATTTCTTCTTTTCTCATTATTCTTTATTTTTCCAATTTTCAATTTTCGATTTGGATTTTTTGCGCGGGCAATGTGATGCATATAGTCCTGAGTACTAACCACTAACTTACAGATTATTTTTTTCAATAAATCCATTAGTTTCTTATTATACTGTTTATATTCTACTTTTTCTTCTTAATTCTTGTTATACTCATGGGTTTTACTTTACGTTTTCCCTGCTGAGCTAGGTTGGTAGTTGTTGACTTCATTTTGTTCACCATCACATTTTTATTTATGTATGGTATGATCAAACTAATAAAGACCCATGTAGCTCTAGTATAGAGATTACACCAAAAACATGAGCTGTAATTTTAGCTTTCATGACTAAGGCTCGGTTTTACGGACAATGATTTTCCAAGAAAAAATCAAATGTAGATTAGCTTTCTTTTGTTTGGTTCCTTTTTATTGAAAGTTACACGAAAAAGGATGAATGAAGAAGAAATGAGAGGATAGATGGGAACAAGGTAGGAATTGAGAAGGAAATGTGTATTAGGGAGCAAAATGTTTTTACTCCGTGAGAAACTATTTTCAATTGGGCAAACTAGTTTTTCATGAAAACATTTTCCTCACAAACATAAGGACCCTAAATTAGAGTTAATAAAGTGTAGAGGTTTTGAGGTTTCCACATTTCCATAACACTTTTGTTCCACAAATCCTAGTTGTTTTCGTGCTAATGAAAGAGGTGTTTCTTTTTTTTGGTCCATAGCTAATAATCATGATCATTATTGTAAAGGCTAATGAATCAACTATTATAAGATTTGGCTTTGGCAAAATTGATTCATACGTTACGACCAACATTGATTGATTTCATAAGAATGTCATCGTGTTTACAGCTTCACACAAATTTTAGGTGCCAATTCTATGACTCTAGTGTTGCCCCTAAGTTGCTGGGAGAGGGCTGGGCTACAGACACTCCTTTTGGCCACCTTTTTAGCTTCACACAAATTGTTCAGTCTTATCCTACCGTCTCTTTCCAGCTGCTTTTTTTTTTCTGTGATGTATCTCTATAGGCATTTTCAGTTTTGCACTATTCGTATTAGAATTTGACCACATTTTTTAATTATGTTAAAAAAATAAATATTATTATGTAAAATCTCGTTGGGTTAGTTTTAATATATAGATATATATATAACAAAAAATTGACTAGTAGATAATAAAGGATAGTAATTTGCTAAAGTACCAAGAGTGAAAGTCAAAAATGTTGCAATTAGTGAGATGCAGAGGAAGTATTTTATTTTTTCTTCATACGGGCTTGTATTTAGTATGTATCTCCTCCTTGCTTTGCCTAAGGTTGGGCTTGATTCCTAGGCAATCAAGTTTAGTGGTCATAGTAAAGCCGCCTTTTTATATTAACTAATATCAGTATATGGAACATTTTTTTTCAAACTTAAAAATAAAGGACCAATCACATTAAGTGGCATACGTGCTGTGTAAATACCGGGACAATGCATTTTGATTTTTGTGTTTTGATATGTAAGTGAATCATGCACACGCCCACGCCCACGCCCACGCCCACGCCCACGGGCGCGCAAACACACACACACTTATGCACACAAATACACTGTTGGTCATTCTTCAGACTTATAAGTACAACTAATTAGTTGTGTTTTCAGCATCTTTGACTATAAAATGAATTTCACTATCATGTATTTGTAGGATATTAATATTCTACGCCTTTTTTCATATGAACCAATCCTATGTATCCCCACTGCTTCAAGGCAGAGTCGCTCTCCTTGCAAGTAACAACATCAATGGTGTGTGGTGGTCAAGAAAGTAATGCATCTCCTGGAGAGGATAACACCAACTAAGTGTCTCAGTCCTCGCCAGTAACAACAACAATTGGTGTCTGTGTGGACAAGAGAGTAATGCGTCTCCTATAGAAGATAGCACCAGCTGGGTGTAAGGCTTTAAGCCATTAGTTTGATATTCTCATATATTTCTTTGTCTTTTCTTGTAGAGTGAACCACTTCGCATGTCATGTACATCAACAAGGGTTGGTAATGGTTTGACTGTTGATATGGCACTAGTGGATGAGAGGCTTGCACGTAATGTATATGTGGGCAAGCAGTTTGGAACATTGGTATTGTTTCATACTCTCTCAAAGTGGTTGCGAAATCTATATATATCTAAAAATTTGATCTATTGTATGTGCAGGCGTATGATCTTGTGCAAGGAGCCCTTGTAAGTGACCAACTATCTCTATTTGTTTGAAAAATCTTTCTCATTTAAAATATTGTGTCACCTAATACCTTCAAGCATCCAGTCTTTTGCTATGTGCGGAAATTGTGTATGCTTGCCCAATTGGTTGGGTTCTCTCGTGCTTAATACATTAGTGAATATTATCGAGACACATGAGGACATGAAAGAGAATTTCTACTGAATAGTGTTAAATTTGTCAAGCATGGCCATGGTACCCAAGAAGGGTGCTAAGATATTAGGGAGAAGAGGTGGAATTATTGAGGAGGGGTGAGATTTGAACACTTGAGCTTTGAGAGAAAAAATATTTTTCTTGGTGGGTTTTGAGGGGGAAAAGGCTGGGACAAGTGTAAAGACTGAAATTAGGTGTGAAAGGTGCATGGCTTACAAAAACTGCATTAGCTCTTGTTACATAGTGACATTTTTTTCATTTATCTTTTTTTCATTAAACACTAGCTTAGACATGCTTTGTAAGCTCCTTGCTTGAGCTCCTGGATGACAAAGTATAACAAACTCAGATTCAGGGATAACAGTAGAATCGCAATTCGCAGCTTCACTCTTGCTTCACTTCGGAGGAACTTTATTGGTTATGATTAAAAAGGTGATGACATACTGCTTTGTAAGGCGTGTGCTTGCTTTAGCTAGCAGATGACCAAGCATGACTAAGCTACTTTATATTACAAAGGACTTAAAAAAAGGTACAATATAGACTAAAAGTATAAGGAACAAAACCCGTTTTCTAAGAACTAACCGGTTTTTTAAGAACTAAGTTTTAACCTGGCTTAGCTAACACTTCAGGATTTTGAAAATCTTATTCCCATTGTCTGAGAATAGTGTGAACGTTTCTTTTTCGTCATTTCGAGATTAGTTTGAGCATTAACATTTTTGGCATATCCCAGTTTTTATTATTATACTACCTCCTTATTTTCTTAGATGGAACGCTTTCGATGCAGGAAATTTATAAATAGGTGGAACTCTTTTTTTCTTTCTTAATTTAGTATGTTTTGGGATATGAAATGATCATTTTTCCCTTACTAATATTTATAATCCAATATTAAAAGATGTAACCTTTTTAACAACTAATAAACACTAATTAGGAATAATAATGTTACCCTAAGCCACCTCCTTAACCACCCTTTCTCTCTCCTCAATCCCTCATCCACCATAACCTCACAGCTACCACCTCTCTTTCTTCTCCCTGCTCAACGACCACCATTGCCCCTCTCTCTCTCCTTTCCTCTTCAACCACCCGCAACCGCCCGCCGCCACACTCTACCTCCTCGTCCTCAACCATCGGCACCACAACCATCGGTTAGTGGTGGCTAAGGTTTGAGTGGTTGTGGAAGGGTGGTGGCGGGGATTGGTTAAGTGGTGGTGATAGAAACTAATTAATTTAATCATATGCCCTTCTCCCTTTTAATTATGCATATAGAAAAGTTGCATTGGGAAGCGTAAAAAAAGTGTTCCATCTAAAAGAATACAAAAGAATGCTGAAGTAGTATTAGTTTTTTAACACCCCTTTATCCCAAAAGTAATCTTTTTAATAAAACAATATTTGCTAAGCACACAACAATGTATCTCCTTAATATACATGTCCAACAAGTGTTTAGATTAAGTTTAGAAAATGTTGGGGTCGGGCAGTAATTTCAAAGTTAACTATGCACAAAAATGGAATAAGTGAAAATTGGGCTCTAATTGAAAATTCATCTCATTAATTACCTCCTCTCCTTCTTGAAATTTTCCAAAGTTTCTTTCGTTGTAGGGTTCTAATTTGTAAGATAAGATGATGACATTAATTATGGATCCAAACTTGTGTGGAAGTGTATAACAAATGGTTTTGTGCACTTCTCTTATAGGGCTTAGGGTAGGTGTGGATGGTTTCGAGTGTGACGGATTGGGATTATGTTTTAGGGGCACATGTATTTTCCAATCGTCTTGTGAACATCTATAATCAATTTCCATCGCGAAGTTGTCAAGTTTTCAATAGCTCCTCTATCACATATCTAACTGTGCTTCCTTCGTGTTGAGGGGATGATAGAAGCCTTCTAACTCTCAATTATGTTATTGGAGATCTATTTTAATTGATTAAAGTTGTTGTTTACCCTTTATCCAAATATTTCATTAGCAAATCTTCCCTTGATAAGAATTTAGCCAAAATTCTTATCTAACTGTGCTTCTTAAATGGCTCCAACTTTCAATATTGCATTTTGAAGCTCTTCTTCGTTGGTCTTTTAAGCTCATCCACCAAGTTCTTGCATGCTTTCTGAAAAGTGGATGTTATTAATTTGATGAATACAGAATCAAAATAATCACATCTCTCACAAAGATCATCAACATTGTGATTTCATTTTAGAAATTTAGTGGAACAAAGAGATTAATGAAATGAGGAAGAGGAACTTCATCTCTATTTTTGCTTTCGATATCGATAGACTAGGATACCATGAATTATGAGTTTTAAGTACAAAAGAAGTTAGTTATCTGTGGCTAGAAAGAAAATTTCGATTTAAGCATCTTAGATTTATAGGAGTTTGTGGACTTGAAGTAATGTGTTATATTCTGGCTATGCTCTAGGCAGAATAGGTTTGATTATGAAGTATGAATGATAGTTAAGCTTTACTTAAATTAACTTAGATACAGAATTCACAACTAAGTCAAATTAAGGTCGTAAGAACACCACTTGATTCAAGCTTAAAATCAAGCTAGCATAGGCGCTTGGATTAATGATGAACTAATCAAAGCGAAGAAAAACTCGAAAGTTTCAATGTTTAAACGTCTAAGATAATTTTATTCAAATGAAAGTGTGCCCTTTAAATACATGCCCTTGACTCTCAAAAAGATAAATGCTGAAATTAAAAATAATTAAACTAATTAAGCTAAAAATCTATCCTAACTAGGGTTGAGGCCGTCCCTTGCTTAGCTTCCTCCATTTTGGACGCCCAAAGCTTATCATTTTTCTTGTTGTTCTCATTTTCCCTTCAAAGTAGGAAACCAAACCCTAGATGATAGAGTTAGGCGCCTAAGATAGAGTTTGGAGGGAAAATGATTCCATTTCCTTGATTTCTTATGCTTGGCCGCCCAAATAGGGTTAAGATAGATGCTTTCCTATCTTTTCTCCTAAGTGATCTTATCTTGAACTCTAGGCGCCATTTTCTGAAGTTAGGCGCCATTTTCCTTGCTTGTTAAGTCTTCACTCGTCCATGCTTCATTATACAACCCTAGTTGACTTTCTAATTACTAAAAATGAAAATACAACTCAACTAAGACTTTCCTAGTTAATCTAATATAACATTAAATTAACTAAGAGTACATATTATTAATTAGTCTCCCTAATAAAGTAATAAAAGATAGTAACTTAGTCAATAATTAATTAACTAAGCTAAGGACACTTTCAAAGGACTTAAAGGACTCAATCGTCTTAAGGGAATTCAGAACATCCCTTAGCACACAAGCAACCATGTTCTTGGTCTTGGAATCAATGGAGCTAGATGGACCTCCATCATCCTCTCCTTCTTTGGAGGAGTTTGACCTCAAACTTGGTAGCTCTTCATCATCATCATAGAAAGGACTCAAATCAGTAACATTGAATGTGGCTGACACTCCATAGTCTCCTGGCAACTCGATCTTGTAGGCATTGTTGTTGACCTTCTCAATCACTCTAAATGGACCATCAGCTCTAGGGCTAAGCTTGGACTTCCGTTTAGAAGGGAAACGTTCCTTCCTTAGATGAATCCAAACCATGTCACCCTCTTTGAATTGGACATCTCTCTTTTTCTTATCAATCCTCTCCTTGGTTCTCTCATTGGCTTTTTCAGTCTTTCCTCTCACATACTCATGTAGCTTTTGGATCTCTTTCACTCTATTTTCGGATTCATGGCTATATTTTGTGGTGGTAGGGAAAGGGGCTAGGTCAATAGGGGTGCAAGGGTCTTGACCATAGACCACAAAGAATGGACTAAGGCCATTAGTCTCGCTAGGAACTCGATTGTAGGCAAACTCAGCATGCGGTAGCATCTCCTCCCATTGTTTAGGGCTTTTTGTAGCTAGGGCTCGAATTAGGGTTCCTAGGGTCCTATTGGTGACCTCTGACGGCCGTCAGTCTGTGGATGTCTAGAGGTACTGAACTTGAGCTTTGTTCCCATCTTCTTCCAAAGTGTAAGCCATAAGTGACTTAAGAACTGTGGGTCTCGACCACTAACCATCGTCTTTGGCACTCCATGCAACCTAACAATGTCCCCGAAATACAAATTAGCACAAGAAACAACATCGTTAGTAATGTGGCACGCCACAAAGTGTGCCATCTTGGAAAACGTATCAACCACCACCATGATTGAGTCCTTTTGGCGTTGGGTTCTAGGTAATCCAGTTATGAAATCCAAGCTCACATCCTCCCATGGTGCTTGAGGAATAGGAAGAGGCATAAACAACCCTTGAGGTAGTAAATGACCCTTAGCCTTTAGCCATATCAATCACCTCTTAATCAAAAACTCCACATCTCTTGCCAATCTAGGCCAAAAGAAATACTCACTCACAAGCATAACAATCTTTTCTATCCCAAAGTGGCCAGCAAGTCCACCTTCATGAAACTTCTTGACTAAGGACACTCTCATACTGTGCCTTGGAATACATAGGCGATTTCCCTTATAAAGAAACCCCTTTAATAGGTAATAATCACCACTTGGACGATTATGGCACTTTTCAAAGTCCTTGTCCTCTACATAGCATTCTTTCAATAACTCAAGCCCCATCACCTTAGGGCTTAAGGTAGAAAGCAATAGGTATCTCCTAGATACACTTTTGTTCATCTTCCCTGCTTTATGCTTAATAGTAAAATGGAATGTTTGAAGGTATTCCACCCACTTAGCATGTCTAGGTTGCAATTTTTGTTGGCTTTGAAGGTACTTAAGCGCCTCATGATCAGAATGGAGAATGAACTCCTTAGCAATGAGGTAATGTCTCCAATGGTCAAAGGCACGAACCAAAGCATAAAATTCTTTGTCATAGGTCGAATACTTCCTCTTTGCCTCATTCAATTTCTCACTAAAGTACGCCAAAGGCCTTCCATTTTGAGATAACACAGCTCCAATTCCCACGCCACATGCATCACATTCAACCCCAAAATCTTCATTAAAGTTAGGTAAAGCTAAAATAGGAGCACTAATCAATTGAGCTTTTACTTCCTCAAACGCCTTGTTGGCTTGTTCACTCCACTCAAACTTCTTTAACTTTGTGATTTCTGTAATTGGAGTCATAATAGCACTGAAATTTCGAACAAACCTCCTATAAAAGGAAGCTAGTCCATGAAAGCTTCGAACTTGTTGTATTGAGGTAGGAGTAGGCCACTCCTTGATTGCTTGGACCTTCTTCTCATCAGCCTTGATCCCTTCTTTGGAGATAATGAAACCTAAAAACACAACTTGATTAGAAAAGAAGTGACATTTCTCATCAAAGTAAACTACTACAAATCTGCCCAAAAAAGGCTTCATAGTTTGATTCATTAAACGCATGAAAGTACTTGGATCATTAGACAATCCAAATGGCATAACAAGCCACTCATACAAACCCTCCTTTGTCTTAAAGGCAGTCTTCCATTCATCCCCTTCACAAATTCGAATCTGATGGTATCCACTTCTCAAATCAATCTTAGAGAACACATTAGAACCATTAAGATCATCTAATAAATCATTCAATCTTGGAATTAGAAATCTGTATTTAATAGTGATCTTATTAATTGCCCTACTATCCACACACATGCGCCATTCACCATTCTTCTTTGGAACTAAGAGAGTTGGAACTGCACAAGGACTCAAAGACTCTCTAATCATGCCTTTAGACAACAATTCATTCACTTGCCTCCTTATTTCTTCAGTTTCTTTAGGGTTGGTTCTATAGGCAGGCTTATTAGGCAACATAGCTCCAGGAATTTTGTCAATTTTGTGTTGGATGTCTCTTTTAGGGGGTAGGCCGTGGGGTATTTCATGTGGGAAGACATCTTTGTAGTTTTCAAGCAATGGGACAAGTAAAGGGTGATCTAGATTACTATGAACTTGTTCCTTTTGATCTATATTTAACAATAATTTACGAAAAGGACTGAGTTCATGATAATCAGATTTTAACAAGGTAGTGAGTGAATGATATTTTTCTTTTGTGGAATGTTGTTTAGAAGAAGGAATAGACATGATAGGGGTTAGGGTTACTTTCTTTCCATCTTTAGTGAATGAATATGTGTTCTTGTAACCATCATGTATGACTCTCCTATCGAACAACCATGGACGCTCTAACAGCACATGACAAGCATCCATAGGAATAATATCACACCAAATCTCCTCTTTATAGTTACTACCAATACTAAAAGACAATAGCAAACGGTTAGTAACTTGGATACCTTTACCTTGATTAAGCCATTGAATCACATATGGCTTAGGGTGAGGAGTAGTTGAAAGCTTCAACTTATCCACCATAGTTTGGGACGCCACATTGGTACAACTCCCTCCATCAATAATCAAGGTGCACACCTTGTTCTCAACAGTACATCTAGTATGGAATATGGCCTCTCTTTGTTGTGACTTCTCCTTATCTACCACGCCACTCAAAGCTCTCCTAACAACCAAGCATTCACCCTCATCAGGACCAACAACCTCTTCTCCATATTCCTCCTCTTCACACGTCTCCATAACTACATCATCCGCCTCCTCTAGGGTTTCATACTCTACTAGGGTTACAATTCTTTTGTTAGGAAACTCAGAAGCAATATGTCCCCCTCCTTGGCACCTAAAACACTTCCTAGAAGATCTATTTGGAGTGAAAGTATTGGGAGTGAAAGTATTTGGGGTGTTTGGGGCTTTTTGGATCGAACTTGGGGTAGTTTTAGAAAAGTTTGTGTTTGGCTTAGAGTAGGTGTTAGGTTTAGGGTAAGAACGAGCCACTTCACCCTTTCCTTTGCTCTTTTGTTGCTTTTCCACCTTGTGAGCCAAGATGATCAAGTCCTCTAACTAGAAAAAGGATGCAATTCAACTATGTTAGCAATCTTAACATCCAAACCACTAAGAAATCTTACCAGAGTTTGAGGTTCATCCTCTTGCACTTCACACTTCATGAGATATGACTCTAATTCCCTTGCATAGGTCTCCAATGAATTCGAACCTTGTTGTAGATGATGGAACTTGGAAAAGTTCTCTTGGACATAGTAGGTAGGAAGAAATTTCTTCTTGAGTAGCTTCTTCATTTTCGTCCAATCTCTAAGCTTTTCCTTCCCTTCTCTTTCTCTCTTGCTGCACTTACTAGCCCACCATGTTGATGCATACTTTCTAAGCTTGAGAGCAACAAGCTTGACCTTCCTGTCCTCCGGAATTTGCTTGTAGTCAAAGACTCTTTCAGTCCTTAACCACTCTACAAATTCGTCTGCATCTAACTTTCCATCGAAGATCCGCCTTAAAGTCATTGAAGTTTCTTTGACCATTTTGGATGGATGGAACCCTAGATGCATCGTCACTATCTCTATCAGAACTCCCAAAGGGTTCGTCTCCTCTTTGTCTTCTCAATCTCAAAGACAAACTCCTTACTTGATTATGAAGTAAGGTCATTCTGGCCTCACTCTCACGCCTCTCTTCCTCCATTGTTATGATTCTCTCTTGTAATTGTTCGTTGGTTTGGCTATTTCCAGACATTGTGTATAGGGTTCGTGTTTGGACGAATTTAGGCTAGGATTTATGTTGGCTCTGATACCAAGATGATATTATCATATATTCTGCTATGCTCCAGGCAGAATATGTTTGATTATGAAATATGAATGATAGTTAAGCTTTAACTCAGATACAGAATTCACCACTAAGTCAAATTAAGGTCGTAAGAACACCACATGATTCAAGCTTAAAATCAAGCTAGCGTAGGCGCTTGGATTAATGATGAATTAATCAAAGCAAAGAAAATCTCGAAAGTTTCAATGTTTAAACGTCTAAGATAATTTTATTCAAATGAAAGTGTGCCCTTTAAATACATGTCCTTGACTCTCAAAAAGATAAATGCTGAAATTAAAAATAATTAAACTAATTAAGCTAAAAATCTATCCTAACTAAGGTTGAGGCCGTCCCTTGCTTAGCTTCCTCCATTTTGGACGCCCAAAGCTTATCATTTTTCTTGTTGTTCTCATTTTCCCTTCAATATAGGAAACCAAACCCTAGATGATAGAGTTAGGCGCCTAAGATAGAGTTTGGAGGGAAAATGATTCCATTTCCTTGATTCCTTATGCTTGGCCGGCCATTTTAGGGTTAAGATAGATGCTTTCCTATCTTTTCTCCTAAGTGATCTTATCTTGAACTCTAGGCGCCATTTTTTGAAGTTAGGCGCCATTTTTTGAAGTTAGTTAAATCTTCACTCGTCCATGCTTCATTATACAACCCTAGTTGACTTTCTAATTACTAAAAATGAAAATACAACCCAACTAAGACTTTCCTAGTTAATCTAATATGACATTAAATTAACTAAGAGTACATATTATTAATTAGACTCCCTAATAAAGCAATAAAAGATAGTAACTTAGTTAATAATTAATTAACTAAGCTAAGGACACTTTCAAATGACTTAAATGACTCAATAGTCTTAAGGGAATTCAGAACATCCCTTAGCACACAAGCAACCATGTTCTTGGTCTTGGAATCAATGGTGATGGAGGTGCTAAGGGATGTTCTGAATTCCTTTAGACTATTGAGTCCTTTAAGTCCCTTGAAAGTGTACTTAGCTTAGTTAATTAATTATTGACTAAGTTACTATATTTATTGCTTTATTAGGAGTCTAGTTAATAAAATGTACTCTCAGTTATTAAATTAACTAGGAAAGTCATAGTTGAGTTGTAATTTCATTTCTAGTAAGTAGAAAGTCAACTAGGGTTGCATATTCAAGCATGGACGAGTGAAGACTTAATAAGCAAGGAAAATGGCGCCTAAAATCAGAAAATGGCGCCTAAGAGTCAAGATAAGGATCAACTAGAGATAAGATAGAAAGGAACTTCTATCTTTTGCACAAAATGGGCGGCCAAGCTACAAGGATCAAGCAAAAGGAATCATTTTCCCTCCAAAGCTCATCTTAGGCGCCTAACCTAATCATTTTAGGTTTTGGTTTCCTACTTTGAAGGGAAAAGTGGGGAAATCAAGGGAAATGAAGAGAGGCACGTCCAACATGATAAGCAAGCTTCAAGGATCGACTTTCCAACCCTAATTAGGATAGATTTTAGTTTAATTAATTTTTAATTATTTTAATTTCAGTAATTATTTTCCTAGTGAGTCAAGGACATGTATTTAAAGGGCACATGTCATGAATAAACATTTGAATTAGAATTTTATTTATAAAAACCTTGAGTTTTATTTGCTTTGATTAATTCCCTAATTAATCTATGCGCCTATGATAGCTTGATTTTGAGCTTGAATCAAGTGGTGATCTTAGGAACCTTAATTTGACTTAGTGGTGCATCTGTATCTAAGTTATCTTAAGTAAAGCTTAACTATCCGTTCTTTAAACATAATCAACCTATTCTGCCTAGAGCATAGCCAGAATATAACAAATGGAGCTAGATGGACCTCCATCACAATGTACCCAAAGACAATCCAATTGAATTCTGAAATCTATAAAACTTGACAGCCTCAAAGAATACAAACAAAACTACAATTTTTGACTCAAGAAACACTAAAAATGACGCTAGGATGAATGAGGAAATCATAAAACTTTAAGGTCATTTCACTTTTTTTCTTTTGATTTTTGTGTTTTGTGTAACTTGTATATTCAGACATGAATAAGAGATGGTATATTGCGTGAGCTCTAATGACTAATGATGCATATGCTAATGACATGTACCCTTGAAATGCAATTCGAAGGAAAAGAAGCCTAAACATTTACACTCTCCCTAAATCATACATAAATGATCCATCTAAACAAAAGAAGCTTTGTCAAACACCTAGACACCATTCTTATTCCACCATTTATACTCTCATCCTACCTTACTAGTCACAACCAGAAGCATGAAACAATTGAAGATATGATGTTCTTAGAAGGGAATGATTAGTGTGGAGAGTGTTCAGTCAAGAAGATTCGAGGGTGAATCTTTTCTAAAAGGGAGTATGATGCAGATGCCCTGACCCATCCTAATTGATTTTCGGGCATGGTTAAGTTTGAGATTGGAGAAGGTTAGTGAGTGATTAATCAACACTTATCATCCCATAGTGTTAATTAAGCTAGTTTAAAGTTCTCCCTTAGAGCTGTTTTCGGTGTCAAATTTGAGATTTAATAAGATTAGTATGTGATTAATTAACACTAATCATCCATATTATCAATTAAGTAAGTTTAAAATTAGCTCTTAGAAACCGTTTTCGTGTCCTTGTTGTTTTACGGTACTATTAGCTTTCTTTTTTAATATTTTTGTTAAGCGTATAAGCATGCTTAGTCATGCTTCCTCACTTAGTAGCTTTCACTTTACTCAGTCTTGTGTCTTCACCTTTCAAAGAAAACCAATCGAAACCATCCAGAAAAACAAAAGGTGAAAGCTAAGGGTTCACGTGCTCTTTGGATTTAGTTTTGGAGGCCTATGATCATGCTTTCTTATCAAGGAGCTGAAGCAAGTAGCTTACAATAGGAATCTTCCCTAACTAGGAAGGAAAGTGTTATCTGGTAAAGCCGACCAAGGTGTGGGCTGGTTGTAGCCTTCGATAATCGACTTGGTTTGTTTGAAAGTAACAGAAGTAGAATGGGATTGGTGTAAAGACAACAATGTAATGAAAATGGAGTTTTTGATTGATAAAATGGAAAATACAAAATAGATTGCCAAGTATTCGAGTGACTTGGTCACACTCCCGAAAGCTAAATGAAACTAAATAAAACTAAGAGAACTTCATCAATAATCTCCATGACCACACTCTCTCTACTTATCTCTATTTATAATAAACTAACTTGTTAACTTATTCCTCAAGCCACTACTTAATAGCATTTCCTAAATTACCCTTTTCCTAATATGAGTGCACAACAGAAAGCTCCTAAGAAGGGCATTTTGTGATCAACATTTATAAGGGGATTTTCTTTCTTCTTTTTGGTAGCATTTTTTACTCATCCATTTGTTGCATATGTGTATTGGAAAGGTATTCGAGCTTAGCGCACTTATTGGTTTCTTAGCCGAAAGAGGAGTCAAAAGGACAAACAAAAAAGATGGAAGGTGTGCTGAAAAAATACGGCAACTACTATTAGGAGTTAATTTTGCTTTCTTTTGTATTTTTCTCTTTTTAGTGATTTCGAGATAAGTCCCCACTTGTTGTAACTTGTAAGTAATGTTCATTAGGATTTTCAAGCAGGCTGGTTGAATGAATTGGAATTGAAATTTCTTAAGGAAAAGTTGTAACGTTTTCTTGGACGAACCAAGTTGGAATCCTGTTATCTCAAAACTTTGTTTCGTTTGCACGTCATTTGTTGAGTTGAGTGTTGAAAATCGAAGTAGTTTGATTAGCAAACTGTGTTTCACTTGTTAATACCTTAGTTGGTGTTAATTTGCGTAGTGAAAGTTCGGTGGTTAATTTAGGGAGATCTGTTCTTGTTGAAACTGTTTTTTCTGACTAAACTCAGTTTCTCTCAAAATGATCAAATTAATTCGCATCAGCTTTTTTGCGTCTCTTGTATAAATTATGGATTAGTTCCTCTATGATTTCATATTTCTATTTGAGACCTTTTTTTCCGCAATGTAGATAGGTAGGAATCTTGCAATATGTTGTTTTCGATACTTGTATAGTATCACAAGGCACGCCATTTTGAAGGGAGTACAATTCTGTTCCACAGTACTGATTAGACCTGTCAAAATTCGACACGACCCAAAAATAGTGGGTTTTGAACACAATTTTTTGACCCGAACCCGATTGTGTCCGAACCCGGGAAAACCGTTTTTTACCCGACCGACCGAAAAGTCATTATATTTTTAGAAATAATATGCAATTATGGGAATTTTATTGCTAAAAATAGCTTCTACTAGAGTACTTGGTTTCAAAAATGAATTTTGTTAAATGTGGATGTAATTTTAATGGTTGAATTCAACTATAAATGACTATATTTTATATAACTTACTATTTCCAACGTATATTGTGTATATTTTGTTACATATATGACTAAAAAACCAAATGAAAAAAAGAGTAAATACAAATCCCTTAACCCGTTGGGTCGACCCGAAACCGAACACAATGGGTCTTGAACAAGGTTTATTCGACCCGAACCCGGAAATATTTTATTTTGACCGACCCGACCTACCCGTTTGACAGCTCTAGTACTGATCATCTTGGTCTATCTCTGATGAGACATAAGCCAGTGGCCAAGACTTATAAGTCATCTCCATTCTGCGAGCTATATTATTCGAACCATTGAAGAGAATGAAGTTGAAAATGTAAAAATGTAGGAAATAAAAAATGGAAGTGGCATGCTGTAGCATAATCCGATGTAAAAAAGTCAAAAGGTCTTGACACTAACCCAGTTATTTTGTGTCTGGCTCATCACACTCATGTCGTTTTGTTGTGTTGGGCCAACTTTTGCTTGCTTTAGTTGGTGCCTATGAGACTTAAGTTATGACTTATGTGAGGTGTATACTCTTATCTCCCAAATCCTAACTTTCTTGGCAATTTGTACTTTTGTATGATGTTTGCACCAACTCAGAACTTATATACTAAGACTTACTGTGTTCCCAGGTCAAATGGAGCTCTCTTATGGACAAGTCAGTACCAGAACCGCCAACTGCAGTTCTCATCCATGGCATTCTTGGCTGTCGGAAGAATTGGGGTATGTATCTTGTCTCAGTGATCAAGATAGTAGATTTAAGTTATTGTTACTCTTGCTAACAATTTAAAATATTTAGACACGCCTTTTAGTTAGAATATACTTCCTTCTTTCACCTTTAAGTGCAACACGGGGGGTAGCACAACACTTAAGGAGAGAAAAGAGATAGGGAGAAATGAAAAGAGGTACCCATGCGAAGGAAAGAGATTAGAGAAATCTCAGTGCCTAGTGTTGCAATTAAATTGAAGCTTCCTGAAAAAGAAAACTGTTCCTGCTAAAAGTAAACGGAAGTAGTAGTAATTTATCTATCTTTTTTGATAACGTTAAAGCTTCTTGCACGGTTATTTTGAAAATAGTGTTGTGGAAATACCGACAATTTTTGGATGGAGGACATATAGGTATGCTGTGCAACTTATGTTAATAACATGGAACTTATGTTGTGCTGTAGCGCTGCTGCGCTGCACAGTAGCAGAATGTAGAAATTTTCTTAAGTCGGTTCACTATAGTTTCTGATATGTCAAATAGAGAAATAAAATGAAGGTTAAAGTGTGGAAGATTTGATTGTTAACAGGCGTAAAAGGATATCATTTGAGCTTTACAAGACTTGAACTTGTCATCTTATAGTTAAATTACATGCACTTATCACTAAGCCACTTGCCTTCATTAAATGAATTCTATAATCACTCAACACTCAAGTGGGACCAGCTGCCATCCAAAACTTAACCCTTCAAGTCAAGTTGGCTGTATGCCTGTATGGATAATTTTTATTTGCTTGTTTTTCTATGAAAAATAAAGGCAATGATCTGTATAAGTTTTGTCAACATCTGTTTTGCGGTTTATTTTTTTAGCCAAAAGAAGTGGTTTCTTGGGCTTAAAAGCACAAATGAACGTGGAATAAACACAAATACTTGTCATGGTTATGTCATCTTTTGTTTTCTTTAATGCCTTCCTGTTTTTGGGCATTTTGCCTGTCTTATTGTTGCAGACTTCCAGTAGTCTTGACGTAAAAGGAAATATTACAATAATACATAGATCTTTCGGACATTTGTAAAAGCCTCTTCAAACATGATTTCTATTTGTTACTTATAGAAAGTGTTTTTGTGGTCTATTCTTGTATCGGCCACCACAGATTTGAGTGATGCTAGTATTTTTCAGTTTCATGTTTCCATTTACAGCTGCTCATTTACTCTACAATGGCTGTGTGTTGTCAACAATATGTTAGGAATTGTATGTTGATTTAATGATGTTTTCTATTGAATATTAGGGTCCTTTGCTCGCAGGTTGGCGAAAAGTTTCCCAATGTGGCAGGTAACCTCTACTTTTATTTATCTTAGTTGATTCAATTAATTAGACAATGCGAATAAAGTACTTGCTTGCAGCCTTGCAGGCTTTTCGTAATATTGCCCGTTGAAGACAGGAATGAGGCCATAAAATAGACCTTCACAGAAATATCCTTGAGAATATCATGACTAAGACAGAATTGCTTCATCCTAAGTCATGCAGACTCAGTTTAATTAACAACAGTTGGTCAGATAACTTAATAATCTTGATATTGCATATGATTGACCTTAAAATTTGAAAGGCTTTTAAAGGTTGGGCGTTTTTCTAGAGAGGATGAGGGTGTACAGTATAGTGAAATCACGCAAATGCCTCTGAATAAAGAAAGAGTAGTATTTCAGCTAAAAATGATCAAATTATTTTACAAATAATTTTATTATGGGGGAGGGAGATTGATAAATGCTGACCTCATAATGATTCTGGTCAGTCCTTCTTTCTAAAGCATTCAACTTCATTTAATTTAGATCTGGAATTGGCTTTCAGACTAAGAGGATGAAATAACCTTTTTGGATAAATTTCATGTCAACTTTGCTTTTATAATTCTTTATTCGGACATTTAGAGAATAACTACTTTTCTTTTTTTGATACAGTTTCTACTAGTGGATCTGCGATGTCATGGTGAGTCAGCAACAAATAAGAAAGGATTGCCCCATACTGTAGCTGCAGCTGCTCGTGATGTCTTGAATTTGGTGGGTTTTAATTTCCTTGGTCATATATTTCAGCGTCTTAAGTGAACTCGATTAGCTAACTTGGTTATACTTTTGAGATCTATTTGTGCAACTTCTCTTGTATACCAGATAGCACGAGATTTGATGTTGTTTGATTATCAGTTATCGTAACTTTTCTTGATCCCCATCTTCAATATTTGCTTTGTTTAGTGCATATTAGAGTTCCGACTTCTGAGTCTTTGACAGTTTCTTTGTAGAGCATATGCTGTGATTAGTATTCTACATCTCGGCTAAAGCGTAGCTAGATCATTTAGTTTGTAAGTCTCGTGGCCTGTAAAAGTCTTCTTGAAATTCTGTTATTCTTTATCCAGTTTAGCTGCTATGTGGCAATATTAGAGTTTGATGGCGTTGCTAGCTTGTCTTTTTTATTCATTAGGCTGTGTTGCCACTTGTCTCAGCTTTCATAAACATCTCTTGTTACATTAAGTTGGTTGTTCTAGTTGGTATGTGCACACATCATGGCATCTACCAAGCCATTTTTAAAAGCAATCAATTGCTCATATCTATTCAAATCTGTAGCTTAATGCAAGTTACCTGTTATCTGCACAGCTTTTGATGGATTTGGTCCTATATCTTACACTAGCAATCCACAAGCAGAGGTCAGAAGGGGAATTAATACCAAGGATTTGGTTTGCTTGTGCTTTAACTTTAGGAGACTTCAATGAATGATGTGCAATCCTTTATACAGCCTGAATATAGGAAGATTGGTACTTAGGCTCATTTCGGCTTCAATGAACCCGTTTATGTCCTTATCCGTGTTCAGTGGGAGGGGGTTATGCAGAGTGTTTTATTGCTCAGTATTCTCAGGGCTTATACTTAGTCTCCTTAGCACGGATTAGCAGGTTTATACAATTCAGGGTCATTCTTGTATTTAGAGCTGGAAATTCGGGTAAATGTTCATGTTCTTATTCAGGATTAACGCAAAAAGAACATGGAGTATTCACCTTTACGTGGAAGCTTTTGAGAAAAGCCTCCTCCATATATGTGGTCATTGTACCCTTGACGGATGTGCTTGTGAGAAAATCTTCTTCCTCTCCAGATGAGTGTGTTACTATGAGTTGTTTGCTCTATGCCTCTATCTCACAAAAGACAATAGTAAAACCCCTTCCTAATTTCTCTATCAGAGCCATCAGCAGTCGGAGTACGCAGAAAGTCTCTTGGTTTGATCTTTAGTGTTATAGATAGGGTGATTGTTATTGTTTTACTTTGTGCTCCATGGCCTGTATTTGAAAAACGGATGTGTAACATACACTACACATGCTTCTGAAATGTTAGTTTTGTAAAAAGTTAATCGATGGGTCTGCTTACTACAGGGACAGAAAGCTGTAGAAATATGCCAAAAATTCTAGTGTCATCCTTGTTTAGTCAATTTGTAATTGTAGAAGGTTGCATCCATTATTGGTTTTCTGGTCTCTGATGCCTTAAACTTAAACGAGTGTTTATTCATTTGAAATGTTCCCTTTACTGGGTTTGATGAGTTTTATTATAAGATCAAGGAATTGCTTTCATTGTCATGTTTTACATCAAGTGCAAAATCTTATGAACTTGCTACTACTAAAGGATCTTGTGTTTTTGTTGTAGTAACCAAGAAAATTATTTTCCTCTGCATACCTTGTCTTTAAAGTCAATTTTTGCTTATATAATTAAAAACCTACCTTCCTTAAATAGGTTGCCCAGCTTCGAATTATACCTCGAGTTTTAGTTGGTCATAGCTTCGGAGGCAAAGGTACCTGATATATTTGACTGGATGGGGTGATTTGATTATAATGGTGCTTGATGCTTTTATTGTAATTTGTCTATTAAAGACTTAATGTTTTTCTCTGGAAAAGCAATGCAGTTGTCTTGAGTATGGTGGAGCAAGCTGCAAAACCTCTTGCACGACCTGTGAAGGTGAGTGCTGGTGGTTGGTAACGGTTATGAACACGTTAAAAACTTCATGCTTCGCTGTTTTTTTGAACTTTTCCCCGCTTTAATCTTTTTTAGCTTCTAGTAGGCAGTGGGAGATAGTTATTGGGAGAAGATCTTACAACTTTACAATTTAAAGTTGTATTTGTTTTAATCTGTAGTGAAAAACTCTGAAACTTCATCAGTTCAAACTTTACTTTGTATATTCACCTTGCTTTCTTATTATATTCATTTAATCAATCCCTTTTGCTCTCTGTCAGGTTTGGGTTTTAGATGCTACTCCAGGAAAAGTAAGACCTGGTGGCCACGGGGAGGATCATCCAGCAGAACTGATTTCTTTTCTTAGGAGAATGCCTGAAAAGGTTTGAGGATTTTGTCTGATGCTATGTGCTTACCTTCTTCTATTCTGTGCTTTAGCTTAGTGCAGCAGTCTGGTAAATATGTATATACTTTTGCTGTCGTGAACTAGAACATGAAATAAAGTTCAGAACGCCTTTAGTTTTATTATAAGTCTACAACTGTGTATAAACTATAAATTTATGCTTGATATCATAACTTAAAGGCTAATTTGTTATTTCCCTTTGTTTCTTCCCCTTATCCGCTGTCTCTCTTTCTCTTGTCATTCTATAATTTATATTTTTCTTTCAATTTTACCAATGTAGATCTACGACCTCTAGATTCTTCCCTGATACTTCCACCGTTCGTCTATAATTAATTAATCACTGCATATGAATGTTTTATCAATTCATTCCTTTGCATTTTTCAATTTGAGTAGGAACTTTTATTTATTCCCCGCTTATATGTATTTCATACATTCCATAGATGCTCATATATGAATAAATTTCTCATTTTGGACTACTCACACATTTCCATTTGACCACTATCATGATTTATGCATAAGGACAAATATAGTCATGTGGGATCTTATTAGATTTGTCTCAGTATATTTACTTAAACACAATAAGAGATATTAAGGTTCAAAGTTGTGTGTTGGGGGGCTTGAAATTCATGTAGTAATTGTCATAAAGAACCGAAGAAGTATTTATCTTGATACTATGGATGTGAAATGAGTCACATGACTTCCTTGAATGACCATTTCTGTCATGTCTTCATTATTCTTGCATCCATACCAGGAAATGCTACTCCAAGCCTTCTCATAAAATTCTGTAAAGAGCCGTACTTGACATGGCCAAATTAGTACCTTGTGTTGCCAATATCAGTATACGATGTGCCAAAAATGTGCAACATGGGGGATACAAAGTACACACCTTACAAATTACATATCTCACGTATTACACGTGAAAGGAAATGACTTCACAAAGTTTTGTTAACGGTCCTTTATAAGTTACATACATGTACTTGTGATGTATTATATCTTCATTGTAATTGTGTTTTAAGCAAACTATATTATATTATGTAACTTGTAATTTTTTCGTTTGGAAAGGTTCCATCAAAGCAGTATGTCATGGATGCGATTGTGCAAGAAGGGTTCTCTAAGGATGTGGCGCAGGTATTTTTTTTTATTTTGATCTATGCTACCGTAATGCATTATTCTTCTGAGTAGGGATGGCAACAGGTCCCTTATACTCCTTTATATTAATTCGACTCATACAGCCATACCCTACCCATACTCATATTGGTCTATATTTTTAAGACTTACCCATATCCACCGGGTCTAGTGGGTCTAGGGCAAGTGGCTCTAGGGTAATGTTTGGTCTCACACGTAATTTTCCAATTTTTTTGGCACCTATATTTGCTATATGTAATAACACACTATGAAGCTAACACATCAATATCGGCATAGCAATACAAATTGTATAGTGGGCACACAAAGCACACGAGAACCATTAGAATATGAAGGATGTAGAACAATGAGGTGGATGGTAATAGTTACCGCTGGCACGCTTATTGAGTGAGAGAGAAGACAAAATGAGTTATTTCTGTAAACCAAAGGATTTGAACATAGAAACTTAGGCTCCGTTTGTTTTGGTGGAAAACCATTTTCTTGGAAAAAGGTTTTCCTCCATCTTCCCATATTCCTTTGTTTGTTTTGGTAAGGGATGGAAAACACTTTTCTTAAAGTTGGAAAATGCTCTTAGAAAAAGAAAACCAATTTCTTTGTGTAAAGAAGATATGCCACATTTTCCTCTTCACTCTCCTTCCTTGTCTTTATTCTCTCCTTCTATCTTTCCTTCTTTTTTATTTCATTTACATTTTCTCCTTAGGTTTTCCTCCAATAAAACAAACAAAGGAAAACTCTTTCTAAAATTATGTTTTCATTGAAAAGTTATTTTTCGTGAAAATTGTTTTCCGTCAAAACAAACGGAGCCTTAGAAATATTTCCAGTTCCTATTAGTTCAGTAGGATCATGGATAGGGTATGGGTTGAAAACATTAGACCCTTACCCTTACCCTTACCCTTACCCTTACCCTATCACACCAAGACCCATAATTTATCTTTACCCACAGGATCCAAAAAGATTTGACCCAAATTCTTAAATTACGGTAGGGTCACTCCAAGCAGATTAGGGTAGGATGTGAGACCCATTCCCATCCGTACCTCGAGTTTTTTTGGATCCTTTTCACCTTTTGATTTCTATTTCTATATCATGTTTACTGATGGCATTACTTTGATATCCCATTCATCTCCCCTTGACTCATTAGTTTGTGAAGCTGCTGACTGAATTGTGTGTATCTCTGCTGTTCATAACATGGGGATTGACGCCATAATTGCAGCACTCTTATGAGGCTATGCCATGTTAAATGTTGACCATGGAGCAAGAATAATAAGCTAATGAAGAAATTGCCAAAGTAAAGTTAGGGAAACTTGATGTATTTAGCTTCATATTTCGCTATTATATAAATGCTATGTCTGATGGACTAAAGAGAAAATGCGAAGTGAGGGCCTGTTTTCTTCAGTATATATGAGTTTGTTCTCTTAATGAGCTGAACTGAAAGCTGAATCAAATTGTAATAAATAATAAATTTATAATAATAAATTATGAATTAGAATACTTGTAAATAAAAAATTATTATAATGATAAGTAATAATAATGATAAGTAATAATAATAATATTTAATGAATAATGATAATAATATTTTAGTTGTTATTAGTTGATAATTATAAATAAGTAAAAAATTGTAATAATGATAATAATAAGTAATTATTATAATTAATAATATTATATTAATACTTGATGATAATTATATAATAAAAATAATATGTAATGGTAATTAATACTTTCTCCATTTCTTTTTGTTTGTCTGTTTTACTTTAACTTTAATTATCAAGGAAGGTGATAAAAGATGATGCAGGAGTCAAAGCAGTGTCACATAATTCGCGGAACGCTCCGGAACGCGGAACGAATTCGGGAACGGAATTCGCTACCCCTAGGTGAATTCGGTTCGATTTAGGTTCGCTTTCGGTTCGACCGGAGAATTTTCAGATATATTACAATTTTTTTTAGGAAATTTTGTGAAAAAACACCTTATAAGTTACAAATTTTGTGAAAAAGCACCTTTTAAAATATTTTTTATAAGAAAACACCTTATATGTTATTATCTATCAGATTCAACACCTTATTATCATTCTTAGGCCAAAAGGTCAACATTTGTGTACAGTTTTTTGTTTCTTTTTGTGTGTAAAAGTTATCATATGAACCCAAATTTTCATACAAAAATCCAATGCACAAAAAGGGAGTGAAAATAAGAGAGTCAATGACCCAAAAATTCACTTTTTTTTACCGAAATATAACAATAAGGTGTGTAATTTGATAGGTAATATCTTATAAGGTGTTTTCTCACAAAAGAAATTATAAAAGGTGTTTTTTCACAAAATTTGCAACTTATGAGGTCTTTTTTAACAAAATTTCCTTTTTTTTAATAATACTGAAGTTTTTTTACGTGAAAAAAACCTTTTAGTCTTCTTAAATTAATCACCCCTAATGAAGTTTTATATTTAATTTTTTTTAATTGTGAAACATGAAACCGTAGACTAGTAGTAAACAGATGAATGGATTTTGTTTGTTGGTCTTCCCAAAAAAACCTGTCATGCATCTGCAAAAATAAATGCACTACATGGTACATGCATTCTGTTTGAAAAAAGAAAAATAATACTGTAAAAAGGAGGTTATGATATTTTATTAATATAATGGCACATACTCAATAGTCAATGTACTTGAGAGTTGAGAAAACTCTTCACGTGACGACACTAAGCTCTAGGTTAAGAAAACTTAAAAAAGTAAAAAGCAAAATAAAAAGAGAGAACGTGACTTTTCAAGTACAATCACTCCATCTCCATCCGGCGACTCTGAAGGTAGATGAAGAAGCGAAGCAACGCCACCGGCGACGAACTCTGCCGCGCTCAGGTGGACCCTCCCCGGAGATGAAGGCATCATCTTGCACGAAATTGCTTGTAGATTAAAAGCCCTAAGGTAATTTCAACAAATTTCTCTACTAATTTAGATCTAGGTTTTGAAATTTAACCCTAATTTCGATTTCTATTCATCTTCTTCGATCCTTCTCTCTCACTCAACGATACAAGAGATACTATGCTAACCTTAAATTTCTTGTAGAACAAAAGCCCTAAAGCAAGAGAATTCGCCAACCCACTCGTTCCAAGTCGCGAATTTCAACGATTTGGTTCATTTTCGAACCACGAATTGGAACGAACGAACTAATTCGAAATTCGCAAGGGTACCCAGCGAATTATGTGACACTGGGTCAAAGGTAAGGAGAGAAAAAGAATTGTTGGAGAAAGATATTCCCTCCTATTTTTTAAAAATGCATATTTTTCTATATTGGGGTGTTTTTTTAATTGATATACTTCTACCTTTTTTCATAATGGAAGGTTGACCCACCTAATTATTACATTTCTCTCTTACTTTTTCTTTCCTTCTCTCTACCCTTTTCACCTTTTTTTCTTACTTTTATTATCATTCTTTCTTACATTTGCACTCTTTTCTTGGTCCGCGCGCAAAAGCAAATGTACATATTAAAAAAGCGGAGATAATATTAGACTAATTAGTGGAAAATATTACTAATATAATAAGAATTAATAATATAATATTAATTATACTAATTATACTTATAATAATAATAGTATAGATATAATTAGCAATAATAATTAATAATAAGAGTAATTAGTAAAATAAATTAGATCAATAATAATAATAATATACAAAAAGTTGTGTTAGACATGAGTATATGGACCGACCGTATGTTACTTTTAAGTTAAAACTTCGAGGTTTTAAAATTTCAGCACTTTTACGCGCTAAGATTTTAGGTGAAATATATAGATAGACCGTCTTTCCCAATACTTACTCATGATAATAATATTAACAAAAATGGTTAAATGGAGCAACTTCTTAACTAAAAATGATCTTAAGATTTGTTATAAATAGGAGTTTCAAATGTATTGAAGTGGAGGAAGATGTTGTGGCTTCCTTTGTATTCTCAATGGATGTTCTAGTAGGATTATAGCAGTTCTTTAATGGATGAAAAGACATTTTAAGGAAAGACATTAAAATGTTGAATAAGTGGTCAAAGGTTTTGGTGTAGCACTGAAGTGTCGGTTTTCCCAAACTAGAAATGGGGACACCCTTTGTCGTTCGAGAACTGGATTGTGGAAGGGAATGTAAGAGTGGAGAATCCAGGAAATTCAAACTCGGTGTGCACTCTATCTGTTGCTTTTGATTTGTAGTTTTGAAGGCCACTCTTTTTCCTCGCTTTTTGTTTGTTATTCACCATCTTGTATGACAAGCAATGAAAATTTTGTTTTTTTTTTAAATAATCGGAAATGAGGACTTCAACTCTTTTCTTTTTTAGAAGAATTTGAGGTAATGAACAATGTTTCTCTTGGGCTTGGGTATACACTTGCCCACACCACACCACACCACATGTGCCTATGTAGTGTACTTCCCTACTTTTACATCAATATGTCAAAATTAAATGTCAATAACTATTTTTTTCGGAAAATTACCTTTTAAGCAACTACTTTTTACTTTTTCTTTTTGCTAGAAACTACTCGGTAAACCCCTAATCTTGCGAAACACTACCTTCAAGCCAAGATTTGACTAAAGAAATCATGTTTCACATTCAATTAACCTTGTACGTGTACGCACTAGTAGAACATCGGATTCCGAGCATTTTCCCTCGTTTGGTTTCTGATTTCCTTATTAAGGAACAATTTGTAAGTGATGTATTATTGAACTAGAGATTTTTTTCTTACCTATTAGAAGAAATTAGGAAAAAGAGGTTGAAATTACTATAGTAAAACTTTTTAGAATTCTTAAATACACGGAAGATTGGTTTATTTAAGCAAATTGTAAACAAAAGGTGGTGTTTTAGTTTTTCGGGAAAAAAATGAAATGTAGTTTTTCGCAAAGTACGTATTTTCTGAGGTAGTTTCTCGCAAAAATCTCGATTAATATTTGGCAACTATTAATTACTAATTGATGAATCTTATTAGACATGATGAGATTAGAACCTAATAGTTATTCAAACTTACGTGAATTTAATAGAACTTATCTAGTTTTTTAACTTACTAGACCTTATCCCAACTGAGCGTAACTTATTAACTTATTTTAACTTATTAGACCAGAAACTAATTTTGTCAAGGTCAAGAGAATGCACTAAGTTTCTTAAATCCAGTTTCCGTGCTTTGGAACTTGATTCTAGGTTTAAAGGGGAGGGTTGAGGAAGATGGTCTAACACCGGGAGTAGGATCTTTTTGTGATTTTTGTCAAGCTCCTTGGTCAATATGCATTAGATTCATGTGCTATACTCAATAGCTGAATGGTTTATCCCCTAATTTGTTGGTACAATTTGCCTTAATGAAGCATCTATCTGCATGATTTCTTGAGCAGCTATTATGTGAAGCTGTTGCATGAATTTCCAAGTAGTTGGTATTAGTGAGACGGCAGGTTTCTATAGAAATAAACAATGCTTTCCTTTCTTGTGATATGTACTCGTGTGACGGGATTCCGAAAGCGTTTCATGACACTTTCTTGACTGAATAATGAAATAAACTTAATTACTTGCTAACTCAAAAGCGTTTGATTTTTATTTTGTTTTTGTCCTAAATATAAATTAGAGAACTGTAAGTTGTTTTTCTTATGATTGTGTTTCTGCTCAGTGGGTAGCAAGTAATCTTCAGCGTAGTGGCTCACTCGGCACAGGATCATCCTTCTCATGGGTGTTTGATCTTGAGGGAATTTCTGAAATGTATCACTCTTTTGAAGAAACAAACTTATGGTATGGGAAACCCTCTCTGGTAAAAGAAAAAGTCGAACAATTTATTTCTTCAAATTCTACATTCTGCCTGCACAACATGATCATAACACCAAAATTCTGCCCATTTGATTCTTTGAATGCTGTGCTGAGAATAAACATCAGACTCTTCTGGTTTCGTTTGTATTAGTACCTGTAATGCAAGCACTCAACTGCACCTAATGACTCACCGAGCGATATAATTCTGTAAGATGCAAATAAGTGAACTTAAATTGCTCATTTATCTGTTCTTGGAACAGGAAAATTGTTGAAGATGTTCCTCGAGGCGTGCATGTAAATTTTTTAAAGGCAGAGAGGAGCTTGCATAGATGGGCCCTTGAGGATATCAGGCGCATTCATGCTGCTGAGGAGGTTGCTGCTGACGAGGGAGGTGGTGTGCAAATGCATGTCCTGGAAGATGCAGGACACTGGGTGAGTCTTATATGTCACAATTGTGCAATTTGAATATGTGCAGAGTGTTGAGCGTTTCGCACATCATATGGCAGCTCAGTTTTGAAAGTAAGCACGTGTCTTGTGGTACCATAGGCATTTGGTCAGGAAAGGGGAGGCTGGTGGTAGTTAGCTTTTAGGATGAATTAGTAAAAGGAAAAATTGTATCTTACCACCTTTTGTGTATCACTTTTTGAAAATTACCACCTTGAGTTTTTTTTTTTTTTTAAAATTCCCACATTTTGTCTCTATTTTCTCATAAATTCCCACCAACTAACGATTTCTGTCCAGAAATCCGTTAGTGTGGGCCCACTTCTTACTAACTTAACAAATTACTCATTTTAGCTTTGAATTATCAACTAATTAGGGATTATTTACCTAAACAACCAATAACCCTAATTCATTTAAACAATTAAAACCCCTAATTTAATCATCTAAGCAAAACCCTAAATCAATTGAACAACTAAAAACCCTAAATGAATTAAACAAGCGAAATCAAAATTCAATTGAACAAGAAAACCCTAATTCAATGAAACTATCAAAACCCCTAATTCAATTGAACAAGCAAAAACCCTAAATTGATTTTAACAACCAAAACCCTAATTCAATTGAGTAACATAGATGATATATGTTCGGCATATTTTGTTTAGCTGTAAGTTAGGTGAACACCTATTGCAGGACTATATTAGCAATGTAGCCAGGGCAAAGTTGAGTTTTCTGTTGTATACTTGTACTAGTGTCTATTTAATCCAGTCATGCGTGATTTACAAAAGAGGAGAGAAAGGTAATGGCTTGAAGGGGAGAGAGAGAGAGGTGAGAGAAAAACAAATTCTTCAGAAATGAAGAATGTTTCTACATCTCTATCATGTTTAACATATTAAATTTCACAAAGAGACTGTTTGGGGAAAACGCTCCTAATGTTGACATTCTTCGGAGCTATTTACTGGCGGGTCAGTTTGGGAAAGAGTGGGCGTAGTTGAGACCATTTGTCTCAGTGTCAATTTTTGCAGAAAAAACCACAGCAGAAATTATGCCCCTGACTGCACTGCTGATTTTTGTGTAATAAGAGAAATTCTAAATTATGTTCAACATCATCTACTGGATTAGCCCAACTACCATTTATAGTCTCTGTCCATTTTAAGGGTCTCTATGCAAAATCCATTTGCTGGGCATGGTTGATTGCAATGCTTTACCGGCAATTTGGCATGATTGACGTTCCATCTTGAGTTTTCGAAATGTATAATGATTTACTTGATTGTTTGGCTTGAAAGTACGCTTACATTGTGTTCTAATCGCATGTTGCTTATTTTGATAGGTGCATGCTGATAATCCAGATGGACTCTTTAAAATTCTTTCTTCTTCATTTGAGGGGTTCAGAACCTAACTGGGAAAAGTTACCACTTCAGTTTGCTGTAATGCTTTATTTACAATAGCTTATTATGTGCATATGGCCATATAGGAAACCACATGTATTAGAAAACTCATTCCTTAATTTATCCCATGTTTCCTCTTAACATTTGTTTTATGTTTGTTATTATGTGTGCCTGCCCCTTTTTTTCCCTGCTCAATTGGTAATAATTTTGGGAATCATTTCTCTCCTTAATCTTGGTATTTTAGAGTAGGGGTGAAATTAGCAACATCTCCCAACTCTCATCTATTGGATCACTATGGGATGGGCAAGATAGTTTTAAGTATCTCTATTATACTACAAATTGCAACCAATTTATGGATGATTTACTTCCTCTGTTTTTTTACATGTGACACTTTCCTTTTTTGGTATGTTTTTAACTGTGACACTTTTTTTCTTTCCATGCTTGACAAGCTTTTAATTGTGAATTTACAGTTTTATCCATCCTTATTAACAACATTAACACACTTAATCAATTATACTTGTTTCTTAACTAATTCTAATTTAAACATAAATAATGGGTCTTGGATCCGACTCAGATCTACATCCACAAACCCAGTTATAAGGGTTTGGGTCAAATTTTATTAGACCCAGTGGGTTTGAGTCAGATTTGGGGCAAGTGGTTTTAGGCGGGTTTGGGTTCGGGTTCAAATATATCAGACTAGGTCCAGACTTTATCCATAGACCCATTCACAAAAAAAAAAAATTAAAAAAAAAAATAATTGTAAATTATGACTTGAGTAGTTGTGATTACATTTTAAGATACATAATGATGTAAGTTGAAACATTTTTAAGATTTTATGAGATATATTTTGTTAATTGTTTCGAAACAATAACCATGGTCACGTGAATCTATAAAATAGGCGAAATAGATTTATTAGATTAAAGATGCTATTAAACTTGAAATTTAAAAGGACACACTAAGGACCATAGACCTAAAGGATCTGGGTCTGAAAATTCCAGACCCAATGGGTTTGGGTCTGGAAGAAATTGATGAGTCTGAGTCTGGGTCTGGTCAATTCTAACCCAGACCCTACCCATTGCCATTCGTGCCTTCCATTCCACAACCTCTTTCATTTTCAGCCTCCATCATAACCACTTATCTTTATTCGACTGCCCCTCTTATCTTCAATCTCCACCATATTCACACCTTAGTCCACCACCACAACGGTGACATTGCCAAACGATTGCTTTCGTCGTTCCACTTCCATCGTTCTTCCATCGTCGTCGCCCCATTGCCATTATTCATCCACCAGTTGACCCTTCGATCTCCTTCCTCCATCACCTTCTCCAATCTCCTTCTTCCACTACCTTTTCGATCTTATTCTTTCACTACCTTTTTCGATCTCCTTCTTTCTCCATCAAAAGTGCCCTAGAGCCCAGCACCATCAACCTAGATCATAATTGTCCTTCTGTCTCCTTTAATGATGGTATTTGGTGCGATTAAGGGCGTTGTTGTGGTGTTTGGTGCGAAGGTCTTTTTTGTTGTGTGGAGGTGGTTTGATTTGTTGGAGCTGCGAGGTAGTGAGTGGTGGTGCAAGGTGGTTTTTGTTGTTGGTTTTTTGTGGGCTGGTAATGGTGGTGGTTTTGTAGGTTGGAGCGGTGGTGGTGGTGAACTACCTTTTTTTTTGGGGTGGTGGTCGAAGTTGGTGTTGGTGGTCGAAGTAAGGGTAATGGTAGTCTAGATGGAGTGGGGGTGGGGTTGCGGTGGTATGGATGGAATGGGGGTGGTAGTGCTATGGTATGAATGGAATGGGATGACAACATGGTGGTCTGATGGGAAGGTGATCTCCTTATTAATGGGCCCCCTCGCCTATTTACTTACCCTAACACATTCTTAATCTCTCTATTAAAATTTTGCCTAGAGAAACATGCATACAAAAAGTGTTACATTTTGGAAGTATTTTTTTAGTACAAAAAACTGACGCTTTGTGCACCAATAGTTTTGAACTTTGGTTCATCTATAACTGAAATTTAAAGTTTAGTGACTTCTCTATCCATAACTAAAATTTAATTTCTACAAAACGAGTTGCAATTTATGTTATTATCCCACATCCAAAGAACCTTACACCTAACCAGTTGTCTGGATTGAGTGTTATAGGTGGGGCAATAGTACAGAGTAAAAGTTTTGATTTTTTTTTGCCAAATTGGAGTTTAGATTATAGGGGTATCTATTTCCCTAAAAATAGGGGTATACTCACCCTTTCCCTCAAAATGGTAAAATTGTCCGCAATAACAAGTATGGCTCAAATGTAAGTTTCACGACAAACTTGTTTGGGTGCACAGATGAACATGAACTTGTATGTGGGTGCATACTTTACCATAAATGTTACCATTGCCTGACATTCTCACCGGAATAAGGGAATCTAATTTTTCTTTTTTTGCACTTGCCTTATCTTTTTTTCACGCGATTTAAATCATTTTATCTCATTTTCTCTTCTTCTTACGTGAATTCACTTCAACCAACCAAATTATCATATTTCAAGTCTTCTAATATAAATCCCCAATTCAATTTCACCAAATCCAAAACCACAAATTTCAAAAAAAAATCAAAATTTGCCCCAAATTTAAATTCCTCTTCATCATCGTCAAGCAACAAAATGTATGTTTGTCGTCATGGATCGCAAGCTACAGTAAAAACAATGAAGAAGAAGAATGGGAATTAGCGACAAGAATCATTCAAAGTCCTCTTCATCATCGACGAGCAACCAAATGTATGTCTGTCGTCATGGATCACAAGCTACAGTTAGAACAATGAAGAAGAATGGAAGAAGATTCTATGTACAACCTCTCTGGGGTGGGGTAAAATGCGAATCGAACTCCTTTCTTGAGTTTCTTTTTTTTTTGTTGTGGTGACATTGAATTTGTCTATCTCTATTTTATCTTGTTGGATGAATATTGTCATTTTTTTGAGTGGATTGACAAGGAACAATATGGTCCTTAAGCAAGTAGGGTGATACTTGAATTGGTTTATACAAAAAGAGGGTTTGGAAGATGAAGTAAAGATCTTGAGGCATATACTTAGAGCAAGTGTTGAACTGGGAAGAAGAATATTGAGCTGAAAATGGAGGTTAAAGGTTTGAAGGCAACAAATAAGTCTGTAAAAAATAAAATGGTGTATTTTTTAGAAAAGAGAAGACATACCAAGTTGTGATTGTTGTACTCTTCATATTAATCTTTGTTACCAAGTAGTACTTTGTCTAATGGAAAGGATTGTACCCTTCCAACCTCAAGGTTGGGGGTTCAATCCCCACTAGGGGCACTTTGAGGGTAGGGATTTCCCTTACCCTTCCCCCTACTCTTAAGTGCCTGGCCCAATAGGACCCGAGCGGGGTCCGAGCCACTTCTCCTTACCAAAAAAAAAAAGAAAATATTAATCTTTGTTGTTCGTTGAAAGTAGTGGACTTAATATCAATTGTGAAGTAAGGATTTGTGAATGAAAAGAACTTAGTTCTAAATGATATTTTTATTTTTTTAGTAATATTGATTTTCTAAATATTTAATATATATTATTAAAACATATCTAATGCCAAAATATTACTTTGAAAGTTAAAGGGAATATGTAGATGGTAGACAAAGTTGCTCATAAAAATATACTTCCTCCGTTTCGTAATCCTTGCAACGTTTCTTGTTTGCACATTATTCAATGCACTACTTTCAACTTTAGTATCTCTAATTATTGATAGTTAAAATTTATAAAAAGTTGATATTATGATAGTATGCATTAAGACGAATCAAATAAGATCCCACTTGGCTATATTTTTTTTATACACTGGGAAAAAGAGATAATATAAGATTGATAGATGAATAATGGTTATTATGCTAATGTTGCGAGTATTGCAAAATGAAGGAAGTATGTATATTTAAGCAGTGGGCCCCACACACACACTTGCTAATTACATGGGTTTGTCCAAATATATCTACATTTCTCACCAGTACAAACATCAGTGACTCAACTACTTTTTTTTTTGGTGAAAGATGGAGAGTTAAATTAGTTCAGACTAAATAGTTTGTTACAATCTAAAACATAATCATTCTAACAATAATTAGGGGGTTGGGGAAAGTTCCTAGTTATAAAGGACGAATCCTCCATTCTACAAACTTTAGCTAAACCATCCACAATCTTGTTGGCTTCCCTTGCACAATACTTGAAGCAGACATCGTTAAAACTGGCCTTTGACTCCCTGCAAGCATTCACAAGGTTAATGTAAGGGGAAGGAAAAATTTCATCACAATTCAGCAACTCGGTCGCGGTCTTGCAGTCGGGGAAGACCACCACATGCGTCATTCTTATGGTAACGGCTTGTCTGAGGCCTTCCAAGATGGCGCTAATCTTAGCCTGCAAAACATCATGGGCATATATACGTTTATAGAAACCCCTCACCCAGTTCCTTTGATGGTCTCTTAAAACGTCTCCAAGTCCGACCAGTTCAAAATTATCTAAAAAGCTAGCGTTAGTGTGTATGGCTACTGCATTGGGGGGAATATTCAGTTTTTATGGGGTTGAGATGGTGGCAGTGCCACTGCGTTTGTTGGCAAGGAGGTAGTTTCTCATTTCTTTTGTGGCTTGATTAATGAGTGTTTCAGCTTTAAGTTTATGTTTTTGTGGCTCAAAGATGGCAATGTTTCTTTCTTTCCATAGGTGAAAACACGTAGTGGCGAAGAGGGAGCTCCAAATCATTCCCTACCCATTACCATTATAGCCAAGGTTCGATTTCAGCCAGTCTTTGAAGTCAAGGTTCTGGGCATTGGGGGCACACCCTAAAGCACTCCAAACCTCATTAGGCAGTTGGCAAAAACGAAGGATGTGAGCTGTGTTTTCTTTGTCAAACAAGCACGCATGGAAAGATGTGTCCAAGTTGATCCCTCTAGTTGCTAGTAGGGTCTTATGTGGGATTCTATCTTGCCAAGCTAACCATATAAAGAATCTTATTTTCAGTTCACAATCAATTCTCCATATCCATACCAAGTTCTCACCACTACCCTTGTTTACAAGTTGTTCACTATATGCTAAGTACAAGGAGAAACCTTTGTGAGAGGTAAAGGGGGGAAAAGAATAGTCAAGTTGGTCGTGCCTTTTCGGGATGAGATGGCCTTTAATTCTATCAACAATATGTATAGGTAGGAAGTGGTACATTCCCTCCACACTCCACTTGCCATTACTCATGTAGTCCCCCACCGTCTTACAACCCTCGTTCTTCTCTAAAGGGCCACAAGCAAAATCTCTCAAGGCACCTATATGTAGCCAATTATCATACTAAAAACTTACTCTTTTCCCATTTCCTGTAGTCCATAAGTTGTGCTTTTGTAGGAGATTCCACCCTTTTCCAATACTCTTCCAAATCTTAAATCCATTTTCAAACTTCGTAATTTTATTCTCATGGACATATTTGGAAGCTAAGCAAGTTTGTGCTAGGCTCTTGGGACCTTGGGCTATCTTCCAACCTAACTTGGCCATAAATGCCTTGTTCATGTAAAGTTGGTTTCTAATGCCTAACCCTCCTTGGTGTTTAGGGAGAAAGGTAGTGTGCTTAGAGACAAGATGGATCTTCTTCCCCCTTTTCCTCCCCCCAAAGAAAATCATTGCAAACTTTATCTAGCTCATTAAGGGTGGCCTTTGGGAACATTGTTGTTTGCATATAGTATGAAGAAAGGGCCGAGAGGGTTAATCTAATGAGACATACTCTCCCCACCTTAGAGAGGAATTTTGTCTCCCAATTTGCAAGTCTATTTCTCATCCTTTCCACCACAAATTGGACCATGGCCTTTGTCGGGTTTTTATGTGTCAAAGGGAGACCGAGGTAGTTGCCTAAATCTTTCGATTCTCTTATGTTAAGCGTTTCTTCCATGAGTCGTCTATGCTCCTCACAAATATTCTTAGAGAAAATGAGTCTACTCTTTTCCTCATTAAACTTTTGGCCAGATGCCTCACAAAAGGATCTAAGAGTCTCTCTTACACTAAACACGGTCTCCTCATCTACTCTTCCAAAGAGTAATACATCATCCGCAAACATGAGATGCAACACTTTCACTTTATCTCTACCTACAAGAAAGGGTGTCCAAGTTTTACGTTCACATTCATTATGTATGGCTAGAGAAAGAGTCTCAAGACAAAGGTTAAAAATGTAGGGGGACATTGGGTCACCTTGTCTAAGTCCCCTAGAGTGGGTGAAGCTATCCGTCTTCCTACCATTAACTAGGACCGAGGATGAGGCTTGGGTGATGCAATTCATTATTAAATAGAGGGAGGTGGACTCCAAGTTTAGTTTCGTAAGTGTATTTCTCACGAAGCTCCACTCCATTCTATCGTAAGCTTTCTCTAGGTCAAGTTTTAGTGCAAACCAACCCAATCTACCCTTCCTCTTAGTCATGGAGTGAATTATTTCCGTTGCCACAACAAGATTAACATCCGTGCCTCTCCCCTTAGTGAATCTATTTTGGTTTTGTGAAATCCAAATGTTCATGAATGGTTTAAGCCTCTCGACAATAATCTTCGTGGTGAGTTTGTAAAGTGTATTGCAAAGACTAATTGGTCGAAAGTGTTTTACCATCTCTGGGTTATCTTGCTTCGGTATCAGACAAATGAAATCATGACATAGGTCCTTAGGGACACTACCCACCCTAAACCAACTCCTAACCGCAACACACACTTGTGGCCCAACCGTATCCCATTTTTTCAGAAAAAACATGGCATGGAAACCATTGAGTCCTGGGGCCTTAAGAGGTTTCATCTGCCACAGGATGCTTTTGAGTTCTACTATGGATGGCTCAAAGGCAATGTGGCAGTGTTAGTTACTGGGATTTACAAAACTTGTAGACCTCAGCTGCTCTGTCGTGTAAAGCTTGTGAAAGGCCCCCCTAATATGTTGTTTCACACGTTTTGGATCATCTGAGGTCAAGCCTACCTCATCTCTAATTAGATGGATGCGACCACGGTTTCATCTAAGGATAACACTTTGGTGGAAAAACCTAGTATTTCTTTCTCCGTCGCTCAACCTGTTGTTTCTACATTTCGCCCACCACAAGATTTCTTCCTGATGGAGTATGTCAAGGAGTTCACTTTGGATGCTAGCCTCTAGGTCATGTAGGAAAGTGGAAGTTGGGTTTCTTCCTAATGCCATTTGGATGCCATTTAGCCTCTTTAGGGCCCTGTTTTTCCTGAAGTACACGTTATCGAAGTGTTCTTTGTTCCACGCCTCTAGCTCGTTCTTAAGGGATTCTAGGTTATTTATTATACTAGTGCTCTCCCTATCCCATACATTATCGACAAGATTATAGAAGCTCCACTCAGTTAGCCACATTGGTTCGAACCGGAAAGGTTTGGGTCCTTTGTTATCAAGTTTGTTTTCAAAATTCAGAAGGATGGGTGTGTGATCGGATGTAAGTCTAGGTAGATGGGTTAGGTTAGAGTTCGGGAATTCATTGTACCAGTCCAGATTTGCCCAAGCTCTATCTAGACGTTCCTTAATTGGGTTTACCATCCTCTTGTTGGTCCAAGTAAATTTATTTCCATTGAATCCCATGTCCACTAGTCTACACTCATTCATGGTTTGAAGATAAGTATTGCAACGGTTTCGGTTAACATGTTTGCCTCCTAGTTTCTCACTGCCATTTTTGACCTCGTTAAAGTCTCCTATCACCACCCATGGTGTTGATACGTTTGGAGCTAAGTCTCTCAAGTTTTTCCACAACAGTTTTCTTGAATCAAAATGCGGATTAACATAAATACTAGAAAGAAGAAAAGTTTTGAGAGTTTGGCGTACCTCCACTAAGGTGTGCACTCCTTGAGCATTTCCTCCTAGGAAATGAAGTTTGGAACTACTTCAAAAGCCCACTAACTACATCAGTTGCAAACTTTCATATTTATTTGCTACCCCAAAACAGACCTAAGTTCACTATCCATAAAACAAGCCTAACAATTCTATTTTATTCCTTTGTCTTCATGTAGCTGGTTACCATCCTACAAACTCAATAACAAGGCATCTAAAGTAAAATAACACAAAACAATCAGATCCAACAAAAAAGATGTAAATCTTACCGCTACTTGAGTAAGTATAGGTCTCCATCTTCCTCTTGCTTGTAGTTTAGATGCTGAGGTTGTCAGTGCTTGCTTTTTTAAGACCTTTTTTGAAGTCTAGTTGGTGCTTTTTTTCTTTTATTTATTTTTTATTTATGGCAACCCTCAAGTGAGTGAAGTGGGAACTCTATATGCTCCCAATGTCTCCCACCTTACAATTGTGTATTTAGCCACTGTATGAACTCAAATATCCCTGTCTCTTTAGTTTTTCATTTATATGATCCTCACATTCCACTCTGAGCCATTTGCGACAAGCTATTGTGTGTTAGTGTAGGATCCCTTTTAGATCCCATTTTCTACAACTATAGGACCACCTTTCGAAACTTACATTCCAGACATCCGTCCCACATAACACCTCAAATTTACCCTTACCAGCTGCAAACACTTGACATGTTTTTGCATATTCCCTGTTTGCCTCTACTTCTTTCTAATGCAAATATCATCCTTACATCTCTCCCATTAACATATTCTTCATGAACAACCTTTTCATTATTACAGACCTTCTAATGTCCTCGAACATAACCCTGGTTGGCTTTGATCTAGCTTTAAACATAGTTAAACATATCAATCATGTCTATGTCTGTTTCATCTTCTATACATAGTGAAACATATCTATCATGTCTATGGTTTTGGAATTCCTTTTTTTAAAGCATTATCCTCATATTACCACTATCTAGCAAATTACACTTTTCATTGTCAACATCAACATCTACTTCTTTCCCTAGATATTAAAAGTGTAATACTCTTTAATCACCGGCCGTTCTGAAAAGTCGCAAGGTAAAAATTCAAGGCAACCCAATTATCATGTCAATCACACTCAAATTCAAACACAATGTCAAGTACATTGTATAATCAGACATGAATTACTTACAAGTACACTAGATTTCAACTCAAAACGAGGAATTAAGACACAAAAACCTAAATTTCGAAATTATAGATCAACTAACAAATAAATGGAAGAATTACTCACAAATTTATCAAAATAAGCGTCCTTCTTGGTATTAATGCAAGAAATTGCAGCCTAGGAGCTTGTTTTGTTCTTCAATGGCGTCTTCTCTACTTTAGGTTTGTTTGGAATGGATGAGGAGAAATGAATTGGGAGGGAATATTAGCAGTCACGTGAAATGGGAGGGAATAAGAAAAGTCAGGTGAATAAAATAAAATGTAAAATTAGAGATTCCCTTAATCAAGCACCAGTGTCATTTATGCTAAAATATGTATCTATCTTACAATTTTATGTTGCTCTGTGCACTCAAACAAATTTGTGTTTTATCTTGCATCTAAGCCATACTTGATGCTGTTCCGACCCAATTTGCCCCATAAATAGTTACCCTTAGTTATACCCTGTGTTTTTTAATCTCATTTATTCTCTCTTCTAACTCTGATTTTATGCTACAGTCCCCTATGCTATACCTTCTCTTCTTTATCGTTTTCTTTTTCCTTTCTTACTTTCTTTCCTCTCTCTAAAGTTTTATATGATGGTTTCCAAACTTATGAAAAAGAGATTATATCCCTTTTTTATATTCGGAGAGTAAAAGTTGTTCCCTTTAAATTTACTCCTTGATTAGTTAAGGGAAATCCAGATGACCTCTAAAATTTAGTATTCCCTTCGTCCTCTATTACTTCTTGATGTGTTTTAAATATACTACAAGTGCAAGGTGTCTGTTATTAGTAGAGCCTTGCAAGTACGGGTCGAATTCACAGAGAGACAAGTTTCAAAAGTCAACATTCAATTAAAAGCTACTTCAGACAAAATCAGGGAGAAAACAGCTGAACTACCAATTAAACTAATGAAAGTAATATTAAAATAGGAATTTAACTATGAATTAAAAGACTATAGAATTAATTCGGTCTACCATACTTATACCAATCGAAAAGGTCGAATAACTAACAATATCTAGGTCTAGAGTATAACAATCAGAGCCAAGCTAAACCTACAATCGGGTCATAATGCCTTGGATTCAACATATATGGTAAAGTCGTTATATATTCAGAAATGATAGTGTGTTCTAAGCCTCTAAAAGTAAGCATGTGGTCGGGTCAAACTCTAGTTGCCAAACGTAATTCATGAAATTGTACACTGATATAAATTACGGATTAAAGAACAAATTACACTATAATTGTCCTAATCATAACCTAGATTTAATAGCAATTCAAATAAAGATCATGGTATAAACATGGTCTTTCTCCCTAAAACCCTAGAAAAACGACTACTTACTCATAATTGAATTAACAACGATGAATATAATATAAAAACCTAAACTTTGCATCATGAACGAATTAAATAAGGAAACAAAGCAATTAAGAATTACAAAAAGAAAATAAAAAAGAAGAACAATACCAATTGACGGAAAGCAATAACTTTTATTGAAAATAATCTTCGATTTGATCACCTTCGAATCCAAACTAAAGTGTTTAACTCTAAAAGGCTCTAAGAAACTAATACTAATGAATGCTAAATAAAAGATGTCTGACAAAATAAAAGAGTTTGCTATTTATAATAACCCAACAAAAGAAATTAAAATAATTCTGGAAAAAGATAAAATTTGGCCATTCGGGTCAACCGCCGAATCGGGCCAATGACCTGCACAATCGGGCTGAATGTCAAGCCAAAACTATATGTTCTCCTTGGCAAAAAACAGCAGCAGCTCATGATATGGCGTCCACCCAGTGATTTTGGGCGAAACTGCCGGATCGGGCCCGCAAGGTTAGCAGCTGGAACACGATAAATTGGTGGATAAGGCTGAACGACTCGATGGCCTCGGGCCGCCTACAATCTTCAACTCAAAAATGACGTAATACCCGCCCGATCGGGCTAGGCTACCTGATGCCATTGGGCAGGGTGGTCTTTCTCCATATTTTTTCGTTTCGAGCTTGATTCTTCGTACCAAAGCATCCTCGGGACCTCCTGAACATCAAGTGTGCCTCGTAACAACTTCTAGGTGCCGCGTAAAAACTCGTATATTTATGGTTGCTTCAATATAGCACATAATGGGAGAAAACTCCCTAAAACATGCAGTTCAACATAAAACAACAAAACCACAACTATATAGAGAAGTTAGCATAAAATAGCTCCTAAAGCGCATCAATTACGCCCGATTTAGCTTGTAATTAGAGGTGAAAAACTCTATAAATAACCATCATATCGAACTCCCCCAAGCTAAACCTTTTCTTGTCCATAAGCAAATAAAACATGAACATGGGAAAATTGCCTCACCCTCTAAGCTAAAACATCAATGCTCAAAACATTTTTCAAGACCATGAGTCGTTCAAGCAAGCAAAATTCAAGTTCAGCTATTCAGATCCATCCAACTACCAATCATCGAATCAAATCATCAAATTCAACTAATCTAAATGACATACATATCCTGAAAAGGTGCACACCAAGGTGTCACTCTTCTCAATTTTGTGGCAGGCAAAGAATATGCTCGAACACTCACCAACCCGATTATAAATGTCCTTTCCCACTCACACTCTCAAAGTGTTTAAGAAGGTTAAATGTCACTCATCCTAGTCAAGCTGACTCAAGTAGCACACATACTCTTTAAATCGACGAACTGACTCAAAATCAATCCAATAAACAATGTAAACAGGAGCTCAAGAGGACTTTTTAGGGTTGTAATGGGGCTTAGGCAAGGGTAGGGAATATTTATAAGAAATGTGGTGGAAAAACCGAGAATGGAGGAGCAAAAGTCACTAAAAACAAGGTCGAAGGTGGCTAAAGGTGGTCGAAACATCTCCCAACAATATCACACAACCACATAACATACCCCAACTCTTATGAATCGATAAAAGCTCCCAATAAACCCAACTTTGAAGCAGTGAAGTATATTTTTCTTTATAAACAATGTGAATGAAGAACTTTGAACGTTTTTCAACTTTTTCTCTTTTTCTTTCATTATTTTCCGAACCAAACATTCACATATTCTAAACTTGCTTTTTCTTTTCTTTTTCTCAAACTTGAAACCACATCAAATACACAATCATCTCTAAACTACGCAAACCATAAAAACCAATCTCATAACTCGACCCAGACAAAAGCTCCCCTAAGCTAGGCTTAGGAACAATATCGAAATAAAGGTTATGTGCTTATAAAAAGGGTTTAGTAACACAAAAAGATAATTAAGCTCAGCGGGGCTAATTAGGGGGATAAAAGTATATCAAAAATCCACTCCGAGGCTTAAGAACTAGACAAAAGAAAGCCTATATCACAACAAATGCCACAAATGATCAGATTTCAGATAAGTACGAAGTCAAAGTCGAGATAAGTCAACTAAATAGGAACTAACACACAAAAACAGACTGGATAATGATATGAATCCAATAGGCTGGAATAGGCTTCACAGTCTAACCAATTCAGGCATGAGCACAATGTAGTGTATAGTAAAATATTTCTCTAAATTATAGCAATCCAACACCAAAATCACAAATAAGGGAACAAAGTTAAATCATTTTCAATCAAAGCACAACAAGGGGCACAACCGCACAGGGAGGCAATCAAACCAATCATCAATATTTTTTGAAAGCAATAAATCTATCCTAGAAAGCAGTAAAAGAGATAGAGTATACAAAACATAAATCTTCCCCCAAGATGAACTTGGCACTGTCCTCAATGCCAAAAGATGAACGATAGGATGATGCTCAGAAATGTCACTCCCTCACTCTCTCTCACTCTAAAAGAAATAAAATAAGGGAAAATTATGGGTTGCCTCCCGCACAATACTGGTTTATAAAGCTCCCGCACGACCATATTACCTCCAAGCCTCAACACGGAGGTGCTTGACAATGAGTGCCACCCTCATCAAACATCTTCCTTCTTAAAAGGGTCTTAGTCTTACCTACAGACGATGATGCCACTTTAGGTGCATTGTGATAATGCACCTTCTGTACAACCACCGATTCTTTTCCTTTCTCATTCTGAGGTCCCTCCGAATCAGCAACGCAGGCATCGACCTTGACATCGATGCCTATGGGGGATTCCATAGTCAGTGCGACCTCCAAGGGCTCAGTGCATAACATATGCGGAGTGCAGATGAAACAACCTCATCCATAATTGATGAGTCATATTGATATATGTCTTTCATGATGCATTTAGGTTGCTTTTTAGGATCATTTAGTTGCATTTTATTCCATAATTGCATATAAATTACTTAAGTTGATAAAATATTACTCTTGTGTGTGTTTTCGGCGTTTTTGATAGTTTTCAAGTATTGAGAATACAATTGGAGTATTATTGGACAAGGTTAAGCATGAGGAGCATCTAGGAAGGAGCTACGCCGAATGAGAATTCCAAAGGCCATCTTCAAGTTAGATTTCAAACCAAAACATAGCGAAAACATGTTTAAAGAAGTATGTAAATTTACTCATGTGTACTCTTTTGATATAACTCATTATCCAGAGATCACAATTGAAAATCTTTCCAACGGTGTATCATACGCCCCAATACGACTTCTAGTTTGTGAGATATGATCTTTGCAAGTTAACTCTGGTTTGCAGGATGAAAACCCGCACCCGCGGGTTATTCCGTGTAGCTTTAGTCAAATAAGGCCTTATCTTTGACGATTTTAGCTCTATTTTTCTAGTTGCTTTAGGAAATAGAAAGGTAGAAGGACTCAAGGAAATTTTATTTTTCCTATCTTATTTCCTATCTTATTTTTCTATCATTAATTCATTTTAGATTAGAACTCTTTTTCTCTCAATTACTCAAGAACCCTAGTTTTGCTTTTCCCCGAATTTTACATTGGATTTTCAATAGAAGCTTTGATTTTGCAAGATTGGTTCTACAATTAATATTCTTTCTCTTCTCTTATCATTTCTATTGGAGTCTTGGTTATTAATTCATGTCTTCTTATTTCATTATGAATATTTTTTCCCCAATTATGATTGAGTAGTCTATTTCTAGGGTTTAAGGGGATCCATGATCAATTATGAACGGATGTTGATAAAGTATTGATTTTTAATGATGTTTGTTGATTCCTATTCAATGTTATTATTTCTATTCAATCTGATTTGGCCAGATTTGATTGTTATAGTGTTGCAATATTAGGTTATGCGCCGAGAGGTATAAACTTGATATTAAGGCTAGTTTCAATAGCTAGAGTTGGTATTAATAAATTGCGAGAGCCTGTTAATACCATCTTATGGTTGATTTCGCTTCGAGAGAGCAAATCAACCTATTTAACTGCATTATTAATTATTGATTGTTGTGTTTCATCCCGAAATATTGTTCATTGGTGAACCTATGCCCTAGACTCTTTATTATTGATATTCATGAGTTAGTTATAGTCTCATTTTGTATAATTACCCACAACACTCGTCCCCTATAATCTAGATTTGACCGACAATAAGGAAAAGAACACTTTTTCTTTGTGGATTCGACCCAACTTTATGACTACTGTTTGTTAGAGGATTTTAGGATTACTTTTGATAAGGTGATACGACTTTAGCCTGTCAATAATATCAACCTCGCAACAAGATTGCTCAAGCATAGGTGCTTTAACAACATTTGGTTAGTTTAAAGGAAAATTTATCATCACCAACACTTAAAGTGAAAGACCCAAACTTGACATCATTGGTAGCACCAGCAGTACACAAAAATGGTCTACCTAGAATAATGGGGATCTGGGCATCCTACTCCATATCAAGTATTACAAAATCAACAAGAATGTAGAATTTCCCAACCCTAACATGAACGTCCTCTAAAACACGTAGGGGGTATTTAATAAAATGGTTGGCCATTTGAAAAGTGATTTGTGTGCATTTAAGTGCTACCATATTCAGTTTCTTATAAACAGATAAAGGCATAACAGAAACAGAAGCACCAAAATCACACAAAGCTTTATCAATCCAAACAGGACCAACTTGGCAGGGAATAGAAAAACTACCATGATTTTTCAACTTAGGTTGTTTTATTTTGTAAAATAGCACTACACTCTGCAGTTAGAGCAACACATTCGACCTCACCAAAGTCTCTCTTCTTAATAATCATATCTTTCAGATATTTGGCATAAACAGGAACTTGAGCAATTAGTTCAGTGAAAGGAACCGTTACCTTAAGGTTATTGACCATGGCCAAGAACTAACCAAACATTTGTTCGACATTTGATTTCTGTATCCTGTGAGGAAAAGGTAGCCTTGGTGTGAAAGGCGTTTTAGAAACTTTGTCCTTCTGCTTTCCTGTCTGATTTTTCTTTGTTGATTCGAGCTCAAACGTCGAAATCTCCTCTTCTTCTTCCTCTACCAGCTCTTTTCCCTTACTCGGGGCAGCATCATCAATGGGAAATGGAGGAGCATCATAAGCAGTACTGCTATGAAGTGTAACGGAATTTACTTGCTCTTTCTGAATGGGTTGTCCAGGTAATTATCCCTGCTGCCTATAGGGATTGTTGCCTGCCATTTGAGCAACTTGAGTCTCGAGGAGTTTGATATGATATTGTGTATCTTTTTGTGTCTCCTTGTGATTTTTCTGCATATTTAGTCAACTTCATCAGATCGGAAATGGTGGGCTCTTGGGTGTCTACATTTGTGATGTAAGTTGGAAGTTTGTGGAATTTTGTGGTAGGGGTCTCTGGAAACAATGGGGTTTTGATAAATGGTGGTTTAGGGTGATTTTTTAGTGGTGATGGGTTTTAGACATTGGTACTCCTATGAGAAAAATTTGGGTGTTCTTTCCACACAGGATTGAATGTCTTGGAGTATGGGTCATTTTGTGGTCGCTGCTGTAAAGCATTTACATGCTCTGATTGAGATCTGTTTGGTTGACCATACTAACAATCATGCCCAAAGTGTCATTGAACTCCGCATACCTCACAATGAGATGAGGTAATGGGTGCAATTCAACAAAATTTTACCAAAAATTTTCCTTTTTTGAAATTATAAGCAAGAGCAACTGTGATGAAGTTAGAGTTAAACATGAAAGATAAGGGAAAAAGAAGTGTTGAGTAGCACATTGCAGGAGCAACATTAGGGGGTTAAGAAGACATAAGAGTAATAATTAATACTCCTTCCGTCCCATATTAGATGATACAGTTTGACCTGAATAGAGTTGTAGGAGTGTTATTTGACTAACTTATGTTATTTTTATTGAAGGTAGTTGACTCTTGGTATTTGTTTTAGTACATGTTGGTGGGCTTAGGAGTTGATGAGGTTATTAAATTAATTATATGTGGGATCCCTTAGTATTAAAAAAATAATATTTTCATTGTACTCACATGTTATTTATAGAAGCGTATCAACTAATATCAGACGGACGGATACAAGAAGTGTATCGATTAATATGGGACGGAGGGAGTACTCTTTTTTCAATTTTTGATAACAAGATAGGTTAGTCAAATCTTGTTTATAGGGATGAGTTAGAATGATAGGTAGTCCAATCAAGTTTTTAGGCTAGGTTAGTTGTTTGAAATACAACTAAGTACACCATAGTCAAATATAGCAAACCATGAGGACACTAAGGAAAACCAATATTTTTAGTTTCCACCATTGTTACTTGATTGATTTTTGGTAATCATAATGTTTTGCCGGAAACCAAAAACTATTTGCAATATAATAAAATATTATGATATTGCTTTTAATCATTTAAGTTTTTTGGTAAATATATCATTAATGATTGAATATTAGAGAAATATGGTTTACAGTTCCAAGACAGATAAAAATTGCAATGCGAGCAGGGGAGAGGCGCAAGAGAAAAAACCAGTGCACGCTCCACTCCCTCTTTTCTCCTTTTTCGGCCTTCTTTCTTCCTAATCCTAACCTTGAAATCTCTCATCTCCAAATTTTAAAATGTTCTTTCAAAGGGAAGATTCAATTCATTGGTATGCACTTTAATAAAGACATCTTCACTTGAAAGCTTTGGATCAATTCATACAATCCCCATTGTAGTTGTATTTGGTTCTCCCTATAAATTGATCATCAGTATTATATGGACATGTTTGGATTAAATTAACGGGTTATAAAAGTCAAACTTAGGAAAACTAAGGCATTTAGCAGTGATAATGAAAGGGATGTGGCGGTGGTGAGAGGATAAATTGGTTTGGTAGGAAGAAAATGGAAGAAAAAGGGGAACTATTACCCTTATTATGGGGGTAATATTACCCACCACCACCCCTAAGTTACTATAACCCCATCCGGAGGTAATATAACTTTCCCATATCTCCGATTTTCGGAAAACCACTCCATTATCTCCTTGCCACCATCTTAGTTCATCTCAATTTTTCTTAGTTTGACTTTTGTTACCCCCTTAATGTATAACTCTCAACCAAGCATGCCCAAAGAGTAATTTTTAATTTTATGCCAAATAAAATTTGTTTGAAATTCCTCTAATAAGTTTGCTTAATTTCCTTGAAATAAAAGAAAGATATCCTTTCTTGATCCAATTTTCCATCGGATACATTGTCTTATTAGATCTTTTGTTTACAAGATGACTTTTCATATTATGGAGTCGGTAGGTTTTGGTTTTATTCAATGAATGAAGATTTCTGTAGATATTTTTCTTGAACTTTAGTTGCCTAGTAGTTATCGAGTTACCAAGGTTAGAAATGATTATTTATCCTAATTTTACTAGGAGGTCTCGATTTATTTGACGAGATTTTCTTATCCTAATACCTCTTGAGGCTTTGGAGGCCCAAATTTTGTTCATGCTAAGATGAAGGTCATTTGAGTTGGGTTTATTTTTTCAGAAAGAAGTTCTCTTTATTACATCTTGTTTTTTTAGTACTGGACTTTCAAATTTTTGGCTTTCTCATTGTAGAATTGGATATGGCTCAGCTTCAAGATTACTTTTAATGTTGTCATGGGTGGCAAGAAAGTTTGGGTTTCTCATTGTAAATTTTGTCGTGGTTGTACTATATATAGCCATGGAAAATGCACTTTGAGACTCTCATGGCACAAGTGAGCGTGGGTAGAAAGTTGCCACGGGAAATCAAGGATGTGGCATAAGCTTTTTTTTTTTTGCCGCAAGTGTTAATTGCGACGAGAAAATTCGTGGCAAGATTAGAACGTCCGTGTCAAGTTGTAGCAGCTCGTGATAAATAACCTCATTTAGCAACAAGCATAACTATAACAAGAAAAAGAACTATTGGAGCTAGATAACTTACTTAGCTACGAGTATAACCGTGGTAAATTTTGGCCAGCTTTATTAATTGCTGCTAGCCACGTTTACACCTATGGCTCGATAATCTTTAAATTATAGTCTCAATATAAATCATTGGACGAAGACATCAAATTCTGTGAATGATGTAAAACCAAAATGAAGAGCTCGAAATTGAACTCTAAAAATAAAATATACCGTATCTTAATATTAGAAGTACTTACATAAATATGAACTTTTAAATTCAAATACAATTACAAGATCCACAATGAAACTAATAGTTCAATCACTTTTCTTAAATAAAATAAGAGCAGTTTTATAAAATTCTTAGCAACATTAACATGATCTACTGGTCCACATGTATGCATCCATGTATAGTGCATCCAAAGTCCTGCGTAGACCAGAAAGTAAATTATTATCGACATCATACTGAAATGGTGAAATATATCACAAAAAATAATACTACATCCGTTTCTCAATACTTGCAACATTAGTATAATAACCACTATTCATCTACTAATCTTATGTAAGTTATCTTATTTCTCAAGTGTATAAGAGAAAATATAGTTAAGTGGGGTCTTATTTGATTACCACCTTTTATAAAACAACTTTTCGTAAATTACCACCTTAAAGATTTCTTTTTATAAATTATCAGCTTCATATGCAAATTTTTAAACTTCAACCTGTTAACGTTTTTGTCACGAAAATCGTTATGTAGGTCCCACATAATTTTATTTCCCTCCATCTTTTTTTCCTCTTTCCATTTTTCACTCCTTTCCTCTTTCTCAGTTTCCTCTCCACATACCACCACTACTAGAGATTTTTTTTACCCTAATCTTTCTCTTTCCTCCATATAACACTCTTTGTGTCTCCTTCCTTATTGCTGAAGGGCATCTTCCATTTGGTCTAACACGAGACAGGCATCTTCTTCGCTTCCATTTGGTCTAACACGAGACATGCATCTCCTTCGCTTCCATTTGGTCTAACACGAGACAGACATCTTCTTCGCTTCCATTTGGTCTCACACGAGACATGCATCTTTTCGCTTCCATTTGGTCTAGCAGGAGACAGACATCTTCAATCCTTCTTGCTTTACATAGGCCAAACACTTATTGGCTATAAGTTATATTGTGTAGGCAACATTCCTGATGTCCTCCACAATCTTCTTCATCAAACCTCCTTTTGACAAATTTAACGCTGAAAATTAATTGTTTTATGTTTCAGTAAGCATGAAATCGAGAATTTGATACAATTCCCTTGAGAAAATACTTAATTCATGTAAGCTAGTGTTTTAGATGCCTTCTTTGTGGGCTCTTCACACATGAACATTTTGCTCAATTTGGGTGCAATCAGTCTGAGCTCTTTTGTCTATTTCTTTTTCCATGTGTTTCTGCATATGAACTTGTCATACGAAACCAACTTTTTGCTTTGTACTTGCAATAAGTGGTACTATTTCTTGTTACACCCAAATAACGGATTTCTTGACGGAAAACGTTAACAGGTGGGAGTTTAAAGGATTTGCATATAAAAGACGGTAACTTATAAAAAAAATATTTAAGGTGGTAATTTACGAAATGTTGTCTATAAAAGGTGGTAGTTAAAAATTTTCCTAGATTTAATTGAAAGAAAGAAAAAAGAGAAGAACTTACACTTTTCGCGCACAACAAGTGCAGTTAGGGTTTAATTTCACCATTGTTTGGGCTCACTTGGTGGCCATCCCAATTCTCCATAGAAAAGACGAAAATATCCCTTCCTAGTAACCTGGGATTGGAAGTTACAACATTTGGGATCCCACATGTCCACATTCTCTTCGTAGGAACTCGTGCCTATAAAAGAATCAACCACCACAACAGTATAGGGTAACTAATCAATTCTCTGCCTACTCACTACATTTGCTTACATAAGCTTATATCATCATTCCCATCACAACTTTGCATCGCTGACTTAAGCATCGGAGGGGCTACTCCCCAAAACCCCTCGGGCCAGTCTTCCATCTATTTTGCATGTCATCTCAGTTAGCACTTATTCGAGCCAAGAATGCACGTGATCATCCCAAAATCACCCATTATCTCATCTAAAGTTTCTTGACAGAAACAGTTTGGCGTCATATGTGGGGATACACTAAGTCAGTCAACAAAAAGCCATGGCTAGACCACGAAGAACCGCTACAGTGGAAGAAGAGCCTGTCATCGAAGTGAATAATCAACCTACTGGGAATGGGTACGATCAGTCTCATCATGATCGACATGGGGAACTCCCCTTCACCCAATTCGACCTTGAACACCTCGAAGCTCCGATGAACTCGAGAATCAATGATCTGGTTCAATCAATTTAAGGAAACCATTGTCTGTCGAACACTCAGCCTACACCACCTCTCAATGTGGGAGCAAGGTCCTCGGACAAACGCTCTGGTAAAGGAACGAGAAAGGTACCCTTGGACCACAAGAGCCCGTGGCAGCATCTACTCACCCCCGCTGTTAGGGTACCTCGAGGAGTGAGGAGTGAGGGGCATCGCTCGGCCCAAAGGGGAGATGCTTAGAGACTGATAGAAGAAAGGCTCCTCAAAAGAGGGCAAGATGCAAGAGACTTGCTGAATGCAAGAAATGGAAGATCCAAAGGACAAACGAGACAGCCTGAGCGTGGCCTATCCGGCACCTAGAAGCGCCCTCAGCAAGAGAAACCACTCAAAGAGAAGTTCTGTTTCGGTTAGTTCGAACTCTGCACATGTTGGCAAAGGAAATCAGTAAAGCAGAGGGGAGTGCCTCATCCTACCATAGGGACATACCTATTCTCGACAACTCGGGTGCTCTCTGCTTCATAACCCCATTAAACAGACAGATCATGGACACTCCTAGTCCAGGAAGAATCAAGGTCCCACCTATCGAGCATTATGCTGGTGGCTCAAACCCAACAGATCATATAGAAGCGTATAAAGCTCATATGAGCGTGCAAACAGGGTGTGAGGCAACTCGGTGTCGTTTTTTCCCAACCACATTAAAAAGGGTTGGCCCTTAGCTGGTTCTCTAGCGTAGCATCAAGGATTTTGCAAGCTTCTCAATGTTGGAGGTCCTCTACCTTCAACTCTCCATAGTCGGCCGGAGACATAAGAAGACCAACATCTATCTGATGAGTATCAAACAACAAAGCAACGAAATCCTAAGTAACTATATCAAGAGATTCAACGAGAAGTTGAAGGCATGGTATTTTCAAGCTCATTAGTCCTTAACGAGACCGACCATTCTATCCTTACAAGGTGCATCCCTCGGCTTCATAAGGTACACCAATAACGTATACCCCTCGACCTCATAAGGTACATCGATAAGATGCACCCCTAGGATTTCTCAAGACACATAAATAATGTGTGTCCCTCTATTTTTCAACAAACATAAGCAATATGTGTCCCTCGGATTTCTTAATACACATAAGAAATGTGTGTCTCGGTTTTTTAAACACACATATGCAATGTGTGTCCCTTGATCTGCTAAGACACACAAGATAAGTGTGTCCCTCAGTTTTTTCTACACACAAAATGAGTGTATTCCTCGGCTTGTCAAGACACAAAGCTCACTGGCATATAAACTTGGTTTATCAACACACAAGCAATACATAGGTGCTCGGAATCATATATGGCTCATCAATCCCTCAATAGCTCGAGCCACCCTACTATTCATCACTCTAACTAAGGCAATATTTGGCTAAGTATCAAAGTGTTTTCAACAAGGTCACGCCCTGGGCCTTCAGGTGGTATGAAAAGAACAAGTGTACCCCCTCGGCCTCCCATAAGTTGGACATTACAGAATGCACCTCTCGGAATCTTAAAGTGCATAATACAGAGTGCACCTCTCGAAATCATAAGGTGGACATTAAACAATGCACCTTTAAAAATCTTAAGGTGCACATTACATAGTGCACCTCTCGGAATCATAAGGTGGACATTACGGAGTACACCTCTCAGACTCATGGTGCACAATATAGAGTGCACCTCCCGAACTCATAAGGTACACAATACAGAGTGCAGCTCTCGGCCTCTATGTTGGATGAACAACATAAGTGTAACCACTTGGCCTCGAAACAAAGTGAACAAAATTGGTGCACCTCCTCGGCATTGGTATGATACGCCCACAAGGCACCCCTTCGGTTCCGTCACCCATATTAAACAATTTGGAATTGTTTTGGTGCTTAACAATTATTGTAGAAAAGTACCCCTGCTGCCTACTCGGCCAATTATTCTCATCCATTCAACATATGATCACAATCGGTCTCCCCTATTACTTAAGCCAAAATAGAGAATGGTGGTCGGTCAATAACCCCCACTATCAAAAAGCCATCACCCCTTCGATTTATTGACGAAGAGTTTGACTTAGCTTAATTCTAAAATCATGCAAATTCTCACATCAAGTGCCTTGGTCGGCCTCGCCACAAAATAACCCAAAATGACTAAAAAGACAAACTTGGTCAACTCCCTCATAACTCCTCGGTTGAATCTAGCCCACCTTGGATCTATTCTACTAAATTAATGAAATGAATGCATGATGATCATGCACATCCATCTCACTAAAGTGATGAAGGATGATGCATGGGCACACATCATCCATGCCTACAAGAGACAAACTACATGCCTACACGGTCCATTCACCAAGAATTGCAACCTTAGTCGGCTTGGTCCATGCATTACCAACACCCACTCCAACAAAGTGTATGGCTTACATCATCTGACGACAATTGGTGTTCATGGGCTGTTAACAAATGGTGGGCCTCAATTTGGCAAATGGAATTAACTCAATCAAGGGAACTAAATATTAAGTTCAATCCTCGGTTTGTAGCTGCGCATATACCATTAATACCCTCTCTGTCTCCTCAACAAATCAATGTCAAAGAGAGGGGTGGTGGTCGGACTCCAAGCTACCCCGTCTTCACACACACCCTCGGTATGTTTAAGTACATGAGACAAAAAGAGAGCGGATGGTTTCCTCTTGGTTCACCCTCACATTTAGTTGGTCTTCTAAAAGAGCAAACACATCATGGAAGGTGAACGGACAAAAAGTCAAGCAACACGAAAACTATTCCGCCAACGGGCCTAACACGTCAACTCGAAGGGCCGCCTCCTTCCTACACCCTCGGTGTGAAGCTAATCGTCCCTTATACTCAGACATGGGGGCTCATCAGCCCTCGGGTTACCATGATAGGCCTACCGTCCTTTTTCATCATGCAACACCATGGTCAACCTATCATTTGTGATCATCATGGTAATACCATGGTCGGCCTATAATTCAAACGGACACCATCCACTTCATAACTTACACAAAATTTAGCTAAGTACAAAGCCCTTTCAACAAGGCATATGTAGGTGCTCGGACTGCCAAGGGGCTCATTAGGCCTTGGTAATTCCGACACCCTACCAAGTTCAGTGGTCATCCTCGGACTTATAAGAGACACCACCTATTTCATAACTTAGACAAAATATGCTAAGTATAAAGTCCTTTCAACAAGGCATATGTAGGTGCTCGGAGTGTCAGGGGGCTCATTAGCCCCCATTAATTTCGACACCCTACCTAATTTATTGGTCTTCGTCGGACTCATAAGGGACACCACCTACTTCATAACTTAGACAAAATATGGCCAAGTATAAATTCCTTTCAACAAGGCATATGTAGGTGCTCGGAATGTCAAGGGGCTCATTGGCCCTTGGTAATTCCGACGCCCTACCTAATTCGGTGGTCGTCCTCATACTCATAAGGGACACCATCTACTTCATAACTTAGGAAAAATATGGCTAAGTACAAAGCCCTTCCGACAAGGCGAAAGTAGGAATTGGAACTACCATGGGGGTCATTGGCGCTTGGTGAATCCAACACCCTACCATTCTCAGTGGTCGTCCTCGAACTCATAAGGGACACCATCTACTTCATAACTTAGACAAAATATGGCTAAGTATAAAGCCCTTACAATAAGGCCTATGTAGGTGCTCGGACTACCAAGGGTCTCATTAGCCCTTCTTAATTCCGACACCCTACCATCCTTAGTGGTCGTCCTCGGACCACAAGGAAAACCATCTACTTCATAACTTTAGACAAAATATGGCTGAGTATAAAGTCCTTACAACAAGGCCTATGTAGGTGCTCGAAATACTAAGGGGCTCATTAGCCCTTGGTAATTCCATCACCCTACCATCCTTAGTTGTCGTCCCGGACTCACAAGGGACACCATCTACTTCATAACTTAGACAAAATATGGCTAAGTATAAAGCCCATACAATAAGGACTATGTAGGTGCTCGAACAACTAAGGGGCTTATTAGTCCTTGGTAACTCCGACAACCTACCATTCTCAGTGGTCGTCCTCAGACACATAAGGGATGCCATCTACTTGATAACTTAGACAAAATATCGCTAAGTATAAAGCCCTTAAAACAAGGCCTATGTAGGTGTTCGGACTACAAAGGGCTCATTGGCACTCTGTGAATTGATACCATACAATTCTCAGTAGTCGTCCTCAGACTCATAAGGGACACCACCTACTTTATAACTTAGAAAAAAATGGCTAAGTACAAAGCTCCTTCAACAAGGCATGTGTAGGTGCTCGGACTACTGAGCGGCTCATTAGCCGAAGTAATTCTGACACCCTACCGTCCTTAGTAGCCATCCTCGGACTCATAAGGGACACCATCTACATCATAACTCAGACAAAATATGGCCAAGTATAAATCCCTTACAACAAGGCCTATGTAGGTGCTCAAACTACCAAGGGGCTCATTGGCCCTTGGTGAATTCGACACCCTACCATTCTAAGTGGTCGTCCTCGGACTCATAAGGACACCACCTACTTTTTAACTTAGGCAAAAAATTGCTAAGTGTAAACCTCATTCAACAAGGCATGTGAAGGTGCTCGGACTATTAAGGGGCTCATTAACCCTTGGTAATTCCGACACCCTACCTAGTTCAGTGATCATCATCGGAATCATAAAAGACACCACTAAATGGATGCACTCAGATTCGTCATGGAGCATCAACAAACATAACTTAGCCAAATTTGGCTAAGTAAGGACTTCAACCAAACATGTATGCTCTCGGACTCCAAAAGGGCCACACACCACACATCCCTCGGAATTTGACGAACAATGTCGAGGGGCCGCCCTCGGAATTCACTTGAACAGTACCCTATGGTACCGTCCTTGGAATATGAGGAGCAGGATTTGTGTGACCACCCTCGGAATGTGAAGAACAATTCCATAAGTCAACCATTGGAACATGATGAGTAATAACAAGGTACCTTCCTCGGAATTTGAGAAACAGTTCCACGATACCTCCCTCGGAACTCAAAGAGCAAGTATCACATGGTACCTCCCTAAGATTCCCATAGCACAACACCAACGAGCAGCCCAGGGAATAAGGGGTATGCTCGACATGGCTGCCCTTGGAATTTGGTGAACGATGCCTCATGTGCAGCCCTCAAAAATTCAAAGAGAGTTGCATGGCTGTCACCGAAATTTAATGAACAGTGCCTTATGTGCAGCCCTCAGAATTTGAAAGACAGTTGCATGGTTGTCCTTGGAGTTTAATGAACAGTGCCTCATATGCTGCCCTCGGAATTTGAAAGAGTTGCATGGTTGTCCTCAGAATTTGGTGAAAAATGCCACAAGTGCAGCCCTAAGAATTTGATGGGGAGTTGCATGGTGCATCCCTCAAAATTCACTAAACAGTACCCAAGACTGCCTTTCGAATTTGGTGAATAGTGCCACAAGTGCAGCCTTCGGAATTTGATAAAGTTGCAGGGTGCAGCCCCCTGAATTCACTGAACAGTACCCTGACTGCCCTCGGACTCCATTTGAGCAACACCATATGATGTTGTCCTCGGAATTCAAAGAGCAACTCCAAGGTGTTGTCCTTGGATTTCACCAAACAGTACCTTGAAGTGCCCTCGAAAATTTCAGAACAGTACTACATGTACTCCTCGGACTCCACAGAGCCAAATACAACATGTGTTGCCCTTGGCTTCCAAAAGCACACTTAGTCAGAAGGGTTTTCTGCCAACGGCCCAACCCGTCAACTCACAGGGTTTTAATGTTTCACACCCTTGGCGCGGGGCTAATTGTTTGGTTCCACCTAGTGGCCACCCCAATTCTCCATGGAAAAGATGAAAAAAAACCCCTTACTCATAGTAACCTGAGATTGGAAGTTACAACATCTGGGATCCCACATCTCCAGATTCTCTTCTCAGGAACCTGTGCCTATAAAAGCATCAACCACCACAACAGTAAAGGGTAACTAATCAATTCTCTACCTACTCACTACATTTTGTTACATAAGCTTACCTCATCGTTCCCATCACAACTCCGCATCGCTGACTTAAGTATCGGAGGGGCTACTCTCGGAAACCCCCCGGGCCAGTCTTTCATTTGTTTTGTTGGTCATCTGAGCTAGTACGTGATTCGAGTCAAGACTGTACATGATCATCCCAAAATCATCCATCATCTCATGTAAAGTTTCTTGGCAGAAACAACCATCAAAATCTTAAAGGAAGAACTGAAAGAGAGGGGGGAGATAGAGGTTATGAAAATCGAATGCTTCACCACTTTAGGAGTAGTCTAAGTTTGAAAAAGAGGGTTGTATAGGTAGTGGCAAATAATTTCCACCATTTTAGAAAGAAATATTTTAGCCAAAACCTTTTATTTTTATTGTAAAAATTTAACAAGTGCATTATTCATTTAATAAACTCTAAACTCTAGAGTTTACTCAAAATAGTCAATAATATTTATAAGTAATTATTTTATACATTTGTAATCGCTATATCGAGTAAACTTCATCAACTGCCATTTTTCAATTCTAGGGGATTTCAACACATAGCTTTTATATCGATTATCATTCTGCAATACCAAAAGAAAAGTATCCTAAATGACCAGTCTTTTCCCACCAAATCTCCTAAATAATTCTATTTATTTTTAGTTTATACTTTAAAATCTAATGTAATAGGTTATGGAGTTTTTAGAAAAGGAAATATGATTGTTCAAGCAATTTATTTTGATCTTCAAAGATATATGACACTTTAGTGTATTAATATATATTTATGATTGATATTACCGAAATAGAAAAGTACTTCAGTTTTTTCTTGTTCTCAGTGAAATACTTAGATGTTACACCTATTTTGGCACTTATAATTTGCGGCATAATTGTAGTTAAATTGTTACATGTGGTATAATTTGCGGTATAATTGTAGTTTTACAACGAAAAAGAAATACTTGTAGCATAATTCGTGACATTTATGTAGTTTTTCCACGAAAAGAATACTTATGGCATATTTTTTACTGTAATATCAAATATGTATTTCTCGTGGACAGATACAAACATGCCACAAATTTTGCATTCTCGTGGCATAATCCATGGCACAAGTGATGATTTGTTGTAGTGGGATAAACCTGAATTTGTATTTTAATAATTTTAGGCAGTTCTTTAAATTTTTAATGGTACGATCGTGGAATAAATTTCAGTATTGTTGTTTGTTACGTTTTGTGAGAAGAATAATAAGCCAATTTATAGAAAAAATAAAAAATAAAAAATAATGTTCATAATACAACCTTTTAGCGATTTGGAAAGTATAAGCAACCTCTTGATTAAAATTTAATATCTCAACCTTATAGTGAAAATTTTCTGACTGGGCAAAAACCGGATTCTACATACTAGACAGGTAAAACTGAAAACATGTCAATTAATAATTGGTTATTTAATTTTATTTAAAAAGTCTCTTAATTGTGAAAACAAATTAGAACAAAAAAAAATTCTTTTTCACCCCACATCCATGGTCCACCCCCTTTCATCCTCCTCTTCTTTAGCTCCTTCCTCCTCCAGAAAACCCAACCCTCAATTCTCAACCTCCTTCGTCCTCCTTAACAAACAAGCACGACCTCCATCGACACCACCTCTTACTCCCATGAGCAACCATAACTAACACCCTGTCTCCTCCCCTCCACCACTACAAGTACCATCAATCCAAATCATCCTTCTTCCTCTTTCATCCTCACTCTCTATTCTGAACATAGAACTAAATGTGTTGCATTTGGGGTTGATTATGGATTTGTATGGTGAGGCTAAGTATGGTGCACTCATAAGTGCATTTCTTACGCACTTCGCGAAATCTTTTAAGCTTATTTTGATCCTCTTTCTCCTTTCTTCCCTCTTTCTTCGCCCTTTTCCCTTCTATTTTATTCACTTGATCATTCTTGATCACAATGACATTTTGCGAGATTTTTAGTCCTTTTTGACCGAAATTCTAGAACATTTGCTTTCACCATATTTTGCCATGTTCTTAATATAGGTGGAACTACCTAAGATGACTTTGAGTGGTATAGTTGGCAAAGGAGTAATGAAGATTAACCACAAAATGAGATATATTGCGCTTGCACCATGCCCCATGTCCGCTCGCACAAAGGAGCACATAGCGCAATGAAATCTTGTATGGGAACATCAAATTAAGATAACCTTTAAGCCATAAATTAGATGAAGGTAATTCCACTTGGAGACGAAAGCTCGTCTCGTTATCTTTTATCTTCCCGACGATATATTACGCGTCTCAAGCAAAGCATAGGACCAGACGCTATGACTGTTTGAAGTTGAGGTGTCTGCGGGTCTACACGGTCGTGTGAAATACGGCCGCGTGGGTTATCACACGACCGTGTAGCCACTTTTTTGCTGAAACATGCTGTGGTAAATTACAAAATGGTTCGAAGGAATCATGTCCACACGATCGTGTGGAACACGACCGTATGCTTTTCCACACGACTGTGTGAACCTGTAGAGAGGTTTTCATTCCGTGTTTCTTGTATTTTAATGAGAGGTTATTATAGATAGTTTAAGGATTTTATTATGTAGAGTTACGAACACTTAGCCTAAAACAATATTTTACTTTCAAAAAGTCATTTTTCCATTGCAATTGAAGATTGAAACTTCCAATAATCTAAGTATTGATTTCTTATCTCTTTTATTCTTCAGTATTGTCAATCATGTTTGCTCTGATTAACCTTATTAGCTTAGAATCAATGATTAGTGAGTAGTTTACTGTCTTAGATTCCAGTGAATATGAATTAGGGCTATTTAGATTGTTAATGTAATTGTGTTGCTTTAATTTGTTTATGATTATGCATTGATCTTGGTGTTTTGAGACCTTAGGATAGATGTAGATCATATTTATGCTTTGGTATTTTGGTTTCATTGATTCTTATTTAAATTTGAACCCTTTTATCATTCCTTTGAATCAACTTAATATCCAGTTAAAGATAGTGGGTGGAAATTAAGGGGATCCTTATATTTGGTGTTTTCCGTGCTTATTAAATCCCTTAATCGAGTATGGAAAAGATAGAAGATCAAAGATTAAGGCCTGGATTTTTCGGAAGAGATATTTTTCTTCAGTGGCACTGAGCATGGCACTGAGCTGTTATATAGCTGGAAACAGTTTTGATTAGATCATAACTTTCCTCATTAGAAGATTCGGCTCGGTGTTAAAATCTGAGAGCACCTGAGATTTTCGGAAGCTGTATCCGGCGCCGGTGGCCATGGGCAAGTCAAAGGGATCTCAGAAATATTCGATTAAGCTTGGAAAGAAGAGACAAAATGGTCCAAATAAACAGAATGGCGGGAAAAAAACGCGATCGATTGCTGAGTTAACAGGTATTCCTCCTCTTCGAATTGATGAAAAATTAATTGAAATGGGTTAAATTCTTTCTCCTAAATCAGCTGAAAATGATCTTAAACAACAAGATTCATCGAAGAGAATGCTCTCTGAATGGTTATCTGTTATGAATACAAATAAGAGGAAAATGGATCAATTAGTTGATGCAAATGAAAAGTTGAGATTGAATTCAAGTACTATTACTGGTTGTAATGTGATTGCTGAGAATACACACACCCCTATCTCTGTAAACACTCCCTCTTCTTTTGCTGATGTTATGGCTCATTCTGTTCCTACTAAAGTTCATAGTGATGACATAGCTGCTGTTAGTAATGAGGATGTTAAAATTGAATGGGAGGATATTTAGGATGAGGTTTCTTTTTGGGAATCTTCTGTTGTGGTGTATATTCTTGGTGCCAATCCACCTGAAACTATGATGAGTGGTTTTATACACAGAGTTTGGGGGAAGTTTGGAGTGGATAAGGTGTTGCTGGTGGGCAGGGGGATTTCCTAGTGAGACTTAAAACAATGGAGAATCATGCTAAGCTGTTGAGTGGAGGGTATTATTTTTTTGATGGGAAGCCTGTGATTTATAGGAGATGGGAACAGGATTTGAATATACACAGAGAGGAGATTAAAATGATACCTACTTGGGTTCAGTTCCCTGAGCTGGATTTGAAGTATTGGGGGGAAAAGTCATTGAGGAAGATCACTAGTAAGCTTGGCACCTTTATTAAAATGGATCAAGCTACTGAGAAAAAGGAAAAGGTGAGATTTGCTAGGGTGCTAGTGGAAATGGAGATTAATAGAGATATTCCTGATTTTGTTGCATTTATCAATGAGAACGGTATGAGGGTTGAGCAACAGATTGAGTTGGAGTGGAAATCTTTGTTTTGTAGTGGTTGTAAAGGCTATGGGCATATTGATTGTCTTAAGAAACCTGCTACACAGAAACAAGTATGGGTGGTGAAAAGAAAGAATGTTCAGGCTAAGCTTGAGGTGATCAAGACTCAGACTGCTCAAGTCAATCATGATGTTGCTAGTCCTAGTGTGATACAACAGGGTGATAATGTTGCTGTGAAAAATTCCTTTGTTGTGGTTTCACAGAGGGAGGGGAAACAAGTTGTACAGGCGATGGTTGAAGTGTGGGAGGGGTTGATCACCCCTACTCACCATGGATAATATCCTTGTGTGGAATGTGAGAGGGCTAAACAGCAGAGAGAAGCAAAAGGAGGTGAGTTGTTTTATTAACACTCATAATGTCAAGCTGGTTGCCCTGGTTGAAACAAAGGTTAAGAGTGCCAAGTTAGGAGATCTGTACTTGCACCTTTGCCCTGGTTGGTGTTTTACTAGTAATAACTCCATAGTTGATAAAGGAAGAATTATTATAGGGTGGCTACCTAGTTCTTTCCATCTTGATATTCTAGTACAAACTGAGCAATGTATACATTGCTTAGTTCAGCCTACTAATGGTACTGGTTTTTTGTGCACTTTTGTGTATGCAAGGAATGATGCAGATGGGAGAGTTGTATTGTGGGATTGTCTCACTATGATCTCTCAACATACTAGGAGTCTTCCTTGGATGGTATCTGGAGATTTTAATGCTCTTACTAGTGTGGATGAGAGAATTAGAGGGGTTCCTGTCAGAATGAGTGAAACTGTTCCCTTCAGAGAGTGCCTCTCACATTGTCAGCTTGAGCATAACAATGGCACTGGCAGATTCTTTACTTGGAATAATAAACAAGATGGTGAGTCTAGAGTCTTCTCCAGGCTAGACAGACCTTTGGCAAATGAGACTTGGTTCTCTAGTTTTTCTACAGCTGAGATTACTTATCTACCAGAAGGTACCTTTGATCACTGTCCAGGCCTTCTATGTTTTTATCCTAAGAGTTCTAGTAAAAAGCCTTTTAGGTTTTTTAATATATGGAGTACTGCCCCTAATTTTAGAGAAATCGTGAGGGGAGTATGGAGCAAAAGAATTATGGGATGCCCTATGTTTAGGGTGGTTCAGAAACTTAAGTTGTTGAAGGCTGATTTGAAGGACCTTAATAGGATAGGTTTCAATGATCTACAAGCAGATGTGTTTAAAGCTCAGCATCAGCTCAAGAAAATTCAAGATCAAATGCATCAAGAGGGTTTTCACCCTTCTTTGTGTACATCTGAAAAGCTTGCTCATCAGGATCTCCTTAGAGCTAAGAAATAAAACTAATAGGAAAGCGTAGTTTCCGTGCCTTGGAGTGGTGAATATCCGGTTTCCTCTTGTTCTCATTGTCTACTTCTAACAATCTATTAGTTTTATTTCGCCCCTCTAGGATCACCGGGTTTACACGAAATAACTAATGAGATACAATGGAGTAAACAATTCACTTCTATGATCTTAGAAGTGATACCTTAAGAACTTGTGTTTGATGTGTTTATGAAGAACACTTAAGAAAGTTAATCAGAAATTCTTAAGCAAGCAATCTTGGTTGTATCAAGGATGGAGTACACCTCCTCCTTTTATAGTCACACATGCAAGGGCCCTCATTAAGGACCTTTAATAGACACCTTAATAAGGCCCTTAAAACAGAGAATAAATCAGTCATTTAACCATGCAATAAACCATGAAAAACTGACCAAAACGCTTCAACGGACATAAACGGATACATCGCAAACTGAAGCGTCATGGGGCAGTACCCAGTCGCGACTCGCGACCACGGGTCGCGGCCCGTGAGCTTGCCTGCCCCCCCTTATTCTCTTTGTTTTCCGGCATAAATTCTACAACTTCTTTTAATTCCCCCATATGTGATTAATTCTACAACTTCTAACAATCTATTAGTTTTATTCGCTTTACGGATATGGCTTCATCACTCAAGGACCTTACTTTGAACTTCCAAAAGTTGGACAAGTTCGAAGGTGTGGGTTTTCGTCGTTGGCAAAAGAAGATTCATTTCCTCTTAACGACCCTCAATGTGGTGTATGTGCTTACAACACCAATTCTGGCTTATCCGGAAGAAGGGGTTGAGGAACCCTTGGAGACTACGAGGAGGCGAACAAAGTGGGAGAATGATGACTACATTTGTCGTGGTTATATTCTCAATGCACTTTCGGATGCCTTGTTTGATCTTTACCAAAATGTGGAGAGTGCAAAGGAGCTTTGGGATTCTCTAGAGGCCAAATACATCTCGGAAGATGCTTCAAGTAAGAAGTTTCTTGTTAGTAATTTCAATATGTTTAAAATGACTAATGAAAGGCCTATAATGGAGCAATTTCACGAAGTTCATCACATTTTAAATTAAATAAGGTCACATGGTATGGTAATGGATGAAGCAATTGCCGTTGCTTCCATTATTGATAAACTACCAACTTCTTGGAAAGACACTATACATACTTTGAAACATAAAAAGGAGGATCTTACCATGGAGCAATTAGGAACTCATCTTCGTATTGAAGAAGGGATCCGGGCTCAACATGGGGTTAAGGACACAAATTCTTGTGCTCCTAAGTCTACCATTAATATGGTAGAGGTTGGTGGGTCTAATGGGACCAAGAAATCCAATGCTCAATCTAAAACCAATGTTGCAAACAAGAAGAGGAAAACTCTTACTTGTTGGGTGTTCAATGGTCCTCATTTGAAGAGGGATTGTCCGTCTTGGAAGAAAAAGAAGACGACAAAGAAAGATCAACCTAGTGTTGGTCAAAACCAAGGTATGGTTGCACATGAAAACATAATTGAAGAAATGAATTTTATTGCTATGATTTCTGAAATTAATGTTGTGCAGGTTGATGATTCTTGGTGGATTGATTCGGGAGCTTCTCAACATGTGTGCAATAATAGGCACCATTTCAATTCTTTGAAGGAATTGGATGATGGTCCAATTTTGTACATGGGGAATGATTCTACGGTAAAGGCTAAGGGAATTGGCCAAGTAGAATTGTTGTTAAACTCGGGAAAGACTCTAACTCTCCAGGATGTTGTTTATGTTCCGGAAGTTAGGAAAAATCTTGCGTCGGGAGGACTTTTGAATAAGTTTGGTTTTAAGGTTTTTTTTGAATCCGATAAATTTATAGTGTCTAAGAGTGGTATTTATGTTGGTCAAGGTTATTTTTGTAATGGAATGTTTAAGTTTAGCATTGATAATAAAATTGCTAGTTCTATTTACATGCTTGATGTTTCTTATCTATGGCACAATCGGTTATGTCATGTGAACTATCGTAGATTATATGACATGTCTAAGTTAGGTTTAATACCTTCCTTTGATTTGAATTTAGAGAAGTGCAAGACATGTATGTTAAACAAAAGTACAAAGAATCCTTTTCCTAGTGTGACAAGACAATCGATATTGCTAGAATTGGTGCATAGTGACTTGTGTGACTTTCATAGTTCACCATCTTTATGTTGTAACTTTTATTGATGATTTTTCAAGGTATTGTTACATTTATTTATTATTCTCAAAAGATGAAGCACTTGAAAAGTTTAAGATCTATAAGACCGAAGTGGAACTTCAACTTAGTGAAAAGTTAAAAGACTTCGAACGGATAGGGGTGGTGAATACTATAATCCTAGTTATTTTAATTCCATTGGAATAATCCATGAAACTACCGCACCATACTCACCTCAAAGTAATGGTGTGGCGGAAAGGAAAAATAGGACTTTAAAAGAAATGGTTAATACCATGCTTTCTAATTCGGGTCTTAGTGACGGTTTTTGGGGTGATGCTATTTTAACGGCATGCTATATTTTAAATAGAGTTCCTGATAAAAGGAACAAGACTACCCCATATGAACTTTGGTCAAAGAAAAGCCTAATCTCAATTACCTTAAGGTATGGGGATGTAGGGCGGTTGTCAAATTGACGGAACCTAAACGTAAAACGTTAAATGAAAGAGGAATTGATTGCATTTTTATAGGCTATGCGGAAAATAGCAAAGCCTATAGGTTTTATGTCATTGAACATAATGATTTTGTCTCTATTCACACTGTGATAGAGTCAAGAGATGCAATATTTGATGAGACTCGTTTCTCTTTGATTCCTAGACCAAAGGACATGGTACCTAGTACTAGTTCCAAGGTTGTGGATGACATCAATGATGATCATGAAACCACAACACCGGAAATTAGGAAAAGTAAAGAATTAGAAAAGAGAAATCTTTTGGACCGGATTTTCAACTTTATTTAGTTGAAGGGTCAAGGGAGTCAATTATGACTCAATTCTCATATTGTTACAATATGGAGGAGGATCCTAGGACCTTTGATGAGGCTATAAAGTCTCATGATTCCGCCTTTTGGAAAGAGGTCGTGAATGATGAAATGGATTCAATAATGGGGAATAATACATGGGTTTTAGCTAATTTACCTCCCGGTTGCAAACCCTTATGTTGTAAATGGATTTTCGTAAGAAAACGGAAAATCGATGGAACCATATTAAAACACAAGGCCCGATTAGTGGTCCAAGGTTTTAGGCAAAAATATGGTATCGATTATTTTGACACTTATGCTCCGGTAGCGAGAATTTCTACCATTAGACTATTGATAGCTTTATCGGCGATTCATGGTCTTGTAATTCACCAAATGGATGTTAAAACGGCGTTACTTAATGGTGAATTGGAGGAGGAAGTATACATGAATCAACCCGAAGGATTTGTGGTCAAAGGTCAAGAATCTAAGGTTTGCAAGTTGATTAGATCTTTGTATGGACTTAAGCAAGCACCAAAGCAATGGCATCAAAATTTTGATGATGTAGTCTTGGCTAATGGTTTTAAAATAAATCAGTCCGATAAATGTGTATATAGCAAATTTGATAATAACGGTAAAGGTGTAATAATTTGCTTATATGTAGATTATATGCTCATCTTTGGGACTGGTTTGGAACAAGTGAAAAACACTAAAGCTTTTCTCTTAAGTAGCTTCTCAATGAAAGATTTGGGTCAAGCGGATGTTATTCTTGGTATTAGAATAATGAGAGGTAAAGGAACTATTTCTTTATCACAAGCTCATTACATTGAGAAAGTGGTAAAGAGGTACAATGAGTCAAATTCGTCTCATTTTGCTACTCCGATGGATCCTAGTACACACTTGGTTCCGAGTAGTTGTACTCCTATTGCTCAATTGGAGTATGCAAGCTTGGTTAGAAGCTTGATGTATGTTATGACTAGCACTCGGCCAGATATAGCATTTGCTATTGGCAAGCATAGCCGATATACTAGTAAACCTAGTATGATGCATTGGCAAGCTTTGAGAAGAGTACTAAGGTATTTGAACAAAACCAAAGATTATGGTTTAACTTATACGGGAGAACCTTCAATCATTGAAGGGTACTCGGATGCCAGTTGGATATCCAATAAGGAAGATTATTCTTCCACAAGTGGATGGGTGTTTCTTCTTGGAGGAGGTGCCGTCTCATGGGCATCTAAGAAGCAAACATGTATTACCGATTCCACTATGGCATCGGAATTCATCGCATTAGCTTCTTGTTGTCAAGAAGCGGAATGGCTAAGGAATGTGTTGAGTGAGGTTGACTTATGGGTCAAACCAATGTCTCCTCTAGCTATCCATTGTGATAGTGCATCCACAATAGCCAAAGCGTATAGTGAAGTCTATAATGGCAAGTCAAGGCACATTGGGGTTAGACATAGCTATGTACGTGAAATGATAAGGAATGGTTGTATAACCATTGATTTTGTTCGGTCTAGTGTAAACTTGGCGGATACGTTTACAAAACCGTTGTCAAGGGAACTAGTGAACAAAATGAACAAAGGGATGGGTCTTAAGCCTATTGATCAACCTTTAACTAAGGAAAACTCAATTTGATGTCTAATACAACGTTAGATCTCAAATTCAATGAGGATAGTACTTTTCTTTAAAGGTTGGAAGCACTTGTGTGATATACATCCCAAGGTTAGTGCTTGGTACTGCAATGTAAAGGAGGTTGAATGTAAAGTTCTTAATAAGTCTTTGATAAAGTGCTCAATTGCAGGAGCATGTGCGAAAAGATTTACCTATATGAGCTAGGGGTTTGGCCGCTTCAACAAGTCTAGGCTTGACTTGGAACGCTCATGAATGGATATGGACACCATGGCTACTAAGGTGTCGGAGGTTTTAAAGAACATTAGTTTTTTGCTTATGTGTATTTGTAACTTCAATAATCTGTAGTGGTTGAATGATTCAAAGCTTAGTCTATCATCTCAATCTTAATTGTTGTTAAGTTTACATATACTAGTGAAAATTCAATCGTTAGATATTTCTATGATGCATGAGCATGTTTGTTTATGATTTTGCATGAGGTAAACCGTTCAACATTACCCTACAAATGGGAGGAGGATTGTTGGAACATTTGTAAGGGTAATGGGTTTGGATAATCACATATGGGGGAATTAAAAGAAGTTGTAGAATTAATTCCGGAAAACAAAGAGAATAAGGAGGGGCAGGCCAGCTCGCGGGCCGCAAGCTGGGTCGCGAGTCGCGACTGGGCACTGCCCCGTGACGCTTCAGTTTGCGATGTATCCGTTTATGTCCGTTGAAGCGTTTTGGTCAGTTTTCATGGTTTATTGCATGGTTAAATGACTGATTTATTATCTGTTTTAAGGGTCTTATTAAGGAGCCTATTAAAGGTCCTTTATGAGGGTCCTTGCATGTGTGACTATAAAAGGAGGAGGTGTACTCCATCCTTGATACAACCAAGATTGCTTGCTTAAGAATTTCTGATTAACTTTCTTAAGTGTTATTCATAAACACATCAAACACAAGTCTTAAGGATTCACTTCTAAGATCATAGAAGTGAATTGTTTACTCCATTGTATCTCATTAGTTATTTCTTGTAAACTCGGTGATCCTAGAGGGGCGAAATAAAACTAATAGGAAAGCGTAGTTTCCGTGCCTTGGAGTGGTGAATATCCGGTTTCCTCTTGTTCTCATTGTCTACTTCTAACATAGAGAAGATAGGGGGTGACTCTACTTTTAATCTAATTTTAAATTTAATTAAATGGGTCAATTACTGGTATGCTAACAGGTTCTATAAGTTGTAGGTAATTTAGATCTACTCCTGGAATCGGGTATAAAGCTTATTAGATGATAATCCATTGGTTGAATCATTTTCAGCAAATTGGCAAAAGGTTGTATCATTGAAATCAATTATTTTTCCTAAAAAATGTACTAATCTATGTTTCTCTATTTTTTATTTTTCTTGAAAATCACAGATTCGTGTTGAGCAGTGTTTTATATAATGAAAATATTATATTATTTTAAATAAAATATAATGCCAAAAAAAGAGATGACATAGTGGTGAAATTTGTGTTACACAAATTTGGAGTCAAGAGTTCCGATCTCGTTACAAGTATTTTTGGGTAATAACGTGAGATCAATTTATCAAGTCTCACCTAATATATGGAATATGTGGATGACACGTGATGACGTGCAGCACATGCTCACACTTTAAAATATATTATGTGGATAAGAGGGAGCGAAAGTAAGAAAATGATCTAAAATTAAACCAAATTCATTAAAATGTGCGTAAATTGTCTGGACCTGGAAGGGAGAAACATCCATACACTAAATAAATATATAAATAATCTCTATATTTCTATATTATATAGAATTGTTTATAGCGTTTCATCATTTTATCATTGTAATATCATAATTACACAATAATGTCTTTAAGCTAATGATGACATGATGTTAGTCGCCATTGTTGTGGTGCCCAATCTTCTTCCGTGGTAAGGTATCTCCCATTTGCTTTAACGTTCCGATTCAAACATTCATATTATGATTGATATGGTTAGATCTACAAAAAATAAATTACAACATATTGTTTATAAAGAGAATTATGGGGTAAGACCTACTTTAAAGGATATATAAAATATTTTGATTGTTGAGATATTCATAGATTTTCATGGTTGCATTCATTTGAGTTCTAATATATTTTTCCCGTAACAAAAAATTCTCATAGATTTAACATGATTGGAAAAAAAAACCCCCAAAAGATCTTATTTATTGGGACCTTGATGATTTGGTTTTTCCAATTTTGCATACAAATTGTAAGTATGTTTTACAATTATAAATCAAACACCAATATTCTGTATATAATCTTCACAAATAAAAGAGCAATTTCTATATAAAAGAATTGAAACTCGTTTATTCTTATTGGAGCTTCATAATTATTGATTTATCTTTGTTGTTATTATTACTTGATTTTGTATTTTATTTATCACATGATCATCTACATTATATATTTTTTCTACTCCATCGGTCCCTATTTAATATATATAACTACTTTTTTTAATACTAGTCACATACTCCATGTTAACAATTGTTCGTGATTTTTTTGGGGAGCAATTGTTCGTGATTTATATGCAAGGAAAAGTTTTGTTATGAGATATATTATACGAATTATTAAAAATAAGTTTTTAGGGTATAAAATTCCAAGTTTATATAATTTTGACTTGTTCATAATTAAGTAATTAATAGTTAATTTATGCAATGACGGACATAAAAATTTAAAATGGGCAAATTAAATAGATTTAAGAAGAAAAACAAAAAAAACTGAGTGAGAGATGTGAATGTGATGAGAAAAAATCATTTTGATGACAGTAGAATGCAATTACAGATATGCTTTGGAGAAAAAAGTGAAAGCATTTGAAGTACCATGGGGAAACATACAACAACCGGACAAAGCAGTAATATTAGCATTGCTAATGATAAGACAAGTCCCAACTTCAAATGGGCACGCATGTTTCACGTCCTTGATTACCATCACTGGCATCATGTCAAGAAAGTCCTACCACATAAAATGCATCACGGAGGAAAAGATTTTCCAGGTAAAATTATCCTAATTAATTACTAACATTGTATCTTATTGTGTGTTAAACTTCTTCTAATTTATTTCTTAACTAACCAATATATGATCATATAGTTGTATTTATAGTTTTAACTTACCATATTTGATATCCGTACGTATCTTGATTGCATAAAAGTCACTGCATTGCCTCGACCGAACCCATCAATTGGAAGATAGTCGCCTTTATAAGATAAAAGATGGTTTTATTTGGAATCATATCACAACAAGTGAAGTAGCCTCTCAATATTATAGAGCAAAGACCCCTTTCTTTTTAATCAAGGTGGGCCACTCACTGTTGTGCTCCACGAGCCCACAGTTTAACAACTACTTCCTCCGGTTTTTAATAAGTGACACACTTCATGTTTTTACGCTTGCCAATACATTATATTAAACATTAACATCAACATTTATCAATAAGTAAATATCATAATAATTTGATATAAAGAGAAAATTGCGATAAAGGACATTTAAATTGACCAAATTGCGAGAAAGGATCTTAATTTTTTTTGGCATTTAAACACCTTAAAAAAGAAGGGAAATTTCTTGAGGTACCCTTGGGGTTATGGCTAATTTCTCGGGTACCCTCCGAGTATTTGAGCTAACTCAAATGCCACCAAAGTCACTATTTGTGGCTTAAATGCCCTTACTATCTCAGGGAGTTTCCCAAAAAACAATTGCGAGGAGGAATGTTTTTGCTATTTGCAATCCAAAATTTTCATATACGCAACCAAATCAACTAATTAAAACATAGAATCTTTTTCCACCTAATTATAGCCACTATCTTTTTTTTTTCTTTCGAATTACTGACTACAAAGACTAATCTCCTAGTAACTTGTTGCTATTTTCACTAATGACACTATTAATCTATAGTTTGACCGGTTAAATCATGTTTAGGATTTCAAAAAAAAAAATTATTTAATTTTGTAATATTTAAAAAAAATATATTTATGATGTATGACATGGTGATGGTACGTATTTCAACACGATATTTAACCCTGTTTTTCATACTGAAGACGACATTTTTTCCGAAAAACGGACAACGTCGTTCTTCCTCTATGGCCACGAATATTGAGAATCCCTACGAAACGAGTACCAAAAAGCCGGATTTTTGGACACGTAATTCGAGACGGGTTTTTCGGACTGAAGACGAAGTTTTTTCGAAGAACGTACGCCCTTTATGGTCCTGTTTTTCAGTATGTTTTTCGAAATACGTCGAAAGATCTCCACAATGTCCAATAAAAGGCGTCTGGCGGTGTCCATTTTTTGAAAAAAAGTCGTATTTAGTTTAAAAAATCCATCTTAAAATATGTGCCCTAAAACCCATTTGTTGGTGTTCGTTTCGTAGGGATTTTAGAAATTCATTCCCATAAAGGACGTATGTCGGTGTCCGTTTTTTGAAAAAACTTCATCTTCAGTCTGATAACCCGTCTCGAAATATGTGCCCTAAATTTCGGCTTGTTGGTACTCGTTTAGTAGGGATTCTCGAAATTCATCCCGATAAAAGGCGAACGATAGTGTTCGCTTTTCGAAAAAACTTCATCTTTAGTCCAGAAAACCCGTCCTCAATAACGTGCTCGAAAATATGGCTTGTTGGTACTCGTTTCATAGGGATTCTCAAAATATGTTCTCCTAAAGGGCGAACGACGGCGTCCGTTTTTTGAAAAACCGTCTTCCTTAGTCCGAAAAACGAGATTAAATATCGTCTCGATATACGTGCCCATTACCATTTAATATATCAAAAATATATATTTTCAAATTTGGATTGCAAATAGCAAAAAACCCTCCTCGCAATATTTTTTTGTTTAAAGTGTTTAAATGCCAAAAAAAATTGTTTAAGGTCCTTTCTCGCAAAGTGGTCAACTTTAAAGATCATGTCTCGCACTTTTTTCTTAAGTAAATACACACTGAGACGAATGTAACAAGATCTCACATGAATATGTTTTTTCTAAAATGTAAATCACTAACACTAATTAAAGTCTAAATCGTGAATAATAAATACTATACTGCAAGTGAGTCACTTACTCCCTCCGTTTCTTTTTGTTTGTCCCATTTACTATAGCTCCAAATGCCAAAGAGAGTGATGTCATAAGCATATGGGTGGGGACAACAATTAAAAAGTTCACTTATTTTATAGTAAATTGGTGATTAAAGTAGGTGAGAGAAGATTATGAGGTACATGTGGGACCAAAAAGTAATAAAGTAAGGGTAAATGAGTAATATTATTTTTTCATATAAGGAAAGATAAAAAAGTAGGACAAACAAAAAGAAACGGACAAAAATAAAAAGTAGGACAAATAAAAAGAAACGGAGGGAATATTAAATAAGTGAGTAAGTATACTACAAGACTTATATACACAGGGTGTTGGTACACCAACTCATCTTTTTCAAAAGTGATATGTTATCTACTAAAAGTGACAAAAAACGGATGTTAAAAATGACAACCTAATATATAATCCAATCTATTAATCTTTGAAAATCTGAAAAACCAAGGTTATGGTCGAAGATACAAAATGAATTAAAAAAATTGGTCCGGCCTACAAGATTTATGCTAGTTTTGTATTATATATATTCTTGACAGTTTTATATAAAGTCTATAAAGTCTGTCAGAGAATATTATTGTATTGTGTAATGAGTTGACTTTGGAGAATGTTATAGGACTCATAATTGTTTTTTAAGGAGAATCCTTATGGGACCTCAACGGTCGATACATTTTCTTGTTGAATAGTTAAGGGGCAAGCACCGGAGAGTAGGGGAAAATAAGGAAATCGCTATTCCTAAATGTCTCTATTGGAGTTCGGTCATGTGACCTTGAAGTCATGAGACCAAACACTTTATCACATGACCTTACATAGTATGTCATATGACATGTATTATTATTTTGCGTCTATAGCATGAGTTTGTTTTGTCCATTTGTAAACTTTAATTTGATTGCCGATGCAGAATGTGAATCAAAGGCAATTGTTTGCAAGAACGACCAATGTTCTGTTAATGACATAGTAAAGAACTCGCAAGTAAGTAAAAATGCCAACTACTATATATGACACCAATCAAAATTTAATTTATATTTAGTCCTTTGGTTTTGTGACCATGTAATATATACTTCCTCGCTCCGTTCTTTTATAATCATTACATTTTTCATTTTATTCTATTTACACATTTTATTTTGACCATCTTTCTTGGGATTAACATAGTCATGTGAAAACTTATTGGCTTACATCTTTCACATACTTAAATTATATCAACGTTCAATATTTTTTATTTAAAACCCATACTAACTATAAAAGAGTGAAGTAATGCATATAAGATCATCCGAAAATATAAATAAAATAACATGTAAAGTCACGGTAAGAGGGACTAATTACACTTATTTAAATATTTCAGTTTGAAGCACAAAAGGCAGATTCAAGCTTGTCATCTGAAAGCCTAATTATTCCGTCAAGTCCAACATCTAAGATGTGCCATTCAGTTCCCTTAAGCTCGACGAAAAGCTCTAGAGCAGTAAGAATAAGGAAAATGATTGTGAAAGAGGTAACAAAAAGGAGGGGTCGTCATAGAAGAAGTTCGACATGCCCGACTGGCTCAGAGTTAGGGCAAACTGTCCTTCTTGATCAACACATGAAGATCCCTAGTGAGGGTCTTGTTATTGAAAGTGTACAAGATAAAGTTGCTAATGAAATTAAAGATGAAAGTGACAAGACGTGTGACCTTTGCGGTACCATGAAGATTGAGTGTCTATTAGGAGATAGGAAACAAGTTGGGAGTCAATGCGAGCAACAAGTTAATCAGACGAACATGCTCCTTCCAGATATTCCTGATGAGAAAATCAATAGATTATCATTAGTGAGGAAAACAAATAGAAGCGCGTCGTTTCATCATTCAAAGGAATATCTTGATGCAATGGACATACTGAGTGTCAATAAGCAGTTATGTTTTCGAGTATTAAGAGATCCTATGTCATCTCTAAGAGATAATATATTCACAAAGAGAGCTAGTAAAAGAAAATCTTTAACAAAGTCAGGGACATTTCCTAACAATAGTGACCCTTCAAGTACAAAGGATGCTCCATTATCTAGTTTACTTAGGCCAAAGCATAAAGCATATAATAACAATAATAGTTCTCAACACAATAGGTCTGAAAATCCATCTAATATAGGAAGAAGATTTAAGGACCTTAGACAAAAAATTAAACATTTAATTAAGGAGAGTAGAAAGGAAAGGCGACGAATTGCTATGGATGCTGTCCTTCATAAAGTTCCATATGGGCAAAAAATGTATGAAGAGAGCGGTCAAGAAATTCCTTGCGTTGATGTAATTTGTCACAATGATGATTATGTTTCTCCTGATTACAACAAGGATAGAAAGGCTCAAAAAAGAAGATCATCATCCTTTGACGAATCTTTGGATAAGTATCGTCGATTATTTGAAACAACTAGTTTTGGTAAAGAGCCTAGAATGAGCACTCTTGGAACATCAAAAATGACTTTTATGGATGAGAATCTATCTAGGATTACTCAAAAGGGACTAGGAAGGATATTGTCATCACCCGATCTTCAGGTCCATTTGAGCCAACGATTTGAAGACTATGATGGGCATATTTCTTCTACAATACCAAGTAGGAGGATAATGAGTTTTAGCGAAATGAAACTTGAAGACATTTTGGGTATTGAAGGAGAAATTAAAAGGCCTGTTAATGAAACCAAAGATACTACATGTAATGAATCGGAAGACTATGTAGATACTGGTTATAAACAACTACTTCCATCGATTGACAACGATGAAAAAAATGTTCAAATAGACCAAGATACTATCATTAGTACAACAAGAGGTTTAGAAATGCAACCAATTGACGAAATATTTCGACCGCATTTCTACATGGAATTGCATGATCTTGAAGGGACATTATGCGAAGGTATGTCATTTATTTTAAAAATGAAAATATATATGCTTTTAGTTAAAAAAAAACATTACATGGGTGCATACTCAAAAAAATAATATTCCTCTATTGCAAAAATTATTGTTTACACTTATTATAACACACGGTATTAGAAATTTCGTTGTTATTGGATTACTATTTATCATTTTTATTGAAAAAGTATATGTCTTGAGAGTTATTGGTATTATATTTATCTTGAAAATGTTACTTTGATGTAAGATAGTTGAGTTAATATTATAGTTTGAATGAAGGTTTGTGTACGATCCTAACTTTTTAAAGAGCAATGTAATAATGTAGTGGGGAGAGGGTAATAATAAATTTGCGGGTGCTTTTTATAAAGGAATAAAAGGATCAAACAACACAAGCTATACGTTTGTTGCACAAAATAGCACCAACAAAAAAGGTGCACAAAACAACATGAAAGTTTTCTAATCGGTGCAGAAAACGACATAAATGGTTTTTTTGCCTGAGATTCCCTATTTCCGGTGAATCTTTAGTATTTTAGCTTTTTTATTTTTCTATTTTTTTCCTCCACTTTAAATAAACTACTAGGTCTAAAAATCACCTTATTTTCTCTTTGAAACCCTAAAATTTCTACCAAATTGATTTTGTCTGATATATCAAACCCTACAATTGGAGGATGAGTGACAAATGTTCAAGGAAGAAATCAAAAGGAATGTCTATAGTGTATATGTAATAGAAATCAAAAAGCTAAAACACTAAAGATTCGCCGGAAATAGGGAATCTCAAGCCAAAAAAACACTTATGTCGTTTTTTACACCCATTAGAAAAAATTCGTGTTATTTTGTGCACGTTTTCTTGTTGGTGCTGTTTTGTGCAACAAACGTATATTTTATGTTGTTTGATCCAATTTTTCCTTTTATAAATACAAGGTTAAAGAGTAATATAGATTAAATAAAGGAAAGGACAAAGTGTAATATAGGAGGGAGAAAAAAATATATAATCAGTGACGGAGGCATCTTAAGCCACCCTGGTGCACGTGCACCATGACCACTTAAAAAAAATGAAAATCAATTTTATTTTAAATACAATAGATACTCAATTACTCTTTTTTTTTTGGTGTTAGACTCTAATACTTTGTAAAGTCGAGCACACTGATTAGACCTGTCAAATTCGACCCAACCCGAAACCCGACCCAAAACCGACCCGGAAATAGTGGATTTTAAACACAACCTTTTGACCCGAACCAGATTGTGTCCGAACTCGGGAAAACCGTTTTTTGCCCGACCGACCGAAAAGTCATTATATTTTTAGAAATAATATGAAATTATGGGAAATTTATTGCTAAAAATAGCTTCAACTAGAGTATTTGGTTCCAAAAATGAATTTTGTTAAGTGTGGATGTAATTTTAATGGTTGAATTCAACTATAAATGACCAAATTTTATATAACTTACTATTTCCAACGTATATTGTGCATATTTTGTTACATATATGACTAAAAAACCAAATGAAAGAAAGAGTAAATACAAATCTCTTAATCCGTTGGGTCGACCCGAAACCGAACACAATGGGTCTTGAACAAGGTTTATTCGACCCGAACCCGAAAATATTTTATTTTGACCAACCCGACCGACCCGTTTGATAGATCTAACACTGACTGCATAACTCCCCTTCCGACTGATTGCTTCTTCTATTGGATCCACCAACAAATTCAAGCTTCTTCTATTATAAATTGCTGCAACTAGCAAGGCTCTTCTTGTTATTGTTGTTCTTCTAACAAACTAAATCTTGGAATATTATATTACATGGTTGTTCTTCAATGGCAAAATAATTTTGTCTTCGTTCTCCATATATGATCCCGCCATTTTGGTCGGCTTTAATATTTACCTTCTTCTTTTCTGTTTGCTTTGCTTTTCTCCACTCCTTTTCTTTTTTTTTTCTTTTCCCTTTTTAGTTAAAGCATCTCAAAATGAAGGGTAGGTCAGGGATGATATATAAGGGGAGTTTGGAATATGTGTCCTATATACTTCCTCCGTTTTTATTTAGTTGACACGTTTTGACTTTTGACACTATTCACATAATCTACTTTAACTATCTTTTGTAATTTATATGTAAGAGAAAATATAGTCATGTGGGGTCTTGTTAGATTCGTCTCATTATATATTTTCAAAATATCATATTTTTATAATTTTTACTCATCAATTTTCCAAGATAAAAGTGATTGAAATCACGCGTTGGCAAACGTGATAAAAGAAACAGGTCAACTAATAAAAAACAGAGGAAGTATGTCATTTTGCCTTCGTTATATCATACATGTTTCACTTTGCCTTCATTTTGGCTTTTTTTTAGTGTTTTAAATTGATTTTGTAATTTGTTTTTACACTAATTATTCGAAAAGGTGATTTAGTCATTAAAGAGATTAAACTAGTTATTCCAAGAAATAAAAATTAGATTACTGAATGGATTAAAATGGTCATAAAATGAAAATATACATGTTACAAAATGGACTAAACTAATAACTATTGGACTAGTTCTCTTCTGATTTTTAAAATTTGAGTTTGTTGTTGTCTAATTTTAATTTAAAAACGGTCTCTTAAGTCTTACCAGACTAGTTGTTCTTTTTATTGATCGTTTCGAAAAAGTAGTCCCAAACTAGTTGGGAGTTTATTGGTTGACACACAATGTTATCTCAAATGAGTGTCCATTCTTTTGGACCAAGAACAACTGAATCAAACTAAAAAGGTAATTATTTGTCCTATTTACTGTAATTAATTATCCCTCCGTTTCTTTTTGTTTGTCCTATTTACTGTAGCTCCAAATGGCAAGAAAGATGATGTCATATGCATGTGGGTGGGGACAACAAGTAAGGAGATCCCTTATTTTATAATAAATGTGGTGATTAAAGTAGGTGAGAGAAACTTTTAAGGTACATGTAGGACCAAAAAGTGATAAAGTACGGGTAGATGAGTGATATAATTTTGCCATATAAGAAAAGATGAAAAATTAGGACAAACAAAAAAACGGATAAAAACGGAAAGTAGGACAAACAAAAAGAAACAGAGGGGTACATGTTGAAGACTTATGATTTTGTAAACAAAAACATTAAACAATACTTCCTCCGTTTTTGTTTAGTTGACACGTTTTGACTTTTGACACTATTCACATAATCTACTTTGACTATCTTTTGTGATTTATACGTAAGAGAAAATATAGTCATGTGGGGTCTTGTTAGATTCGTCTCATTATATATTTTCAAAATATCATATTTTTATAATTTTTACTCATCAATTTTCCAAGATAAAAGTGATTGAAATCGCGCGTTGGCAAACGTGATAAAAGAAACAGGTCAACTAATAAAAAACGGAGGAAGTATAAAATTTATTTTCTGTGCTTGGACTTTTTCTCTCCTCTTTGAGTATATTATTATTATCATTGAAAAGACAAGTTTGATTTTAATTTACAAGGTGGATTTTAAAAGAAATCACTAACTGTACAAACTATTCTGTACTGCTCATTGCTCTTAACTTCAAAAGAGAATTAGTATACTTAGTAAATCACTTAGAAAGTCTAATATGGACCCGATCTACGTTAAACTTATTGTAGACCAGGGCTAGGTCTCAAAAGTTAAAGTTTTTTTAGCAAAAGTTAAATTTTTGCTCACCAAAAGTTAAGGTTTCTTTACCAAAAGTTAAGATTTTTTAATTAAAAGTTAAGTTTTTATAGCCAAAAGTTAAGTGTTATGAATGAAAAGTTAAGGTTTTTTTTAGCAAAAATTAATATTTTGTAATTAAAAGTTAAAGTTTAACAATCAAAAGTTAAGATTTTTTTAGCAAAAGTTATAATTTTATAATTAAAAGTTAAGGTAATAATTCATGAATATTCAAGAAAAATCTAGAAGTCAAAAAATAAAAATAGATATCAAAAGGGTAAAACAGATTGCAAAATCAGACACAACATCGAGACAATCCAAATATCAATTTTCATCTGCTCATCTTATCAAGTCCAATTAGAAGAATCAAACAAAGTAAAAAAAGTAAGAAGGAGAGAGAAAATCACCAATTCAAGGATCAATACCAATAATGAGCTTATCTTTCACAAGCTTTGATGAAGAATCATACAAAACGCCATTAAAGAGATTTTTTCAAAATGAAAATAAGATGTCACAGATTCCTCCACAATCGTCCCCATCAATCAACAAATAACCAGATTCACAACTGAGACTATAGAAAGGAAGGATAGTGGTGGTTGGGATGCCGGCGACGGCGCCGTGGAAGGAGGAGTGGTGCAGCGATTTCGGTGGTTAGGGAGGGAGAAGGATAGTGGTGGTTGGGATGCTAGCGAGGGAGTGCGGAGGCGCCATGGGAGACAGTGATTTCAGTGGATAGGGAGGGAGAAGGAGTGAGGAGAGATAGTGGGTCTACACTATTTTTAGTGTAGACCGGGTCCACCCAAGAGTTTTGCCTTTTATCAATTGTTTTTTTAATCATTTGGTCAATATGTACCGAGTGGTTATGTTGTGAATTTTTACTGCCTTTATTTCTCGTTATAATCTAACGGTACTTTATATGATTTACTTAAAACAGATTCTGAAAGAGCACAATTGCAAGAGTTCTCCAGCGAGTCACCAACCTTTTCTTGTTTAGAAGTAGATAAAAATGAAGTACATAGCCCCATCCATTGTATATCTCCCAGTGATCAGCATCTAAGAGTAGAAGATTATGAGACACCAGAATTTAACTATGTTAAAGACATATTACAACTCTCTGGTTATTTGAGAACCAAACCTCTTGGGACATGGCACACGTTTGATCAACCAATAGATCCCTCTGTCTTTGTCGAACTGGAAAGTTCTTCACTTACGGAGCCAGAGATCACCTCCTATGTAGAACATAACCATACTAATCACTTGTTATTATTTGACATGATAAATGAAGCACTACTAATCATCTATGAGAGGTCAGTAACCCATTCGTGTACGCCTTTATCGTCATTCTTTGGTAAGCATCATATGCCTAACGGATGCCACATTCTTGAGAAGGTCTGGAATTGTATAAATTGGTATATGTGTTGTTCAAGGTTTGAACTTGACCCTTCCTTAGATTTCATTACGTCAAGAGATCTTGCCAAGTATGATGGATGGATGAATCTACAACTTGATGCTGAATATGTTGGACTTGAAGTAGAGGACTTACTCTTTGAAGATCTATTGAATGAAATTTTATCTTAAACCCATATATAGTATTACTTACCATTGTGAGATGGCTTTTTAAACAATTGAATACTTCAATTTATCAGAATGAGTTTTTTCGTGGTGAAGATGAACATGGCATTTTTAATGATGAAATGCTTGTATTGTGATCTTGTTATATTCTGAAATAATCAAAATGTTGTTTTATTATTTGCGAATCATCAAAATGTTGCATTATTAAAAACAATGATTTTTTGTAAAAAACCCCCAAGCAATTTTAACTTTTTTGAAAAAACCCGTGCAACTTTTTTTGTGAAAATAAGACCCATCAACTTTAGAACGTTAGTAGTTGCATCCCAAAACATTAACTCTGTTAAGTTTGTCCGTTAAATGGGGCCCACATATATGTTCATTTCCCTCCTAAAACATGATAAAATTAAATTAACACCCTTCGCTTAAACCCCAACTGATTTCCCTATCTCCTCCCTAATTAATTCCTCCATTATTCCATCTTCTATTGCAACATTCTCTTTCAATTCTTAAATTTTCATTAATAATTTGTATGTGGGTTTGTTTCAAAAAAAAATTTCCACTACCTATTTCTCCTTTCTCCATATCTTTCTCGCCCTGAATTTTGAACTTGAGTAGAGTTCATTGGGTACTAATTTACTTTTCGAGGAAGTTAATGATCAACTTCTCTAGTGGTGTCTCTAGTATAAGGTGTACTCTTATCTTGATGCTTCTTTGCTTATCTTGGGGGGTGCCATATGTTGTGGGCTAAATTCCGCCCTCACGTGACGAAGAACATGCTGCATATTTACATTAAAATAACGGACTAATAGCACGCCAAAGGCACGTGATTCAAGACGTGTGAAGAGTTGAAGACCAAGTCCAAGCTTGGATAGAGAATGGACGCCTAATATTAAGGAAGCAGTTAGGAGGAATTTCTATCCGTTAGGGATCTAGTTAGGTTAATTGACGGCTACAATGTATTGGTATGATTAGTATAAATACCTGGTGAAGCTCATTGTATATTTTACGGCATTATTGCTATTAATTACTCATTGCTCTATATAATCAATTGTATTCTCTTTCTTATTTATTCATATTATTCGTTCATTGATAAAAGACGAGTTGAGGTTATTGAATTGTCGGCCTTACAAAATCTCTCCGACGAATTGCTCGTCCATATTAAATTCGTCCAAAACAATTTGGCGCCCACCTTGGGGCCTACGATTCTGAAATAGCGTCCAATAATCACATAATCACCACTTTCACAAAACAAATCCCTAAGGTTTGACATGATGGCCGGACGACTGGCTGAGATGGACGCGTTGAAAGCCCGTGTCTCTGAAATGGACTCTTTGAAAGAAAAGATGTCGATCCTGCAACGCGAGAACGACGCCCTGCATTCCCAAATTCAATCTGTGGCGTCAATCGCCTCGAACTCTATATTTGTCTATCGGCGCGACACCAGCGAAGTGTCTCGTCGCCTCATTCTGGAGGAACGTGCACCGTCCCCCCAACCTCACCACCTGACCACAACCGTTCCTGACAATCATGAACGCCTGCTGTTAGCCGGATCACCCATACTAGAACAAGTAGTGGACTTGCCACCCTTCGTCCGAACGTCACCGGGGTTGAGCAGACGCCCCCTGGCACCTTTCGCCACCTTCGAAGCATCAGATGTGATGACGACCACCCCAATCAGGTCGTCGCCCCTGCTCCGTCCCGCAACGACTCCTCCTCCTGCCCCGATGAGACCCAATTCCAACAGGGACATGTTGGTCAGCAACACGCCAGGACGCTCCGTCACTTTCAGGACGCCCAATCAAAGCGTCTCAGTCAACCTTTCTTAGACTACGTCCCTCGTGCCGGAGGCGTATCATCATCTATAATAGAAGGTCCACATGCTGTACTCCCTCATCAATAAAATACCGGGCGTCCCAACTCCGATGAAAGAGGACTTGCCCAACAGCTATGCAGACTCACCATACGCAGAATGCATTGATGTCGTGGACATCCCCAAAAGATTTTCTACTCCTAACATGAAGCTATATGATAGGACGACGAATTCAGACGAGCACATCGCTTATTACAAACAAAGAATGATGACCATCCCCGTCCCACGAGAAATGAGAGAAGCCTGCCTTTGCAAAGGCTTCGGATCGACTCTATGAGGTCCTGCGATCTACAGTAGCTGATCACCCTACCCAACGGGAGCATATCCAGTTTTACTGAGCTCGTCAATATGTTCAATCAACAATTCGCCAGCAGTCGCAGCCTAAAGAAGCAGACCAACGACCTATATCGGGTCGTCCAGAAGCAGAACGAGACGCTTAGAGAGTACCTGAAAAGGGTTCAACACGGAGAAGGTGTCCATCCCACGATGTGACATAGCCACCGCCATAGAAGTGTTCCGACAAGGACTATTGGGCGACAGTGACCTTTATAGAGACCTAACTAAATATCCTTATTCTACTTTTGAAGATGTGCAGGCAAAAACTTTAGCTCAAATCAGGTTGGAAGAAGACCTCAATTCGAGGAAGGAATTCTCAAGCTACGACAAGTCAAACCGGAAAGCTACCTTCAGCAAAAGGCCCGACAACAGGTACAAGCCTTACGGACGAGCCAATGACGAAGCACAGGTTGCCCTAGTCGACGGAGAAAGTGACTCCTGGAAAGAGAGCCCAGGCCTACCGCCGAAGATCCAAGAATAGAACTTATGCATTGACACCTCTGGCCTAGTCAAGCACCTGATGAACATGAGAGAAACCGTTAGGTGGCCAGGAAAATCCAACAAGCCAGGACACAAGAAGGATCCAACGAAATGGTGTGATTACCATCAAGACATCAGCCACCTGACTGACGAGTGCGTCGCCCTGAGAAGTGAAGTAGCCTACCTGCTACGGACACCTAAAAGACGTTATGTCAGACAAAGCTAAAAGCGTCATGTCGAGAGAACAAAATTCTTCTAAACTCAAACCTCATCCTCCCCCTGTTCCTATCAAAACTATTAATGTAATAACTGGTGGAGCTGACGTTTGTGGTTTGATCTATTCTGCAGCAAAAAGACATGCGAAGGAGTGCAACATGGAAAAGCCAACCCTAAGGCCGAGGAAAGCAGCATACGACGACCAGCCGATCACCTTTGACGAGTCGGACGCAGATGACGTACCACACGTCCACCATGACGGGCTAGTGATTTCCCTGACCATAGGAAACTGCTTACTCAAGAAAATCCTTGTCGACAACGGAACCTCCGCCAACATCATCACCCTGGGCGCCTTGACTGAATTGGGTCTAGGCTTAGATGACATCACCAAAAAGTCTACCGTACTGGTAGGATTCAGCGGAGAGTCTAAGAGCACTGTCGGTGAGATTGCCCTGCCTACATACGCCCAAGGAGTCAACCTCCAGGTAAGGTTCCTCGTAATTGATTGTAAATCGTCCTATAATGTAATCTTGGGCAGGCCTTGGATACACGACATGCGAGCCGTCCCCTCCACCTATCATCACACGATAAAGTTCCCGACCCAGTGGGGGGTCCAAGAGATTAAAGGTGACTAGAAGATAGCCAAAGAATGCTACAAAGCGACGCTGAAACCCTCCAAAGTAGACGGACAGGCTGCATAGCAATTACAGGACAGCCAACGAGACGACGGCTACAAAGAACCAGAGCCCGAAAGCCTAGACGACGTCGTCTTAGACCTGGCCAAGCCCGAGCAAGTCGATCACATTGGAGCAGATATACCAGAAGACGTCAGGAAAGAACTGATAGACTTCCTATGAGAAAACGCGGACTTTTTGCCTGGACGCATGACGATATGCAGGTATTTCTCTAAAGTCATTACGCATAAGTTAAACGTTGACCCTACTTGTAATCCTGTCAAACAGAAACGTCAAAAGTTGTCCCCTGAACGAAACAAGATCATCGACAACGAAGTACAAAAACTACTCGAGACTGGAAAAATTCGTGAAGTCCAGTATCCCGATTGGCTAGCAAACGTCGTGGTGGTAAGTAATAAAAACGGTAAGTGGCGTGTATGCATTGATTTCACTAACCTTAACAGGGCATGCCTAAAAGATCTCTTCCCACTCCCCCACATCGACGCCATGGTAGACGCACCAGCTGGACACGAGATGCTATCCTTCATGGACGCCTTCAATGGATACAACCAAATACTCATGCATCCACAGGACCAGGAGAAGACAGCCTTTGTCACAAGTCAAGGTATTTTTTGTTATAAAGTTATGCCTTTTGGATTGAAGAATGCAGGGGCAACGTATCAAAGGTTGGTTAACAAAATGTTCGAAAAACAACTCGGTAAAACGATGGAAGTATACATCGACGACATGTTGGTCAAGTCGACAAAAGCTAAAGATCACATCGAGCACCTCGGGCAATCTTTCGACGTATTGAGGAAGCACAACATGAAGCTAAACCCGTCCAAATGTTCGTTCGGGGTCTCTTCCGGGAAATTCCTAGGGCACGTCGTGACACAAAAGGGAATTGAAGCAAGTCCAGACCAGATCAAGGCCATTGTCAACCTCCAATCCCCCAAATCCGTCAAAGACGTCTAGAAGCTAACAGGACGAGTCTTAGCACTCAACAGATTCATGTCTCTGTCGTCGGACAAATGTAAGTTATTTTATGATGTTCTGCGTAAGAATAAACGTTTTGAATGGATAGATAAGCACGAGGACGCCCTGGAGAAACTGAAGAGGTACCTGACGCAACCCCCACTGTTGGTTAAACCAACTGATGGCGAGCCCCTATATCTCTATGTAGCCGTCACAGAAACGGCAGTTAGCGTCGTCTTAGCCAAGAAGAAGACGGATCACAATACCCCGTCTACTACGTAAGCAAATCGTTACTCAACGCTAAAACGAGGTATTTTTCAGCTTGAAAAACTAGTCTTGGCATTGATAGTAGCTTCAACTAAATTGCGTACTTATTTTGAATGTCATAGCATAATTGTACGCACTAACTATCCCATGAGAACAATCATAAGGAAGCCTGACCTTGCAGGAAGAATGACCAAATGGTTCATGCAGCTAAGTGGTTACGACATAACTTATGAACCAAGAACCGCCATAAAGTCTCATGCCTTTGCGGACTTCGTCGTGGATTTCTGTCCACAGTTGGAGCTGGAAGCCATCAACGAAGTAAACAAGTTAGACTGCGCATTGACAGGTGGACGATGGACCCTGTTCACAGACGGCACCTCTAATATACGAGGCACATGCTTAGGCATCGTCCTAACATCCCCCCAAGGAGACGTCATCTCCCACTCGGTTAGGTGTGAGTTTCAAGCAACAAACAATGAAGAGGAGTACAGGGCGCTGATCATGGGATTGACGACGGCTAAAGAGATGGGAATAAAAGACCTCAAGGTAAACAGTGACTCCTTATTGATAATCTGTCAAATTAACGGTTCTTACGCAACTAAAGATCCCAAGATGACGGCGTACCTCGAAGTCGTCCAACGACTGACGAAGCACTTCGACAAATGTCTGTTTCAACAAGTGCTTCGCGAACAAAACTCTCACGCTGACGCTTTAGGGGGATTAGGGGCAGTAATCAAATATTCAGGCGTCACCAGCATACCCATTGTCCACTTGTTACACCCAGCCATCGAGAAAGACGTCTTCGCTCTGGACGACGAGACATCATCCGTCGACGACCCCCCAAGAAGCTAGACTAAACCCTACAAGGAGTGGCTACTGCAGGACGTCCTGCCAACTGATAAGAAAGAGGCAAAAGCCCTCAAGGTAAATGCTTCCCGCTTTTTATAATTTACGATGTTTTATTTAGAGCGTCTGTTTCAGGACCATACTTGCGATGTCTCGAACCAAACGCAGCCCAACAAGTGTTAAAGGACATACACGACGACGTTTGCGGGAACCATTATGGGGGAAGAAGCCTGTCGCTTAAAGCTCGACGCCTCGGTTACTACTGGCCGACCATGAAGCGAGACTCAGCAGAATACGCCAAATGATGCAAAGCTTGCCAAATACACGCCGCCATCCTACACCAGCCGTCAGAAATGTTGCATCATGTCCTTTCACTATGGCCATTCATGAAGTGGGGGATGGATATAGTAGGCAAGCTACCTCAAGAACCAGGGCAACGAGTCTTCATGCTGGCCATGACTGATTACTTCTCCAAATAGATCGAAGCACAGCCATTCAGAACCGTCAAAGATAGGGAGATAATTTCTTTTATCAAACGTAACATTTTATTCAGGTTTGGAATCCCAAGCGAGATCATATGCGACAGCGTGTCCCAGGTTATAAGTAAGAAGACGCAAAGATTTTGTGACCAATGGAACATCAAGCTTTACAAGTCAACTCCTAGATACCCCCAATAAAACGGCCAAGCGGAGTCAAGTAACAAAATCGTCATCAACAACCTAAAGAAACGACTAGAAAAAGCGAAAGGAAAGTGGGCCGAACAACTCCCTCTCATCCTGTGGTCAGACAGGACGACGACCAAGAACGCCACTGGACAGATTCCTTTCTGCTTAGTATACGGTTGCGAGGCCGTCATACCCCCTGAGGTAAGCGTCCAAACAGCTCGATATGGTTTAATGACATCTGATTGTAATGGCCAGGCCCTCGGCCACAATTTAGACACCTTCTACGAAATACGCGAAGTGGTCAGAGTAAGGATTGCAGCCTACAAGCAAAGGATAACGAGAAGTTATAACCAAAACGTCAGACTAAGAACGTTTCAACTTGGAGATTGGGTCTTGCGCAAAGTCTTTCCAAACACCAAAGACCCAAACGACGGAAAACTCGCACCTAACTGGGAAGGCCCATACCAAATCAGCAAAATAGTAGGTCAGGGGGCATACGCACTCATGAAAGAGAAAGGTAACTATATTCCACGAAGTTGGAACGCTCACAACCTCAAATGGTATCACTTCTAAACACTCTCTTTTTACTTAGGCTTTTTCCTTTACGCAGTTTTTCTTCTTTTTATTTTTATTTTCATTTTCCTACGACACATACTGACTTGAGCGTCGGAGGGCCGTTGGTCGAACCACCAACAATAAGTCCGTCTATAATGACGGTAAGACAAGGACGGACAGACAAAGGACAACCGTTGTATGCACACGACAGACGACGACCGTGTAAGTAAAAGCAAGTTCCAGCTATGCTAACTCCAACCTAAACAAATTCATGCTTACGTTTCATGAACATTTACTGACTTGGGCGTCGGAGGGCCGTTGGTCTAACCACCAACGGCCGGCCCGTTTTCAAATGTCCAACTTGCAGGAACCAATGATTTGGTCGTCCAGACGCTCCACAATTATGAAAGGACGACAGGCCAGTCGCCTCACTACCCAGTACATTTCCTTTGTCCTTTGTAAATTACCATTCATAACAAACAAATACTGACTTGGGCATCGTAGGGCAGTTGGCTTGTCTAACGGCCTAGTCTCCCATCCCCCCTTGCTTTCATACAGGAACATTGAACGGACGACACATAAGTACCTAGTACGATACAATACAAAGCATACAAACGTCGACTTCCTCCCCTTCACGAGAGTGACAAACATACAACAGAAAAGTTGTGCAACACACACGAACGTACGAACGAACAATAAAACAAAACGACACACATGTCATACATCTGAAGAACTACATAGGCAGCAAAAATGTCAAAAACATACTTTCTCCACAAACTACCAAACACTAATAAGTCCTCAAAAACTACCCAAAAAAACACACCATCCAAAACACAGAAATTATCTAGACAAACACACCCAAGAAATTATCCAAACAAAGAAACAAAGCAGACACTGCCGCAAAAACTTGCAAGAATTCAACTTAACCAAGTAAAACACCTAATTTTCCGCCATCTTCTCCAAAACCACAGTCGCTGCTGCTTCGCCCTGCTCGACCACCGGTACTCCAGACGCCGGCGCCGAATGAACCGCTCCCTCCTTAGCCAAGATCTATTCCTCCTCCATTCCCAGGGCGGTGCCTGCGAAGTCCTTCTCAAATGTAGCTATGTCCTCATCGGGTTTCCACTCAGTGTGGCGTCCCTTCTTGAACTTCTTCATCATCTCAGATCTCGTCTTCCATGTATGATATCCCGCTGCATCTTCCACCTCAACCTTGAGCTTCTCCACTTCATCCTCCAAATCCTTTGACTTCGCACGCTCAAACTGCAGCTTCTCAGTGGTAATATGTAGTCTAAGCTTGAGGGACTTCTCGACCTCAGCTAGACGCTTTGCCTCAGCTTCCAGACGGGCAACTTTCTGGATGCCCGCCAGATTGTCTTGAAGACCTTGTCCCACGAGGGAATATCTGAAACACAAGAACATTCATACCAAAATAAAAAGATAGCCTAAACAATACTTACCCGGAACAAGCAGGCTGCCTCGTTAGCCAAAATGTCCGACACTGAAACATTGTCCCACCCAGCCTGAGCAGCAGGAAACAGAAGCTTTTGTACGTCGGGAAGCGTCGCCTTCTTCGACGGCGCCCCAAAGGCAGCAGGGAGCTGAAGGGAGAATTTCCTCTTGCCCCCACGGATGACGAAGGGGTCGCCGGAACGGACAGAAGAGTGTTAGTAGGACGCGGTGGGGGAATAATGGAAGGCTTCCCACTGTAGGATTGCGAGAGCGGCGACGGATGAGCAGCTCCTGAGCTGACATATTAGCGGCAGCAGACCTAGTCGTCCTAGTGGTCCCTATGCAGGAGGCCACCTCGTCAAAATGCGTAAACAACGTATTATACTAAAATAACAAGCTGAAACAAAGGCTTACCACTTGACATTGCGATTCTAGTACAAGCTCAGGCTTCTTAGCTTCAACGGGCGGACTAGCAGAGGCAGATGGAGGCACCAAGATCTGAACGTCGTCGTCCTCCTCTATGCTGATGGAATATGTCCTATCCGCCTCAGGTAGCTGCAGAAAGGTCTCGGTGACACTTTGAGATTCCGGGCGAGGGGCAAACAACTTCGATTCAAAATCTGCAAAGCCAGCAAAGTGAGGATGTCCACAAAACAGAAATAAGAAAATTACACAAAAGATTGGCGAATACCTTTTACAATCCACTCCGATCTAAACATTTTCCCTTCTTCCCCTAAACTCTTCCTCTCCACAAAGAAGAACCTCTCCATCCAACCCCTATCATTCGCATTTATTTTCGTGACGAGGGTGGTTTGACCCTTCATCAGCTTTAAATTGATCCTCCCTTTACCCACAGTTTTTACGGAGCAAGAAAAAGCCAAATCCTCCATCAAAAACTTGTGGCATCAACTGACACACCGCCACAGGCACCGCCTCTAGAAAAGAGCGTACCAAAGAAGAAAAAGGAAACCTATAACCTAAGGTGAATGGGTATTCGTAGAGGGTGAACCACCCCTTACAAAAGAAATCTAGCCGTTGCTCAGGCGTCGGCAGACGCATGTTACCGTAGGAGGAAACCCATGGGCTCTTGCTATGTGGAGACAAGCTCTGGAGTTTTTATCTTCCAAGATCCCTCGAGGCGCTGATAAGAGATTTTTAGTGTGACGTTAAGGCACTAAGAACCAGTTAGCAAACAAAACTTATATTCCTAACGAGCAACTACAATGAACGTAGTAATGGCAAGTCAAGGGTCGAACCACAAGGAAAATGGGATTGACTAAGGTCTACTAAGTCCAAAACTATCTAAGCGAAGGGTTTTTGGCGTGTAAGATTGAATTAACTAATAACTAACAACTAGCTATCGAATACTAACTAATAATCAAGTAAGAGAATTAATATAATAAGGAAAACACTAGAGTTCGGGCTACTCGTATGAACTTGGGCTAGACAACGATAATAAACGCTATAGCGATTCACAACGATGACAATACAAGGTTAAGTTTTCCTCTAATTTACTTGAGTCCTCTCTCGAATGGTCCTCAAGAGTAATCTATTAATCAACCAACCAAATCCTCTTTCGGATGGTCTTGGGTCAATTGATTAATAGATTCAATGAGATCGGAAAACCCCTAATTAAAGGATCCCCTTAATTCCTACCCAATCCCTTGGTCTAGAAATCAAGTCGAAACATGGGAATGACAAAAAGGATTAAAGTTCGATTAAGAACAATAGAAACCCTAAGTGCCCTAGCATAAATGTGATCAAGATCTATCGTAGGGTCTCAAAACACCACATTCAATGCATAAACATCCAATTGAATCATAAAAAGCATTAACAATCTACATCAAGCCCTTAATTCATATTTTCGCCCAAACCCTAGATAATGAACTACTCTCTAATCATGGATTCTAAGCAAAAGAGATTAAATAAATTAAACATGAGTAATAAAGCAATAGAAATAAAGAAGAGAGATTGAAAGAAAATTACTTGAATTGAATTAATGATTCGATCTTCAAGGTTGGAACAATGAGAAAACTAAGAGTTTGAGAGAGTTTAGAGAAGCTCACTAAGTAATTAGAGTCTAAAGTATGAGATAATGTCGACTAAAAACGCCTTAAGCAAAATAAAAGGTTCATTAAACTAAGACGGAAAAAATGGGGTCAAAATCCGAAATCAGGTCGACACAGTCGTGTCCAAAACGACACGGTCGTGTAGACCTGTTATACAAAATTCTCAGTGTTTCTTCAAAATTTCCCGCCTCAGTGCAAAAATAGCTACACGGTCGTGTCCAGAATGACTCGGCCGTGTAGACCTGACGTCCAAAAGCTCTTCAGCATCCTCAAAGTTCCTGCCTCTGTGGTAAAATAGCTACACGGTCGTGTCCAAAATGACACGGCCGTGTAGACCTGACGTCCAAGAATCTTCAGCATCTCCAATACTTACTACCATGCAAGAAAAAACACTACACGGTCGTGTCCAAAATGACACGGCCGTGTAGGCCTGGTTTTCAATCTTCAAAGCCTTGGCCTCCACCCAAGGGCCTCCAAATACCCAAAATAATCCAAATACCTGTTAGTTAGCCTGGAAATCATCCAAAATAACTAAACGAGTAGTGAAATGACAATTTGAATCAAAGTAACCAAAACTCATGCAATACAAGACTTGCTCTATTCTATATGCAATGACACTAAAAATGCGGCATGAATAAGCACAATAAAGTGCTTATCATGCGCGAATTTCGGTTCATCGTCATCCGAGGAACACTACTAGAAATTATAGAATTAACGACAGATGATCCACGACGAAACTGAAAAATTCATCGTTAAACTCCAATTGTAAGTGAGGCGCGCGAGTTTCGCTTTGAATTTCTAAAAAAAAAATTATAGCACTTTGTTATTCCTAGTGTCGTCGTTAAATACCAAAAAGAAATAAAATTTGACCTAGCAATTCACATTTGAGATTCCAAAGAAATGGTTGTGCTACCGTATCTCAATTTTCCTTTTCCCACTCAATGATTTTGTCTTTTCTTTTTTTAGGTTTCATGAATTCTACTAAGTAATGTGACGATTTCTTTAAGACTGGAGTTTTCTTTCTTCAGATTCATTCCGGTGGCTTTAACTTTTTGGATGACTCATGAATTGGATTTGCCATTGTTTCAATATCTTGCTTACATCAAGGTAATTTTGAACGGAAGATGCAATTTCTACCATTTACGGGTAAGAAATTTCTCTATCAACTCATTTTCCTAATTCAGTCATCTATTTCTTAGAATATAGTGGTTCATAGGGCAATACCTTGATTAGGAATTTGGTTATTAAGATGCTATGTAAGTTGAACATGAAGATGGGGCAAAATAATCGAAATTCAAAACCATAATTCATGCTTTTTAGGATGGGGGTCTAATTTGCTATAGCTCTTTGGTTCATTATATTTGAAATTACCAGATAGCACTGATAGTAACAATATCTTAATACACATTTGTATGTTGCATCTACTCTTACATATTTTCTACATTCATCCTGTAAAGATTTAAATTTCTAGGTTGATAAAGGTGAGTCTTTTAGTTGTTGTTTTTGCTTCAAGAAACAGAAATTCATTAGCCTTTGGCTAACTTGCTTAGTTATACGATTGTTTTTATTAGGTCTGCTTGCAATTTTCAGGGCTCGGAGTTTGGTTCTGGTTTGTAAATTCAGCTCTAGCTGTCAATTCAGGTCTGCATTTATGGATTCAGACCTGCCTGCTAATTCAGGTGGGCACTTATGGATTTAGACCTTCCTGCTGATTTTGATATACAATTATTGGTTTCGACCTGCCTGCTCATTCAGGTCTGTTAGGTAAAGGTATGCCCTCAGGCTTGCATAAACCTTCATATATGGGATAAGGGGCTCAGTTGGGAACCTCCTTGCTTAGTGTTGTTGGGGACTTGGTGGGCTGCTATCTTTTGCTTGATTTTACAGACTTGGTTGAGCATTTTGATTCCTTAAAGTTTTCAATTTTATATGGTTAATTTATCTTAGGGTTTTGATTTAAATTTGGTTATCGAGCGTTCTTAAAGAGGACTTGTTTTCTGCTTGTGTTACAACTCTTGGATAGTGGTGATGAGTGGGGGGAGCTATTACATCTTCTTGGAAACAGGTTTTTTATTTTAACGATATTCGGAGGGAAATTAAAGTATGTTTGTGGTCCATTATGAATTTTAGTTATTATTTGTGAGAAATTGAAAGTTTAAGTTTATGATTGTAGTGTTTACGAGAATTGGAATGCGACTTTTTTATTTTAATGATATTTGGAGGGAACTGCATGTATTTTTTATGGTGCTTTATGGCTTTCAAATGTAATTTGTAGCAAATTTAAGTTTTAGTTTGTGATTCAGTAGTGTTTGGAAAGCAATTTTTTTTATTTTACTAACATTCGTAGGGAAATTCAGTTATGTTTATGGTGCATTATGACTTTGAGGTATTATTTGCGCTAAATTGAATTTCATGTTTGTGATTCAGTGGTGTTAATGAGAATTTGAATGCTTACTTTTGTATAAAGAGCTATCGGGATTGTAACATGTGATGCCTACCACTGGCGTTCATGTTGGATGTGCAATTTAATTATGGTTTGGGGCTAAGAGGCCATCATTTTAGACCAGCTGAAAGAAGATCTTTATAGGTCTCCTTATAATTATTGGCACTCTAATGTTAAAATTATTAAAAGCAATAAGTTGTCTTTAAGTTTATGTTATCTGGGACGGAAGATACTGCTATAGAGTGTAGACATTTTGTACGGACTCCTGAGCTGCTCATGCATGATTCAGTGTATTAGTTAAAGAAGCAATTAAATTATAAATTCAGTTTTTCTCTCATAGCTAAGTGAAAGCGGAATGATGAGTGACCAGTTTGTCATGCTAATTTAGAACCTTTAAGAATCAGATTAATGTGGAATAGTAATATTAATTTGTCAAAATTAAATAATTTCCTTTTCCACCTTTAAGCATAAGGTTAATGTGGACCATAGTTTTAGGATGTTAAAAATTCTCATGCAAGTTAAAAGAGCTTTGATGTACATTTGCGAATGATTTTAGGATGTAATTTGTACCAACCATGATGAAAAGATCATCATTATCGGCAAGGTAAGAAATTAGGTTATCATCAGTACTTATTTCGAATAGTTGTGTTTCCATATATCCTACATGATAGTTGCTTACCATATTGACTCTTACATGCAATCTAAATTACGTATGACATTTTCTGTTTACAGGTATGGAATGAACTTCTTTGACCAATTATTGTATTACTTCTGAGAGAGATTTTGATCTTACTTATATCCTGATCTGTACATGACACGTAAGTTGGTGCAACATGGTCACAGTAGCGTTGGCCATAGGTGTCTCAGTGACTTGCAAATGCTACCGAGCGACTGAATTCTGTTAGCAATCTTGTTGAACAAGCTTAGATTTCGGGTTGTATTGTTCCAATATGCCTAGATAATATGTAGGTGCTAATATAATTGATGTTCTTTTTAAATGTCCAGCTAACTGCTTTTTGTATTGTGTGCCTTTTAGTAGGCTATCTTTTCCCCTGATCAGAAATTTTATACAAATTCTTGATCTTTATAGGTGGGAGGAGCTCTAAAATTACTAGCACCTGCTGCACACCTTGACATTAAGGATTTTTCACACGACATTGGCTTGGTGGAAAAGAAGAACGGGTCTGCAACTTTACTTCGTTTGTCCTCTCTAATGTAACTAGTGAAGAGGTTAGCGCATTTGCAATCAAAGTAGCAAATGAAGGTCATGGTTATAGACTCTATAGAAGACTTATATCAACCATATGAAGAGTTTCTTGACATTTTGAAGTATTTCATTTTAATTTAGTTTTTCAGTTAAGTACAAGGATTTCTATAGTTAAGTTGTGGAACTTAGACCGGAGATCTTATTTTACTGTAATGATGAGTAATATTTACATCAATAAATTTACTATAATTTCAAAGTGATGGTAATTTGAAAAGTTTGATTGTAATAGCCCTAAGAAAACCCTAACCTTAAACCCTGATTATGTGTTAAATCTTGAAATTATATTAAAGTAACTAGATAGTAGTCTAACTAAGTATTTCTTACTATACTATGCTTAATTGGTTAACTTATATGTTTTATATGAGCTATATGATTCATTCATATAGGATTATAGGACTCTAAGGTACTAGATGAAAGATAGTTACTCGGAACTGTCAGTTATGTTAAGTTCCAATTGGTTTTAGTGCTTAAAGTAGATTAGAATACTCTCCAACACCATACGAGGATAAAACTGGGTAAGATCTATCATTCTTATTGGTTAGGAAGGATTTGGAAACCAATAAATAGGTTAGAAGGTCCTTAAGAACCTTATTCATTAAGATTGTGAAAATCGTATAGAGATCGTTTTATCGGGTAGCAACGAACTTCCAGTTAAAGAGCCTTTCGGGGTTGAATCCGAGATTAGAACCTAACCAAACTTGATATATGACATGCTTGGGATGTCTTAAGGTCAAAATGGTCATTTATACCCAAGAATTACGTGGCTCACTAAGGTAAATTGCTCACTAAGTAAAAACTGGCCAACTGAAAGTACAGCTCAGACCTATGCTTAAAGAAGGCTGCTTAGCAGCTACTTGGGTGTCGATCTCTTAAAACCCTTTGGGTGCATGAAAGCCAACACCTCAAGCTACCACCACAAGTAAGAACCTCCTAGAAATACCCAGAAACCGACCTTGCTCAGAACCCATTTTCCTCCCCCCTGGGTACCGCCAGAACAGGGTATATATACTTGTTCTGGGTTTTCGCCTCTTTTCTCTTCTTTCTTCCTCTTGGACGCCTACTTTTATTTACATATAACAGTTCTGGACATCCATACCAAGTAGTTCAAGCTTTGGTTTCAATCATAAGACCTTAAAATCATATAGAAAACCTTGCTTAAAGATCACATAAGTTGCTGTAAGTTCAACAGATTACACCTCTTATGTTTAAGCTTAGTTTTTCATATCTAAAAGCTTGTTTAAACTAATTCTTAGCATTATACTGATTCAGGGGAAACTATAGGAGTAGTGAAACAATTGGATTAAGAAGTTTCATTGAATAAAGCCTCTTAAGTGAAGGTACACACCTAGTTTGGTTTTAACCTAGAAATTCCATACTTATAGTTAGGTGATTGTTTCTTTCTAGTGTGAAGCATGTTTATGAAATGAATTTACTTATGATGTATATCTTATTATGTGTGTATTGAGTATATAACATGGACATAACATGCTAAGGTTCATTAGAGTTGTTTTAGGTGATCTAAACAACGCTTATACACCAAGTTATCATGATTATGCTTCTAAATGGAATATGTTAAGTACATGGACTTGTGTAGTGAACTAATAGGTATACTCTTGATAGAATTATATGTCTAAGTGTTAATCAAGTCTCTAAGGCATAACTGGCTAAGTTCAATCAAAGTTACTACTTTAAAGACTAGTTTCAAGTATAAAAACTCTATGTTTCTTAACTAATATAGCAAGAGTAATTGAAGGAAGTTGATAAGGAATCTGTGAGTTAAGGATGAATTGATGAGGATTATGAGTATTGAGTATTAAAGTATAAATTATTAAATATCTTGAATTACAAATATGAAAGTAAGGCGTGAACATGCACCCGGGTTAGGGCGGGTAGTCCTTAGTTGTTACCCAATCAGGAGGGGCGAAATCCTGACGTTGAAGGACATGTCCAGGTTAAGTCTTGCAAGCAGAACATAAAAGGTGGGGTGACGACCCTAAAAAGTTTGGAGACAGCCGGTAACAGTACCCCTCTCCATTCGCGTTCATGCCAAACGATTCGATTTTTATGAAATTATAATAATTGAGTTGAATGTGACTACTTGCTATTATAACTACGTGTTATCTGTTAGCTTTCAAAATACACCTAAACTTGTATTTTCCATTATACAGTGTGTACTCAGCCTTGCTGATTGTTTTGTCATTTCTGTGGCCTGTCACTTGGTGGGTGGCAGAGTCAAATTTTGATGCAGGTTGGTACGAGGATATATAAGGAAGGGGTTGCTTTGTAATAGACTTTACGTATTGTAAATTTAGTAATGACTTATATATATATATTTGTTTACATAGTTAAGCAAGTGATAGACTATGGAACCTTAATCTTGTTTTGGTGGATGTAAGCTAAGGGCTACTGTAAGGAAAACTTTGTAAGTATTAAGGATGTAGTTAAAGTTGTGTTTTAAGGTATTTCGATATTCTCTTTCTTATATTTGAGAATGTCATGGTAAATTGGTAATAGTCCAAATCTTATCTTCATAACGCTTCCGTTGTGATTAACTATGTTGATTAGGGATTAGGGGAGGTTTGGGTTGTTACATTGATTCAATTTAATTATTGAGTTGAGTACAAATATTTAGTTTAATGTTGTTTTTTTCATCGTAAATAATTAACGACCACTTCATGTTCTTGTTAAAATAACGACGATTGAATACCTTGTTGTTAATAACTCAAGACGAGTAGTTGTTCTGTCGTTAAAAGGTAACGACGAGTCATATCTCGTCGTTACTTGTTAACGACGAGTCATATCTCGTCGTTACTTGTTAACAACGAGTCATGTCTCGTCGTTACTTATTAACGACGAACATGGTCGTTAAAACCAATAACGACGGAAGCTATTGCAACCACTTGACGACGCGAATTTTTCCGTCGTTAAAAGCTTTACGACGATTTTTTGCACTTATAACAACGATTTTTTCCGTCGTTAAAAGTTCTTTTTCTAGTAGTGGAAGAATAGACTATCGATTTGCTTGCTTTTGGGCGACTCATTCGAATCTGACTTTTCGAGTAGCCAGGTTTGTTGAATTTACAGGGAAGAAAAAATAATTCAAAGCAAAGAAGAAATCAAGAAGCAAAGGAAAAAGAGAGAAAGAAGAAGTATCTGGTTCAGCGTGTGGGAGAAAAGAGGAATGATGTGATGGCTCTTTACTTTCCTCCATTTAACCCCCCAACCACTAATATACAATTTCCAGTAATATTGCGGTCCCCAAGATTTCAAATTTCCCTCCTCTTTTGTTTTCCTAACTGTTGTCAAGAGAGAGGGAATTGGGGGCAATTGTTGTGGGCTAAATTCCGCCCTCACGTGACGAAGAGCATGCTGCATGTTTACATTAAAATAACGGACCAATAGCATGCCAAAGGCACGTGATTCAAGACGTGTGAAGAGTTGAAGACCAAGTCCAAGCTTGGATAGAGATTGGACGCCTAATAGTTACGGAATTTCTATCCGTTAGGGATCTAGTTAGGTTAATTGACGGCTATAATGTATTGGTATGATTACTATAAATACCTTGTGAAGCTCATTGTATTTTTAACAGCATTATTGCTATTACTTACTCATTGCTCTATATAATCAATTGTATTCTCTTGCTTATTTATTCATATTATTCGTTCATTCATAAAAGACGAGTTGAGGTTATTGAATTGTCGGCTTTACAAAATCTCTCCGACGAATTGCCCGTCCATATTAAATTCGTCCAAAACACCATATATTTGAACCAGCGCCATGAATAGGTTAAATGAATTTGCATCCAGAATTTTTTTGTAGAACTTCAAATTTTAGTACTTTTAACTCAGGGGGCATGAGAATGTATTTCAAGCCTTTTATTGTACAAACATAAGTTTTTTGTGGAACTTTAAAATAAAATGTGTAGAAGATGTATTAAAGGAGTAATGTGTTGTAGATCTTTGTTCGACCACATACCTGCAGCAAGTTCACTAATTGTCAATCAATATACTTAAAAAGGCCATAGACATTTGTTTCTTAGGTGTCTAATGGAGCTCATTGCGTTAGTGTTCATATTAATGTTGATGAAAATGCCAAAATCTTTTGTTTCCTTCCGGCCATGAAAAATGTTGCTGTCATATCTTTGATGGCTCAGATTTGCCATGGATAGCCATGTCAATAATAGAGGAATTAATTACGGAGGAGAGAGATTGAAGGTGGGAATGGGAAGGAAGAGAGAGTTTGAGGGTGAGAATGAGAATCGGAAACAAGGTGGAAAGAGGGAAATCAATTTGGTTTAAGTGAAAGGTGTTAATGAAAATTGGAAAATTGGAAAATTGGAAAATGAACAAGTAGCCCCACTTAACGGACAAACTTAACAAACTTATGATTTTGGGGTGCAACTACTAATTTTATAAAGTTGTTGGGTGTTATTGTCACAAAAAAACGTTGCAGGGGATTTTTCACAAAGAAGGGAAACTTGGGAGGGGGGGTTCAATAAAAATCGTAAACGTAATTTTCAATTTTTAGTGCAGGTTTAATAATAATGGAATGTCATCGCTATAAAAGTTGATAAATTAAATCAATATACGAGATATATCCAAAATTAGAATAGCATTTCTAACACAGGTCACAGGCATCTCATCCTGCACCCTTTGTCTAATGGTATCATCAGTCCACTGCAAGATGTAGGGATTAATATCAAGCAAAGTATTTCCAAACTTGACATTGTGGGTGCATCCAATTAACAAAGCAGGAAAACAACCACCAATTTTCATTTATCTTTCTTTTTCCCTTTCCCTTCTCCTATTACTTATTTATTTTCCTTCTTCTTTATTTCTTTATCCTCTTTTCAAATTTCTTCTTTTACTCCCTTTTCCTTGTGCAGTTCATAGTCTTTTTTGAGACTTTAATGTCGATAAGTTGACTAATACAATAATACTTCATATGTATGAAAGGTCAAAACTATAATATTCTAACATTTGATATGTATAATATTTCAAAAAACACGGGTTCAATCCAAGACCGGTTTTATAAGTTTTTGGACCTGACTGGGTTAAAATCCGGAAAATTAAAATCTTCGATCCAACCGGTTCTGTCCAATCCGAAACAGGTGCGATCCATTTCTCCGGTACGAGCCGAATTTTGAACAGCCTTGTATGGGGTCTACCTAGCAGACCTCTAGCTGGAGCAGCCTGCCACTCCACGTCAGAGCGCCTGGAGCAGAGCAGACCTCCTCAGGCAGACCGCTCCGGACATAGCCTCTAGGCTGGAGTTTAATGAAGGCCTCGTTCCACCTTGGCCCACTTTCAAAGAGGCCCACTCACTTTACTAGGTCAGTTACAAGTCCATGTCTCATATAAATACCCATGCCCATGCATGGGTAAGGTACGTTCAATCAAACACTCACAAAATACTTGCACTTGATACTCGTTTTCTCTCTACTAGAGATCTTGTGCTCAATTTGGACTGACTTAGGCATCGGAGAGGCGATCCTCGGAACCACCCCCGAGGTTTCTCCTTGTTTTGCAGGTAACCACCACCACGAAGGACGTTTGGGAGCCACGATTCCACCGAGTACCCACCACCACATTCACTGTTGCTGTCTTGGACAGAAACAAGCCTTATTTTGGGGAAGGGGTGCGTCAATTCTTACATACTCGAATCAGATTTAGAGTTACTACAACGACATTAATAACAAGTGAGAGTTAGGTTTGAATTTTCTATTTTCTTTATTTTTTTATTTCTTGTAACAAAAACTCATAAAAAATGGGTGAATGAAGGACCTAAACTATTCAACTTAATTTCAATATATTTAAGTTCTTTTAGTTCAATTCACTTCAGTTCATTTCATCTCCAACTAGTTCAGTTCAGTTCAGTTCCTAATTTCCTTCTCTCATAAGCAATTCATTTCGGCTCTATTCAGTTCCGCTCCAATCAGTTCAGTTCAGTTCAGATCAGCTCCAATCAGTTCAGTTCAGTTCAGTTGCTTTCAGTAAATTAGGACAGGCTCGAAGATTCGGGCTGGAAAATGTTTGCCCTGCACTTTTCAGGCCAAACGGGCGGGCTTTTCGGCCCATTTTCAGACTGGGCCGAATTTTTAAGTAAAAAAACCTTTTTTTTTTTTCCTAGAACCTTTTTCGAAAAAAATTAGGCCGGGGCCGGGCCCGAAATTCAGGCCTAAAAGAGGTTGCCCAAACTCGGCAAACTTTGCACCCTTTTTTGTGAAAAAAACTGTTTACTAAACAAAACCCTAGAAAAAATATTTGCACTAAACTAATCAAACAATATCGCACAAAAACAAATCAAGGGTGATGAAGATGATTATACATAGCATAATGTTCAGTGATATATTGAGTGATTTCAAATATTAAAGGATACTTTGTACCACACTCTCTTATTCGATAACTAATATCTGATATGATAAATCAGTGAGTAAGGTGGTAATAAGAGACCCCGCCCCAGCACCTCTCTCCTCTTTTTTTGTTTCTACGTTGTTGTTTTCCCCCAATTTTTTACTAGTCAAGGTTTCGACCGGTTTGTGCATACCCCTAGTTTTATGATTTATTATGGCTTGACGGGGATTTGTATGCGATTGATGGGAGATAAATTAACTCTTTTAGCAACTACTGTGTTCCTTGTCCAACCGATTTTTAATTATTCAAGTCATTCGAATGCGTTGGATTTTATCTATTGAAGAAAAGGAATCTTGAAAGTTTCGAAATCAGTATCCTCTTTCTGGAGTTCGTGTCTCTAAAAATGACACTAATTTCCCAAAATTGTTGAATTTGGCTCTGAATTCAGCAAAGGGCGCTTTCTTAGAGTTTTGAATACAATGCATGGTGTGAAAGAATGTGAGCGTAGGGTTTTTGTAATTACATTTTGATTCCTTGAGGATAGTTCCTGGGCATAACATTACATTATGTCTTGAGCATCAATTTCATCCTGGTTCTTCTTTGTTGTTGTATATAACATACACAAGGTAGAAAAGTTAAGTTTGAGATTGTAAATATGATAAGTATGGGTTAACCAAATAATACTAAAGAATCCACCTAAGCTTAACTTCAATTTCCAAAGATCACAATCCTAATTAGAAGCCAAAAACTAAGGGAAGAACACATCCAAGAGGACAAACACGGTTCTAGTCCAAGAAACAAAAAATACAAAGCACAAATTAATCAAAGTCTATATTTTACTCATCACCCATATGCCCTTTATATCAGATTAATCGGAGTACATGTAATTAACTTCGTTATCTAGAATCTAAGTGAAAGAATCTTAGAAAAACTAATTACAAGGTTGAAATGTAACATCAAAAATTATTACTCCTGCTCACTCATAGCTACGGTTTCTCTCTTAACACCTTGTCTTGTGGTTGATGTTCAGTCATGAACTTCAAAAGCTTCTGCTGGTCCTGCTTCTTCCGCTGCAGGTCAGTGACATTCTGAGACCTCAAGCTAATTGACCCTGCCTCTAGGATATCAATAATTTCCCCAAATGAATCTACATAACGAAAGTGGTGGCCGGGACTCCAAAACCCCAACAGCAAGGCCATGACCCTCAAAAATGCCTCGTTATAATCAATGAGCAGCCAGTTTTTAGACCTACTATTCATCAATAATCTAGCTTCCTTCTCTAATGCAGGCAATATCAAGTTATTGATAACATCGTGCAATATTAATTTTCTCTGCTCATTCCAAAGTTGTGCTAACTTGGTCACACTATAGCTATTATATTGATCCTGAGAATCATTCATCAGCTTCTTGAGATTATCCTCTGGCAACTTTATGGTGACCTGAAGGAGCTTCTCTTCCTCAGCCTCCTAATTAAGAAGCCATTGTGCATCCTCAAACTTGATCAATGGCTGGTTGCCTAACCATTTAACACCAGCAAACTAACGGAGAGCATCAATGGCAACACTCCCATCAGATGTAGGACTTGTTGAAACCACTGCAATATTGAAATATATACTACGAAAAGCTTTTTTACAAGAGGCTTACTTCTTGCAATTTTGGAGCCTTTGGGAGTTACTAAGAAATGGGAGTGCTCTTTGTGTCAAATATCTGCTACGTCTGAGATACTCCTGAAAAGTCATCTCCAACGAAAGAAGCACAAAGTAAAGGTGGCTGAGCTTTGATCGGGTGACTTGCTTGGAAGAAGGAGCTTTATATGTTGCTAGAGGGATGAGCAGGCCTATGCTTGGATTTTCTATGCCTCTATTTATGTGTATAATTATCTTAATTATAATATAGTTGTAGAATTTAACAATGAGAATAAAGTACGAACACTCTTTTTCAATTTGTAGAGTATAATCTGTTGACCCTTGAGTTTTGAAGATGACTTAACCAACAAAAGACATATTGTGTTTTATTTATGATAATGAAATGTAATTCATTTTCGAGCAAAGAGAATACTTGATCGAAGATTAAATTGGCGAATTAATCAAAGATCGAAGTGAAGATGTTCGAAAAATAAAGTATCAAGCTTGGAGTGAAGATTAGAATACATTATGATGTATTTAATATCTTCTTGTTAAGGTTGAGTAAATGCTTAATCTAGTTTGTGTTGAATTCTCAAACGAAACTTAGTTCTGTTCCCATGACAGGAACAGACACTGGCACTGTTAGGAACAAGGTCAGGGAACAGGCCTAGAAATGACTTTAGGAACAACTAACAATTCCCAAGTTGTGCGCCTAACATTAATGTGCGCCGAAGTAAGGTTGTTAGAGAGTCCTTAGTTAGTTTTGACTTAATCAATGACTTTAGGGAGTTAGTTGTTAGTTTGTTAGGAATTTATTTAAAATGATTTTCTGATTTAATTAGGATAATATCAAAATCTTTTAAATCTTATCTTTTATATTTTATGTAATTCAAAAGATTTTATTTATAAAAACTTAATCTGATATTCGGTTTTAAAAGGATTTTCTTTTAAAACTTAATTATGTTTTTCGGTTATGTTTAAGATATTTATAAACGTTATTTTCCAAAAAACTAATTAAAGAAAATGACTTAATTACTCCCCAAGCAAAATATCACGGTCTCCCTTACTGTTACACGTTTTACAATGAAGTGGTTAGTGGGCTTGATTATTTTCTTAAGCCTTAATTTATCTTTAATTAGTTTGATTAAGCTCTAAGTTTTCAAAACCACGCTCTACATACTGCTTCTTTTTATTAAGTTAAGTAGTGGATTAGTGGTTAATTATCTTTCAAGGAAAGTTTAATAGAACTAATAAATAAATTAAAGTAATGGACATCGATTAGTGGACATAAGTTATGGTCTTGCCTAAGTACATTGTTAATAGGCGCCTAAACCTTGGAACAAAGTGTGTATGACTTAGCCAAATATTCTTAGTTGTGTTAAAGAGTCAGTGTCCTTCATAAGAAAATTCATACTTACTTTATTCGAGTTTATACTCTTCCATTGTTTTACACAATGTATATTTGGTAAGGGTTTGAGTGAACTTTTGTAAGTGTGAGAAGCTTTGAGTGAAGCGTGAGAAAGAGAAAGAGAGGAACTTCGAGGGAAGTTCGAGAGGAACAACAGTTGTGGGAACTGTTGTTGGGAACTTGAGTTTAGGAACTAAAGTTGTGGCCCGAGAGGAAAGTAATAGGTTTGTAAACAGAGTCGTTTGGCCTATTATAGTGGAAAGTTTAGAGTCAAAATCTCTTGTGGTCAAGGTCGTTTCTTCCTATTGGGCCTATGAAGTATTTCCTCGCTAAAATATCTCGTGTTCCCTTTTCGTGTTCCCTAGCTAGCTTTTATTTCCGCATAAAGTATAGCATATTCTCTCACTATAATTCACCCCCCTCTTATAGTGCTCATATTATATAACATCTTCAATCCGTAGATTATACCGGCATTAATAATGTATTTTAGAGTATTTTAGTCCTTCATTAGCATAAAAAAAAGAAGCAATGCTCATACCAATTCAACATTTTATGCATTAACAAAATAGCTCAATCTTTGGAAACCAATCTAACAAAACTCTTAAACATTAACAAAGTTCGACAAGATTCATACCAGAAATTCAACATTACGTGCATTAACAAAATAGCTCAATTTTGAAGCCAATTCAATGTTTAGAGTAACAACTTAATGTTTGCTAATGTTTGAGAGTGTAATCAGTTAGCCAAACTTGACACTCAAAACAAGCGAGCCTGGACAACCATTAATAATAGTTATTAATAATAATATTATTATAATAGTTATTAATATCTATATATATATTAAAAAAGCGTGAGCAAGAAATGTAATCCGCCACGTGTCACCATCCCTCATTCAATGACAGTCTATCCATTTCATTATCATATAATAAAAAATATATATCAACGTGAAGATTCGAACCCCTGACCTTGAGTATGCAATAAGGAGTTCTAACCACCACTCCAACATGTTATTAATGTTTTTTTTGTTATCAAAATCAATAATGATCTAAAGATAGAAACCAAGAGTTAAGTTATAAATTTATAAAATGCATATGGTAAATAAGAAGACTTTTTTATATATATAAACTTTCACGTTACATGACATCAATTATTTTAACTATTATTAAATTTAGTATACAAAAATCTCGAGCATCGCCGGGGCCTAAATCCTAGTTTATAGTAATAAGTCGATTGAACAAATGGAAATATTAATAGGTTAGACCATGGTACGTCAAAACACTAAAACATCAATTTAAGTTCAACCCATATTAATAAGTTATGTGCGATTATTGTGAATGGTTGGCTAACCTGTTTAGACTGTCTGGCACTATTATATATATACAGGTATGAAAAACTGTCTTTACAAGACTAAGAGTCTAATTACCAAATTACCCTAATACACCACTCAATCTTTATGGGGAGGAATCACGGATAGATTGGAACGATGTTTACAAAACAACTCATAAGAAAGACCCTTAGGAAAAATATCAGCAACCTGCAACTGTGTCGGAACGTGCATGACCTGAATTCCACCTTTTGCAACCATCTCACGAACAAAATGATAATCAACATCAATGTGCTTACTACGATCATGATGAACAGGATTAGCAGTAAGATACATAGCAGAAACATTGTCACAATAGAGAATGGTAGACCGTCGATGAAAATACCCTAAATCAGCCAACAATTGACGTATCCAAATTGTTTCGGCCGCAGTGTAGGAAACAGCACGATACTCAGCTTCAGTAGAAGACGTCGAAACAGTAGGTTGCTTCTTAGAGCGCTAGGAGATCAAATTCTTCCCTAGGAAGACAGCATAACCAGTAGTAGAGCGCCGAGTGTTAGGACACCCGACCCAATCAGCATCAGAATAGGCAACAGTCACAGTAGGAGAGCCAATACTATGAAGAAACATCCCATAATCAGAAGTTCCCTGTAGATACCTGAATATTCTTTTCACAACATGAAGGTGAGTAGTACGAGGCGCATGCGTAAATTGAGAAACCGAATTAACAGCATAGGCAATATCAGGACGAGTCATAGTCAAATATTGTAATCCATCAACCATACTACGATAATCTGTGGGATCAGCAAGAAGTTCACCATCTAAGAGAGAAAGAGTGACACGAGAGACAACAGGAGTACAGTATGAAGATGAAATTTCTGACGAAGATCAACTACATATTTGTTTTGAGACAATAGCAAACCCTGAGAAGTACGTAAAACCTGAATGCCTAAGAAATAATGCAAATCACCCAAATCCTTCATAGCAAACTGGGCAGAGAGAACACGGATAAATTTCTGAAGCAAAGAGGAACTACTACCTGTAAGCACAATATCATCAACATATAGCAAGAGAATGATAATATGACCACTGTGTTTGAGAGTGAACATGGAGGTGTCACAACTGCTGCACTTGAAACCAATAGAGAGTAGAAAGTTGCTGAAACGAGAGAACGAAGCTCGAGGAGCCTGCTTCAAACCATAAATGGATTTTCGTAGCCGACAAACATGATGTGGTTGAGAAGGATGTTCAAAACCAGGAGGCTGACGCATATAGACTTCCTCATTGAGGAAACCATGAAGGAAAGCATTTTTAACATCGAGTTGACGAATAGGCCATTTAAAAGTAGCAGCAAGAGTTAACACTAAGCGAACAGTAGTACGCTTAATGACAGGACTAAAGGTTTCAAAGTAGTCAATACCTGTCTGTTGATGATTATCAAAAACAACAAGTCTGACCTTAAACCGCTCCACAGAACCGTCAGAATTATATTTAATCTTATACACCCACTTACAACCAAGAGCGTTTCTATTGTTGTTGCGAGGCACAAGTTTCCATGTATCATTCTTAATTAATGCTTCATACTCATCACGCATGGCGTGTTGCCAGCAAAAATCTTTAGACGCTTGCTTAAAATTAGACGGTTCATACTCAACAATATCGGTTTTTAAATGCATTAAATTCCTAGTTGAAATGACTCCGTCTTTTAAACGAGTTGTAATAGTATGGACATTATTAGGATCGACACACTTAGACGACTTTCTAGGACGCCGAGGGGAAGGGACGATAGGCGACGGGGAAGACTCAAGACTACGGGATGCAAGAGACGCATCCGACACTTATGGTGACACAAGAGAATGATGCGTAGCATCATAGTGGGAGGGGGCAGCAACGTTGCTCCGGGCTCGGGGACATCATGCGGGTTGGCATGGGCTGCAAGGGGGGGGACAGCATGGCTGCGGGCGCATGAGGGCAGGCTTGCATGGTGCTGGGAGAAGGTCGCAAACCCGCGGGCGCGGGGTGTGCGTGCGGGCAGGCAGCAACATGCATGGTGAAGCATGTCTCGGCTGCGGGCGCGGGTGTAGTAACCCGCGCGCTACTGCATGGGACGTCGACTAGGCAAGAACGACCCGGGAGACACACACGATGTGGTACTTGTCGGAAACAACACCAAGGGGTCTAAGTCAGCAGCAACGTAGGAGTCATGTGATGTGGTAGAGACAAGAGAGCGATACGGAAATTTACGTTCAAGAAACAACACATGATGACTCGTATAAACCTTTCTAGAAAGAGGATCAAGACATCTACAGCCCTTATATTGTGACGCATAGCCAATGAAAACACATTGAATCGACTTAGCTTGTAATTTGTTGATCTTAGGATCTAAAAACAACGGAAAACAAGCACAACCAAAACATTTCAAAAACTCATATTAAGGAGGACGATGGAAAATTTTGGCAAACGGGTATGAACCCTGCAATGCCGAACTCGGAAGACGATTAATCGGATACACAACAGCATAACACGTATCAACCCAATATCGAGGTGGCAACTCAGATTGAATAAGCATAGTACGTCCCATCTCGATGATGGTTCGATGTTTCCGTTCCACAACACCATTCTGCGCTTGAGTCCGAGCACAAGACTTTCGAAAATAAATTCCTGAATCACAGAAATGTTGCACTAAAGGAGTGTTATCAAACTCATGTCCACCATCACTTTGGAAAAACTTAATTTTGGAGTTAAAGAGATTGTCAACATGTTTTTGAAAAGATAAGAAAGTCGAATAGACATCAGATTTAAGCTTAAGTGGATACAACCATGAAAAACGCGAATAATCATCAACAAAAACCACATAATACTGAAAAAATTGATTTGATTTAATAGGCGATTGCAAAAGATCACTATGAATCAAATATAAGGGATAAGGGGCACGATGAGTCACATACTCAAACGGTAAACGATGTATCTTTCCTACTTTGCAATGAACACAATCGTCATGAAATTTTGAAGTACGTGAAATCAAATTTTGTGAACGTAAATTTCCTAAAACTCTAGCAGAAGTGTGACAAAGGCGAGCATGCTAAACATCTCCACATTCCTTGGTTGCAATAAGAGCGGGGACAGACGACTCTGGGCAGACTCGGGAAGACTCTGAACAAACTTGGGAAGACGACTCTGACTCAACAATGTGAGGCTGAAGAGGATAGACACCATTCCTACCGATTCCCCGCAACAGAAACGCCCTCGTGGTCTTGTCCTTAACACAAATAGAAGACTCGTCAAAACAAACTATGCAAGAATTATCCTGACATAACTTTTGAACTGACAACAAATTATGTTCTAATTGGGGAACATGACACACCTTCGTGAGGTGAAGGGGGCGACTAGGGGTAGACAGAGTTAAATTTCCAAGTTTATTAATGGGAAGTCTTGTGCCATCACCAACAACAATAGAACTCGAACCTGTGTAAGGAAGAGCATTAGATAGCTTACCATCCTGTGAGGTCATGTGGGATGCGACTCCAGAATCTGGATACCAAACGGAGTCATTCGTTTCACCATCAACAGACAGTGGAGATAGGGCACGTGTGACACCATCAGGAGAGGAAGGCACAAAGCTGTGATTGAAACGATAAGGACAATAGGCTGCTTGGTGACCTGGATACCAACAAAGACCACAAGTATCGGAGGAAGGGGTGTTGGCTAAATTGCCGTTAGAAGGATTACTTTCTTCTGAAGACAAATCATTAGCAATATAGTTGGCACAAGAATAATCAACATAATGAAACATTATGAAAATTACCCATACCATTATTTCGGCCTGCATTGCCACGACCACCATTGTTTCCACGACCACCCTGGTTATGATTGTTTCGATTCTTGTTCTTTCCACCCCCTTGACCCTTAGAATTCGAACCACCCGAAGAAGAGGAGGAAGAACCCGAAGAGCCAGACTGAACAGCAACTAAAGCCTGATGTGTAGTAGTCGTATCGTCATAGGCACGCTTTGCCTTAATGCGTTGCTCATGCTGAAGAAGCTTGGGGCAGAGATCATTAAACGTCAACGACGTTTGAAATTATAACAAAGTAGTGACAAGGGCATCATAATCATGATCTTGATCCAAAGCAGTCAAGGTATACTGGACCAAGTCATACTAAGAGACAGGACACTGAATAGCAGCTAAGGAATCAACAATAATCTTAATTTCACGTATAAACACTTCCATAGTCTGCTGATCAGATTTCTTCATATGACTAAGTCTACCTTTCAACTCCATGGATCGAGCCATGCTAGCATGTAAGAATCGTGTCTGTAATCTATTCCAAATCTCAACAACAGTACGTAATTCATGCACATCCATCAAAACATCACGGGAAATCGAAGCATATAACCACAATTTAATTTGTTGATCAAGTCTCATATACTCATAAAATTGTGGATTAGGAAAAGATTGACCTAGATTATCAAGATAAGTAGGAGATGGAACCGGAATTGTATCTTCGACGATACCAAGTAATTGATGCGTCGAAAGAAAGCACGTCACCTGAGTTTTCCACATAAGATAATCTTCGGGAGTAGTTAATTTGATAGAGACAAAACATGTGATGTCTTGATTTGTCAAGGAGACGACTAGAGGCAGCGGTGGAGGCGAGTAGGCTTGAACATTCATGAGACCCAAGGTTGAACCGCTAACATTGGAGCCGAGAGGGAGTGGTTGAAATGCTCCATCGCCTATAGGGTGCGTGAACCCTGGAGGAAACCTAGGCGGTGTTCGGACCACAGAGGGGCTGCCGGCGAACAGTCCTGTGGAAACACCGTGAGTGGCGGCCTGTGGTGGCTGTAAAGGCCAGGCATACGGTGGCGTCGTGAACAAACCAAACGAAGGGGCTGCGTGGTGCGCTGATGGCGAGGCAACAGGCGCACGTAGGGCATGGTGCGTGACATGCACAGACGTAGCTGTGTGGGGCCGGTGTAGCGGCGTGGTTAGTTGTTCGTCGGTGGGCAGACCGGAGGAGGAGGCGGCTGGATTCATGGTGGCCGAAAAAGCTAGGGTTTTATTAAAAAAATAAAAGAAACCGTGAGGCTAAGAAAGCACGCGGAAGAAAGAGAAAATTTTTCTTAAGCTAGGCTCTTGATACCATGTGCGATTATTGTGAATGATTGGCTAACCTGTTTAGGTTGTCCGGCACTATTATATATATATATATAGAGAGGTATGAAAAACCATCTTTACAAGGCTAAGAGTCTAATTACCAAATTACCCTAATAAGTTATACACCAAAGCACCAAAACACTACACGGTGTTAACAAACAACCAAATTTTAAAAACAAATCTAGTACTAACAAACTGCCATCTAAGCCCACATTCATATCCCATATTCAAATGCCCTGAAAACCAAAGAAATGTGCGGTGTTATAGATCTGAATAATTTTAAAAGAAAATAGAAAGAGGAAAACGAAATACACACACCTCAACCCTTACAATCTTACTGTTACTCTTCATCTTCCTCTTCTTCCCAACTTGTTTGCGCATTTTCTTCCCATGTGTTGTTGGAAATGTAAAGCGGGGGTTAGATTTCTTATTTCGTTTATCTGATATAGGTTCCGGAATGGGACTCGGCAAACCACGCCTCTTTACCTTTTTCCCCTACCCCCATCACCCTTGTCAGCCGGTTTTTTTTTATTCATAAAGAGGACCTATATAAGGCCCTCATTATGAGGACTATCACGAGGCAGATGGCTATCAAAAGGCTATCACGAGACTAAGGGCTATCTCAAAGGTTAGAGGACTGTTGCGAAATGGATGGAGTGTCAGACTGTGTGGATGCAATGTCCAAATGCTGATTGGAGGTTACGAGAGTAACAGTAGCACCATTGGAGGTTGGATGCCCGTAACTTTGTGCTAACCAGATACCCATATCTCCCACAACCTCAACTTATGTTGATAATGTTTCTTAAAGTCAGTGATATTTAGTCTCGATTAATCTTGAAAACAATGGGCTTCAGCTTAGATTCAACAACGGTTAGATTAAAATCAATGTTGTCAATCACCCTGAACTGCCTTGATATAACATGTGGACGATGATAACCCACGTAGTTGTAACAGAACAAAGGTCCAATGAAAGTACAACACATGGGAAGAAATTGCAGAAATTAGCCTCATCCACTTTATTATTTATATACCTACATCAAACAGTTGCGGGTCTTAAATTTTTTAGTTTAAGGGCCAAGTTTTTAGAATATATAATTTGAGAATTGCAATAGTATATGTCGACTAGACAAAATCGATCTAATTCGATAAACCAAATGATTCAATCCAAAACTTGACGCAAAGTTTATGACCCAATTTTAACCTTAAACTTAAATAAAACAAACACAATCCAAAATTAACTTGATTCAAAATTGACATGATATCCAAATAACCTGAATGAAATTTACTCACACCGATTCTTACCTGAAACTTAAATTAACCCAAGCCGAAAAACAAATCTAAATTTAATCGACATAGATTCGATTCAAATAAGACTTGTACATAAAATGTCGTCAGTAATTCAATATGAAGCCCATTGTTTTTAAGGTTAATCGAGGCGCAAATGTCATTGAATTCAATAAACATTATCAAAAGGAGTTGTGGCTATGGGGGGAGATGGATATTTGGTTAGCACAAAGCTTGGACATTCATCCACCAATAGTGCTACTGTTACCCCCCCGTAATGATTTCCTATGAACATTTGTACATTGCATCCACTTCGTATCCAAAAAGTTCCACACAGTCTGCCACTCTATCCAATTCACAATAGTCCTCTAACCCTCGTGATAAAATTAGTGTCCTCATACCATCGTGATAGCCCTCAGTCTCGTGATAGCCCTCGCCTCGTGATAGCCCTTAAATGAGGGGCCTTCTGAGGACCCTCTTTATGAGTCACCTTATATTGGGAGAGGAACCTGTATCAGGCGAACGAAATAAGAAATTTAACTTTTACTTTACAATCCAAACAACACATGAGAAGAAAATGCGCAAATTAACGTCATCCAATTTATTAACTACATACCCACACCAAATAGTTGCAGGGGGCCAAATTTTAAGAATATAGAATTTGATAATTGGAATAGTATATGTTGACTTGACAAAATGGATCCTATTCGATAAACCGAATGATTCAATCTTAAACTTAACGCAAAGTTGATGACCTAATTTTAACCGCAAATTTAAATAAAACAAACACAATCCAAAATTAACTCGATTCAAAATTGACATGATATCCAAATAACTTGATTGATTCTTACTCAATACCTAAATTAAGTCAAACCTAAAAACAAATCCAAATTTAATCGACATAGATTCGATTCGAATAAGATTTATACATAAAATGTCGTCAGTAACTCAATATAATCCGATCAAAACTCGAAGTTAATACAACATACATTTAATTGACCAACTATAGTATCAATATGAAAAATCGAAAAAATAATCCAAATGTGTAAACGCAAAACGACTGGAACCCAAAATTTAAAATTTCAACTACATTGTTTTTGTCGTGTTACACTATGGGACACCCCTATAGGCCCATGTGGAAGATCGTCATTTAACACTATTTATAGGAGGTTAACTCCTAAACTTCATCAAAAATGTGTAGAATGTTCAAAAATAGAGACTTGTCAGGAAAGGATTAAGAATACAAACAACACAAACATTTGTATAAATTTATTAATAGATGATAGGGGTGTTCATAAATATCAAATCCGCGATTCGCTCGATACGATCCGAAATATAGTGTTTCGGTTATTAGAAAATTTTCGGATCACCGTTTTTGGATATTCCAAAAAATCCGAAATATGTTAAAAAATTGAATATTTTTCGGATATCCGGACAATCATCCGAAAAATCCGTTTTTTTCATTAAATAAGATTGGATAATTGGGGTATCCGATCTGAAATTTTCAAATCGGATTCGAATGAACACCTCAACTAGATGCAAGGTCATTACTAGATTCAAAGTCTTTTATAATATCAATTAAATTTTCCCCTTTAACATGCTTTGCTCATGTATTGACGACTCGATTTCGAACCTCTTTTCTTTACTTTGAGCGATGAAGTTTTTTTACTCTTTTGTCTTGCATCTCAGGAATCCCAAGAAAAGATTCCAAAAAAAATCATGTCTAGATTTGTCATTTCTGTTCGAGCTAGATGAACTAAAAATTGATGTTAATTTTATGGAATTGTTCTGCCAATTCTGTTTCTATTCGAACTTTGACCAACAACACCCGAAACGGCGTCGCAGACGTAAAACTAGAAGAAAAAGATGGAGATAATGTTTTGTTAGATGATGATCTGATTTGTCTATGCGCTGATATAAAAAAATTCTGGAAATGGAGTTGTTTTAGTTGGTCTGATGGTGAGTTAAGCCTACATTTGGTATTTTTTACCTTTTAGGTACTCACTTATTGTTTTTTGCCTTTTAGATACGCACCTCCCATATCTAGCAATATGTGTTATTTAATTGTCAAAAAGTTACTACATTGGGTTAAAATGTTAATAGCTTGAATCAAAAGGTTAACTCCTTAATTTAATATGTAATGTTATGGAATACTTTTTTTTATTTAATTAACAAGATACTAGCATGGGCCTGTTTGAACAACATCGTTTTTAAACTTAACTTAGGGCATGGTGGTCATTTATCTATGACTATTTTTTATCTATGACGGATTCTAAATAGCTTATTCTTTGTGTCATTTATCTATGAATGGTTTTTATTCAGCTTATGTCTTATATAAACTTTGTAGATTTCTCTAGGGACCAGAAATATATCGGGACACTATTATCCGAAAAATAAGAGATGTTATTACGGAGCAATATCATTATTGTTTGTTCAACTAATTAATTAGACAAAAAGTGGTAAGCATGTAGCATTGATGCATTGGCATGTCTCAGTTGCAAAGATATCAACTAAGAAAATGTTATGAGTATGATTGACAATTTTACTGCTATTTAGACAATGTTTTGATTTTTATATCATAGCTTAGTTAACTTTCTAATAGCTTGTGTTTTTCAAGTAAGAAGTTTTGGAACTTGTTTCATTTGCATCCTATGCAGATCAGAAGATGACAACCAAAAGAGGAATTTGCTATTTATAGAGTAACTTTTCTTGGAGGATTTTGGTCCATATACAGAGTAAATTTTCTTGGAAGATTTTGGTCTCTTGAACGATATTGACACTATAGCAGGAAGGGAAACTAAATTAGCTCAAGGGAAACCAATGTGGAGACTGAGAAAAGTATGTTTTCTTGTACATCTAGATATGGAAACAACCACACTGATAAACTTACAAGGTTGTGCAATTAGCTAAGGGAAAATTTCAGTTTTTTTAAAAGTTTAATTTATGCAATTTTTTTAAAAAGAAACCAAAGTGTGGCTAAAGCCTAAAGGTGAGTTAAATGTGGTTTTTTTTAATAATAAAGGTGAGTTAAATGTGGTTAACTCACAAAAATTAGTCAACAAGTACCTAAAAGATGAAACGAAATAAGTGAGTACCCAAAAGGTGAAAAACACCAAATGTGAATACTTAAATGGGCTTAACTCGTTGTTGTAGAATTACCAATAATGTTGCTCTTTTGTGCAATATTTCTGATTGGTGTTGCTTTTTCCTGATTTTTGGGTATAGGTTGGCATTATTCCATGATTCAAGTGGCTAGAGATTTCATTTTGCTATATCAAAACTCTATTTCAACAACAATTGTTATATTATAGTATTGTCATGTCCCATTTTTTGTGTGTTTTTAGTTTCTAAACTTAGTGTATGTTTTTGGCATGCATCACGTGCATATAATATTGGAAAAATTGTTTTAAATAAGTCAACATTTAACCCCTCTTCTTATATTAAGTTAACCTTTAGACTATCTCGGAATAAGTCGAGTTTGTAAAGATTTTTTCTTTCATTAGGTTAAAAAACCTACAACCTGAATAACAAGTCAATTTATTATTTTACTTTTTCTTTAACTTCCTCTTCATTCTCCCAAGCTCCTCCATCTCTGGCTCACCATTCTCTCTTCAACCTCCATGGCTCCATCATCAACTCTCCCTCTTCCATAGCTCCATCTGACCCACCACCACTCAATGCTACCAACCCTGTCTCCCTCATCCACACCCAAATCCTTTCTCCCTCCAGTACTTCCACTCCATCTCCACCACCAATTACAACCAAAGCTAACACCAAAACCCCAGCCACCAACCCAAACCCAAACCCATCCAACCAACCACGAACACCACCACTACCTAGCCCGCCATACCCACCAACCAACACCACAATCTACCTCTACCCTACCCACCACACGAAACCCACCAATCAAACCGCGCACCCAACACCACCGACCCACCTCTACCCTACCCACCACACAAAACCCACCCTCCCACCCTCCCACCCACCTAACACCACGAAACTCCATACCAAACATAAGAATGTTCACTTCTGTCTCTTGACAACTCTCTCTCATGCCCTCGCTGCGCCATGTAACCTAGTTGGGAACTCTGTCTCTGCAAGCGATGGTGATGTTGATTATAATGATAATAATAATAATGATGAGTTTGAAGCTTATGAGGAGGAACGACGCAGCTCCGGAGGAGGATGCTCCTCCGTCAGTGGGGTGATCGAGCTCGCTAATCACGGCGATTTGAAGTTCCTTCATAGGATTGGGGAAGGGAAGGGGGCTGGTGTTCAAATGTGGACTGCCACGCTTGCTGGTGAGACGCGCTCGTGTCAGCATAAGGTGGTTGTGCGTAAGGTGGCGATTACGGAGGAGATGGATGTGATGTGGATGCAGATTCAGTTAGAGAGTTTAATAGGTGGAGTTTGATGAAGTGGTGTGGTCTACGGAGGAGTACAGGGAGGAAGAAGGGTTGTGAGGAGAGCATAGTATTAAATTTTTTAAAAATGAAATTAAACAAAGTAAATCTAATATAAAAAAGTCTAACCAATAACAAATTGACACTTGTTATATTTAACCTGCTAAACAGGTTACTAACTGGTCATGACTCAATTTGAAAAGATACCCCCATAAGTTTAACTTATTCCAGAATAATTCAAAGATTAACTTAATATAAGAAAATGGGCTAAAGGTTAACTTATTTAAAATAATTTTTTCTATAATATTAGTATTAGATAAATGCACTCAGTTTCTCTATCCCACGCAACTGATTGTTTGCTTCCCAAGGAAATCACGCCTTTCTTTGGTTCTTTCCCGTGATCTCTCTAATTCTTTTAATTCTTACCATCACGTTTGCAACATTTCATCTTTTCTTATTCTTCCTAGAAAGTTTCCTCAAAAGTTTCATAGATTATTACAGCTTCTCCATGCCCAATACCTGTGACAATTGATTTGAGTTATAGAGAATCTTTTGAAATTTCAACTGTTCTTCATCCTTCTCCATTTCAACACAACTAAACCACTAAATTACTTGGGTTTTGAGTCATTTCTAATTTTTGGACAACCTAATCTCAATCATTATTAACCATAAATAATCTTCAATACTTCTTCTTACAAAAATAGTCCCTTGCCCACCTTCATAGTTTTTGCTTTCGAGAAAATGCAAAATCTAACTCCTATTAGAAAAGTATATAGAGTTGTTTATACTTACCATATGTCTTAGTTTGTTAAGTCTTGTTTATTAATGAGTTATCTTTAAATATTAGGAAAGATGTGAGTTCTTTCCGATTAGGAATGAGTTATCTTTTTTTTTGCTATATATAATTAAAAAAATTCACAGGTAACATCAGCTATATTCGACGCTTTTTCCAATTTTTTTTGAGAATATAATTTATAATTCCGAGCTTTTTGTACGAGTTCATTCATAGTAGATGTAGGATGAGCATCCTACACCTAAGAGTATTTCTTGTTCATTTTCTCATTATAGTCTTGAGTGTAGGATGTTCATCGTACACCCGGTTATAGAATAGAATTTGAATTGTGAGACTGTTTGACTTTGGTTCCTTATAATTTTTAATGTGAAAGTATTGTGTCAGACGGTCTGACACCAATATTTGGTCAGACCGTCGTCCACGTTGAGCCGCGCCACACTCGCCGACCCAACTATCCAGCAGCCCAAGCAACAACCCAACACCAAACACCACGCAAACCACCCAACCGTTGATCCGCGCCACCTTCCACCACACTCGTCGGCGAAATTCCGATCAAAATGAACAAGTATTCAGCAAGAAATGAAAGAAAGACTTGCTGCCACTGTAATGAACTTCATATCATTCAATCCACCGTCGCATCTCCGACAATCATCTCCCTCCTCATAGCTCTAATCCTCCTAAACCCAACCCCAACAAAATCATCAACAGAAATACCAGGTGTATGTGTTTCTTTTTCTGTGAAATTTGTTAAATGAACTAATTTTTCTACTAAATGAAAGAGTGATGTATTAGCTGAATCATAATTTTTAATAACTGAAATAATGTTTGTACTAACTGAAAGTATATTTCATTTAACTGGAAGACAAACTCAGCATGTGTTGGGGAACAACAAAGCCAATAACAAAACCAACTGAAAGAATAAAACACGTAAATGAAAGGATAATATAAGTAACTGAACACTAATTTGCTTTCATTTAGAACTTATTTTATATCATTTACTTAAGTTTTGTTTTCAGTTAGAATAAAACACGTAAATGAAACAATAAGATAACTAACTGAACTTAAAAGACATCCAATTGAAAGAAAAAAATTAACTGAAAAAAATTTGAAACCAACTGAACAAAAATTGAAACCAATTGAACAAAGTTTGAAACCAACTGAACAAAAATTGAAACCAACTGAAAGTCGTCCGACCAAATGTTATGGTCAGACGCATCTGACCCAATACCTTCTCTTTTTAAATTTTTCGGTTCAAATTCTCCAATTCAAGGGGAAAACAAGATTCCTAATACAAGAGGATTGAAATTGGATCAAATAGAACAAGTAACGGGTTGGTTATGAATTTTGGTCTTCATATTTTAAAATAACATGATAAATATGTCAATGTTTTTTCATTAAATATCTATATAATACATTAAAGCAAAATGTATTGTCCACATGTCACTCAAAGCATAAAAGGGGGTCAATTAATCAATCAAAAATGCCACATGTCATCACCACAATAACTACCACTAATTATAAATAGGAGCACATTTCCATTTCACATTCAACCCTAATTCAAGATTCACCCATCTTTCTCTCCTCTCTAATTCATGTGAAGGTTATTCTCTCCTTTCTTGCTTCTCAAATTGCCAAGCATTTTTTTTAATACTTTGATATTAATTTCTGTCCAAGCTTCCTTCTCAAATTGCCAAGCAAATTCTACAATTGGGGTATGTCAAGTTTGCAAGAATTATTCAGGCCATATAATTTTCAATTTCTTTCATAAACTTGAATACCAAGCCCTGTTCCTAATCTAGATGATATGAAGGCTCGTGTGAGAGTCTTAATCATCACAAAAACTAATAATGGCAAGATTATTAGTGTTTTTAAGGATTGTATTTGACTTTTATTTGTTGTTTTACTTCGCAAATTATGAATATCATCTTAGATTATTTATCAATATCAATTATCAATAACACATTTTGTTGTTCTTCTATTCCAATTGAGCATACATTTTACAGATTGTTTATGTTCAAATTTTTAATACAATGTTGTTCTTCTATTTCAATTGAGTAAATTTTAGTCTTCTTCTTATATTTTGGTTATACTTTACTCTTATTCTTCTCTTTTATATAAAATAATTTTATATTTATCATTTACAATATTTAAATTAAAGTTCCTAAATATTATACATATTCGTTGTTAAATTCTTGTCTAATTGATAAAAATATTATACATTAATTAATTATTATATGTATATTAGTTATTAAAGTTTTCTAGACTACTTTCAATTTTTAATTACCATTTATAATATAGAATATAAAAATAATATAGACTATATAAATCCAAAAATATAAATTCAAATAGTAATATATCATACTTTTAAAAAATGGTAATTCAAAGTTTAATATTTCATAGGTTTTTAGAAATGGTAATTCTAATATTAAATTGTCTTGATTGGCTTATGATACTATTATGTTACCTTGAGTAGCTTATGATATTTAAGTACTTACCAAACTATAAAACTATAGTATTAATTTATTTCCATTTTTTGATAATTATTAAAGTTCAAATACTACTAAAAATACTTAAAGTACTACCATAAATATGTTAAACTATAAAAATCATAAATCTACTAAAATTAGAAAATTAAATATGAAATTTTAACTTAGATTTGCCTTGATTAGCTTATGATATCAATCACATTGATTTGCTAAATGGAAATTATACTATTATGTTACCGGTTTAAACGCAAGATTAGTGGAAAGAAAATCCCTTAGTTACCAGTTTTACAGCTAAATATTAGGTAATATTCTTAATTACCGGTTTGACAGCTAAATATTAGGGGAGATTCTTTGCCATAACTGCTATATCACGATTAAATATGATTTCTTCCTTAATTAACGGTTAAATATGAGATAATTTGCCATAATTGCTAGACCTTTAATTAAGCAAAAGATATTATATCCATAAAAATCCCTTAATTATCGGTTCGGAATCTAAATATTAGGTAATATTCTTAATTACCGGTTTGACAACTAAAGATTAGGGAAGATTATTTGCCATAACTGCTATATCATGATTAAAGATGATATTTTCCTTAATTAACGGTTAAATATGAGATTATTTTCCAGAACTGCTAGACCTTTAATTAAGTAAAAGATATATCCGAAACTAATCCCTTAATTATCGGTTTGGCAGCTAAATATTAGGTAATATTCTTATTTACCGGTTTGACAGCTAAAGATTATGGGAAATTATTTGCCATAACTGCTATATCACGATTAAATATGAAATGTTCCTTAATTAACAGTTAAATATGAGATTATTTGTCATAACTGCTAGACCTTTAATTAAGTAAAAGATATTATATCCAAAACTAATCCCTTAATTAACGTTTACAACTCATAACTTCCTTTTATTTGACGTCAATTAAGTTATATTTTAAGTTAATCTTTTAATTTGCCTGATATTGTAATCAGTTAATTGCCTAATTTAATTCATTCCTTTCAATTGCTTACTCATTTGTGAATTAAGGGATTTTATTACTATATTACTAAAGCAATATATAAACGCACGAACCTTGGTTTAGGCACCACACCACTGACATCATTTTTTATTTAAATCACTTATTGAATGAAAAAATCATCATGAATACTCAAATTGTCCAAATCAAGTCTTTGTCTCTTGAATCTACTCATGTGCTATTTTAGTGAGGATAATTAGATTATGGGAAAATCAATTGCTGTCGAATTTAGTTGAAATAGATTCAATACTTAGATTTGCCTTATTTTTATTTGTCCTCACCCTTGAATTTGGAATAAAATATTAATATCGTATAGAATTTTAAGTGTAATCAATCAACCATGATTTGATTTCGTAAATTAAGTAATAAACTTACCATTTTTTAACCCTATTATAATCCAAAATTTATATTGATTTCTTGCCTTAGATTTAGTTTTTTCCGACCTTAACTATGATACAAAATATTTAAAGATTATAGAATCTTAATTGTCATCAATCTACCCTAAATTGTTTCCAAAATTAAGAACAATACTTGCCTTTTTTTATATAGAACAAAGTTTCTTCTAATATTTTGTTGATAAAGTTAAGAAATTTAGTTTTCATATTTTTAGTTATCATGAGCCTTATTATGGAATACAATCTATAAATTATTTGTATTTTATATATAATATTGATTGTAGTATATAAATAATATAATAATATACAATATTAATTATCATGAATCAACCCTAATATATTTAAAAAAATAATGATGATTTTTTTCTTAAAACCATTAAAATCCGAAATATATTAGTTTTTTTAGGAGAATTAAATTTACTATTAAATAATGAAGATACTTGCCATTTGTAATCAATAATAAGAATCTAGTTATAATTATATTTCCAAAACTATAGTAATTTATTGCCTTTATTTTATATATTCTCAACCTTGAATATGGAACAAAATATTATAGTATAGAATATTAAGTATTTTTAATAAATCTAGATTTGGTACAAAATTTTTAAGATTATACATTCCGAAGTTTTTGTGAAAACTCTCTAAATCCGAAAATAAATATACTTGCCATTTTTTGAACTTTATTAGGTTCCGAATTTGTTAGAGAATAAAATTTACTCATAATTACTGAAGAAACTTAACATTTTTTTGCAATAATAATATTCGATTATATAATCTTAGTTGTCATAGATCAACCCTAAATTATTTTCAAAAGTAATAATAATACTTGCCTATTTTTTGTAGAATGAAAGTTTCCTTTAATATTTTGTTGATAAATGTTAGAAAATTAGTTGCCATGGTTGTAGTTATCATGAATCTTATTATGGAAGAAAATCTCTAAATTATTTATAATTAATATATAATCTTGATTATAGTATAAAAAGATTAAAATATTAAAGAATCTCAATTATCATCAGTCAACCCTAATATATTTCAAAAATTAATAAAGATTATTTTCTTTTTTTCAAAACTATTTAATTCAAAATATATATTAGGTTTTTTTAAGAGACTTAAATTTACTCTTAAATAATGACGATACTTGCCATTTTTTTTGCAATAATAATAATCTAAATATACTTATATTTCCAAAACTATAGTAATTTATTGCCTTAGATTTATCTATCCTCAACATTGGATATGGAACAAAATTTTATAGTATAGGATATTAAATATAATCAACAAACATTGGATACGATACAACATATTTTAGGATTATATAATTTGATTTTTTTTTTGAAAACTAATAAAATCCAAAATTAATAAACTTTCCATGTTTGAATTATATTAGGATCCGGATTTCTTAGAGAATTAAATATAAAATATACTTTTCATTAATGAATAAAATATCCATTTTTTTGCAATAATAATACTCGATTATATAAAAAGGAAACATTTTGATAAAGATTAAAAATAACCAAAAATATATGAAGATAATTTCCATAATTTTAATTTTAATAACATTCGGAATTTTGATCTTTTATAGGATAAAAAGTTTGTTATTAAAAATAATAGTGATGTCTATTATATAAAACTTAGTTATAGTATAGAAATAACAAGTTAGTTTTAGTTATCATGAGCCTTAGTATGGGACAAAATTGAAGAATTATTTAGAATTAATATTAGATCTTATTTATAATATAGAAATATTAAAAGTTTTCTAGAATAATTTCAAATTTTTTACCATATATAATATCTATCTATATAATACACTAAAGTAAAGTGAATTTTAACACGTGTCGTTAGCAGGTTGATTAGTGAGCCATTTGTAGGGTTGGAGCGAGCTTAGTGTCACGTGACATCTTCACAACAAATCTTTTTAATTTATCCAGCTTTTCTTTAATTATGGAGAGTTAAACTTGATTATGCCTAAAATAAGGTTGAAAAAACGCTTTAATTTCGGTTATAATAGCGTGAAACTAGGGATTATTATTTCCCATAACAACTAATTGCCATTTCGAAAATATCATATCAAATCTTGCGTAAGTTAAGGAATTATACAATGAGTTGGCAAATCTTCTTGCTAAAATTAAGCAAGTCATGTATGGAAGCAAAAATCTTCCTATTACAATTAAATTAAAATCTAGCTTATATTTAGGAAGAAATTTTTTGATTCCATCTATGTTCTTGCTATATCATTTTGCTTTAATCGTGTGCTTTAGTTTCAAATGTTAGTGGCCAAAAATTCCCTTAATAGGATTTTAAGCTACATATTAGGAGATTTTCCAAAAATTCATTTATTAAATACCGGTTTGTTAGATAAATATTAGAGGAGATTTTTTGCCGTAACACCTATATAACGGGTAAATAGGAGATTTTCCATTCAAATATAAACCTTTAATTAATTTAAAGATTTTATATCCAAATCAGATCCCTTAATTAAGTGTTACAACTCACAATTTGAATATGTTTAACGCCAATTAAATTAAATTCTTAGTGAATCTTTAATCTTGCATGATATTTTAATCCGTTAATTCCTAATTTAATTTATTCCTTTAGCTTGCTTACTCATTTATAAATTATTAACTGAATTACTATATTATTAATCATTCTATATAAACGGACAACTTTAGTTTAGGAACAACACCATAGTCATCAGTTTTTATTTAAATCATTTGTTAAACTAGGCAAATCATCATGAATAGTCAAATTATCCCTGTCAACTCTTTAATTGTCTCTTGTATCTACCTCATGTGCTACTTTAGTGAGGATTATTAGATTATGGGAAAATCAATTACTGACGAATTTAGTTGAAATTGATTCAAGATAAATGATATTGATTGATGAACATGTAATTTCTCTTTTGTTAATTTTTTTTGTTACTATAGATTTTAATTTTCGTTTATATTTATTTTTAACTTTCCTAACTTTTTATTGAAGGGAGACAAAATTCAGGCCACTTTACTTAAGGACCAAATTATTACATTAGGGTCGTTGGTGAAAGAAGGTGAAATAAAGTGCATTCAAAACTTCATCATTCGTCCACAAGATGGTCTTGGCAAACAAACAATACATTCTTATAAAATCATATTAAATGAGTCCACCCGGATTGAAACTATTAAATCTGGGGATTTTCCTTATTGTGGATTCTTCTTCCATTCATATCCGATTATGATTACAAGTGATTTTGATACATCTTAGTTATTAGAATGTGTTGATACTCGCCATGTGTTTTTCTCAAGGAAACGTGTGTTCGAAGGCGCTTCATCAAATAAGAATTTGGATTTGGAAGAGAATGAGAAGGCGAATAAAAAAATATGCGACATAATTGAATAAGTTTATGAGTAGCATGTCTCTTGAATAATTGGATAATTAGTTTGTTTGGTTTTGCTTTTGGTACTTTGCATAATTAAACACTTTTGAAGCGTTGTTACGATTGAATGGTTAAGTTTTTTGAGACAACATTTATATTATGAGATAATGGTTGAATCTTCATGGAAATTGAATTGCACCTAAGCTATTATTGGTTTTGAGTTATATTAATATTTAATTATGTTTTATGACCTTTTTGCATTTGAGTATGAGAGTTATATACCAATTTTTCTATGATATATGAATCTATATTTTTCCATGTAAAAAACCATTTTTAATATAAGCCTGAACTGCGAATTGTAGAGGTACTTAATTAACGAAATGAGTTGGTATTGTTTAGGATAAAAACTCTATTGGGCTCTTTATTTTTTAAAATGTTGTATTTTTATTTACTTCATTCGTGTCACATGTTATGAGTCTTGAATAATTAGCTTTAATAAAATATTTTTTCATTGAGTAATATAAAAGACACTTTTTCAATTTACGTATTGTATAATTAGGAGACTCAATATAATTATTTTTTCGGAAATTCAATAATTTATCTAATACCCACTTTTCCGGGAAACCCTTATGATGTTATGCTTCAATATACCAAAATAATTTATGGCATTCTTCTAACTTGCCTGGTATATTGAAGCCAATTAAGGACGCTTATTCAATATAAGTATTTTATAATAATTTTTTTATTTCCAATTTATTTACAAAATATTAATTGAGATAATTGTAACCCAATATACTCTGTAGATACCTAAATTCTTTGGAGTATCTAATAGTGCTTAATAAGAGGAAAATCCCTTAAAATACAGTTTACCATTTGATTATATTTAATTTATTATATTACAGTTGATAAGTTATTGACAAAACCAATATTTCCGGTTATGAAACCATAATTACCAAACATTACGGTTACAAATTTAGGTATCATGCATAAAATCCCAATTGACAACTATACATTATGGATAGCTGCCTTTTATTATTGAAGAATAGCTTTTTTCAGAAGGAGAATAATTTTTTAAAAAATCCGATATAATTTTATAAGGTTTAGAAATTTAATAGGTTTTTTAATTATCAATTTAATTATGAACATTTGGTGTCCAATCGCATTGCGGAGTTCATTTGGAATCCAATTTAATGAAGAAATATCATTGTTTAATTTTTTTATAGAATATTAGTTAAGCTCTTTATATGAGATATCCAATTTATTGAAGAATAGATTTTTTTAAAAAGAGAATAATTTTTAAAAAAAATCCGATATAATTTTATAAGGTTTAGAAATTTAATAATCTTTTAATTATATGAGATATCCAATTTATTGAAGAATATCATAATTCGTTTATATTTGTTCTTATGGCTTCCTTAACTACCGTTTTCCACCCAAAAGTAGTCCATTTTAAATGTCGTGAATGTACTTAAACTAATGCCGTAACAAATATTACCATTCATGTAACCAGAATTAGCTATAATGAAGGAAGCAAATTTTCTAAAACTTAAAATTCACATAGGCAAAATATAATTAATAGAAACTGCCAATTATTATTGAATAAAATGGCAACCTTTTCTTATTAATATTGGCAACAAATTTGATTATATGGGTAATATCTTAATGCCAATTAAGAGTTTTTACTAATTCATTTATTAAATACAGGTTTGTTAGCTAAATATTAGGGGACATTTTTTTTCCATAACACCTATATAACGGGTAAATAGGAGATTTTCCATTCAAATATAAACCTTTAATTAAGCTAAAGATTTTAGAGTAGGTTTACGTTAAGATGGTCTTAGGTTAAACCTTAACATCAGACCATCCCAATAACCCAATTTAAACCCCAATCACGCGCGCCATGCATTTGCAGCCCACACAAATTGATTTTTTAACTTTTCGACCTAAAACCTTAACTTTTGCATTTTTTTAACTTTTCAACCTTAACTTAATTTTGCATAAGAAACCATAACTAATTGGGCTAATGGAGTGAAGGGAATGACGGCTGTGGTGGGTGGGGGTGGTGGGAAGATGGCTGGCTTGGAAAGATGCCTTTTGTACTGGTCTTACATTAAGCTCTTAATGTAAGACCGTCTTTTATAAGACTTTGCCAAGATTTTATATCCAAATCAGATCCCTTAATTAAAGGTTATAACTCACAATTTGAACATGTTTATATTTACTAAAATTTAAAAATGTATTAATTGTGCTCCTAATATAGATAAGTTATCTTATTTTTCGGATTTTAAGGGATGTTAACAATATTTTGCTTACGTATTAATTAGGTAGAACCCCTTAAAATCCGGTAATTAGTTACTATTCATTGCCATTAAGGTAGGTTAATTAATGTCATACTCCCTCCGTTCCTATTTGATGTTCCCATTTGGAATATGGGGGAAAACAAATGCAAATTGAGGTGGAGCAGAATCTTTTAATTTTATATTATATAAAATATACTTTGGTATCTTTTTGCTTTTGAAAAAGTAAGAGACAGAAAGAAAAGTGGGTGATTGAGAAAAAATGATTCTAAAGTGGGCCATGTGTAGACAAAAAGTAAAAAAGTGTAGTAAATATTTGGTAGTTGAAGGGTAAGATGGGAAAATAAATATTTTTAAAATAGAAAAGATTCAAAGTGGGAACAACTTTTAAAAGCATCCCAAAAAGAAAAATAGGAACATCAAAAGGGAACGGAGGGAGTATTAATTATTACCATTTATGAAAACAAAATTAGCTAAAATAGTTTAAATAATATTTTAACCCTATAATATAATTAATTCAACTAAGTTAAAAAAATATTATTTTATATACAATTGTAATAGATTATGGTAAATATATATTATTTTTTATATCCAATTATCTAAGTTATCTTATTTTCCAGATTTTAAGGGATGTTAACAATATTTGCTTAGGTATTAATTAGGTAGAATCCCTTAAAATCCCTGTAATTAGTTAATATTCATTGCCATTAAGGTAGGTTAATTGATGTCATATCAATTATTACCATTTATGAAAACAATCAACTTTAGCTAAAATAGTTAAATAATATTTTATACCCTGTAATATAATTAATTCGACTATGTTAAATAAAATTTTTTTTTATATCCAATTATAATAGATTATGGTAAATATATATTATTTTTCAGAAATAACTTCTTGAAGAAAATTATATTGGTTAAACTGATATCCAAATTATTAAACCAAATCAAACAATCCCGTAATTGCATAAAATCGAAAATCCTCTCAATTTTGTCTATATTGTTCGTTTTACTTAAAATTACTTTTCCTTTCATGCAAATATAGGTTAGAACCAATTTTACCTTAATCTTATTTATAAATAGGCTTAGTTTTTTTTCATTTATGCTTTACAACTCATTCCTTTACCAAAACAATTTCGAGTTCTATCAAAATAAACAGCAATGGATCGTCAATGACAACTTATAGATGTAAGTGACTTAACCGAAGGGAAGAGATTTTGCATCATTAGGGTGCTAATAGTACGTGTTTGGGAAAAGAACGACAAAACAACACCTTCTGAAGTGAATTCTATTGAAATGGTGTTAGTGGACAAAAATGTAAGTAAAATTTTAGGTTTTATTTTGTAATAAAGTAAATTAATTTTATTATTAGATATGAAATGTTTATATAAGTCGTATTTTGTGTACAATTGTAGGGTGACAGGATTCAAGCTTATTGTCGTAAAAGTTTGATAAACGCATTCAACCCGATGATTGTTGCCGGTGAAGTTAGAGAGATATCAAAATTTCTAATTCTTGAAAGCACTGGATGGGAAAAAGCAACAAGACATAGTTGCAAAATATCATTTAACTATTCAACTACCATCAAAAGTTTTGAAGATAAATCCATTCCTCTTTATGGTTTCGATATTATTCCTTTTGAAGATATCCTCTCCAAGAAACTATCTGATGTTTTTTATTTAGGTAATAATATACATTATGTGGTTGACATTAGGTTGCAAAATAAATAGCCGCCTTAGAAATAGTAATTGTAATAGTGCAATACATTAATTTTCTTATTGCAGATATAATAGGTGAATTAATTGGGTACAACATTATAGTGCCAACAAAAGCATCCAAGTGTATGACTTTAGAGTTGATCAACAATGAGTAATATCTTTTAACTAACTATTTTTCAAGTTATTTTTTATAGTTTATACTCCCTCCGTTCTCATTTGATGTTCCCATTTTCCTTTTTGGGATGTTTTTAAAAGTTCTTCCCATTTTGAATCTATTTCATTTTAAGAACATTTATTTCCCCATCTTACCCTTCAACAACCAAATATTTACAACACTCTTTACTTTTTGTCTTACATATGGACCCACTTTAGAATAATTTGTTTCTTAATCACTCACTTTTCTTTCTCTCTCTCTTACTTTTTCGAAAGCAAAAAGTATCCAAGTACACTTTATACAATATAAAATTCAAAAGATTCTCAACCACATCAATTTGCATTGGTTTTTCCCCATATTCTAAATGGGAACGGAGGGAGTATAAAAGTAACTTTACATGCTTGCTACTTTTTATGTATAAGAAGGAACCAAAGCATTACATGTGTATTATGACGGAGATTATGCTGATGAGATAACAGCTTTATTGGCAAATCAAAGTGATGCACTTCCTATTATTGTTATCATTCAATTTGGGAAGAGGGTTTCTTATCAAGGTAAGCTAATTATTAATAGAATTTATTATGAGAATGATAAGTTTTTTCAATATTAAAGTAATTATGATTTAGGTTAATCAATCACTTGACTAAGTGTTTGTTTATTATTCATTTAGGTGAAGTTCGTGTGCAGAATTCGATGGAATATAACCCGTTTGCTTGTGAATCCAAACACTCCAGAAATTAGTGAGTTTAGTTCAAGGTGTGAATCGTAATTATGAATTTTTTGTTAATTATATCATTGATGTTGGGTAGAATTTATTTAATTGATTGTTGTTGGTCAAATTGATTTTAATGGTATTGTTGTTTGTTTAACTTTATCATATTCTTTTTAATAAAATTTCTTATAATTTTTTTTTTCTTCAAAATTGCAGATGTTCCTTTTTTAAAAGTAAATAAATGAAAAAAAAGATCATGAATGATATGCATGAATTCATAATATTTACATCTAATAAAAAATTCATAATATGAAAATATAAGAAATAAAAAGCATATATTCAGTTTTATAAGCTATTAACAGTTTGACATGTTTTAAATCAATATAATATTTATTTTACATAATAATTTAAAGAAACAAACAAATGAAGTTACAAAATAGGACATATTTCAAAGAGAAATATCCGAAAGAATATGATATCACTTAAACAAGTTATTTTTCATGAACGAATATAAAACGTAGGTTATGCCTATGTTAACAATAATCATAAATATATATAAAATTTTATTTATTGAAAAATATATATGCATTAGATTGTAAATGGCAAGTGTTAAATTTAAAAATTATTGTTTAATGCCCTAATGTTGGTCACTTTTTTTTCGCCTTTTGTCGAAATTTTTTAATTTAAAATACATTTTATCTCATTAATTTTTTTTGTTCTCTTAAAGGAATGATTATTAAATCGTCAACTAATTTTAATGATTTGTAGGATAATTGCGAAGAGGGAATCATCCACTTCTAAAGGGTTTACACATCTTCAAAGTCATGTATCATTTGAGACTAATGAGTTCTTGCGAGAAGATCTTATAAAAGACTTACTTGATTTGGTTGCATGCGAGAAGGTCTTAATTTTTTTCATAATTCACTTTTTAGATATAAATTTAATTTAAGACTCAAACCGTATTGTATTTATAGACTGTTGACATAGTTTTTCTAAATATAGCTCGGATTGTGTGTATGCCTTGCAACTATTGAAGATTTGGATGTCGATAACAATTGGTATTATAAATCGTGTCCTAAGTGTTTGCGTGGTGTGAAAAAGGAAGGCAACATTATCAAGTGCAAAAAGGAAAACAAAATATTGAAAAAAGACAACACCGGGGTAACTAATTACAATTTGTAAAGTAAATTTTATTGTTCATTTTTTTAATGATAAATTTTGTTAAGTCCTTTATTTTTTGCGAACCTATAGGTATAGGTTGAATATTTTTGTTGCCGATAAGACACGTGACGCTTCTTTCATCACGTTTGAGCGTGAAGTTGTTAAGGAAATTAAAAAAAGTGCTGCAGATTTGTTAGAGGAACAAGATAAGGTTATTTCACATCCAAGTTGTATTTTTTTATAGATTAGATTTCTCTATAAAAACTTTATATATTACTGAAAATAGGAAATAATTATCTACATTACTTCGGTTAAATATTACACTTAAGCTTATTTAAATTAATTGTTTTTCAGAATGGTGATAAATATGATTTCCCTGAAATACTGAAGCAACTAATAGGGAGGAAAATTTTATTTAAAGTTGATATTCCCTTTAGAAGTAATTCCAAATGAAAATAACTTACACAGTTGTTAGCACATGTGATGACCATCCCATTATAGACAAATTCATGGGATTGTATCTTAAATAATTATTGTATCTAAAACATTTTACATGAATGAATTAAGTTATATGTTATATTAGTTTTTGTTGTTTTCATCTTTTGGAAATAAATTTGATTAGCTGATTGTATATGACAAATTGTTTATGATAATTGACGTTATTCGAATTATAAAACACTTCGTTACACTTTTCGTTTTTAACAAAAAAATTCATGAAACCAAATCCGACCTTATTCACTCTTCCTAAGCCTTATTTTGGCAGGGTTCGTGTGAATTGGATACAAATTATTAATAGTCGTCGTTTCCAATTAATTGACATTATCTTATGTACTGTGAAAAGTTTACATAAAATGAACAATATGAACTTAAATGAATATTATTTATATTTTTTTTGAGAGGATTTATATTATTTAATTGACAAAAATACTTATACAATATTTTCAAAATTAGATGAAATAATAATATAGTTATTTTTTAAAAAATAATAATATAGTTATTTTTAAAAAAATAATAATTATTTTTTATTAACTTTCAAAATAATAATATTAATAATTTTTATATTATTTACTTGAATAACTAACAATATATTTTCCAAATTAAATTTCCGTGCATTTTTGCACCGGTCCTAAAAACTAGTTTAATAATAATTATATATTAGGCCTAATCTTGTAAATAAGAACATGGCCTAAAAAATGCTTTGGACTACCTTTTCCTATGTATGGAAAACAAGCGAGGAAGTGATGTTACATTGATTTTCCAATAATAACATTTATGAATAAATTAATAGATTCCGTAATTACTTTTGTTACAGATAATTAACGACATGAGAAATATGTATTCCTTTGAAGAACTTCTTCTACGGGGAAAAACAATTTTGGGAGAGATGACATTGTTGAGGCTAGCAAAATAAATGCTTTAGACTAGAGACTGAGGGTCGGTTTACCCTGTAGAGTCATGTTGCCATTAACTCACCTTCCCAAAAGACCCAAATACAACCCCTATATGACAAGTACACTAATGTTGTCTCACCGGGCTGAGAATGAAACTAGAAAATCATGAATTTCAGGGAGTATGACTAGCTACTCTTTCTCGTTTTAGCATAATTAATGTGTATGGAGTTATACTGGGCCCATAGGGGCAAAGATGTTAAATTAACCTACATAGCCCGGTACCAACAATTCTTCAACTGACGCATGGTATGAAGGTTTACTACATAGGCCGACCAGATTGCATGACCATGATAAGATGAAAAATGTTCTAGAGGAAATGAACAAGATGTTGACTACAAAGAGCTTGAAGTCTTCATCCCAAAATATGATGTTACACCTTATAACTTTATGTGGCTTAGAATTGATTATGACGACAATTCTAATATAGACTGTACGAGTATTGGAATGATTGGCTAATCTGTTTAGGTTGTCTGACACTATTATATATATAAAGAGATAAAAACCGTCTTTACCAGACTAAGAGTCTAATTATCAAATTACCCTAATACACCCTCTCAATCTTTACGGGGAGGAATCACGGATAGATTGGAACGATGTTTACCAAACAACTCATAAGAAAGACCCTTAGTAAAAAAAACAGCAACATGGAGCTGTGTCGGGACGTGCTTGACCTGAAGTCCACCTTTAGCAACCAACTCACGAACAATATGATAATCAACATCAATGTGCTTACTACAATCGTGATGAACAGGATTGGCAGTAAGATACATAGCAGAAACATTATCACAATAGAAAAGGGTAGGCCGTCGATGAAAATACCTTAAATCAGCCAACAGTTGACGTATCCAAATTGTTTCAGCTTTAGTGTAGGCAACAACACGATACTCAGCTTCAGTGGAAGACATGGAAATAGTAGGTTGATTATTGGAGCGCCAGGAGATCAAATTCTTCCCTAGGAAGACAACATAGCTAGTAGTAGAACGTCGAGTGTCAGGACACCCAGCCCAATCACCATCAGAGTAGGCAACAATCACAGTAGGGGAGCCAGTACTGTGAAGAAACAGCCATAATCAGAAGTTCCCTGCAGATACCTGAAAATTCTTTTCACAGTATGAAGATGAGTAGTACGAGGCGAATGCATAAATTGAGAAACCGAATTAACAACATAGGCAATATCAGGACGAGTCATAGTCAAATATTGTAATGCACCAACCATACTACGATAATCTGTGGGATCAACAAGAAATTCACCATCTAAAAGAGAGAGAGTGACACGAGAGACAACAGGAGTACGTACGGGTTTGACAGTATGAAGATGAAAATTATGAAGAAGATCAACAACATATTTGTTTTGAGACAACACCAAACCCTGTGGAGTACGCAAAACCTAAATGCCTAAGAAATAATGCAAAGCACCCAAATCCTTCATAGCAAACTGAGCAGAGAGAACACTGATAAATTTCTGAAGCAAAGAGGAACTACTACCTGTAAGAACAATATCATCAACGTATAGCAAGAGAATGATAATATGACCACTATTTTTGAGAGTGAGCATGGAGGTGTCACAACTGCTGCACTTGAAACCAATAGAGAGAAGAAAGTTGTTGAAACGAGAGAACCAAGCTCGAGGAGCTTGCTTCAAACCATAAATGGATTTTCGTTACCGACAAACATGATGAGGTTGAGAAGGATGTTCAAAACCAGGAGGCTGACGCATATAGACTTTCTCATTGAGGAAACCATGAAGGAAAGCATTTTTAACATCGAGTTGACGGATAGGCCATTTAAAAGTAGCAGCAATGGTAGAACTAAGAGAACAGTAGTAGGCTTAAATTACAGGACTAAAGGTTTCAAAGTAGTCAATACCTGTCTGCTGATGATTACCAAAAACAACAAGTCTGGCCTTAAACCACTCCACAGTGCCGTCAGAATTATATCTAATCTTATACACCCACTTACAACCAAGAGCGTTTCTATTGTTGTTGCGAGGCACAAGTTCCCATGTATCATTCTTAATTAATGCTTCATACTCATCACGCATGGCTTGTTGCCAGGGAGAATCTTTAGACGCTTGCTTAAAATTAGACGGTTCAGACTCAACACATCGGTTTTTAAATTCATTTAAATTCCTAGTTGAAATAATTCCGTCTTTTAAACTAGTAGTCATGGTATGAACGTTGTTGGGACCGACAAACTTAGACGACTTTCTAGGACGACGAGGGGGAGGGACGATGGGAGACAGGGATGACAAGGGATGGTCATCATAGGCCATGGGTGGAGGAGTGAATGAGGGAGAGGAAGCATGGCTAGCCACGGCTGCGGATAGGCCATGAGGGCTGGCGAGTGTGTGTTGGCTTGGCGAGGGAATGGCTGCGGGCAGGCATAACCTGGCCGCGGACAGCAATGGTGTGCGGGAGCGGTCAGACGAGGCTGCGTGCTGCTGGCTGATAGGTTTTAGTCGTATCACCTATTCAAAAATAAACCTACGGACCTCTAACTAGGTAGTCAGTGGAAGCAGGATCGAATCCACAGGGAGACAGAGTTTCTAAATTAATATTCAACCGATTCAGCTACTCCAGATGAAATCAGGGAAGAAATAATTAAACTAATGAATAGACTACAGAAGACGGAATAAATTGAGGATTAAACTATGGAATAAAAACCTAGGGTATTAGGTCGGTCCACCATGCTTATACTAATCAAATAGGGTCAACTACTACCAAAACCTAAGTCAAGAGTCGGGTGATTAGAGCCTATGTTGAGCTATGGTTAAGACTCAACGCTCATAGTTCAACATACGCCACATATTCACTAACGTAATCAGAACTACTGACGTGTCTTAGGCCTCTAGTCGTAAGACGGATCTGTGCAAACAACTATTAACCACAAGCAACCAACGAAAATGCGCAATAACGTTAATTACTCAATAAAGAACAAACCACATCACAATCACCCTAATCAAGCCCTAGAAATTGATAGAAATCTAAATCGCAATCATGGTATAAACATGGCTTTCCTATCTAATACCCTAGAAAGAGACTACTCAGACATGATCGAATTGGCAACAACAAAACTAATATGAAACCCTAACAATTGCATCATGAACGATTAAATAAATAAACTAAGCAATCAAAGTAATTAAAGAGATAAAGAGTAGAGAAGAGTACCAATTGACGGAAAGCAGGAACTTTTATTGAAATCGAAATAGGTTTGATCACCTCTAAATTAATCTAAAGTGTTTGAATTAAACTAAGAACAATGAAGAATAAAACTAGTCTAAAACCTAATGAAAGATGAATAAAAGATAGATGAAAGATGTCTCTAAATAATGAGGAAAAGGTATTTATAATACCCCTTAAGTCTAATAAAAAATCGGAAACAAAAGACGCATTCCGCGACGAATGGCGCCAGACCCGATCGGGCCCGAGGCACCCACCCGATCGGGTCAAATACTAAAAGCCACCTTTTGCTTCTCGTGGTCCTGGCAGCAACAGCGCAGCACATAAGCCTTGAATAGCGGCCCACCCGATCGGGCCCGAGGACACCACCCGATCGGGTCAAATACCACGAGCCTCTCTTTGTTCCTCGTGGTCAGCGCAGCAGCCCAGCATCTAGCGTATTGAAATGCGGCCCACCCGATCGGATCGGGCATAGGGTGCCCGATCGGGTCTGGTGCAAGTCTTCTCGCCCGATCAGATCGGGCGTAGCTTGCCCGATCGGGTCCGCGACTTTCATACCCGATCATAAATACTTCGCCCGATCCGGCTATTTTCGCCCGATCAGAGTACGGAAACCTCCTTTTTGACTCTTTGGCTCTCTAAACTTCACGTTTAGGGGTCTTGGGACCCCCTAAACTACCCATAAAGCTCGCGAGCCATCCTACGTGCCTCGTAACATCTCGTAAAGCCGTGGTTGCTCCCAAAAGGCTCGGAAATAAGGAGAAAACTCCATAAAACCTGCAATTCAATACTAAAACACGAAACCACAACTACATACGATAGTTAGCACAAAATAGCTCCCAAGAGCTCCAATGACGCACAAAATAGCTTGTAAATAAGGGAGAAAACTCTATATAAATACGTGATATCAAACTCCCCCAAGCTAAACCTTTGCTTGTCCTCAAGCAAACAGCACATGAACATGGAATAGATTACCTCACCCCAAAGATAAAACAAATCAAAGCTCAAAACATTTTCAAGACTAAGAATCGTTCAAGCAGGCATAATTCAAGTTTGGCTCATCAAATCCATCCAACAATCAATCATTCAAGCAATTTATCAAACTCAAGCATCCACAAAGCATACAAGTCCTGAAAAGGCACTCACAAGGGTGTCACTCCTCTCAATTTTGTGGCAGGCAAAGAATGTGCCCGAACACTCACCAACCCGACCATAAGTACCCTTCCCACTCACACTCTCATGTGTTTAAGAGGGTTCAATGACGCTCATCCTAGTCAAGTCGACTCAATTAGCAGAAATACTCTTTAACTTTGACAAACTAACTCAAAATCAATCAAATGAACATTGCAGACACGAGCTCAAGAGGACTTTATAGGGTTGTAATGGGGCTTAGGCGAGAGGTAGGGGATACTTTTGGGTAATGTGGTGAAAAAAACCAAGAAAGGGGGAGCATGAACCATTCAAACAAGGCCTAAGATGGCCTTCACAACTCCCAACAATCACCATAAAACCATGTAAAATAACCCAACTCTTATAAATCAATGAAAAGCGCATAACAAACCCAATTTCCTAGCAAAGGAGCGAATATTCTTTTATGAACGTACGTGAATGAAAGAACTAGAATTCTTTTGAATTTTCATTTCATTTTTCTTTCATTTTTCTGAACTTCATTCACGCAACTCTAAACTTGCTTTTTCTTTCTCTTTCTCACTCTCAAACCACAGCAAATACACTTTTAGATTCCTCAAAAACCAAACTAAACCAACAAACCAATCTCAAACTCAACCCATACAAAAGCTCCCCCAAGCTAGGCTTGGAATAATATCAAGTGAAGGCTTTTGGCTCATAATAGGGGTTTAAGTAACACGAAACAAGTCATTAGGCTCAGCGGGGCTAAGGAGGATAAAAGTATATCAAAAACTCACTCTGAAGCTCAAGAATAAGACAAAAGAACGCCTCTATCACAGCAAATGCTACAAGTCATCGAAAATCAGACAAGTACGAAGTCAAAGTCAAGATCAATCCACTAAAGAGGAACTAACACGCAAGAATAGACTGGATAATAAAATGAATCCAATAGGCTACAAAGAGGCCTCACAGTCTAACCAATTCAGGTATGCAGCATAAAGTGGTCTAATATAATCCAAAAATGCTCGAAATCATAGCAATCAAACATCAAATCATAGCCTCAAGATCACAAATGCCCAGCTATCCAGAAAACAGAGTCAAATCAATTTCAAATAGAGCACAACAGGGGCACAGGGAGGCAACTAAACCAGTCATGGGAACCATATTTTTTTTTTGATTTTTTCAGTATTTTTCGAAAGCAGTAAAACTATTCTAGAAAGCAGTAAAAGAGATAGGGAATACAAACAGAACTCCTCCCCCAAGCTGAACTTGGCAGTGTCCTCAATGCCAAAAGGTGATAAGGACTATGCTAAGAGGAAAAACAATGTTAGTACCCTCACTCTCGCTCACAAAAAGAAGGAAAATAAAAAGAAAAGGAAAAGGGAAAGAAAAATACGAGTTGCCTCTCGCACAGCGCTGGTTTATAAAGGTCCCGCACGACCATAATCCTCCCTCTCTCAAATAGGAGGGGCTTGGCAATGAGTGCCACCCTCATCAAACATCTTTCTCCTCCAAATTTTCTTGACAATGCCTCCAGACGGTGAGGCAACCTTAGGTGGAATTGGAACCTTCTCCACACCTACTTCATCCAGAACCTCATCCCTGCAACAAGATTGTTCAAGCATAGGTGCCTTAACAGCATTGGTTAGTTTAAAAATCACTTTATCATCATCAACACTCAGAGTTAAAGACCCAGACTTGACATCAATGACAGCACCAGCAGTACACAAAAACGGCCTACCCAAGATAATAGGAATCTGGGCATCCTCATCCATATCTAACACCACAAAATCAACAGGAATATAGAATTTCCCTACCCTAACAGGAATGTCCTCTAAAACACCTAGAGGGTATTTTATAGAACGATCCGCCATCTGTAAAGTGATTTGTGTGCATTTAAGGGCTCCCATGTTCAGTTTCTTATAAACAGACAATGGCATAACAGAAACAGAAGCACCTAAATCACACAAAGCCTTATCAATAAAAATAGGTCCAAGATGGCAGGGTATAGAAAAACTACCAGGATCTTTTAACTTTGGTGGGGTTTTATTTTGAATAAAAGCACTACACTCTTCAGTAAGAGCGACACGTTCTACCCCACCAAAGTCTCTTTTCTTAGTGATCATGTCTTTCAGAAATTTGGCATAAACAGGCACTTGGGTAATTAAATCTGTAAATGGAATCGTTACCTCAAGGTTCTTGACCATAGCCAAGAACTTACCAAATTGCTGATCGACCTTAGATTGTTGCATCCTGTGAGGAAAAGGTAGCCTTAGTGTAAAAGGCGTTTCAGAAACCTTCTCCTTTTTCTTCCCTGTCTGTTCAGCTTCTGCAGACAAATCGACTTCAGACGTCGAATTCTTTCTTTTTCCTTCCTCTACCACCCTCTTCTTCCCTGCAGTCAGGGTAACCTCATCAATGGGCACTGGCGGGGCATCATATGCAATGCCACTACGAAGAGTGATGGCATTCACATGTTCTCTCTGAACGGGTTGCCCTGGCAATTCCCCCTGCCGCCTCTGAGCATTGGAGCTTGCTAATTGTGCAACTTGAGCCTCGAGAAGTTTGATGCTTTTCTCTTGGGCTCTTTGTGCCTCCTCATTAGATCTTTGCATGGCTAGCATCTGTCGCTCTTGGGCTCTTTGTGCCTCCTCATTTGCCTTTTGCATACTTAACATCAGTTTCATCACTTCAGATATGGGGGGCTCTTGTGGGTTGTTGTTTTGTGGAGGTGGGGTGGGAAAGTTTTGTGGAGTTTGGAAGTTGTTATGGTGATGGAAGTTTTGTGGTGGTGGTCTATTGAAATTTTGTGGGGTTTGATGGTATGAGGGTTTAGGATAGTTTTGTGGAGGTGGAGGTTGATAGTTTTGTGGATTTTGGTAGTTATGTGGAGGGGGGAAGGTTTGTGGCCTTTGTTGAAAGGCATTGGCCTGCTCCATCTGAAATTGACTGAACTGACAGTCATGCCCAAAGTTACCCTGAACACCACATACCTCGCAGTAAGATGAGGTAATGGGTGCTACTGCAGACATAGCATTGATACTCATGGGTGGAGGTGTCGGACTAGAAGACTTCATTAGCTGCTGAGTTAGTTGCGCCATCTGAGATGTAAGCAATGAAATAGCGTCAACTTCAAGTACCTTCTTAGTCAAACTCCTAGATGATGAATGGTCATTGGCTGCAAGATTTGATATGAATTCATAACCCTCATCAACTGCCTTGTCTAAAAACACTCCTCCTGCAGACGAATCAACAATACACTTCGTCTGAGGCTGCAGACCATTGTAGAATGTCTGCGTCAAGAACCATTTGTCCATATTATGGTGTGGACACTCTCTCTGTAAATCTCTAAACCTAGCCCACGCTTCCCTTAATGTTTCATCAGGCTCTTGGGAAAACGTGGCTAGTTTATTTCTGATTTCTGCTGTTTTAGTGGGTGGGTAATACTCTCTCAGAAATGCAGCAGAAATCTCACTCCACTCGGTTTCTTTCACATCGTTCAACCATTTTTGGGCTCTATCTCTCAGTGAAAACTCGAACAACATGACTTTGAGTTGATCTGGAGTGACGCCGGCATGTTTAACGGTTCGACAAAGTTGTTGAAACCGTTGCAGATGATTTGCCGGATCTTCAGTAGGATGCCCACCAAACTGATTTTGCTGGACCATGCTGATGAGTCCAGGTTTGATTTCGAAATTTGCTGCGGCAATGGTGGGCATAGTAGGTCCAGTGGAGAGACCATCCGGGTTGGGCACCCCATATGACTTCAGTGATTTTGACATAACTGAATTCAAGGTGTCTGTTCCAGAGGTGTTCAGCTGAACAGACTGCTTTTCTTTCTGCTTTATCTTTCGGATCCGCCTGATTGTCCTAGTAAGATCGGGGTCCGCTGGAATTGGGGAACCGTTTCTTTTTTCTTTGGGACCTGGGCATACAAAAGAAACAAAAAGCAGCAGTAAAACGTACCTTGATTGAAACAATGAAGTTCCAATGAGATACAGAGAAGTAGACCAAATAATTAAATAAAAACTTAGAGAACTAGCCGTCTCCCCGGCAACGGCGCCAAAATTTGATAGGTTTTAGTCGTATCACCTATTCAAAAATAAACCTACGGACCTCTAACTAGGTAGTCAGTGGAAGCAGGATCGAATCCACAGGGAGACAGAGTTTCTAAATTAATATTCAACCGATTCAGCTACTCCAGATGAAATCAGGGAAGAAATAATTAAACTAATGAATAGACTACAGAAGACGGAATAAATTGAGGATTAAACTATGGAATAAAAACCTAGGGTATTAGGTCGGTCCACCATGCTTATACCAATCAAATAGGGTCAACTACTACCAAAACCTAAGTCAAGAGTCAGGTGATTAGAGCCTATGTTGAGCTATGGTTAAGACTCAACGCTCATAGTTCAACATACGCCGCATATTCACTAACGTAATCAGAACTACTGACGTCTCCTAGGCCTCTAGTCGTAAGACGGATCTGTGCAAACAACTATTAACCACAAGCAACCAACGAAACTGCGCAATAACGTTAATTACTCAATAAAGAACAAACCACATCACAATCACCCTAATCAAGCCCTAGAAATTGATAGAAATCTAAATCGCAATCATGGTATAAACATGGCTTTCCTATCTAATACCCTAGAAAGAGACTACTCAGACATTATCGAATTGGCAACAACAAAACTAATATGAAACCCTAACAATTGCATCATGAACGATTAAATAAATAAACTAAGCAATCAAAGTAATTAAAGAGATAAAGAGTAGAGAAGAGTACCAATTGACGGAAAGCAGGAACTTTTATTGAAATCGAAATAGGTTTGATCACCTCTAAATTAATCTAAAGTGTTTGAATTAAACTAAGAACAATGAAGAATAAAACTAGTCTAAAACCTAATGAAAGATGAATAAAAGATAGATGAAAGATGTCTCTAAATAATGAGGAAAAGGTATTTATAATACCCCTCAAGTCTAATAAAAAATCGGAAACAAAAGACGAATTCCGCGACGAATGGCGCCAGACCCGATCGGGCCCGAGGCACCCACTCGATCGGGTCAAATACCAAAAGCCACCTTTTGCTTCTCGTGGTCCTGGCAGCAACAGCGCAGCACATAAGCCTTGAATAGCGGCCCACCCGATCTGGCCCGAGGACACCACCCGATCGGGTCAAATACCACGAGCCTCTCTTTGTTCCTCGTGGTCAGCGCAGCAGCCCAGCATCTAGCGTATTGAAATGCGGCCCACCCGATCGGATCGGGCATAGGGTGCCCGATCGGGTCTGGTGCAAGTCTTCTCGCCCGATCAGATCGGGCGTAGCTTGCCCGATCGGGTCCGCGACTTTCATACCCGATCATAAATACTTCGCCCGATCCGGCTATTTTCGCCCGATCAGAGTACGGAAACCTCCTTTTTGACTCTTTGGCTCTCTAAACTTCACGTTTAGGGGTCTTGGGACCCCCTAAACTACCCATAAAGCTCGCGAGCCATCCTACGTGCCTCGTAACATCTCGTAAAGCCGTGGTTGCTCCCAAAAGGCTCGGAAATAAGGAGAAAACTCCATAAAACCTGCAATTCAATACTAAAACACGAAACCACAACTACATACGATAGTTAGCACAAAATAGCTCCCAAGAGCTCCAATGACGCACAAAATAGCTTGTAAATAAGGGAGAAAACTCTATATAAATACGTGATATCAAACTCCCCCAAGCTAAACCTTTGCTTGTCCTCAAGCAAACAGCACATGAACATGGAATAGATTACCTCACCCCAAAGATAAAACAAATCAAAGCTCAAAACATTTTCAAGACAAAGAATCGTTCAAGCAGGCATAATTCAAGTTTGGCTCATCAAATCCATCCAACAACCAATCATTCAAGCAATTTATCAAACTCAAGCATCCACAAAGCATACAAGTCCTGAAAAGGCACTCACAAGGGTGTCACTCCTCTCAATTTTGTGGCAGGCAAAGAATGTGCCCGAACACTCACCAACCCGACCATAAGTACCCTTCCCACTCACACTCTCATGTGTTTAAGAGGGTTCAATGACGCTCATCCTAGTCAAGTCGACTCAATTAGCAGAAATACTCTTTAACTTTGACAAACTAACTCAAAATCAATCAAATGAACATTGCAGACACGAGCTCAAGAGGACTTTATAGGGTTGTAATGGGGCTTAGGCGAGAGGTAGGGGATACTTTTGGGTAATGTGGTGAAAAAAACCAAGAAAGGGGGAGCATGAACCATTCAAACAAGGCCTAAGATGGCCTTCACAACTCCCAACAATCACCATAAAACCATGTAAAATAACCCAACTCTTATAAATCAATGAAAAGCGCATAACAAACCCAATTTCCTAGCAAAGGAGCGAATATTCTTTTATGAACGTACGTGAATGAAAGAACTAGAATTCTTTTGAATTTTCATTTCATTTTTCTTTCATTTTTCTGAACTTCATTCACGCAACTCTAAACTTGCTTTTCTTTCTCTTTCTCACTCTCAAACCACAGCAAATACACTTTTAGATTCCTCAAAAACCAAACTAAACCAACAAACCAATCTCAAACTCAACCCATACAAAAGCTCCCCCAAGCTAGGCTTGGAATAATATCAAGTGAAGGCTTTTGGCTCATAATAGGGGTTTAAGTAACACGAAACAAGTCATTAGGCTCAGCGGGGCTAAGGAGGATAAAAGTATATCAAAAACTCACTCTGAAGCTCAAGAATAAGACAAAAGAACGCCTCTATCACAGCAAATGCTACAAGTCATCGAAAATCAGACAAGTACGAAGTCAAAGTCAAGATCAATCCACTAAAGAGGAACTAACACGCAAGAATAGACTGGATAATAAAATGAATCCAATAGGCTACAAAGAGGCCTCACAGTCTAACCAATTCAGGTATGCAGCATAAAGTGGTCTAATATAATCCAAAAATGCTCGAAATCATAGCAATCAAACATCAAATCATAGCCTCAAGATCACAAATGCCCAGCTATCCAGAAAACAGAGTCAAATCAATTTCAAATAGAGCACAACAGGGGCACAGGGAGGCAACTAAACCAGTCATGGGAACCATATTTTTTTTTTTGATTTTTTCAGTATTTTTCGAAAGCAGTAAAACTATTCTAGAAAGCAGTAAAAGAGATAGGGAATACAAACAGAACTCCTCCCCCAAGCTGAACTTGGCAGTGTCCTCAATGCCAAAAGGTGATAAGGACTATGCTAAGAGGAAAAACAATGTTAGTACCCTCACTCTCGCTCACAAAAAGAAGGAAAATAAAAAGAAAAGGAAAAGGGAAAGAAAAATACGAGTTGCCTCTCGCACAGCGCTGGTTTATAAAGGTCCCGCACGACCATAATCCTCCCTCTCTCAAATAGGAGGGGCTTGGCAATGAGTGCCACCCTCATCAAACATCTTTCTCCTCCAAATTTTCTTGACAATGCCTCCAGACGGTGAGGCAACCTTAGGTGGAATTGGAACCTTCTCCACACCTACTTCATCCAGAACCTCATCCCTGCAACAAGATTGTTCAAGCATAGGTGCCTTAACAGCATTGGTTAGTTTAAAAATCACTTTATCATCATCAACACTCAGAGTTAAAGACCCAGACTTGACATCAATGACAGCACCAGCAGTACACAAAAACGGCCTACCCAAGATAATAGGAATCTGGGCATCCTCATCCATATCTAACACCACAAAATCAACAGGAATATAGAATTTCCCTACCCTAACAGGAATGTCCTCTAAAACACCTAGAGGGTATTTTATAGAACGATCCGCCATCTGTAAAGTGATTTGTGTGCATTTAAGGGCTCCCATGTTCAGTTTCTTATAAACAGACAATGGCATAACAGAAACAGAAGCACCTAAATCACACAAAGCCTTATCAATAAAAATAGGTCCAAGATGGCAGGGTATAGAAAAACTACCAGGATCTTTTAACTTTGGTGGGGTTTTATTTTGAATAAAAGCACTACACTCTTCAGTAAGAGCGACACGTTCTACCCCACCAAAGTCTCTTTTCTTAGTGATCATGTCTTTCAGAAATTTGGCATAAACAGGCACTTGGGTAATTAAATCTGTAAATGGAATCGTTACCTCAAGGTTCTTGACCATAGCCAAGAACTTACCAAATTGCTGATCGACCTTAGATTGTTGCATCCTGTGAGGAAAAGGTAGCCTTAGTGTAAAAGGCGTTTCAGAAACCTTCTCCTTTTTCTTCCCTGTCTGTTCAGCTTCTGCAGACAAATCGACTTCAGACGTCGAATTCTTTCTTTTTCCTTCCTCTACCACCCTCTTCTTCCCTGCAGTCAGGGTAACCTCATCAATGGGCACTGGCGGGGCATCATATGCAATGCCACTACGAAGAGTGATGGCATTCACATGTTCTCTCTGAACGGGTTGCCCTGGCAATTCCCCCTGCCGCCTCTGAGCATTGGAGCTTGCTAATTGTGCAACTTGAGCCTCGAGAAGTTTGATGCTTTTCTCTTGGGCTCTTTGTGCCTCCTCATTAGATCTTTGCATGGCTAGCATCTGTCGCTCTTGGGCTCTTTGTGCCTCCTCATTTGCCTTTTGCATACTTAACATCAGTTTCATCACTTCAGATATGGGGGGCTCTTGTGGGTTGTTGTTTTGTGGAGGTGGGGTGGGAAAGTTTTGTGGAGTTTGGAAGTTGTTATGGTGATGGAAGTTTTGTGGTGGTGGTCTATTGAAATTTTGTGGGGTTTGATGGTATGAGGGTTTAGGATAGTTTTGTGGAGGTGGAGGTTGATAGTTTTGTGGATTTTGGTAGTTATGTGGAGGGGGGGAAGGTTTGTGGCCTTTGTTGAAAGGCATTGGCCTGCTCCATCTGAAATTGACTGAACTGACAGTCATGCCCAAAGTTACCCTGAACACCACATACCTCGCAGTAAGATGAGGTAATGGGTGCTACTGCAGACATAGCATTGATACTCATGGGTGGAGGTGTCGGACTAGAAGACTTCATTAGCTGCTGAGTTAGTTGCGCCATCTGAGATGTAAGCAATGAAATAGCGTCAACTTCAAGTACCTTCTTAGTCAAACTCCTAGATGATGAATGGTCATTGGCTGCAAGATTTGATATGAATTCATAACCCTCATCAACTGCCTTGTCTAAAAACACTCCTCCTGCAGACGAATCAACAATACACTTCGTCTGAGGCTGCAGACCATTGTAGAATGTCTGCGTCAAGAACCATTTGTCCATATTATGGTGTGGACACTCTCTCTGTAAATCTCTAAACCTAGCCCACGCTTCCCTTAATGTTTCATCAGGCTCTTGGGAAAACGTGGCTAGTTTATTTCTGATTTCTGCTGTTTTAGTGGGTGGGTAATACTCTCTCAGAAATGCAGCAGAAATCTCACTCCACTCGGTTTCTTTCACATCGTTCAACCATTTTTGGGCTCTATCTCTCAGTGAAAACTCGAACAACATGACTTTGAGTTGATCTGGAGTGACGCCGGCATGTTTAACGGTTCGACAAAGTTGTTGAAACCGTTGCAGATGATTTGCCGGATCTTCAGTAGGATGCCCACCAAACTGATTTTGCTGGACCATGCTGATGAGTCCAGGTTTGATTTCGAAATTTGCTGCGGCAATGGTGGGCATAGTAGGTCCAGTGGAGAGACCATCCGGGTTGGGCACCCCATATGACTTCAGTGATTTTGACATAACTGAATTCAAGGTGTCTGTTCCAGAGGTGTTCAGCTGAACAGACTGCTTTTCTTTCTGCTTTATCTTTCGGATCCGCCTGATTGTCCTAGTAAGATCGGGGTCCGCTGGAATTGGGGAACCGTTTCTTTTTTCTTTGGGACCTGGGCATACAAAAGAAACAAAAAGCAGCAGTAAAACGTACCTTGATTGAAACAATGAAGTTCCAATGAGATACAGAGAAGTAGACCAAATAATTAAATAAAAACTTAGAGAACTAGCCGTCTCCCGGCAACGGCGCCAAAATTTGATAGGTTTTAGTCGTATCACCTATTCAAAAATAAACCTACGGACCTCTAACTAGGTAGTCAGTGGAAGCAGGATCGAATCCACAGGGAGACAGAGTTTCTAAATTAATATTCAACCGATTCAGCTACTCCAGATGAAATCAGGGAAGAAATAATTAAACTAATGAATAGACTACAGAAGACGGAATAAATTGAGGATTAAACTATGGAATAAAAACCTAGGGTATTAGGTCGGTCCACCATGCTTATACCAATCAAATAGGGTCAACTACTACCAAAACCTAAGTCAAGAGTCGGGTGATTAGAGCCTATGTTGAGCTATGGTTAAGACTCAACGCTCATAGTTCAACATACGCCGCATATTCACTAACGTAATCAGAACTACTGACGTGTCCTAGGCCTCTAGTCGTAAGACGGATCTGTGCAAACAACTATTAACCACAAGCAACCAACGAAACTGCGCAATAACGTTAATTACTCAATAAAGAACAAACCACATCACAATCACCCTAATCAAGCCCTAGAAATTGATAGAAATCTAAATCGCAATCATGGTATAAACATGGCTTTCCTATCTAATACCCTAGAAAGAGACTACTCAGACATTATCGAATTGGCAACAACAAAACTAATATGAAACCCTAACAATTGCATCATGAACGATTAAATAAATAAACTAAGCAATCAAAGTAATTAAAGAGATAAAGAGTAGAGAAGAGTACCAATTGACGGAAAGCAGGAACTTTTATTGAAATCGAAATAGGTTTGATCACCTCTAAATTAATCTAAAGTGTTTGAATTAAACTAAGAACAATGAAGAATAAAACTAGTCTAAAACCTAATGAAAGATGAATAAAAGATAGATGAAAGATGTCTCTAAATAATGAGGAAAAGGTATTTATAATACCCCTCAAGTCTAATAAAAAATCGGAAACAAAAGACGAATTCCGCGACGAATGGCGCCAGACCCGATCGGGCCCGAGGCACCCACTCGATCGGGTCAAATACCAAAAGCCACCTTTTGCTTCTCGTGGTCCTGGCAGCAACAGCGCAGCACATAAGCCTTGAATAGCGGCCCACCCGATCGGGCCCGAGGACACCACCCGATCGGGTCAAATACCACGAGCCTCTCTTTGTTCCTCGTGGTCAGCGCAGCAGCCCAGCATCTAGCGTATTGAAATGCCGCCCACCCGATCGGATCGGGCATAGGGTGCCCGATCGGGTCTGGTGCAAGTCTTCTCGCCCGATCAGATCGGGCGTAGCTTGCCCGATCGGGTCCGCGACTTTCATACCCGATCATAAATACTTCGCCCGATCGGGCTATTTTCGCCCGATCAGAGTACGGCAACCTCCTTTTTGACTCTTTGGCTCTCTAAACTTCACGTTTAGGGGTCTTGGGACCCCCTAAACTACCCATAAAGCTCGCGAGCCATCCTACGTGCCTCGTAACATCTCGTAAAGCCGTGGTTGCTCCCAAAAGGCTCGGAAATAAGGAGAAAACTCCATAAAACCTGCAATTCAATACTAAAACACGAAACCACAACTACATACGATAGTTAGCACAAAATAGCTCCCAAGAGCTCCAATGACGCACAAAATAGCTTGTAAATAAGGGAGAAAACTCTATATAAATACGTGATATCACTGGCCAAGGCTGCGGGCGTGGACAAAACGTGCGGCCTGGCAGTTTCTTGGCTGCTGGGCAGCACCTTGTCTGCGGACGCGGGGGGACTCAAGGACAACGCAACACGAGACCCATTAGGAGAACTATACGGAGGACCAAACGACTCACGAGAAGGCACACCAGACGAAGTGAGACTCGGAAGCAAAGCTAAGGGGTCAAGAAACTCGTCGGGGGACGTCTCAAAGGACTTCTGAGACACAAGAGTACGATAAGGAAATTTCCGTTCACTAAACAAAACATGACGACTCGTGTAAACTTTGCCAGAAACAGGATCAAGACATCGATATGCCTTATATTGTGACGCATAACCAAGGAAAACGCATTGAACCGACTTGGCCTGTAATTTATTGATTGTAGGATCTAAAATTAGAGGAAAACAGGCACAGCCAAAACATTTCAAAAACTCATAGGAAGGAGGACGATAAAAAAGTTTGGCAAACAGGGATGATCCCTGCAATGCCGAACTCGAAATACGATTAATCATATAAACGACTGTATAACACGCATTGACCCAATATCGAGTTGGCAACTCATATTGATTCAGCATAGTACGTGCCATTTCGATAATGGTTCGATGTTTCCGTTCCGCAATACCATTCTGCGCTTGAGTGCGAGCACAAGATTTGCGAAAATAAATGCCTGAAGCACAAAAATGTTGCAGTAAGGGCGTGTTATCAAATTCTCGTCCACCATCACTTTGGAAAAACTTAATTTTGAATGAAACAAATTCTCAACAAGTTTTTGAAAAGTTAAGAAATTTGAATAAACATCAGATTTCAGTTTAAGTGGATAGAGCCAACAAAAACACGAATAATCATCAACAAAAACCATATAATACTTAAAAAATTGATTCGATTTAAGAGGCGATTGCCAAAGGTCACTATGTATCAAATATAAGGGATAGGGGGCACGATGAGTCACAGACTCAAAAGGCAAATGATGTATCTTTCCTACTTTGCAATGAACAAAATCATCATGAAACTTAGAATTACATAAAATCAAGTTTTGTGAACGTAAACTTCCTAAAACTCTAGTAGAGGTATGACCAAGGCGAGCATGCCAAACATCTCCAGACTCCTTGGTTGCAATGAGGGCAGGGACAGACGACTTTGAGCTGACTCGGGAAGACTCTGAAGAGACTCGAGAGGAAGACTCTGACTCAAGAATGTGCGGCTGAAGAGGATAGACACCATTCCTATTGAGTCCCCACAACAGAACCGCCCCCGTGGTCTTGTCCTTTACACAAACAGAAGACTCGTCAAAACAAACTATGCAAGAAATATCCTGACATAACTTTTGAACATACATCAGATTATGTTTTAACTGGGGAACATAACACACCTTCGTTAGGCGAAGGGGGCGACTAGGGGAAGACAGAGTTAAATTTCCAAGTTTATTTATGGGAAGTATTATGCCATCACCAACAACAATAGAACTCAAACCAGTTTAAGGAAGAGTACTAGATAGCTTACCATCCTGTGAGGTCATGTGAAAGGCGGCTCATTTCACCACCAACAGACAGTGCAGCTAGGGCACGTGTGACACCATCAGGAGAAGAAGGCACAAAATTGTGATTGAAACGCTGAGGACAATAGGCGGCTTGGTGACCTGGATACCAACAAAGACCACAAGTATCGTAGGAAGGGGTGTTGGCTAAATTGCCGTTAGAAGGATTACTTCCCGCTGAAGACAAATCATTAGCAATGGAGTTGGCACAAGAATAATCAACATTTGAAACATTAGATAAATTACCCATACCATTATTTCGGCCTGCATTGCCACGACCACCCTGTCCTCCATTGCCACGACCTCCATTATTGCCACGACCACCCTTGTTACGATTGTTGGGATTCTTGTTCTTACCACCCCCTTGACCTTTGGAATTCGAACCACCCGTAGGAGATGGTTGAGAACCTGAAAAGCCAAACTATACAGGAACCAAAGCTTGATGCGCAGTGGGAGCCTAATCATAAGCACATATAGCCTTAAGACGTTGCTCATGTTGTAAAAGTTTGGGGCGAAGATCTTCAAATGTCAAAGAAGATTGAAATTGCAACAAAGTAGTGACAAGAGGATCATAATCACGATCCTTATCCAAAGTAGTCAAGGTATACTGAACAAGATCATAATGAGAGACAGGACACTGAATCGCAGCTAAAGAATCAACAATAACTTTAATTTCACGTAAAAATGATTCCATAGACTGTTGTTCAGGTTTCTTGATATGACTCAAACGACCTAAGAAACGTGACTGTAACCTATTCCAAATCTCAACAGAAGTCTGCAACTCATGAACATCCATCATAACATCACGTGAAATTGTCACATATAACCACAATTTAATCTGTTGATCTAGTCTCATATACTCGTAAAATTGTGGATTAGGCATAGATTGACCAAGATTATCAATATAAGTAGACGGAGGAATCGTAATCGTACCTTCGACAACACCAAGAAGTTGATGTGTTGATGTATCAAATTTATATATAGTTTTTAGATGCATTTTGATTGCATTTAGAACTCCTTTTTGAGCATTTAGGTGCATAATGACATGAATTACATAAGTTGTGCTCTACTACTCCCCGTTTGTGTGTTTCGATGATTTTCAGGTTATTTTGATACAAAGTGATCATGAGTACCAAGGATGTAGCCTATTAATCATTGAAAATGAAGGTATCTTGCACAAGGATCATAATGCATCCGTTTGGGACAATTTTGAGTTTGAATGAAGCAAAGAGTTAGTGAAAGAAGTGCCAAAACTGACATACCTTCACTATTTTCACTATAAATTTTTATAAAAAAATTGATAATCAAGAAATTCCAATTAGTTTGGATTCTAGACTTCAAGAGCTTTCCAATGATAGGTCACACGCCCCAATCGGACTTCTAGTTTGAGAGATACGGCCTTCGCAAGTTGATGCAGAATTGTAGTTCAGCCACCCGATCGGGCGGGTATTGACCCGATCGGGCCTGAAGCACGAACAACTCTTTTTTCCGAAATTCTATCTTTTTCTATTAATTTTTAATTAGATTTTGGGCTACTATAAAGGGCTACCCTTTATTATTTTTAGAGACATCTTTTTTATTCAGTTTTATTTCCCATAGTTCTTAGCTTAGTTTTATTTAGTTTAAACACTTTAGATTAGATTAAAGGTGATTGAACCTTGGATTCGATTTTAATAAAAGTTCTTTCTTTCCGTCAATTGGTATTCTTCTCTACCCTAATCTCTTCTATTATTCTTGATTGCTTAGTTTAATTATTTATTCATTCATGATGTTGAAATTAGGGTTTCTTATTAGAATTGTTATTGTTGATTTAATTATGAGTGAGTTGTTTAATTTCTAGGGATTTAGAGAGGGAAGCCATGTTTATACCATGATTATTTGAATTGCTATTAATTTCTAGGGTTTGATGAGATAGGTTATGGTGTGATTTGTTCTTATTGAGTAATTAACGTTATTGCGCAGTTTCTTTGATTGCTTGAGGTTAATAATTGTTTGCACAGATCTGTCTTACTTTTAGAGGCCTAGTACACACCAGTATATGGACGTTGAGACTTAACCATAGCTTGACACTGTTCTAATCTACCTAGGTTCTGATAGTTGTTTAATCCTTTGATTGTTATAAACATGGTGGACCGAACTAATTCCCTAGACCTTTATTTTATAGATTAAAATCCCTTTTTAAATTGCTTTCTATTGTCTAATTTTTAGTTCAGCTGATTTCATTCTGATCTTGTCTGAAGTAGCTTTTTGGCTGAATATTAACTTAGAACTCCGTCTCTCTGTCTATTCGACCCTACTTCCCTTGACTACCATTGTTAGAGAACTTAGGATTTTCTTTGATTAGGTGATACGACTTTAGCCTGTCATGCGTCGATAAAAAATATGTGACCTGAGTCTTCCACATAAGATAATCTTCAGGAGTGGCAAATTTATTTGAAACAAAACGTGTGATGTCTTCGTGTGTAAGTGAGGATGCCGTGGGAACAGTCGGAGGAGGAAACATCGGAAAACCGTACAGGGGCAAAGAAACGGCACCACTTGATGATGAAGGGGTCAAAAACCTGATAAAGGCAACGAAAGACCACCAATCGACGGCGCGGAAACCTAGTGGGTGACCGCAACACAGAGGGGCTGTCATGAGAAAAAGACGGAGAAGGCACCAAGGGGATGCTGTGGTGGTTGAAACTGCCACAATGGATCCGGGAAAGGTGTGGCGCCACCCTGATAAGCTGCAGCCATTGTAGTGGCGGTGGAGGCGACAGAAACAGACGGCAGGAGATGGCGAGGGGCGAGTGCATGAGGCACGATGCCAGACGCGCGTGGCTGGTGCACGGGGGTCGGAGGACTGGCGGCTGAAGACACGCCAGATGAGACATCCTGGGTGGCAGACATGTTGTGTGTAGTCGCCAGAAACCGATAGGGTTAGGAAAAAAAACGGGAAGGTTAAGATATGTGCGGAAAAAAAATTCATAAACCTCGGCTCTTGATACCATGTACGAGTATTGGAATGATTGGCTAACATATTTAGGCTGGCTGGCACTATTATATATATATATAAAGAGATATAAACCGTCTTTACAAGACTAAGAGTCTAATTACCAAATTACCCTAATACAGACTATGTTTCCATCCCAGAATATTGCACATGTTAACTTTTTTTTTAAGGAACGTTAGATTCATTCATTAATATATGAGATAATTAAAACAGAGGCCAACATAATCAAATCCATAACAAATTGAAATCAACTTAATCCTAAGTTGGCAAAACCACGATTATTGAGTAGATTTGACACTTCAGGGAGCCCTTGTCTCGTATATCGTTGTCTATTGCAGCTTACTAAAAGGGGGTCTAACGATTTTGCAGTAAAATCGGGTTCAGAAACGAGATCAACAAAGAGTCTCCCACTCTATGGGGATCGACAAGGCCAGGGGAAGGGGGTTAAGGGGCGGGGGATGGCTGGCGATATTTCCCAGGGCGGTCAAGAGAAAGCACTTAGATCTGCTTAAAACTTTGCCGGCTATCCACTCCGAGCGCGGCAGGAGGAAGACGGTTGGACAGGCTTTTGCAGTTTTGGCTCGCTGACGACCTTTATTGAGCTTCTAAGGCTCAGGCCTCCGGTGAGCCGTTGTGGTAAAGTTTTGTAGTGGGGGAGTTTTGTTGCATCTGCTAACTTTAGTGTCTTAGATTTGATTCTGACTACAATCCTGGTACAAACTATGAATATAATGACAATAGACATGTGTGATATTATTTTGTCCATGAAATGACCTAGTTGTGTCAGATAAATTTCAATGCAAATAAGTGCTCTAGTAGTTGTGATGTAAAAGGGCAAGTGTTGTCCATGATAGTAGCAGTTCAGCGATTATGTGGTTGTTATATATAATTTTGTAAATATGCTTATTATACTTATATGCTAATTGAATGTTGATCAAATTGTTTGGTAGCTATGAAATTTTATTAGAGATTGTTATTTACACATTCTTAATTTAAATAGAAGGGAAATTAAGGGGTTGGGTGGCTGGGGAGAGGGTGTGCCGGGGAGGGTGCGATTGGGGAGGGGGTGCGCCGGCGATGGGGTTACTGGGGAGGAGGTGGCCGGGAAGGAGGTGGGTTGGGAGGAGTTACAGTGGGTATTTTTTGGGTATTTTTTCTGATTTTTTTGTATTCTTTTTTTTAATTTTAATTTATTGATTAATGTTTAATTTTAATGTGTTAATTAAGGTGATTAACCTATAATTAGGAAATGAACCAGAACTCAGTCCTACCAATGGGATTAAAAAAAACTTAGACCTACCAATGACAAAGCCCAAAACCAGAGACCTACAATTAGGAATTTCCCTAAATAGAATAGCAGAAAGAAGGGGAGGAAGTGTGATGCTACAGTTAGACGATTAAACAATGTTGCTGAAATCATCACTAAAGTGATGACTAGTTTGGAAAGGAAGCAAATGAGACTGATTGCTTTCGTATCCCTTATCACTTAAAGCTAATCCTTACGAAAGGAGGAAATGAAATCGAACAGCCTGACTATCTTCTTCTTTTTCCTTGTTTCTCCTCGACAATCAAGCTGCACTTCCTTCTATAAGGTACATAAGAGAGTAACAATCGTCGCATATAACCACAATTTATTCTGTTGATCTAGTCTCTTATACTCGTTAAATTGGGGATTAGGCATAGATTGACCAAGATTATCAATATAAGTAGACAGAGGAATCGTAATCGTACCTTCGACAACACCAAGAAGTTGATGTGTCGATAAAAAACATGTGACCTGAGTCTTCCACATAAGATAATCTTCAGGAGTGGCCAATTTAATTGAAACAAAACGTGTGATGTCTTGGTGTGTAAGTGAGGATGTCGTGGGAACAGTCGGAGGAGGAAACATCGGAAAACCGTACAGGGGCAAAGAAACGGCACCACTTGATGATGAAGGGGCCGAAAAACCTGATAAAGGCAACGAAAAACCACCACTCGACGGCGCGGAAACCTAGTGGGTGACCGCAACACAGAGGGGCTGCCATGAGAAAAAGACGGAGAAGGCACCAAGGGGATGCTGTGGTGGTTGAAACTGCCACAGTGGATCCGGGAAAGGTGCGGCGCCACCCTGATAAGTTTCAGCCATTGTAGCGGCGGTGGAGGCGGCAGAAACTGACGGCAGGGGATGGCGAGGGGCGAGTGCAGGAGGCACGATGCCAGACGAGCGTGGCTGGTGCACGGGTGTCAGAGGACTGGCAGCTAAAGACACGCCGGAGGAGACATCCTGGGTCGCAGACATGCTGTGTGTAGTCGCCAGAAACCGATAGGCTTAGGAAAAAAAACGGGAAGGTTAAGATATGTGCGGAAAAAAAAATCTTAAACCTCGGCTCTTGATACCATGTACGAGTATTGGAATGATTGGCTAACCTGTTTAGGCTGCCTGACACTATTATATATATATAAAGAGATAAAAACCGTCTTTACAAGACTAAGAGTCTAATTACCAAATTACCCTAATATAGACTATGAATAAATTGAAAGAATTTCCATCCCAGAATATTGCACATGTTAAATATTTTTTTAAGGAACGTTAGATTCATTCATTAATATATGAGATAATTAAAACAGAGGCCAACATAATCAGATCCATAACAAATTGAAATAAACTTAATCCTAAGTTGGCAAAACCACGATTATTAAGTAGATTTGACACTTCAGGGAGCCCTTGTCCCGTATATCGTTGTCTATTGCAGCTTACTAAAAGGGGGTCTAACGATTTGTTATCGCTTTGCAGTAAAACCGGGTTCAGAAACGAGATCAACAAAGAGTCTCCCACTCTATGGGGATCGACAAGGCCAGGGGAGGGGGTTAAGGGGCGGGGGATGGCTGGCGATATTTCCCAGGGCGGTCAAGAGAAAGCACTTAGATCTGCTTAAAACTTTGCCGGCTATCCACTCCGAGCGCGGCAGGAGGAAGACTGTTGAACAGGCTTTTGCAGTACTGGCTCGCTGACGACCTTTATTGAGCTTCTAAGGCTCAGGCCTCCGGTGAGCCGTTGTGGTAAAATTTTGTAGTGGGGGAGTTTTGTTGCATCTGCTAACTTTAGTGTCTTAGATTTGATTCTGACTACAATCCTGGTACAAACTATGAATATAATGACAATAGACATGTGTGATATTATTTTGTCCATGAAATGACCTAGTTGTGTCAGATAAATTTCAATGCAAATAAGTGCTCTAGTAGTTGTGATGTAAAAGGGCAAGTGTTGTCCATGATAGTAGCAGTTCAGCGATGCTAATTATGTGGTTGTTATATATAATTTTGTAAAGATGCTTATTATACTTATATGCTAATTGAATGTTGATCAAATTGTTTGGTAGCTATGAAATTTTATTTGAGATTGTTATTTACACATTCTTAATTTAAATAGAAGGGAAATTAAGGGGTTGGGTGGCTGGGGAGGGGCTGCGCCGGCGATGGGGTTACTGGGGAGGGGGTGGCCGGGAAGGAGGTGGGTGGGGAGGAGTTACAGTGGGTATTTTTTGGGTATTTTTTCTGATTTTTTTATATTCTTTTTTTTTTAATTTTAATTTGTTAATTAAGGTTTAATTTTAATGTGTTAATTAAGGTGATTAACCTATAATTAGGAAATGAACAAGAACTCAGTCCTACCAATGGGATTAAAAAAACTTAGACCTACCAATGACAAAGCCCAAAACCAGAGACATACCATTAGGAATTTTCCTAAATAGAATAGCAGAAAGAAGGGGAGGAAGTGTGATGCTACAGTTAGACGATTAAACAATGTTGCTGAAATCATCACTAAAGTGATGACTAGTTTGGAAAGGAAGCAAATGAGACTGATTGCTTTCGTATCCCTTATCACTTAAAGCTAATCCTTACGAAAGGAGGAAATGAAATCGAACAGCCTGACTATCTTCTTTTTTTTCCTTCTTTCTCCTCGACAATCAAGCTGCACTTCCTTCTATAAGGTACATAAGAGAGTAACAATCGTCGCATATAACCACAATTTATTCTGTTGATCTACTCTCATATACTCGTTAAATTGTGGATTAGGCATAGATTGACCAAGATTATCAATATAAGTAGACAGAGGAATCGTAATCGTACCTTCGACAACACCAAGAAGTTGATGTGTCGATAAAAAAACATGTGACCTGAGTCTTCCACATAAGATAATCTTCAGGAGTGGCCAATTTAATTGAAACAAAACGTGTGATGTCTTGGTGTGTAAGTGAGGATGTCGTGGGAACAGTCGGAGGAGGAAACATCAGAAAACCGTACAGGGGCAAAGAAACGGCACCACTTGATGATGAAGGGGCTGAAAAACCTGATAAAGGCAAAGAAAAACCACCACTCGACGGCGCAGAAACCTAGTGGGTGACCGCAACACAGAGGGGTTGCAATGAGAAAAAGAGGAGGAGGCACCTAGGGGATGTTGTGGTGGTTGAAACTGCCACAGTGGATCCGGGAAAGGTGTGGCGCCACCCTGATAAGCCGCGGCCATTGTAGCGGCGGTGGAGGCGGCAGAAACTGACGGTAGGGGATGGCGAGGGGCGAGTGCAGGAGGCACGATGCCAGACGCGCGTGGCTGGTGCACGGGTGTCGGAGGACTGGCGGCTGAAGACACGCCGGAGGAGACATCCTGGGTGGCAGACATGCTGTGTGTAGTCGCCAGAAACTAATAGGGTTAGGAAAAAAAACGGGAAGGTTAAGATATGTGCGGAAAAAAAATTCTTAAACCTCGGCTCTTGATACCATGTACGAGTATTGAAATGATTGGCAAACCTGTTTAGGCTGCCTGGCACTATTATATATATATAAAGAGATAAAAACCGTCTTTACAAGACTAAGAGTCTAATTACAAAATTACCCTAATACAGACTATGAATAAATTGAAAGAAGTTTCCATCCCAGAATATTGCACATGTTAATTTTTTTTTTAAGGAACGTTAGATTCATTCATTAATATATGAGATAATTAAAACAGAGGCCAACATAATCAGATCCATAACAAATTGAAATAAACTTAATCCTAAGTTGGCAAAACCATGATTATTAAGTAGATTTGACACTTCAGGGAGCCCTTGTCTCGTATATCGCTGTCTATTGCAGCTTACTAAAAGGGGGTCTAACGATTTGTTATCGCTTTGCAGTAAAACCGGGTTCAGAAACGAGATCAACGAAGAGTCTCCCACTCTATGGGGATCGACAAGGCCAGGGGAGGGGGGTTAAGGGGCAGGGGATGGCTGGCGATATTTCCCAGGGCGGTCAAGAGAAAGCACTTAGATCTGCTTAAAACTTTGCCGGCTATCCACTCCGAGCGCGGCAGGAGGAAGACGGTTGGACAGGCTTTTGCAGCGCTGGCTCGCTGACGACCTTTATTGAGCTTCTAAGGCTCAGGCCGCCGGTGAGCCGTTGTGGTAAAGTTTTGTAGTGGGGGAGTTTTGTGGCATCTGCTAACTTTAGTGTCTTAGATTTGATTCTGACTACAATCCTGGTACAAACTATGAATATAATGACAATAGACATGTGTGATATTATTTTGGCCATGAAATGACCTAGTTGTGTTAGATAAATTTCAATGCAAATAAGTGCTCTAGTAGTTGTGATGTAAAAGGGCAAGTGTTGTCCATGATAGTAGCAGTTCAGCGATGCTAATTATGTGGTTGTTATATATAATTTTGTAAAGATGCTTATTATACTTATATGCTTATTGAATGTTGATCAAATTGTTTGGTAGCTATGAAATTATCTTTGAGATTGTTATTTACACATTATTGATTTAAATAGAAGGGAAATTAAGGGGTTGGGTGGCTGGGGAGGGGGTGTGCCGGGGAGGGTGCGATTGGGTAGGGGGTGCGCTGGCGAGGGGGTTATTGGGGAGGGGGTGGCCGGGAAGGAGATGGGTGGGGAGGAGTTACAGTGGATATTTTTTGGGTATTTTTTCTGATTTTTTTGTATTCTTTTTTTTATTTTAATTTGTTAATTAAGGTTTAATTTTAATGTGTTAATTAAGGTGATTAATCTATAATTAGGAAATGAACCAGAACTCAATCCTACCAATGGGATTAAAAAAAACTTAGACCTACCAATGACAAAGCTTAAAACCAGAGACCTACCATTAGGAATTTCCCTAAATAGAATAGCATAAATAAGGGGAGGAAGTGTGTGCTACAGTTAGACGATTAAACAATGTTGCTAAAAACATCACTAAAGTGATGACTAGTTTGGAAAGGAAGCAAATGAGACCGATTGCTTTCACATCCCCTATGACTTAAAGCTAATCCTTACCAAAGGAGGAAATGAAATCGAACAGCCTATCTTCTTCTTTTTTTTCCTTCTTTCTCCTCGACAATCAAGCTGCACTTCCTTATATAAGGTACATAAGAGAGTAACAATTGTCAAACACCCAACTAACCATGGAAAGCGGACCCGACTAATTTAAAAAATTGATCCGAGAGTTCGACAAGTTATTTGATGATATAATATGCCCCAAAAGCCATAGAGTTAATAACATTTTTACTTTTTGAGAAACAAGGTGTACTTGGTGGGAATAAGAACAGAAGACTTCTTACTTTATAGGAAACCTTTAATTAGGGTGGAACGAGTTCAAGGAAGGTTTTAGAACTAAGTTTTACCCTCTTTACCTACAGAAGCATAAAGATATGGAGTTCACCGATCTAAGAATAAGGACTATGTGTCTGTCAACAAGCATTGTAACAAGTTTATAGAATTGATGAGGTTACCAGCAGAAATAGTATCATCGAAGGTTTTGAAGGTCTAAAGATTTCAGCAAAGGTTAACCTAATTATATGCACAACAAGTTTGGAGGGTTAACTTTTGAGACTCTTGATGAGGTATATGGCAAGGCTACCTATTTGTATTAGATTAAAGGAAGAGAACCAGAGAAGAATTAATTTGGGTAAAGAGGAAATTTAACAAAAATGGGAGTCGTCATGGGGGGATAAAAACCCTAAGCCCAATGGAAATTCCAACAAACCTAGAAAGGAAACATGTACCCTAACTTAAAACCTAATAGGAACCATAGGAATGGAAAGAAAATTAAGAGAGCCTTTTTGTGCAAAAGAAGTGAGAAAAAACATCTTAGAAGATATTGTGAGGAAACATGGTGACGTGTCGTTATTGTCAGTAACTGGGGTACAATGTTTATCAATTATTTAGAAAAGCCACTGGAGAACGTGTAATCAAACCTGAGAAGAACAATATAGCCCCCTCATACTGATCAATAAAAATAATATCCTCGAAATTTTGGTGCTAAGACGGAGTGGGTAGTCAAAATAATGGAAGAGTTTTTGTCATGAACTGTCATGAGGCTGAGAATGTTTCTGAGGCAAAAGTTATTATCGTTTCATTAAGTCTTTGTCTGTTAACTTGTTATTTAATTCTAGAGAATCTCATTCATTCATTTCTAGATGTTTAGTGGAAAAATTCAACTAGGTGGTCTAGTGTCTATTTTATTTTCATTACCATCACGAGAGATTTATAGTTGCATTAGGATGCAAAAATGTAATGTGCCCTTGGTGATAGCTGTGATGTGTTTAAGTTGAAAGATGAAGATGTAGTTTTGGGAATGAATTGGTTGGAAAGGTTCAAGGCTCAGATGGATTGTAACGCCTAGAAGGTGTCCTTACTAGACCCTAAGAAAAAAAGGGTAACCTGTAGGAAGCTTGAGAAAAAGAAGGGAATGAAGATATTTTGAAGTGTAACACCCCCGCGACCGGAGCCCACTTTCATTTAATAAAGATGATAAGGGGGAAATCTATTTAGATTCAACTCATCAGGGTGCTATCGCCACACGCTCATACCTATTTCCAAGGAAATCAATATAAGACTCTTAAACTAAAAAAAATAAAGGGTTTTTCTATATGGTACCCCTGGGGTATCAGTTTTTCCAAGTGGTACCCCTCCAAAATGAAAGGTCCATACTGTACCCTTGAAGTGCAATAACAGTCTGAACAATACCCTTTAATCTTGTAATTAGTGACGGTGATTAACGAATATTAACCATGGTTCACGTAATACAACAACCAGCCTTTAATAGCTTTAAAAAAAAGAAGAAAACTAAATTCTAAAACCACCAAACCCCTTAAATGATCAGTTCATTCAACTTCCATCATCTCTATTTCGAAAAACCCCAAAAATAAATTGGAAAATTAAACCCTAAAATCGTTACGCTCTCTATCATCATCTGGATTCATTATACACACTCAACTGTCGGAAAAACTCTAACTTGCAAGGTGAAATTGGCGAGTACGATTTCCTACAAGATTTGGACATTTTCGTAGAGAAAGAAAAGTGTGAAGAAGGAAGAAGATGATGAAAGAAGAAGGTGATGAATTAAGAAGATGGCAAGCAGATAGTTTAATACTCCTAAACCCTAGACAATTGGGGGAAATTTTCCCACCAAAACTAAGATTAACATAACCTAACCTAAGCTAACTACAGCTAACGGGATTTTTTAACTTAAGTTAACGGTCAGTTAACGGCAATGGCATGACTTAGACAATTATTGCGCTTCAAGGGTACAATGTGGACCTTTCATTTTGAAGGGGTACCACTTGAAAAAACTGATACCCCAGGGTACCACATAGAAAAATCTCAAAGTAATTCATCCTATAGTCTAAGAGACACGATGTATGTACTGATGTACAATTTGTCTGCAATGACTCACATTTCAAAGTTCATGATCTACTGTAAGCAAGACAAAATTCACATGATATAATATAACAAGGCAGACATGCATATGCAAAGGAGATCGATAAGAAAATTCTACTTCACCATACACTTGACAAAGTACACGATTATAATGATAATATGGCCAATCACAAACCTAATTATGTTTACACTATTCAAGGAATTGCTTTCAGAACAGGTACTACCGTACCAGTACCCTGCTCTCTTTTTCTGTCAAAATGTTGCATCAACGGGGTAAATTTCACAGAACGAAGGCACTGCATATCCTTGACCATTCATCACATCCACTCTACAAGCTTAGGGAATCGCTGCAGCAGCCATGTAACACCTCTGATAGCAATCTGTATTACAACAATATCAGAAAAGGTTTACTATCCCGTCAAAAAAAATTACTATTTAAGCAACAATATAAGTTGCAAACAAATTATGGACGAAGATCTTGTGTCAAACTCAATCCAAGTGCGATTTCATTTGCTTATAAAGCTTCCCATGTTCTTTGTGGAATGAGGTAAATCTAAGTTTAGAATTGTACTTACTTAGTTACACACACAATCTGATGACACTGCAGTTTGGACATTGTAAGGTAACAACAGAAAAAGGGGAATGGAACATGAAGTAGAAATCTTTATTAGCTACAGCTTCTCATGCTACTTGACGTAAGCAACAGTGAACTGCTAAAGTATGCCTATAAGTCCTTGTCAGGACTTGCGAGTGGCTTAACATACTAATTTGACTTTGCTTTAAGGACTATGCATGGCCAAAAAAGTAGAGGTATATCTTAACCAATCGATCCCATCCAACATTTAAGGATGCTCTTAGAGCTACCAAAGTGGAATCCACTAAACCCAAAAGGTCACTGAATTCAGATCAATTTGGGGGTTCCACTGAGGAGGGACTGGTAGCAGATATGGGTACCACAGTTATTGAGGAACACTTAAGCTTTGTTTGTACAGCAAAGGAGGAGGGAAAGGAAGGGGAGGAAGAGAGAGGGAAGAGAAAGGCAGGGGAGAGACGTGGTCCATTTTCCCTCCAAATCTTCCAATTCTTGGACGGATTATGCTTATTAAAGAAGGGGGGAAATGGATCCCTCCATCTCCCTCCCCTTCGTTTCCCCCAACCAATTATCCAAACAAGTGAAAATATCCCCCTCCCTTTCTCTTCTCTTCCTTTCCTTCACTTTCCTCCTATATTAAGCTGCTTGGTCATGGTTGTCATAAAAATAGCTCCATATAATTATGTAGTATATAAAAGATACTTCAGAAAGGATTATATCATTTGCAAAGAGCATCGACTTACCAAAGCTGATTCTCCAGGTTTAATTGCAGGTTCCACGCTATCTCGGGCATAACTGTTTAAGAAACATAGAGCATTCAGGGTAAAAGCACAGTTTTTTAAGCTACATATATATACACGTGTGTCGGTGTTAGTGGGGTGCGTGGGTGTAGGCGTGTGGGCATCCATGTGGAAGTGTGCAGCACAACTAATTTACGAAATTATTACATACTCCCGTGGTCTTTGCATTTTGCCATAAAAGAACCATCTCACAACAAAGGTCCTCCCTCCATAGCGAATTCACAGTCACAATCCTATTCTAGCACACCCATAACAGTTGTCCCATTTCCTACATAATGGACGTAATACTAAAGGACCTTTACTTAAATCATTAGATGAGAATGAATAGAAGTGTCCCAGTTATTATAGAAACTATTATTATAAAGTCATAGCCTGTCAACTATAAGGTATTCGGCCAATGTGACAACTAAAGCTGAACAAAAGAGTATACATTTCCAAAACAGATCGATTGTAGACCATTGAATATAAAACAGAATACTGAGCGACACCCTTGATTGCACCACGAAGTACACTTCCTGGGAAGTCTATATTGATATTGTCCATATCCTTATGATAAAAGCTTCTCAGATTTCTTTGAATCTGTTTTTCTTGGAGAATCTTTGAATCTCTGCATCATGTATGACGACAGCACATGAAAGAGGTCAACAATAAATTACATCATTTTGATGGTGTGGCGTATCTGATACCACGAGATGGCATATAGCTAGCAAGATAATGAATATCAAACAAAAAATATATAAAACCACTAGAAGATCTGAAGCACAACCCATATTTAGTTCAAAGAGAGAGGACGAAAAAGAAGCAGCAGTAGACAAGTAGTAACAAAAGAATATTTAGATAAAATCATGTTACAGACAATAAGGAATTGAAATTCTGTCAGAGTAATTGGCTTCAGCAAAAAATAAATACATACACTATCTGTCGAATGCCATCCACTATCCCCAATTGATAGAAGCTGCAACCTTTGCTGAATGGAAAAGGTCTTCCCTTCCATTCTGTGATTCATATATTCAGTCAGCTGCCCTTCAATTGGGCCATATATAACATAGGAAGAGGAAGCCAAAAAACAATTGAAAGTTTCTTTATATACCCAAATGCCATGTAACACCAACAGCTGTTAAATCTTCCTCAGAAATAGCATCAATCACAAACTGCAGATCTGTGCTGACATAATCAATAAACTTCCCGAAGAACTCCAGTATAGACTGTAGATACCCAGTAGGAAATAGTGAATCTTCTAAGTCTAAGGAATAGCAACGAGGCTGAGATAAGACTGCAGAAAAGAGACATGACTTATTACTTATAGGAGAGTTCGTTTATTCCAGTGGTTTCATATCTTATCATGTAAATCTATCCATAACAAGTTAACAACCTTAAATTGTCCTATCCCATAGGTCAAAATGTTCTAAGTAGATACACACAATCCCATCGTGTTATGATATGAGGAGAACAAGCACATATAACCTAACGACATAATATAACCTAACGACATACGAAACCGTAACAGCTGTCAGAAGTCAAGTTTTAAATTCACCTCTATGCAACTAGGTAAAACAGAGAGTATTAAAATATTAACCCACATGATTTTCACTTTTATTGAGGCACTCACAGTACCCAGCATTCTTCATGTTCTGAACAAGCTCCAAAGTTAACTTTGTTATTATTCTCTTGTTTCATGATAAGGTCAATATTGCTTCTTCGAGTTCTTCCACACTTTTTAAGATAGAAGAGACAGATAGAACAAAAGAAACACTTTGGCTCATACAACAAAAGATAAAAAGAGAAAATAAACCCCAAAAATGGAATGTTAAACTCATTGTAATACACCGTTACATGGAAAGTGTTAACTTAATTGTAACACAGCTGGAAGAATGAATTTAGCAAGCGCACTTAACAAAGAAACGATGTCCTGCAGATTGCATGCAGAATATCATCAGAGGTTATTCTCCATTACATTCAAGAACTCTGGCGAGATATAATTTCATCGAATATGCCATGGAGTAGTCATGCTAATGACAAATTAGAAGGGGCTTAAAGTTAATATCCATTTGAATTGACTCTGTGATTGTCACTAAATATCCGAGCAGTACACAAGAGAAGGTTGAAGATTTCGGCAGAATTTTAGTTCTTTGATGGATGGTGAACATTATTGACGACAGTAAGGCAGCAGGTCAAGATGAAAATGGAGTCAAGGGGAAATAACAATCTCATTTCATGAGTTTCATTTCTTTAAGGCATCCAGCCTTTAGGACAATATTCTCACAACTTTATAGGAGATTACGACAATAAATATCTCCTTCTGTATTCCAAGAAAAGATGTCACTTGATTTATGTACACTTCAGTGTTGGCATAGAAGCCTCGTATTTGAGAAAAAAAACTCATAAATTCTTTGAATGACGATGCACAAGCTTCTAGCATGGCTCAGTCCAACTCAAAACGCAGTCTGATTTGTCAACAGTAAGAATGACAAAAAGACCAACTATCTATACAAGTAAACAGCATAATATTCTTCATCCTTTGTATTAATTACAAACAAGCAACGTCGGACAACTTGAAGCCCACCCCCACCTTTAGGTAGGGCGTGTTTTGCCTCAGATTAGGGAATTTTTTACTTGGTTGTTACTACAAGCCCCTTTCCTGTTTTTGCGCTTTATCATTAACAAAAGCTTACCTACATCAATCTATCTTCCTTTTCTTTTGGAGAAGGAGAAAAGGGAAAGAACAGAGACAGCAATTGGAGTAATTCATCTTCCTTCCCCCTTTTAATAAACCATATCTTTATAATATTGGACTTTAAAAAAATCTTTGGAAGATATTAGCAAGCACACTCTTTCTCTCCCTCCTCTTTCCTCAATGATTTCTAACCAAGACAGTATAATTACAAAAGAAATTTTGGTCACTCGTCAGCCATCTACAACTTTTGCATCTCTGAGAGTCTTAGTCCTTTATATTTTACTTTTGGTAGTAAGGAATAACCTTCCATGGTTACCATTGAGCAGAGATTATTACCAAACTTCACCACGGTAAGAGCCAGCGTCTAAAGAACAAGCTGTATGCTGCTAATGTGATAACTGAACAAGAAACCATCAACCCATATACAAGCGCAAGGCAAGATTTCTGCCATCCCCAAGAGGCAAAGCATCAGAATTCTCCCATGATTGAATATATCGTCTTGTGTTGCAATTTGGGGAGGCACAAGGGTTAAATAGGTATTTCCCTAGCAAAATTGTGAGCCATCTTAAATGAAGAAAGGTGTTCATGAGAACAAGAGTTCATATTTCCACTACTCCCATCTTAAAGAGGAGACATGAACAAATTTCCACTATGTTAAGGTTTTGTTGTCCAGTATCCACCCACAATAGCAAGGTTGTCTTTCACATGTTCACATCGGACACCTATCTTGTAACTATGATACGAACGTAGACACTAGATTGGTAAGCATTAAATAAAACAGACGCAATAATATTAATATAGATGTTGCAAGGCTATACAATACCACTACCTCCGTTCTTCATTAACCACTACATTCTCATTTTACACTATTCATACATCTCCCTTTAACCAACTATATTGATTTGTGCACAAAGGTAAATATAGTCATGTGAGATCTTGTTAGATTCATCTGAAGAGATAGTATTGCCTATTGGCGACAAGAGTACGAGAAGAGGGTCGATTGGAAGCATTCGTGTACACAAGGTGGGCACGAGCACGGCCGATGACCGGATGTACGTGTTTTAAGTTTCGGAGGGCGCTTTATAATATGCGGTTGGCCCGGCGGCACAAACTCTAAGTTGGGCAACAAGAACAACACAATATTATAAAGCAAACAACACCTATAGGAGGTCTCAAGTTTTATTTATTCACTCTTACCCCTCAAAGAGGTTTGAATGTGAGATAGTACGTATTTTCACCCAACACTGGTTTTGTAGTAACTCAATAATTGAACTTTAAACCTATACAAGAGTACTAAAACATAAACTAAAGTACTAGAAAACATTAAATAAAGAAAATACAAGTAAAGGAAGGTTGAATTCTAACATCCTTCCCTACTTAAGTTACGACGACCTCATCGATTTACAAGAATTACAATGTAAATTGCAAACTTTCCTACGTTGAACTTGATTGTCTGCGACACACTGTTGATTATAGGCGGTTTTTGTTGTCTACGTCGATGCTAGTCGAGCTTTCTCGGAAGTCATTGCGGAGAGTTAGTTCCTTGAGGTTGTGGTGTGGAGTACTCAGTTGATGCTTTTAAAATCCAATTTTGAAGTACTCGCTTAGGCATGTGGTTTTCTCGGGCTTCACCCTGATTCTATCCTTACTCGCTCGCTCCATCCATGAGGTGTCTATTTGGAGTAGCTCTTGACTTCTTATCCGACAACACCTACTTCAAGCAAGGTTCTTGTATGCGGTTTCTGTTGCGGAAGGGCCTCTTTGATGGGGCATGCTTTTGTGGCCTCAGACTTCGACTTCTTCTAGGAGCATATATCTCTTGCACCCATTTTATAGATGTCCCATATCTGCCTAGGCGGCTCATCATCATTGTCGGATTGTGGCGTCTCGTCGGGTGCTTCTTCAACATATAGAGCAGCTACGTTATGTTGAATCTTGTCGTGCTCCCTTTGTGCTTACACTCCAACCACATATGTCGACTTCAATATAACATACAGCTAAATGTCAGTATTTAGCTAAATGTCATAGTATTTGGCGAGGATGTGCCAGTTGCGGATTCTCTTTTGGTTTCGGAAGAGGGAGACCCTTGCTTTAGGGAGTTGTCTCCTTTACTTGTTTTCTTGAATCCCCCGATATAGTTGGACGCCACTTCTTTTCACTTATTGGGCTCATTGGGGAGCTCGGACTCGGGACCTTCGAACGAGCACCGGGGTCTTTACATTCTTCCTTTGTGCGGTTGTCTCTCCCGATAGAGTAGTCTAGTCGATTTGCAGCAGTATGGCGATTTACCTTCTGCCTCATAATATCACGCCGCGCCCATTATTTCAACCCATTAACAAAGTTGAACAATCGATCTTTCTCATGCATTAATCGAATGTCCATGCCGAGTATTCCGTGACATAGTTGCGGATGGTATCCATGTGGTTGATCTAGTGCAGTCACTTAAGAGCAACAAGCTCGGATTCTCTGGGTAAAAATGTTGCTTGAGTTTCGTATTGAACTTCATCCACTGAATCTTGATCTCTCTTGATTCGATCTCAGCGGCGTGCTTGCTTCTTAGTTTAAAAAGGCGCAAGGCGCACCGAGGCGCAAAAGGTCCTTGGGGCTAGGCGCAAGGCGCGTGCCTTTTGTAGGCGAGGCACACTGCTATACTTCATTTTTTCCTATTTTTATTCATCTATCTTTTTGGTTTTAAATTTTAAGAGGAAGAAATAAAGTACTATATATTTAAATAAAAAGCCTTCCTTTTAAATAAAGAACAAAATAGCTTCTTAATGAAATCAGAAGGGGCTTGTGGTGGGGGGGCACGTGCTTACAACTATGGAAAAGAAAATATCAAAGAGAATAAATCAAACCCAGCACGCCAGCATAATCAGCGAATGAAACAAACCCAGAAGGATAGAGTGATGAATCTGTTAGCTGGCAACATTCACCGCCAGGGCCGGAACCACCAGCAAAGTGGTCGTCGGCCACCTTTGTGTTATCTAGCAAGTCGGCGGCCACAGTATCAAGCCTAATCACGATTCCCGAAATTAGGGTTTTCCAAACGAATTAGGGTTTTGATTTATAGGTTTAATTGACTCAATTTTACACAATTGATTGAGGGCTTTGGCTCGAAATTCATCTACAAAGCCTGGGTAAGAGTTATTTTCAATTAATTCTTACATCTATCTTTCTCTCCCGCATGTGCCCTAAAAGCGGTTGAGGCGGTGCGCCTTGCGCCTCTCACAAGCCGGCCGGAAGCGCACGCCTCTCCTCGCTTGAGGGAAATCACCTCGCCTCGGCCAGAGGAGGCGATTTGCTACGCGCCTCTGCTCGCCCACTGAGGCGCGCTTTTTTAAACTAAGGCTTGCTTTGTATCATTTGGTCGTCTTTATGGTCGTCTTTCAGCTAGATGATTTTAAAATACTGTTCAATGTTGGAGATGAAATTCTGTAAGTCTTTTGCATCACTTTAGTCACGAGGTTTAGGAGGCAAAGTCCCAATACCCACGTCGCTTCTACCTAGGTCTCGCATTTCTCAAGTGCTTCTTCCGCTTGCGCTTGAGTACAATTCAATTGATCGGGAAGCTCATCCTTTTCTCTCAACAAAGCATCAACGATTGTCTCTAGCCTGTTGATTTGATTTGCTTGCCTGAGCACAATGTCTTCGAGCTCACTCCATCTCGCAACAATCCCATCTACTACCACGAGTTCACCTTGGGTCACTTGGTTTCTCAGATGACCCGGCTTCGCTACCAATTGTCAAGGTACAAATTTTTGACTCAAGATTGGCGGATCCTTGCTCTCTGCGGTTGGAATCTTGAGGCTCGTTAGGCACGAGCGTTCGGTATCCAAAGAGACACTCTTGCCTATTGGTGACAACAGCGCGAGAAGAGAGTCGATCGAGGCGCTCGTGTATACAAAGCGGGCACGGGCAGGGCCGATGACAGAATGTACCTATTTTGAGTTTGGGAGGGCGCTTTACAATATGCGGCGGCACAAGCTCTAAGTTGGCTAACAACAATAAAACAATATTATCCTAAGTTTCATTCATTCAATCTTACCCCGTAAAGAAGCTTAAATGTAAAATAGTATATATTTTCCCTGAAAACTAGTTAGCAATAACTCAATAGTGGAACTTTGACCTATACAATAGTACTAAAACATAAACTAAAATACTAGAAAGTAATAAATAAGGAAAATAAAAGTAAAGGAAGGTTGGATTCTGATACCAAGGCTGCGTTCCATTTTTTAATTTACTTCCTCCATATCAAAAATATCAAAAAGAATGCAACAAGTCGGTTTGCACGCATTTTGAAAAAGAGATTTAATAATATAAGGCAAATTAGGCAAAATAATTTTAATACAACCAAGAATGAGATTACAGGTTACTGGTTCTTGAAAAAATTTTGGACTAATTTGCTCATTTATAACAGTAAATCTTTTCTTTCAAATGCATGCAAATGATTTGTTGCAATCTTTTTGGTACGGGAAATACATTGTTTGGTTTGCAAAAAGTGTAAAACACTGTTCTAAGGAGTAAAATATGTGTTACAAAATATTGTTAAACCAATTTCCCTTCGGAAAAATTGTTATTTTCCTTCATTTCCTTACCTTTCTTGTACACTCATCTCACTATCTCCTTACGTTCTATTCCATGTTCCTTATCTTCGATCATTTCTCCTACATAGAACCAAATAATGGAAAACTAAATTTTGCAATTGCGCTTAACAAATGTTTTACAGCCAACCAAACTGAGCCCAAATGAGCAAGGGAAAAAAAAAAGGGTAAGTTGTACCTTGCGACCAACAAAGGGAGTCGGAAAAACGAGATCCTCATAGACGCAATTGGGTGCAATTAAGGGCTCAACAGAAGCAAGATCGTGGCGGTTAACACCCCCATAGAAGTTTCTAACAACCTCTGAGGCTGAAAGTAACACCCCAGATTGATCAACTGAAATGTGGGGCAGGGGATTCTCCAACGAGGCACGAAAAGTTGTGTTACTGTTTCTTGGAAAAGGAGGAGGAGAGAGAAGGGATGTGTGAGAGAAAGATGAGAGTGACAACTGAAAACGGAGGTGAGGATGAGGATGATGATGATGATGATGATGATGATGATGATGATGATGATGATGATGATGATGATGTTTTGTGGGTTTGGAGGGAAGGGGTGATATGAAGCTCAAGCAGTAGTTGCTATGGACGTGTGACATTGCTCTTGTTTATTTTATCCGCTCACACATTTTTTTTCTTTTGGCTAAAAGAAACCAAACTAACTGGTTGCCAGGCCGTGCTCTTGTGCTGAATGGGATTGAAGTGTTAGAACTTCGGCTCCGTTTGTTTTGGTAAAAAACCATTTTTTGGGAAGAAAATGGTTTTCTGGAAAATAATTTTTCTAAAGGTAGAAATTGCTGATGAAAACCAATTTTATTTTGTAAACAAGTTATGCCACATTTTCCTCTCCACTCCTTACTTCTCTTGATTCTCTCTTTCCCATCTTTCCTTCTCTTTTGCTTCATTTACCTTTTCTCCCTAAGTTTTTCTCTACTCAAACAAACAAAGGAAAACTTTTTCTAAAATCATATTTTCCATTGAATATTGTTTTCCTTGAAAAGTGATTTTCCAAGGAAATTGTTTTCCACCAAAACAAACGGAGCCTTAATTGAATTGAAATGAAATTAATAAATTAGGAAAAATAGTCAAGAATAAGTCAACCTTTGCGTTAACCGCTTCTAACAAGTCAACGTTAACATATTCCAATAACAAGTCGACCTTGTAACCTCTCCGCTTTTAACAAGTTAAAACCGACTATCACCTATTGTTAACCTTTTTATCAGGTTAAGAAGACACGTGTCCCTCTTTTATTCGACATTATAAAATCTTGAAATTATATTTAAAAAAAATAAAAACACTCCCTCCTCCCCCATCCCACGCACAACTTCAGGTATTAAACCCCCACCCCTGCACCACCCCCTCCTCCCCTAATTCCCCTCCCCACCCTGTATCTCTTTGTCTTTCAGCATCCACCCAAATCGTGAAATGTGAAAATTGGGGAAAACGTAGAATGAAAAAGAGGGTAAGAAATTTACAGGGACAGAGAGAACGGAGTCCAAAGGAGGAGAATGAAAGGGGGGAAATTTTCTTAGAGGTGGGAATTTCTTCAACCTCAACAGAGTCAATTATGGGTTCATGTTGTTGTTCTTCTTCATCTTCTTCATTTTTGTTAAGGTTTAAGAGTTCGTCAACGAAGAAATCATCACCAGAAACAACACCATTGTTATCAGGGGTGAAATTACTGCAAAAATCATCCAAAAATATAATTTGTTGATGGGCTTGTTGTTTCAACCCAAACCCTTACTCCTTTAAGTAAGCATTCCATTTGTTTAATTTCTTCTCATTCATGGACGATTCACCTCCAATATCTTACTCCAATTCGCTTTCTCCATATAATTATCTATTTCAATCTCTTCTAATGATACCAATTTCACACTATTTCATGGAATCACGTTCTTAATTGCCGCAATTGATTCATGACATTTTAACTGGATTTAGTGGACAATCAATGACATTAACTTTCAACTCTAAATTCACTGTTTGACATGGAAGGTCTAATTTTTGATGTATTAATGGTGGAATTTGATTAATAATCGGTGTTTTTTTCTTAGTGTTGATTGAATTTGATTTTTTTGCAAATATCTGGCTATAGCTAACCAGATTAGCGAAAGGAGAGCGAGACTTATCTAAAGAAGAAGCAGTGGAAGAGGAAGCCGCCTTCGCCGGAGCATGGCCGAGCCTGCTGCATTCGCCTTCCCTTCCCTTCCCTCTCCACTGTTCTATCTCACTCTTTCTCACACTACCTCCTGCTCACTTCCCCTTTGGTGTGAGGTTTTTTTTGTTTTTTTTGTTATTTTAAATATAATTTTAAATATTCAATAGAAGAGTGATATGGGTGGAGTGGGGGTGGAAGGTGGTTATGGCTATGAATGACAATGGGTAGGGTCGGGTCGGGTCTGACCAGACCCAGACCCATTAACCTTTTCTAGACCCAGACCCGACCCAGACCCATTGGATCTGGAATTTTCAGACCCAGACCCAGATCCTTTGGGTCTGATGGGTCTAGGGTCCTTAGTGGGTCCTTTTGAATTTCAAGTTTAATAATATTTTTTAATCTAATAAATTTATTTTGCGTATTTTATAGGTTTGATGACCATGGTTAAGGCTTGTATCGAAACAATTAACATAATATAGCTCATAAAATCTTAAAAATGTTTAAACTTACATTATTACATGTCTTAAAATGGAGCACAAATTACAACTTTATTATTTTTTGAATTTTTAATATAAATGGGTCTGTGGGTAGGGTCTGGACCGGGTCTGGGTCTGATATAGTTAGACCCAGACCCAGACCCGACCCAGACACATTGGGTCTAAAAAAGTTGGACCTAGACCCTTATAAATGGGTCTATGGGTTTGGGTCTGGGACGGGTCCAAGACCCATTGCCATCCCTAGTTATGGCAGAATGGGAAGGAGGGGTGACAGTGGGTGGGGGGTGGGGTGGCAGTGGGGGGTGGGGTGGGTTTAATTTCTTTTTATCTCAAAATCCTTCAAAAGTCAAGAAGTCAAAGGAAAGTGGGGAATGAAGTTGGTTTACAGGTTTATCGGGTCACCGGTTAAAAAACTTGTTAAAAGAAAAGTGGTTACAAGGTTGACTTGTTAATGGAATAAATTAAGGTAGACTTGTTAAAAGCGGTCAATGCAAATGTTGACTTATTCTTGACAATTTTTCCAATAAATTATGCTATGTTTGGAAATTTTGATTTCGGTTAAAATTTTTGAATCGGACTAATTTAGTTGTTTGGAAAAGTCTTGACATTGGAACTAAATTTGGAGTCGGCCCAAATTCTAATCAATTTCCACATAGTCCAATAATTGTCATTTGGAAATTCTACCTCAACCCACGTTATTTCCAATTCTAAAAAAAAAATTCAGATCTTCTCTCTTGTCATCATGGATCTATATATGTTCTACGATATAGATCCTTTGTTTTTTTTTTGGGGAAAAAATGCTTTATAATCCATTAGATATTTTTCGGAGTTGTTTAATTATTTAATCTTCTGGAGTATAACAAAACGTGAACAATATAATAATTGATTACGTCTCTTAAGATCAATCGTTCTTGTCTTCTTGTATCAGTGAGACTTACTCTCCTCCAAGTACAAACAATGACCCTATAAAGCATATAAAAACTAAGTGGTCGTTTGGTTGATATGAGAAAATATGGGAAATAGAAATTCCCATGAATTAGAAAATGGGTGGATTGTTTGCATTGGTTGACACTAAAATGGCAAAATGTAGGAATTGAAATTCCTACGAATTTCAACTTCCCACAAAATGAAGGAATTTAATTACCTAGGGTCCCTTAGGTAAGTTGAAATTCCCATAGGAATTTACTTCCTTCATTGTCAACCAAATACTTTAGCCAAATTCCCATGAATTTGATTAAGGAATTAATTTCCTATGAATTAGAATTTAATGGAAATTTTCACTTCCCACATAAACCAAATAACCACAAAGAAAAAAGGAAAGAGACGTAGATTTCCCTATCCTCTCTTGATTGCGTCAAGGTAGATTTAATTCATTTAATGACCCTAGAAAACACTTGATTATGTCTCTTAATTTTATTGACTATTTAGAGTTTTTCTAAGACTTCTTGGAACACGACATGAAACATAAATAAATACATCATTGTAAAATACAAGAAACCAAAACTTGAAACTGTAAAATACAAGAATTTATTAATCATAACTTTTACCAATCCGTGTAATTGGACCACTATCAATGAAGATTATTGACCTACAATTTTTGTAAAATTAGGAATGATATTTACACGTGATAATTTTATCTCAATTTTTAATTGATATATTAGGTGTGATAGATATAATTTTTTTAAAGTAAGTTTTTTAATAATAGGCTTGAATCGAAATTGGTTATATTCTCACTTTTTCTATTATAGGCATAAATATTCCTAAATAAATATGTGTTACTTTTAGGCAACAAATGAGGTTCTTATGGTAATGGCAAGTATAAGGGGTTATATATGGTGTTTATATAAGTGACTTAATTAGATGACACGTCGACTTTTAATTTAGAGCTTGCAATGTGGCCTTAAAATTGTGAATACGAAAACATGTGGAAGACACGATTTTGTTTTATATAATTATATAGATATAGATTTAGGCTATGTTCTTTACAAATATTTTTACTTATATACTTATTTGAATTGAACTTAACTTATTTGAACTTATTATACCTTATTCGGTCTTATTATACCTTATTAGGCCTTATTAGACCTTATTTGGCCTTATTAGACCTTATCTTAATTTATCTTAACTTATCTTAACTTATATATCCACTTATAATGACTGGAAATAAGTTAAAAAGAACGAACCATTAGCCAAAGTAAAAGTGATTCTTATTAGGGATGATACTTTTAATTCTTAACATTTATTGTCTAAAAGAATACCATAACAAAAATGATATGAAAAATCATCATAGTGGCACTGGCAAGGCAGAAGATGTGTTTTTAGACAATAAATTCTTTTCTTTGCTAACTGATACACGCCCTTAGACTTCATTTGTTTTTAAAAAGACAAATTAGGGAAGCAGAAGATTATATATATATATTCTCATTTATAAGATAAATATTGTCTAATATAGATATAGTAATTGTCTCATTTACGTAAACTTGTAGGATAATGTACGTGATAATTGCCGAAATTAAGTTCTTGGGTGTTGTATCTTTTCCTTACATAGAATTTGTTATTTTAAAAAAAATCTCATTGAAGATGGTGACGACACATAGGCAAATGAATACGGCTTTGACATGTGGTGTCCTAGTTAGCCAAATGATTTCGGGAGCGACATGTGGCGAAAGCGATTTTGTTTTATATATTTATATAGATATAGATAGATTAATAATCAACTTGAGAAATTATGTATAGAAAGCACTACTTTCTAATTGATATATACTATACATTGATAAATTTAAAAAAAAATACAAAATGAATTTTCAAAGAAGTAAAAGAATGCTATTAATATATCTCATGTTACAATGAAAAAATACCAATACTACAAAAAGAGAACCATTAAATTACAAGAAACTTTGATTAATAAATCTTCTATTATCAGTAATATTTACCTTCCAATGATCCCCATTAAGTTTTAACTTGTTTGCTTTCATCCTATCCCATTCCAAATCCCTCATCCTTATCTTAGTGAACCCACAAAACTTTTGTAACTTGATATCCATGGAATCATACAACTTCCACCATCTCTTATGTGCGACATCACTAGCATAGATATGTTGATCAAGGACATCCCAGTTACAGTCATAATCCCTATAACAAAGCCAAGGCTTCAAACCCAAGTAATGTATGGAATACAATTTAGGAGGATCAGACTCAAACAAGTGGTTTTTCACACTTCTTTCCAATGAAGAGTTAGACCAAAAGTTCTTTAAGAAGTTGATACGCCTAGGAAGGCGATGCCACCATACAAACACTTCATTTAAAAACCCTTGATCACCTCCATTATAAGAGGTTATTTCTTTTCGAAGTCCCATGAGAGTGCGAAATGTACAATTAGAAGGTTCAAGTACCATGATTCCTGAGTTGAATATGGAACCATCATTTCCAGTTGCGGATATTTGAGGGAAATAAAAGAGGAGGTCTAAGTTACGAAGCACGATGATATCGGAATCAATGAAAACTAACTTGTCATAATCCGTGAGTTGCCAAAGCCTAAACTTGGAGTAATTATACTCGTTGTAAGATCCCTTTTCAGCTCGAGGATTTCGAATTCGTTTTATGAGACGAATCTTCCAACCAGCTGCTATAAGAGCTTCACGTTTAGGGAGTGAAATGGCTTTGTCTATAAGAATAATTAGATCTCGTTTTGTTCCTGTTTGAAGTAGGCTTTGAGCTAAAGTGATGGCACCGCATACATAACTTTCAGAGGAGTGAAGTACTGTCACATAGGCTTGTTTCTTTGTTGGTTTTCTGGTGCTTTGTTCTATACTTGATACATCATACACCTCATTCACCCCTATCAACAATTTTGAAACATAACAATGATTAATATATTTACACACTATAGCATAACAACCAACATTTCCGAGAATTCTACCGTAAACGTCGTGTACGGCATATCGTTTTGTATCTTTTCTTTAAAGTTGGATCACCGATCCACCCAGTCAAATATGTCTCTCTATTAGAGAGAGATGAGTGAATGTAAAACGGTTTCCTTGTCTGAAAAATGAGAAGAGGTATAACTCTAATGAACAAAGTAATATAACTGTAACGAAAAAAAGTAAAAATAAATTATTTTTTTCAGAAAAATATTGATACTTTTATTTTTGGTGACTCGATCTTTTTTTGATACAACTCTGAGTGAGGAGTGCTATAACTTTAAGTTCTTCTAACCCCAGACATACATATATATAGTATATTTATAAAAGGGTATCGACGAGGCTTAAAGGGGTATGAGTGTTTTCAACCCAACACAAACCAATGGTGTCAACATTTACAAGATTGCCACTTACGACAACACGTGTACTCCTTTACTCAATCATATCTATCCTCCTTTACTCAATCATATCTATCCTCATTTTCATAGTTTAAAAGAAGTGGCTTTACTCGAGAGCATTATGAACACCACATATAGTTATACAAATAAAAAAAACATTTGATTTACAATAAGCCCCAGAGGATTATAATGTCATATAAAATAACTAAAACTTTAGTTATACAACTCAAGAATTTAAGATTTTTACCTCAAATGTCTTTTGAGTAATTGTTACACCGTAAGTTTTGGTGTACAAAGGATCAATTTCGATCATTTTCCAACCATTTTTTTTTAACATTTTTATAAAAATTATATCATCATTTAAGCTAATCTGTATCATTTTTCAACAAATATGTATTATTTTCAAATCTTATTGTTTTTGGTGTTTAACCTATTGGTGTTTAATATGGCATATCAATGAATATATAAATAGACAGTCTATCCCAATTTTTTCAATGGATATAATTTCATTATATAAGACATAAACTGTGTATCATACGGGTCACTGATTTTAATTTGAGGGGCAACCAAGTCTTCACTTAAACGGGGCCTTAGAATTATCTCCAACCGGCAATGTTTTTACTATTTCTAATTTTCTATAAATTATGTCATCGTATGTAGGGGGCGATACCTTTGGGGGAAGTCAGGTACTTACAACATATATAAACTAAACGAAGCCAATTATCAACAAAAGCGCCTGTAGCTCAGTGGATAGAGCGTCTGTTTCCTAAGCAGAAGGTCGTAGGTTCGACCCCTACCTGGCGCGATTTTTTCCTTTTTTTCCCCCTTTGTTCTACATTTAATTTTTTAGTTGTTCACGCAGGCCTATGGATAGAATAACTTTACTTACAAAGATAAAAATTGCATGGGTAAAATAGTAAAACAAAAAAGTTGAACCTCCATGTTCACTCCGGATGAAATATTACTTAATTTGTCGATAATCAAGCAAGATATATACTTCTATGTCATCATTATTCAAGATCAATATGACAAATAAATGTTAGGTTAAATACTTATTAATTTAACCGGTGAAAATAGTCTCTCATATTGGAATGAAGCCTCTGTAAAACTAATGTGACAAAATAAAATTGGTCAAAATCTAGTTATGTAGCTATGCCATTGCTTCTTACCATCTTTTGTCTCAAACTTTTGATGCATGGTAGCTAACTAGTCTAATTCTACCAAATAATCTAATCATCACCTTAAGTATGACACAAACTTCTAACATATATTTGCTTAAGACACAAACATCTGATGCATAATTAAAAACTTGAGTTAATTGACAAAAAAGAGGTACATACCTTGTCCCCACAAGGGCAAAGCCAATCTGCATGAACCCATAGGCAATGTAACTTTCTGATCAAGCTTCAACATATCTGGTTCATAATACCACCAATCTCCTTCTCTCCTTACCAAATCATCACATCTAAACATGTCCAACAATGGCCTACATTTACTCCAAAATACCACTTTTGTCCTTCCATACCAATCTCTCCTCCCTTCCTTCACCGCCATGTTTGCTACTATCAGATGAACTTGCAGTCTAAACATGTCCCTCGCCCACCCTTTCTCAGGGAACTTACACGGCAAGTTCGCCACCACGATGTCGAAGACACTTCCGGGCTCCTCCAAGGTTGTAGGCATTGGAATTTCAGGACATAAATATCCTTCGTTTTCTTGTTCCTCGTCTATCCACTCTGGGAATAAGTACTTCCATTCGAATAGCTCAGAGACCTTTTCGAAAGGGACTCTTGTTATTATATCTCCTTTAGCTTCCCATTCACTAAGATCTTCGTCGTCCATGTTTACAGCAGCAATCTTCAATCCTCTTATTCCCATCACTTTTAAGAATATTGGCTTTTCTCTTTTTATTAATACTTCACTCTTCTTAGGGTTTATCATTTTATCTCCTCCTTGTTCTTCCAAGACTGCCTTCATTTTCACGCCATCTTCTGCCTATAATTATCATCAAACTTGAGCATAAAGCCTTGAAAGTAATTAATAAACAAATTATTAAAACCAATATTTGTCAAAATTATTACACAAATCCACACCAAAAAAAACTTCTATATGTTATAGGTAAGTGATAGAGTATAAAATCTATTATGGGCCTTCAACTGTCAGCTTAGTCTTTTTGTTAATGAATTGATTCTTTAACATGATATCAAGAGTTAGTGTAACCAAGAGGTCATTGGTTCAGAACTTATCCACCCCTCCTAAGTAGAACACATAGCGATATGTATGAGGGAGGCCTGTATTGCGTCACACTTCAAATCCAAGGGACTGTTGTGTAAGGAGGCGTGATAAAATATAAAACCTGCTCGGGCCTTCAACCATTAACTTAGAGTTTTGGCTGAAATGGTTATTGTAACACTAAGAAATTTTTTTAGGAATGTTGTTAGACTAATCTTGTTATATCAAGCTTTACAAAAAAAAAAATCAACTGTTTATTTAAATTTCAGTGGTGAAAAGAAAAACGTTAATAAGTCGAACTGGTGCATTTATTTAGAAACAAGATATGATAGTTGAAGGCGATAATAATTAAACCGTATGGGGGTAGGCTCACCTTACCTTGTGATAACAATGGCGTAAGGAGCATCTGACGAGGGACGACTTTGCAGGTTTGTCTTGGTAAGCCGATGGGAGTGGCCGGAGAAAAAGAGTGCAGTAAGTAAGAAGAAAGAAAGCAAAGAAGATAACATTGATTCTGATCACTAAAGCTTTGGATGGTGTTGCCTTTATCATGATCTTGTGTAACCCAAGCTTTTCAAGAAAATTATAGGAAGAAGCCATATAGTGCACCAAAGAGTGATTCTTAATTGGTGTAGCACTTTCAATAATAGTTTATATATTTGGTGTTAATGTGGAGTTTAATCAGAATGAGGGGGGTAAAATGTAGTTAGAGTAAGAATTAAGAAGAAAGTGTAAGTTTTTGGACCACTGATAAACTTCCATGTGTGATGTGTCTCTTAGCCCTTCTTTTATGTTAATTCACATTGCATTTCCTTAAAGATATATGCTTGTTTTTCATGCAGTTGGTGCCGATAAACGACCATGCTTGCTTTCAGCTCCAGATAAATAAATAAAAAAACAACAAAGCTTGCTTTTTTCGTGTTGTTGGTACTAAAATTTCTAGAGTCTTAACTGCAATCCCTCATATGCCCTTACATTGACATTAATTTTCGAATTGACATGGTGCAATTTTATTTTGTTAAGTTAAAATAAAATTAATGGTTCAAGATCTTCCCATTAATGAAATAGATTTCCAAATATATCTGAGATATAGGTAATTAAGTAAAGGGAAACTAGTCCCCTCAAAAAAGTAAAGGGAAACTAGTATTAGTCCCCGGCGATGATCAGGTTATTAGTTAGCGATAATTAATGTAATCTAGCGTGTAAAATATTAGTAAAAAAATATAAGTTATCTCGTTTAGACAACTTAACTCTTAGTTTTCATTTATATATCATCATTGTTGTTGATAGAAGCATCAATAATAATATGGTGGCATAGTAGTTAGAGTTATATTCATTCCATACATGAGGTTGGAGGTTCAAATTTTCACATTGACATTTTTTTAATATATGAGAATGATGTTGGATAAAATGTTATTCAAAGAGGGATGGTGATACATGGCGGATAGCAACTCTTACTTACGCTTTTTAACATATATATATATATATAGATAGATAGATAGATTCATTTGTTTGGGCTCGTTGAAATGGGGTGGATCTTGTGTATAGCGGTGTTACTTTTAGTAATTAGGGGTTTCGTTTAGCTTATACATGGGTATACAACTATGAGAACCAACAACTATTTGTTTGCAAGATTTTAAGAAGTCAAATATGTGTAGCCGTCGTAAATAGCATAAGCGATCTTTTATCACATATTTAAAGGTGATGATGTGACCAAAAAGCTCACTTATATTTGCTCAAAGTAAGACAAACAAAAAGAAACGAGGGTGTTTTTTTTTTATGAGCCAATATTCTTATTTGTTTAATCTACTATATTTTATAATACTTAAAGGTGATGATGTGACTCTGTAAGGATCTAAAACTCACTTTATGTGTTCACAAATTGGGCAAATTGAGAGTATTTTATGTGGAAAACAATAAATATGAAATAATAATAAGGAATAAAGAACACATAAGAAATACCAAAAAAAGCCGCAATCCTGGCGAAAAATATTTGCTTTGCATTAGGACTTTACAATAGTATGAGATGAATTTTATATAGTAGGAATTCTCATTCTCTCTAACTCTCGAACCCCTCAAGATTAGCATAACTCTTTTATGTGCTTAATAACATGTAAAGGTAAAGTACATATTTACAAGGCAGAACAAAACCTAAACCGAATAGAATAAGAAAATTGAAGACAGCATATATTCGATGAATCGCCCGCTTGGGCTCTAAACTTGCCCGCCCACGCGATCCTTGTCCGCTGCTTTCAATCTTCTCGCCCGAGCCTGATGTTTCCCACCCAAGCCAATGTGCATCTCGCCTTGGCTGAGTGCCCAGATCACCCTCTTCATTTCTTCGTCGCATCTTCATCTTCTCTCTTACTCGATCTACACTCCATACCCAACAATCTCCAACATGGAGATCGATACAAGTGAAAGATATGCCCCAAATTAATATAAAATGGTCTTTAGTATCGGAAATTTTCAGATACTAAAGGCCTTTTTTCCGATACTAAAGGTCTTTAGTATCGGAAATAATTTCTGATACTCAACTGATACTAGTACTCCTGTGGCTAAAGGGTCGGTATCGGTTATTTTTTCCAATACTAAAGGGGGGTGGCTTTAGTATCGGAAAGCTCATTAGTATCGGAAAATTGTATCGGAACATGTGATACAAAAAATAGAATTTTTAGCATCAGATGTAGCTTTTGATACTAAAGATACTTACAATATCGGAAAATTTCTGATACTAAAGATGGGATTAGTATTAATATCGAAAATTTCCGATACTAAAGTGTTTAAAAAAATATAGAAATAATAATAATAACAATAACAATATTACTATTATTATTTAGTTAGTGTTCAAAAAAGCTAAAAAAATTAACAATTGATAATACAATAAAATAAAATAAATATATATTGATAAGTAATTAATTATTTACACAATTTCATATCAATTACAGTACATGAAAAAACTTCAAAAAAAAATTGAAAATAAAATTTCCACACTAATTACAAGATTAATTTTACATAAATATAATCATTATATTAAAATCACCATGAACCCCACACCACCAACCACCACTGTAACCACCACCCCCTCACCAATGAATCTTATGCGCAACCTTCAAAACAAGCAGCACCACCCGACCACCACCAGCAGCAGACCAATGTTGCCACCGTCGCAACTGCATAACTACCACAAAAATCATTAAAAAAATCACAAAAATTAGAACACTGACAACAACCATAAAATCAGGAAAATTACAACAAATTCAAAAAAAATCAGATCTTGCACAAATTATAAATCGAAGAAAACCACCACAAGATCTGCCAATGGAACCCAGAAACTCCCAAAATATTAACCCGAAATACCCCAAAACCACCGGAAAAACCCACCCGAATTTTAAAACCCTGAAATTGAAACGAAAAATCTAGATCTTAACAGAATTTCGATAAAAAAATTCAACCGAAAAAACGAAGCAAACAGACTCACGAAAATTAAACCAAAATCAAACCATGAAACAACAAAAAACGAACCAAAATTTGATAACCCAAAAACGAACCAAAATCCTCACCCAAAGAAGAACCGAAATCAGATCACCCAAAAATGAACCAAAATCATATCACCCAAAAACGAACCAAAATCATATCACCAAAACAGAACCAAAATCAGATGGAAATTAAACCAAAATCAACCAAAAAGTAAACCCAAAAAATCCCCAAAAATTCAACAAGAAATGAAAAACAAAAAAAAAATGAAACATTACCTGATATTTTGAATGAAGGGCAGTGAGAGTGATGAGAAAATAGAGAAATTAGGAGGGTCGTTGGAGAGTGAAGCGCAAATAGAGAGGAGAGAGAACCCTAGGAGAGAGAAAGAGTGAGAAAGAAAAAAAAGGAAAAACTGATTAGGGAGAATGAGTTCAGAGATTTATTCAAAGTGTCGGTGAAGGGAAGGGCGCGTTTTTGAATTTTTTTGGGAAATAAAGAGGCGCGTTTTGCAAAAAACATTGGGGGGAACGAATTTATTAAGAAAAATTTTAGTATCGGAAAGTTCCGTGACTAATGAATTATTTTAGTATCGATAAAAAAATCTGATACTATAATACTCTTTGGTATCGGATAACATCTGATACCATTATATCATTAGTATCGGATTGAAAATTTTCCGATACTAAAGTGATGTCATATGATGATTTTTAATAAATATTAGATAGAATAGTTTCCGAAATTAATATCCGATACTAAAGTGTGCCTTTAGTATTAGTTACGTTTTCGATACTAAATTTTCTGATACTAAAAACCCATTTTTTAGTAGTGACAACACTTGTCACTCTCCATACTAACACCTAATACAACCCCACTCTTCTACTAGCAAAGAAAACAAGATCGAGGCTTCACTCTACCCCCAATATCCATTATAGCACGGAGCATAAGGACTCTTCGTAGTTCTCCGAGCATCTCATCAATTCTCCCATCCGAACAAAACATCATTCTCTAGGCTCGATTGCCCATGGACCACATGCTTGCATGTCTTCCCCTTCATCTTGTTCGTTTCACGGTCCACAGTCACTGAAAAGACCCCAACCTGACTCACACAGTTCTCCTTCATAGGCTTACTATATACAAACTTTTGATCGAACATGTACTTTTCACGAATTACTCTTAATCCCTTATTCACTCAAGTTTGTCATGTACCTCGTGGTGTACACTGTTCCGTAACTTGCCCCTCGATAGCTATCACCATAGCACCCTTAACAACATCACGAACCACTCTTGAACAATACTGTGTGAGGGACCTGTCAAGTTGACTAATTAATATCAAGTTATTTTTTAAAGCAAGGGTGAACTTGACATCCTTTAACGCAAATATGTCACCACCCGCGAGCTTAACTCTCACGTCTCCCTTGCCTTAAACCTCAAACAATATAGTATTTGCAAGGAACACTTCTCTGAGTTTGTTAAACTTCAAATTTTGAAATGACTCCCTACAAGGCGAGGAATGATGAAAAGAACCCGAATCCAATATACACGAACCCATTGAGCTTTCTGCACACACATACTCTGAAATTGAGTTCATTGAAGTGTCACTATCCTCATCACTATCTTGACCCTCCTTCTTTTCAGCCCTTTATCAATGTCTATGGAATTTAGGGTCTCCTAAAGTGATCTTTCTCACCACATGTCCAATACTCAACTTCTTCTCGATTTATCCTTCCAATGCTCTTACCTCTAAACTTCTCATGATTCCATCTCATTTATGATCTCTTCCCACTACTCTCTATAATGTATGTTCCTCTAGATGACTCCCTGAAATTCCTCCTTCGAGTACTCTCCCTCGAAACTAAATCCCGAACATCATCCAGTTGTATTGTCAAATAACAACTGATAGCAGCAACAACAGTCTCCCACTATTCACATAGGAAGACAACAAAATAAAAGATTTTACCTCGTCATTAAAGGTAATATTCACAGAAGTTAGCTGATTAATAATCATATTAGATTTATTAATAAATTTCTGAGCATAAATACCATTAGTCATCTCAAGTTCAAATAAAATATTCATCAGATTTACCTTATTTTCTATAGAGGGCTTCTCGTACATATTTGACAAACCTTTTACCAACTCTGCCATCATCTTCACATCCTTGACATTAAAAACCATACTTTTTTCTAAAGTCAAATGAACAATCAGTAGTGCCTTCTAATCTAAAGTTTACCAATCTTCCTCTTTAATTGTTTCAGGCCTCTTGTCTGTAATAGGTAGTAAAAGATCTTTATGGTATACATTTTCCTCAATTTCCATCTTCACGAAACCTAAATCTTTTCCCATTGAATATATCGAACCTTACCTTCTCACACAAGCAAGGCTCTGATACCACTTGTAAGGATCTAAAACTCACTTTAGCCGCTCGGCCAGCTCACAAATTGTGCAAATTGAGAGTTAATATGTGAAAAATAAGAGATAGGAAATAATAAAAATAACCAATGAAGATAATACAAGAAATAGTAAGAAAACCCGAAATCCAGGCGAAAAACACTCGCTTTACATTAGGACTTTACAATAGTATGAGATGACTTTTACAGAAGAAAATCTCAATCTCTCGAGGATCTCAAACCTCTCTCTAAAATTTCTTAGGCCTTTCTAGGTTAGAATAATTTTGTATTCTATATGCTTAATAGCATAGAACGGCTAGATACATATTTATAGGGGAGAAGAAGACTTAATCTGAATATAATAAAGAAACCAAATAAAGCTCGTATTCGACAAATCACCTGCCTAGGTTCCTCACTTGCCCGCTCGAGCATTACTGTCTGCTGCCTTCGACCTGCCAGCCCTAGCCACATGTTGCCCGCCCGGGCTGAGTGCCACATGCGTTTCTTCTTTGCATCTTTATTTTCTCTCTTAATCGATCTACATTCTACACTTCATATCCAAAAAAATTCATAGTATCGATAAACGCCTAGCTAGTATAATAAGGTGGAGCAAAAGCAATATATATAAAAATTACGGGACAAAAGAATAAATGAATGGCAAGTAAGCTTTAGCCATTTTATCTGACTAATGGTTTGAATGTAAGACCACTTTTATCTTCTTACACCCCAAAACTACTTAATAATGAGTTATCATAATACAAAATAGGGAAATTCCCAATGGTGGCCCTTAGGTATTAGGAATTCTCAGTGGTGGAAATTTATAAAAAACTTTCTTATTGGTAGCCCTACTTTACAAATTATTCCCAAATATAGCCTTAATGAAGAATATTCCGTTAATAATAAAGCATATTCCGTTAGTTAACCATTAGGACGGTCATTCGCACGTAAAAAGAGGTCTTTTGGGTCTTTTTTGGCAATTTTGACATCAAAATCGAACGTTGAGGGCTAAAACCAACCCCCTAAACTTAACTTTAAGAATCGAGTTTGAGGTCGAAATTGAAAAAAAACAATCCGAAGTGTCTCGTTTTATGTGCGAATGTCCACTTTGATGGCTCACTAGTGGAATATGTTTTTTTATTAACGAATATTTTTCGATAAGGTTATGCTTGGGAATAATTTGTGAAGCAGGGCTACCAATGAAAAAAATTTTAAAAAATTTCCACCACTGGGAATTTCTAATATCTAAGGGCCACCATTGGGAATTTCCTTACAAAATATAATAATCAAAAATTTATTCAGAAAATAACACATTTTACTTTCTTGTAGCATCAAATTATTATGTATGTCTACCGTATTATGACAATTAACAATCTATCTCAAACATTCTAAATACTACTTTGATCAATAATATGTTACTATTTCTTATGTACTCCATCTTCAAAAAGATTGTCAATTAACTTATTATTAAAGTTTGATTTTATAAATTTTACCATAAATTCTCATAATTATATAAGAAAAAAATATATCTATGGAAGATCTAGTTAACTTGTCTCAATGTATATATTGTAAGTGATAGCGAGAAGATATATGGAATATTTCTCAGCTTATTTAGGATATATTTTTGTGTAAATCTATCTTTTAGATATATGTTTATCTTATAGCATATCTTGATTAATCTTGTAAACCCTATATATATTGATCAATGAGATACACTCCATTCAGGGAGTTTTACACAATCCAACATGGTATCAAGAGCTTAGGTTAGGATTTACAATTTTTTCTTTCTCTCCACTGCCGTTCTTCCCCCATAGCTTACTCCCACCTTCTCACGGCAGCCTCACCACTCAAAGCTTCCGCCTTTGTTGCATCTTGCATCAATATTCATGGCGTCTGACTCAGAAAAACAGACACCATCATCCTCTACCACGGAGTATCACGCGGCACAATCAGTCAGCAATATCCGCAATGAAATACCAATCACTCTTGACCGTGAAAAGACTCACTACTCGAATTGGGTTGAACTTTTCGAGACTCAATGCCACGCGTGCAATGTATTGGACCATATTGATCCACAGATTCCCCGTCCCGATATTAGTGACGCTTTGTGGAAGCGTCTCGACTCTTTAGTGAAAAAATGGATATATGGCATCATCTCACCGGACCTACTACAGACGGTTCTTTATCGCGGGGCTACGGCTCAAGAAACATGGGACAGGCTCAAGGCCATATTTCAAGACAATAAGCACACTCGAGCGGTGTACTTGGAGAACCAGTTTAATTCTTTACACTTGAGTAACTTTGCAGACATCTCTGCCTACTGTCAGCAATTAAAAACGCTCAAGGATCAACTCGCTAACGTTGATCAAGTCGTCTCTGAACAAAAGCTTGTCTTGCGTATGATCTCCGGCCTCGTCAACACTGACTTTGATACTGTTGCGTCAATGATTCAACAAACTGATCCCCTGCCGTCCTTTGAAACGGCACGCTCTCGCCTTCTTCTTGAAGAATCTCGCGGTTCCCAAGAACCGCTAACAACGGCGCAATCTTTTGTGGCTCAGCAGGAACAACAAACCACCACAAACACGCCGCCGGCAACCCAGCAGAATCACCGTGGTGGCGGCAGGAACTCCGGCCGTGGACGTGGTGGCGGCAAAAATACAGGCAAGGGTCGTCGTCGTGGCAAAGGCAAACAGTCTGCCAATAATAGCCAAGGAGGATCGAACCCACAGCAGCCTGCTCAACCTTATCAATGGTTTGGGCCTCCTCCTTGGGCCGCCCAGCAGACTCCTCAGGTGCCCCAGCAGAATGCTCAACAAGGAAATTGGGCTCAGCCAATTTTTCCTTATCCTCAGCAACGCAGTGGGTCAGGCCCTCCAAATCAGTCTCCTTATTTTGTTAGGCCCAATCAGCCACCTCAGCAAGCTTATATGGCATACCCCACGCCATATGGTCAGCCCATGACACAGCCTATGACACCTACGGAGCTCGAGAATGCGTTTGTAACAATGAATTTCCAACCTCCTGATGACACGTGGTACATGGATACGGGCGCCACCTCCCACATGACCAATAATGCCGGTACTCTCTTACCCCTATTTAATTTGAGCACTCATAATCATATTTTAGTTGGTAATGGTGACCGCATTCCAATTACGGGTTATGGTCATGCCCCTTTTCCCATTCCTACATCCTCCCTTGCCTTACGTAATGTCCTTGTTGCCCCTCAAATCATTAAAAATCTAATTTCAGTTCGTAAATTCACCACTGATAATTCGGTTTCTATTGAATTTGATCCCTTTGGTTTTTCTGTGAAGGACCTTCGAACGGGGAATCTCATTACGAGATGTCATAGTACAGGCGAACTCTACCCCGTCACCACCACCACTCTTCCCTCCACATGTCTAGCTACTTCTCTTGCTGCTGTATCGTCTCATACGTGGCACAATCGCCTTGGTCATCCCGGAGCACATATCTTTAGTTTTCTTAAGAATTCATTAAATGTAATAAGGATACTCGTACCTTTTTTTGCAATAATTGTCAAATCGGAAAACATGTTCGACTTCCCTTTTATTCTTCCTCTAGTAATACTACTTGTGCATTTGATATTATTCATGCTGATTTATGGACTTCTCCTGTTCGGAGTACTCACGGCCACAAGTATTAGTTAGTATTGCTAGACGATTTCACTCATTATGTCTGGACCGTACCCCTCAAATATAAATCTCAGGCGTATCAAACTTTTGTTGACTTTCGTAAGTATGTTGAGACTCAATTTGAAAGGCCCATTAAATCTTTCCAAAGTGACCATGGTCAGGAATTTGATAATGACCCTTTCAAGCTTTTTTGTGTTAGTCAAGGTATGGTTTTCCGTTTCTCTTGTCCCCACACGTCTTCTCAAAACGGTAAAGCCAAGCGAATGTTACGCACTCTCAATAATGCCATGCGCACTATCTTGCTTCATTCCTTCATCCCCTTATCCTTTTGGGTTGAAGCTCTTGAAACAGTAACTTACCTCCACAACATACTTCCATCTACCATTCTCAACCACAAAACGCCTGCTCAAACACTATATGGTCGAATTCCTTCATATGACCACCTACGTGTCTTTGGTTGTCTTTGTTTTCCGAATCTGACCGCTACTACTCCTCATAAACTAGCTCCTCGATCCACCCCTTGTGTCTTCTTCGGCTACCCGGCCAATCACCGAGGGTATAAGTGTCTTGATTTGTCCACTAATAAAATAATTTTGTCGCGCCATGTCACCTTTGACGAGCAAACTTTCCCATTCATGACCAAGACAAAATATACATTAGATGATTATCAATTCCATGGGTCTGATGAGCCCAATCCCATTAATACCCACCTGCTGCCCCTCCTTCAATCTCAGCCCACACATCTCCCTTTAGCTGACCCCAGCCCACAAGCGTTGCCAACCAACAACGCTGCTCCACATCTACAGGCCCCATCTTCCCAAATTTCGCCTGCCCAACCTCCCTCTACCTCTGGCCCACGCCCCTCCGTGGCCCACCAACCTCACACTCCAATTCCAAGCTCCCCAGTAGCCCGTTACTCGCCCCCCTCCCCCAATACGTGGGGTTCGCCCCATTCGGCCCACCAAACCAGTCCCTCCCCCAGCCGTTACACGAAGCCAGAATGGGATCTTTAAACCCAAAAAGCCCACTAGCTTCGTTGTCCAGCAAACCGACCCAGCACCACATAAATCACCATTGCCCAAAAACCATAAACAGGCATTACATGATCCTAATTGGAATGCGGCTATGTTAGATGAATTTCGTGCTCTAATTAATACGGGGACTTGGGAACTGGTACCTAGGCCTACGGGGGTGAACATTGTTAATTGTATGTGGCTTTTCCGTCATAAACTGAAATCTAATGGTGATCTTGAAAGACACAAAGCTTGACTTGTTTGTGATGGCAGGTCGCAGGAGGTTGGTATTGACTGTAATGAGACTTTCAGTCCTGTTGTTAAGCAACAGACCATTCGCACTGTCCTCAATCTGGCCATGGCACGCAATTGGGAAATTCATCAGCTCGATGTTAAAAATGCCTTTTTACATGGCGACTTGCAGGAAACAGTCTATATGCATCAGCCACCAGGGTTTGTAGATCGCCGAGCACCCACTCATGTCTGCCGACTGCGCAAGGCTCTTTATGGCCTCAAGCAAGCACCAAGGGCTTGGTATCAGCGATTCGCCCACTTTCTGCTCCGTATGGGTTTCGTCATCACTCTCAGTGACTCATCCCTGTTCACTTATTGACAGGTTCTGATATAGCATACCTCTTATTGTATGTCGATGATATCATTCTCACCACCTCTTCTGCAGCCCTTCGGACGCGACTCATTTCACAACTCAAAACTGAGTTCCCTATGACTGATTTGGGTCCCCTGAGTTATTTTTTGGGTGTTGCTGTTACTCGGACTCCGTCCTACATGCTCTTGTCTCAACAGAAGTGTGCTCATGAGATTCTTGATCGCGCAGGCATGAGCAATTGCAAACCAACGGCCACTCCGGTTGACACCAACTCCAAGCTATCTGCAGCTGTTGGCTCTCCTGTCCCTGATCCTACTCTATACCGCAGCTTGGCAGGCGCTCTCCAATACCTGACGTTCACTCGTCCTGATATCGCCTATGCGGTGCAGCAGGTTTGTCTCTTCATGCATGATCCGCGAGAGCCTCATTTTAATGCCCTGAAGCGTATTTTGCGCTACATTCAGGGAACCATTGATCATGGGTTACATCTATATCCTTCTCGTTCGTTGCGCTTGATCACTTATAAGGATGCTGATTGGGGTGGTTGCCCCGATACCCGACGCTCCACATCGGGTTATTGCTGCTTCCTCGGGGATAATCTCATCTCTTGGTCCTCTAAGCGTCAGCCCACTTTGTCCCGTTCAAGTGCCGAAGCCGAGTACCGAGGTGTTGCTAATGTCGTTGCCGAGTCTTGTTGGCTCCGCATCCGCCTCCTGGAATTACATTGTCCACTAAGTCAGGCTACTCTTGTGTATTGTGCTAATGCCAGCGCCATCTACCTCTCCCATAACCCTGTTCAGCACCAACGCACGAAACATGTTGAGATGGCATCCACTTTGTTCGTGAAAAGGTTGCCTTGGGTCACGTTCGTGTTCTACATGTTCCTTCGAGGTATCAGTTTGCTAACATCTTCACCAAGGGTTTGCCACGACAACTCTTCTTGGATTTCAAATCCAGTCTTAGCATCCGGCCTCCTCCCGCTATGACTGCGGGGGTGTGATAGCGAGAAGATATATGGAATATTTTCTCAGCTTATTTAGGATATATTTTTGTGTATATCTATCTTTTAGATATATGTTTATCTTATAGCATATCTTGATTAATCTTGTAAACCCTATATATATTGATCAATGAGATACACTCCATTCAGGGAGTTTTACACAATCCAACAGTAAGATCAGCTTTTATAATTTTTTATTAATACTTTGTCTTCGTATTTGCTCTTCCTATTGTAATTCTCACTATCTCCAAAATACGAACTTTGATAGTATTTTATGTTATAATAAATTGTAAATTTACTTTTATGGAAATACGATTGTAAACAAATCGGCAAATAATACTTTTAAATATAAAAAATTTAGTGTGTATAACTTAAGGATACTAATTAATTTTCCAACTAGTGTATTAGAAAACCAAGAAAAAATTCAATGGACAATTGTTTAATTCGAAAGATACTTTTCTTTAATGTTTTAATTAATATGTACTATGACCACTATATAAATACGAAGGGCTGATAATCAAACTCTTAACTCTTGAGTGGCAATCAGGTGGTAAAAGAAGGAGCAGAAGGGCTAATTGGTACTACAACACATAATGATAGATAAAGTGACTTGGGTTGGCGTTAGGAGAGCTTTCAACTACATTATAGTTACAATGTCCCCTTCTTAGATTTTAATGAGCAGGAAAAACGTCATTATTATCTGTTTACCAAATCCTTCATAGGTTCCACCACGAAATCTCTGTTTTTTTATTCTCCCTCCTTTCTTTTCTTACTATTAACCTCACCACCAGAAGAGTTTGTTCTGTTCAACTTATTTTTGTTTATATGAGTTTATATGAACTATTCTTAAAATCTTAACTATTCTGAACTCTTCTTATATGAACTTATACAAATCTTTTTTGTGAGAACGTAAAACCTTATTTTTATTCGACTAAACTAACCCGAACTTATTTTTTATGATAATGACTAAAAACAAGTTGAAAAAAATATTTTTTGTTAAAGTATGCAATTTATTTGCTAAATCTACTTTGCTCACACTAGGCCAAACAATTTTGCTATCAAGCTTTGCAATGTAAGTGACAAAGTATATGAATTGTTGTTCCATTTCCACTTTAAATACCATATACTCCCTCCGTATCAATTTGATGTTCCTATTTTTCTTTTTGGAATGTTTTAAAAAGTTCATCCCACTTTGAATCTTTTCCATTTTAAGAATATTTATTTCCCCATCTTATCATTTACCAACCAATTATTTACTATATGTTTTACTTTTTATCTTACACATGGCCCACTTTGAAATTTTTTATTTCCCAATCACCCACTTTTATTTCTCTGTCTTAATTTTTTTGAAGCAAAAAAATACTAAAGTACACTTTATACAATATAAAATTAAAAAGATTCTCATTCACCTCAATTTGCATTGGTTTTCCCTCATATTCCAAATAGGAACTTCAAATTGAGACGGAGGGAGTAATATTTACAGATTTAACATCTCCCATGGTTATAAATTCTATTAATAAATTAACAAATGCTATTATCGAAAATATAATTTGTATCAACATATTTACAAAATGTAACATATTTTTTGTGATTTTTTCTAAAAATAAATTATAAAATCTAATCATCAAAATTGTACAATGATAAAAGTAAAACTCAAATAAAGTTGATAAACTATTTCCTCCATTTTTATTTAATTGTGACATTTAGATTCACGGACTCCTATGCAATTTTTGAGAAGGAAAAAGATAAAAAGAGATAAATAAGAGGACCCATATGAAAAGAGAGAAAGTGTAACATTAAATTTAAAACTTCCTAAAATCGAAAGTGTCATATTTTAAAAAATCGGAGGAAGTAATAAGAATCGGCTATATTGTTAATTAGTTGCGGAGTCAAGATTAGTACATTGACGGGGCCGAGATTACACTTATTTAATTGTATTGTCTAATATCATAAAAGCTAGAGATATAAAAAGTTGCAAAATATGTATGCCCAAGGAGTGGAACCATTGACCACCAACATATTCTTCAACATAAGCGATTTACCACGTGAGCTACAATTAATTTTAATAATAAAGATACATAGTTAATAGGAAATAGGAAAATTTAAACAACCTTATAAATGTCTATTTTTGTGAAAAACAAACTTATACAATTTTTTTTGGCAAGAAACAACGTTATAAAAAAATTGTTAAATGAAACTTTGAGTGATTTTCTGGTCATTGATTAATAAGCTCCAGAATTAAGGATGTTGTTGTTATTGATGTTCATGGAGAGAAGAAGGAGAAGCAATGGAAAAGTGATGGCCAAAGTTTATTAATCAATGGCCGAAAAATCACCCAAAGGTTTCCTCTAACAAACTTTTTGTTATATAACAATATAAGGTTGTTTATTACCAAAAAAATTATACAAGGTTGTTTTTGACAAAAAAACCGATATTTATAAAATTATTTATGACAAAAAAATCCTAGTTACTCCCTCCGTTTGTTTTTAATTGTTACACTTTGCTTTGGGGGATAACCAAGAAAATTGATGAAATCTATGCAATGATTGTTTGGGGAATTGGTAAAGTTGTTTGGAGAATAGATAAAGTAGGAGAGATAATGTTGTAAAAGTAAAAAGTGTGGGGTGATTGGGTATTTAATGGGAAAAGATGATGACATGTGGGTCCCAAAAGTGTTGGAAATTGGAATATAAAGATGTGGAGTTTACCAAAATTAGTAAAAGTGAAAGTGTAACAATTAAAAAGAAACGTTCAAAAAAGAAAAGCGTAACAATTAAAAATAAACGGAGATAGTAATATTTAACTTTAGCTAAAGAAGGGACCATAGCCCCACCAGTCCCCTTAGCTTCGCCCCCGTTGTTAATTAACTCTTCTTGGTAACAACAAACTTAATAATTGGAGTAAAAGAACCGAAGGAGTACTTTCTCCTAGCAATGATGAGACACCAAAAATGAAAAAGTTGTCAAAGTAATTCACCTAAACGTAAAGGCACGCTGCACCTTATGTCAGATTCGTAAGTTAGACTCATGAAGATGTGGAATAATAAGAAAAGGAATGATAGAGTGAGAACATATGATCATAATTAAAGATGTCAATCTCTAATTAAACATGACGTTGTTGCACATAGAGTGAGTTTTCCACAATTGGACACGTTTGAAATGATGTAATAATGATATCTCTTATGTATTATTTTTGGTAATAACTAAGTTACAACAAACGTAAACATGAATACAATTCTTTGATCTAAGTAGGTATTTGAATCGACTCTTTTCTTCATATAAAAGAACATCTACTGATTTCATGATCCTAAGGCCCTGTTCTGTTCACCTTAAAATAATAATATTCAGTAAAAATAAGTTCAGTTCAGTAAAAATAAGTTCAGTTCAGCAAAAATAAGTTCAGTTCAGCAAAAATAAGTTCAGTTCAGTAAAAATCAGTAGAGCAAAGAAGAAAAAACAACATGAATCAGTAAAAATAAGTTCAGTTCAGCAAAAATAAGTTCAGTTCAGTAAAAATAAGTTCAGTTCAGTAAAAATAAGTTGAACTGAACAGGGCCTAAGTCGCTAATTGATAAATTTGACAAAAATCTCATTTTATGAGATTTGTCTTTCATGTCAAAAGCACGACACAAATGCTAACATATAGTAACATTGTATTCATACCTATACAAATACAATGGCCACGACAATACTCCCATTTATATGAATAGGAACTTATAATGGAAGAAACCTAAAGATTAAAAGGATACATCACTGATATCTTGGGATAAGTAATTGACCAAAGTACTCGATGGTTTATAAGAAAGTATGAATGCAAAGAATCAAGGGCTTTTAGCTAAATCTGGTGGGAAATTTCTGTAAGATTCAAATAAGCTATGGGCAAATTTTATTACAAAAATATCGAAAGAACACCTTAATTTTTGAATGTCACCCCAAAACCTCTGACTCGGTAATTTGGCATGAAATTTTAAAGACATTTGATCGGATTTGAAACTGACACTTTTTTTTACTAGACAATTGGTGTGTGAACAACTTAATCTTACTGCCCTGTCGTGTTTTGCTCTTCATTGAAAACCTTTGTTTTTTCTTAGGACGTCATAGATTAGGTGACACTTGTCTGATGATCGCAATATAAACCTATTTAGTGTTGCTACGAGTCTTCGTCAGTTCTAAATCTCCTTCACGTAACGAGGTGGATGTATGTCCTTCACTGCTTGTATCTGGTCGGGACTCACTTCGATATTTCTTTGCGTCACGACGTACCCTAAAAATTTCTCTGCTGACCCTCGAAAAGCATAATTAGATCGTGTTCTCGTCAACTTATTCTAATAAGTTTCGATATAATAAAGTTTAATTCATTATAAATAAGTTCAGTTTAGTACTAATACGTTTAGTTTAGTATAATTACGATCAGTTTAGTACTAATAAGTTCAATTCTATAAAATCAGTTTCAATCCTTAATAAATTGTTAAGGAATACAGTAAAAATAGGTTTAATTCAGTACCAATAAATTCAGTTCTGGAAAAATAAGTTCAGTTCAATTCAGTAAAATTAAGTTCAGTTTAGTAAAAATAAGTTTAGTCCAGCAATATTCAATTGACGAAAACAGGGCCTTAGTGGGATTGAGTTTCATACCGTATTTCCTTATTACATCAAATGCTTGTTGCATGTGTTCGACATGGCCGACGGCTCGCCGTGACTTGACCAGCATATCATCAATCTATACTTCTTTGGTGTCCCCTATTTGGTCTTTGAACATGTGGTTGACCAGTGTTTGAAAAGTTGAACCTGCATATTTCGAACCAAACAACATTATCTTATAACAAAGATACCTCTGTAAGTGACGAAGACAATCTTTTCTTGATCTCCTGGGTGCATCAGGATTTAGATGTAGTCTAAATACGCATTCATGAACGTGAGAAGTTCATACCATGTTGTCGCGTCAACCATTGCGTAATGCGCGGACGCGTGAAAGGATCTTTCAGGCATGCCTTGTTAAGGTCTGTAAGGCTATACAGACTCTCCACTTTCCATTTTTATCCCAACAACCACGAAGTTCGCGAGCCAATCTGGATACTTTGCCTCACGAATTTTTTCCCTGTCTCCAAGCTTTTGAACTTCTTCATCAACGATACAATTTCTTTCAGACGCGAACTTCTGTCGTTCGTTTTTGTTTCACGATATAGTGGGATCAACGTTAAGCCTATGGGTGATGATGCCTGGATCGATACATGTCATATCTTTATCACACTAAGCAAAGAAGACAACGTTTAACTTACGGAAGTCTATTACTTTGGTTAATGTCTGGTAGAAGGGTGACCCCTATTCTAACTTTCTAGTCCGATTCGGAAGGATCGAGTATTACTTCGTCGTTATGTTGTTCGTCTAGTTCGAGACCCCTTATGTAATTGTTATGCCGTCTCCTTTAGTGGTTTCAGAGACGTATACTAGCATTACCTACTATATGTTGATCTCCTTTGATATCCTAGATCCCTTACTTTGTGGGGGAACTTCATTGTCTGATGGAACGTTTTAGGGTGGCCTTCATGCCATGGATCCAGGGCCTTCGTAAGAAGACGTTGTATGAGGAAGGGAAGTCTATCACATAGAACTTTGTCTGCTTGTTGACTCCCTTTGCGTTTGTTTGCAGCGTCACCTCCCACGTAGGGTGTTTGGATTCTTCACCAAATCCGACAAGCACTATAGACTTCTTCATAATGTCTTTCTCGTCGATCCCCATGATTTCAAGTGCGCTTTTCATGAACACGTTTGTGGAGCTTCCATTATCTACCAGCACTCGATTTAGCAAACAGTTACAGATAGTAAGAGAGATTACAAATTGTCATGATGATGGTCGTATACTTCCCCGAGATCACTATAAGCAAAAGTGATTGACATCTCCACTAATTTGGCGTCTTGTTTGGATCAGGATTGTTTGGGACTAGTGTTGTGGATATTTCCCCCTCGCGCATGTCTTTTAGCTGCATAGTAGATTAGTCTACAAATATTAAGTCTACCACTAATAACATTAATTACCTTGGAGTGTATTGGAGAAGGCGATCGCGGGCTTGGTATGCTTTTGCTTGTCGTTTCTTTCCCTTTTTGAGTCAATAACTCTTTCAGGTGCCTTTCGCATAAAAAATGGGCGACTTCTCATCGTAGCTCGACGCATTCATTGGTGTTGTGTCTATGACCGTCGTGGAATTTACATCATTTGGTCAGATCTTTGCGATTTAATGGGTGATCTAACTTGTAAGGCCATTTCACATTGTCAACTAAGGACTGTAAAGCATCAATAATATCTGAGACGTCGATTGTGAAATTGTATTCATGGTTCTAGGAGGGAGTCTTGGGTCAGTCTGGATGCCAGAAGTTCTTCCTGGCGGTGGTGCCTTCCTATTTTTAACGCAAAGTGTTTTCTTTATAGACTTCTCGTCCTCTTTCAGACGGATTTGTGCTAACGCTTTAGCTTGTGCATCCTCAAAGGTAAGGCACGGGTATTTCGTCAGTTCTTTCTATGGATCTGATTCCTCGTCCAGCTCACGCCTGAAAGCCTCAATAGCAGTCTTGACGTCACATTTAGGTATCGACACCTTTTCTTGGTTCACTTGACATAATCCTTGAGGGACTCGTCTGGTTTTTGAACAATCTGGTGGAGGTCACTAGTCTGCTTCTCCATTTTGCGGTTGCTGGCAAATTATTGGTTGAACGCATTGACCAGTTGGGCAAAGGACGTGACCGATCCATTCTCCAAGTTTATGACCCACTGAAGTGTTGGCCCAGTCAGAGTGGGTCTGAATCCTTTGCACATGCAAGCTTCACGCATATTGCGTGGAGTAAAGATTAGGGATGTCAATGGGGCGGGTGCGAAGGATGGTCCCTCCACACCCATCCCCACCTAAAAATCTCATCCCATCCCCGCCCCATCACCCATGGCGAGGAAGATTTTGATCTTCATTCCCACCCCCATCCCCCACATGGGTCTCTTCACCCATCTCACACCCACCATACCCGCCCCAACATCCATCATACCAGTCTTAATATACGTCACATGTTTCTAAATTATGTGCTAATTTTTTTTAAAAAAATATGTTGAAATGAAATACGTCTATTGAATATTGTTTTTATTAAATATTATTTATTTAGTATTTAGGAGGTGGGGATGAAGCAGGGGCGGGGTTGGTGGGGATGGGGCGGGTGGGTAGGGATGGGGCGGCTACTCTAAACTCCACACTAGCCCCAACACCCATGGCGGGGACAATTTTCATCCCCATCCCCGCCCCCATCACCCGCAAAACCTTCCCCCACCCGCCTAACTGGGGCGGATGCATGATGGGTCTCCACGAACCTCGCCCCACTGACATCCCTAGTAGAGATGATGATTATGTGTTGCTTGTACTAGACGATGTAGTCGCCTCGATTTGAAGTTCCATCGTAAATCTTCATGGCTAGAACATTGAAACTCTTCGGAACCATCGTAATGGTGTCAGAAAAAGGCGAATCAACATAGCTGTTGGGAGAAGCCTTTTCCAGAGATTGTGGGACCCCATGGATCTTGGTGATCATCTCTTCGATCTTCCCGAGACGCTGACATGAACCAAGGACGGCACATGATGAGCCGACAAGACAAGTAATAGTGTCGATTCAGTGAAGTCAAGTCTCTACGTGACGTAGACGGATCCAATTTAGCAACCAACCCCACTGTCATCTTCTTGGACGACGTTGAGTCTGTTAGTATCTCCCCTTGTAGGCGATAATTGAGGCGTTGTCTCCCAGTTGTCTTCTGAGTTGTCCTCCTCGTCTTCTTGGGGAGTCTCGAGGGTATCGGCCAAATTCTACATCATCGGCATGTCATTGACGTTACAATAATGAGGAGTTCTGAGAACCTCTACTATTCATCTGCTTGTAGAATCTGGACATGGTACACTGTAAATCCTGCATTGAATCTTAATTATGTTTAATTCCCCCACGAGTTCATGAATAGTTCACCATTATCTAGACATTATGTACAGTGCTTAGGTTGTATTTTTGTGGTTATTGGATGATCTAGCCTGTAGCCTCATGGTGTACGCCAAATTGTTTATGTCGATTTTCATTAAGGGAGGTGAATAAGGGTGCAAAGGGACATAATGACTAGACTATAATCAAATATATCAATAACAAATACAAAAACAAGAAGTGAATTGAATTAAGAGCTAGAATGGATATGTATTGCCTTTTGTTGTGAGGATATTAACGTGAAGCAACGCCAATATATCACCCAGAAATAAGTTGAGTAAAATGATCATAGTGTGTAATCTCAGCAACAACTCGTCCCTCTACAAATGAGCTAACCCTCTTATCTATACCCCGAACCTAGGTTTTGACCTCTTCGCCACCTACAAACAGGTTGATCCCACCTTCTCCACAATAACCTCCACAATATCCTCCACAATATCCTAACCACCAACTTACATGTCCCTCTTCATCAAGGTGGTCAATCCGCCAACCCGTTTGGCGGTTACTTGGTTATATTTAGGGATAAACAAGGAGGAATTGTGAATTCAGGCAAATATATTTAGATTGACTTATGAAGTTGATGTTGATCTAGAAAACATGGAAGATGAATTGCAAAGATAAGTCATTGATCATAAATTAGAGTTGTTGATGATTATAGACGGAAGATTATTAGTCATTAGTCGTGAACAAGCTTGATAAAAGTTCGACCAAAGCTCGTTCGGAAATAAAATGAACAAGCTCGAACAAAATTCCAGAGCTCGCTTGATAAAGGAGCCGAATCGAACACCTTTATGTTCGACTCGTTCATGCTCTCCGTTTAAAGTCCATTCATAAGCTTGTTTATAGTATGAAAATGCTCATTTATAACTGAAGAAGGCTTTTTTCTTTTTCAAAAGGTGATACAAGTTTATAACCAAATTAGGAAGAAAAAACTTACTAGAACTTAAAAGTTGAATTTCTATCATAAAAGGGAATCATTTATATTCTAAATGGAAATAATCATAATCGAGAAAGATATTGATATGTTTTGTTAGTTATATTCTATGAAATAGTTGGAAGATATTGTTGTTAATGTTTCGTAAGGTCATATATTAAATTTGTAAAGCTCGTTTATTAAATCAGGCTTGAGTGTAGCTCGTTCGAGCTCCAAGCTCGAGCAAGATTGTAGGTTAATGAGCCAAGCTCAAACAAGCAAATTGAAAAGTTTGTTCAAGCTCGACCATGCTTGAACACCTATAATCCTTTCCAAGTCTAACTCGAACAATTAAATAGTCGACTGGACTCAACTCGTTTGCAACCCTAGTTATAATGAATTGATGGTTAAACTCTCACTTCTCATTTCGAAGGTCACATATTCAATACCTTATATTAACACAATATATTTTACACTCGAGGAGCTCAAAAATCAGTTGCATTAGAACCCCAAAAAAAACATAAAGAGTGTCACGTGGCACATAGGCTTTCTTAGGAACACATAGTATTGATATAGATGTCATTTAACGAAACAAATTTTATGAGATAAGAACCAAAAGATGTACGTATAGAACGAACACGTCTTTCTACAAAATTCCCTCTTAGAACATACTATATCTGATTTCACACCTCAACAACCTTTGGCAACAATGAAATTTGACAATGAAATCCGTATTAGTATTACGTTAGTTTTAGCTTAGAAATAACTCCATTCATGTGGTCTAGAAGAACAAACTTCCAAAAAACATATGCACAATGACGGAGTAATGATTGCTCTCTTAGAATTCACCTTCCAACATACTTCTCCGTAATTTTACAATTACTACATTTCTTCTTTTACACTAATCACACATTTCATTTAATCAAGTATCATGATCTACGCATAACTTTTTTTTAGTGTTTGCACCCGGTTTATCCTTCGGGCTACATCCGGATCGAGGCTTAGTTCAGGATAGTTAGGTTCCATTCCTCTCCCAAGCGTGTTGCGGGGATTCGAACACATGTTCGTCCTACCAAAGCTAGTCCCCATCACCACTGGGCCAACACTTACTTAGTTAGATAAGAATAAATATAATCGTGTGGGATTAATGGAGGATAAAAAGGGGAGTTTTGGAAATTGAGGGAGGCGTCCTAACTTGTAATGTAAAGAAGACAAATTGAAAAACTGGAATTCGAGAGAATTCTAAACCCTTACACACGGCTGCACGGAACAAAGTTTACATACTAGTTATTATCATTTGATTACTTGCCTAGGATAAATACTGGCCTGGAAATATAGCATTAATGGAGGCATAATCTTGTGAACCAGAAAGGTAAAGACAAATAGCCCAATTTGGCGTACCTGGTTGATGAGAATGCAATGAAACCCCACTGAAGAGTGAAGAGTGAAGAGTGAAGAGTGAAGATTTCTGATGCTTTGAAGTGGAACTAGTGTGTAAATTAAGTAGAACCAAGAGTTTTCACTGAATTATTTAGTCAAGTATGTCAAGCTAATTGTCAGAAATTTGCAGGCTTTCACATGCTGTAGTTGAGCGTTCAATTCTTCTAACTTACTCAATGCTCATGTGGTAGCAACTTTGATCATCTAAAGTAAAGAGCATTAACTTTCTGGATTATTTTTATTGGTTAAACTTTTTGGAATACTTGTTATTCAAAAATTGTCAATCTTGATTTAGAAGAAAGACCCACCAGCAAGCTTTCACTATGTTACACAGAGGGGCAAACTTTTTCCTCATTGTTTCAGTTCAATTTTGTCTTCCAAATTCGATCCTGAACGAGCCATTAACGCAATGCTCTTGAATCTTGATTTGACGGAACGACATCCTGTCTCAACATCAGTGTAAAGGAAACAAATTAGCCGTGTTACCGAATTATTCTTGTTGTTACCCGATTATGTTTGTTCTGCAGCAGATATAAATTTCAGGAAAAGACACTGTATGACGAAACCAGCTTTTCTTCAGATCATTTGAGTGCCAGTGCAGAAACAGGTTTGCTAACAAAGGCAGGCAAATGATAAAAACTTGAATCAAATGAACTGAAAGGATAAGGAAAGAAAAAAAGCAGCAAAAGCGAAACAAACCCGCATTGTTATTGCGCTAGTACAATTTAATTGCGTGTAGCTCATTCCTTGCGCCCTGCATGCCTTAGTGCATATGATATGCGAGCAAATTGAAGTTATAAACTTATAGGCAGTCTCCTCAAGGATCTGCAGCAATGCGTTTTGTATCTTCAAACTCATAGCGCGCTTGCAAAAGAATACGACAGGGGAAGCGTCCAACAGATCCCACAGGGAGCTAACGACCATAAAAACAGTCATTATAGCAACCTCTAGGGCTTGTGATTTTCAGATTCTATCAGCAGCACGACGTGTCCAATCTCCAAGAATCCAGCAATATATAGATATAGGCTCCTCAATTTTCCACAAATGAACTCCCATGAGCCCGGAAACTGATTTCATAGGCCAAGAGAAGAACCATGCAACAAAACCACATGGCCCTTGCATAATTGAATCACACAACAATCTCATCATTTTTTAAACAAACGTTGTTTTTTCTCATCAGCTCTATGTTTTCCGCAATTGTAGACCCAGCTGTTCCAACAAATCCAAGAGAAGCACAACTACAAACAGTCTCCTCTACGTAAAGAAGAACATCAGGCAACTGATGCGAGCAATGGCTATGCTTGATGCCATTGTGAGAAGCTACAACCTTAGCTGCAGTTCTTTTTACAACTTCCTCTACATCACTCAATACATGAAGTTTGAATAAACTTGCCTCACTGGCCAAGTCTCCCAGGTAACTGCCGGTCCAATTACTCCTGGGAAGATCTGTCATTACAAAGATATGAACAGGAAGCGAGCCCTTCTGTCTTAAAGCTTCAACCATTTGCTTAAGAACTGAAAAGGTCCCTTTCCAATGATTCTTGAATTGCCCATCTAACAACCTCAGTTGTGCACAAAGAAACGGTGCTCCAATTTTCTTTCGGACAAACTCCTTTCCTGCATTTATAATGTCTGGAACGAAAGGCATAAATTCAATCTTACCAAGTAAGGATTGCATTTGATGATCCCTCGGAGATTCTTTAATGTCAATATAGAGCTGTGAACCTTTATATGGGGCTGAGAATAAACTTCCAAAGGCCAACACAGAGGATAAATGTGCTTCAGAACCAGGCCCGAAATATTTATACACATCTCTTCGATGCCTAACATATGAAATTTTCTTTTTCGTTTTGAGTTGTTCATCAGGCTGAAAGGAATCCAATGCCCCATCTGAATCAACCTCTTGATATGTCCAGACTGTAGTTCTGCAATCTACATCAATAGCATATGAACACTTATCTATATTGCCTTGAAGTCCAGATAGAAGAGAGCCACATTTCCTCAGGTTACTCAACAAAGGTATCTGGGTATTTGGGTAACCTGAACAAAGAGAATCTAAGTCCACACCACACCACAAAGATACAAAATGCCTGAAATCAATTGTTTGAACGACAGCAGAGACTGAAGAGAGATCGATGATCTCTGCCATGGAGACGTACCTGCAAATGCATCCACAGGTATTCGTCAGATATTAGGTAAAATCTGTAAAGATTTAGTACTAAGCATGGAGAATGAATTTGAAGCAGATGAAACTACATATTTGGAAATGAATTATGGTTTCTGCTGCATGCCATTGATTCCTGTGAACAGAATCAATCCTTCATAAAATACCAGAGCCATTATTAAAATTGTTGACAGTTAAAATTTTTGGCTATTATTAGAAGTACAGAGTCTTCATAAAATACTGTGTGATATTGAAATTGCTCATCGCTGTCCAAGCAGCCAAAACATTAGTCTCTTAGTTAACACATCGTAACTCCATCTTTATAACCAAAAGTGATGACAAGAGATGAGATTTCCAATAACATGAAAATATCGCAAGACTCTGTACTTCTAGAAGAACAACTCAGAAAAATTCTGATCTCGCTGCCTCTCAACACAGTCTAGAGAATAAACACCACTACAGTAGTGCTGTTTTCTAACTGTCATATACTCCCTTCGTTTCTTTTCAATTGTTACATTTTACCTTTTCACAATTGCCAATGCAAATGTTTGAACATTTATATCTCTAGTTGTGTATTTGTGAAAATTATAAAAAAATAAATATACCGAAAGTGCATATCGAGACAAACCAAACAAATGACACTCAAAGTGAAATTTGTGAATAGTGCCAAACGTTAAAATATGACAATTAAAAAGAAACGAAACCCTGTTAAATGCACTTATGCAACTGTGAAACGCCAAAACCAAGCAACAAGAGCGATCCTCACCTCAGAAAGTTAGATTGACTTTCATTAGTAGATTATAAAACCAACAAAAAAAATAGTATTCATATCACCCATATTTATAGAAAAATTTCAAGTAACGAATTTGTGGAGGGTAGAGAGAATTGTAGAAATGTAGCAATAAATGGCAAAATAGTGTATCTCAGAAATTCTAATTGTTGATATAAAAAAAAGGGTAATCCCGATTTATTTGAAACAGATTAGCCATTGAACATTTTGAACAAAACTAAATCGGGATCTAAGTGGAACCCACTAATCATAATCAACTCCTTGCTTGATATCATCCCATGACACCTTGGGTCATGAATGTAGTGCTTCTTTTATTCCATGTGGGATGATCAATTTTCATGACTAAGCATGTCATGAATGGGGATGCTTTAGATTGAATTTATTTCGTAGAATAAAACTAATGAAATCAGCAAAAGTTCATCATTTTGGTCTAGAATGGTCAACAATGACAAAACAAACAGACAAGTTTAGGTTATTATGAGACCAAGGGACCAAAAGTTAAGGCCGTGTTCTCTTGGCTTGCAAAGAACTGAACTGCATCTAACTAATCGCAACCCCTAACTCAGCAGGAGCTGAGCTGAAATGAACAGAACCGAAGTGGAATTAATTGAAGTTCATGGCAGAAAAAAGAACAGGGCGTAATGAAGAACTAAAACAGGACAAGATTGCCAATTGATCCATTCAAAAGCAATTAAATGAATTAGACCCATTGATCAATAACCACTGAATTTCTTAAAAAAAAAGAACTCAATTAAATATTCCGAAAACTACAAGTACACAATTGCATTTAAAAAAAGGGAGACAAACCTTCGTTCCCTAAACAAGGAAATGGCGTGATCCCAAACCTGAAGTCTGAGATGATTAGGAGGTAAAACCCTAAACTTAGGGCAACTACCAAGAGCAACAGCGTGATGATCTAGAACAGGGGGTACAATTAAGGTGCGATTAAGAATGGAAGCCATTAGAATGGCGTTCTTGAACTCGGAGAGCTGATTGCTGAAACCACTGTGTGGGGCATACCATAGGTACTTTTTTGATGATGATATTATTGAGGAATGGCATTGAGGGAATTGTTGAGGCTGAGGGAGGATGAAAGTAGAGATCTCTTTGTAGAAGATGAATAAAACAATGAAGAGAACTAAGAAGACGGAGGAGGAAGAGCGGTGATTGAATGGTTTGTGGTAGGTCTTCCACCTTCCTCTACCGCCGCCGTTCATTATTCGCCGGCGACCTCAAGTTTCGTTTATTTTCTTCTAATTTCGAGGAGGCCAACCCCTTCAATCTCTACTTTTAAACATTGCAGAGGAGAGACTGAGAACCAATAATTAACAATTACCCAAACCTTGAGTTAAGCCTACAAATGGCCATCAACTTTCATATTTTTCACCATTTAGGAATTAAGATTAAGATTAGGGATCTAAGACTAAATCTATTGGTTGGCCAAATATTTTTAGTCATTATATATTTATGGAGAAGGTATTGGGTCAGATCTCAGATGCATCCGACAATAGCATTTGGTCGGCCGACTTTCTGTTGTTTTTTTTTTTTTTTTTTGTTTTTTTTTTTTTTTTTTTGGTTTTTTTTTTTTTTGTTTTGTTTGTTTTTTTTTTTTTTTTTTTTTTTTTTTTTTTTTTAGATGTCTTTTATGTTCAGTTACTTATCTTATTGTTTCATTTACGTGTTTTAGTCTAACTAAAAATAAAACTTAAGTAAATGAAACAAAATAAATTCAAAATGAAAGCAAGTTAGAAGCAAATGGAAAAAAGGGAGTAAATGAAAGCAAGTTAGAAGCAAATTGAAAAAAAAAGGGAGTAAATGAAAGCAAGTTAGAAGCAAATGAAAAAAAAAGGAAAGGGAGTAAGGCAAATAGAAAAAAAAAAAAAAGGGAGTAACTAAAACATACCTTCACACTCACTGTTCATTCAATCCCCATTCATTTGCAACCTTTCTCTCTCCTGCTTCATACATCGTTACATTCAGCTGCAGCATTTTTGAATCCTTGCATCCAATATAATCCTGAAGTCAAGTTCCTAGCTGTTATCTTCAATGTTTTTGGAGAAACTGCTTCCCACACCCGAGTTGAGGCATCACTAATAAGATTCTTTTATTTCAGCGAGCAACAGGCCTTCACAATGGAGCGGCGGCGGCGGAGGATATGGTGGTGATACGGCGCGGCGGCGGCAGAGGAAGAAGATGAAGAAAGAGCGGCAGTGCCGTTCTCGCGGCTTCGTCCGACGAAACATAATGGGTCAGACGGTCTGACCCAATAGTTTCACTATATTTAATTAGTTTCTCTTTCTTCCATCTCATTAATGACAATCTCAAAATCTAACTACGAATATCAAGACCTAATGGTTGATCTTATTTTTTGGCCATTACTTTCCCTCCCCCAAATAGTACAATGTACTAGCCATTGGATGTGCAAACTGGCATGCAAAATCTGTCCAAATTGGACAGGTGGCAGCACACCACCCATGGCCAAAAATCGGTGACAATTTGCTCATCAACTTCTTTCTTCATTTCACTAACTTTTGCCAATATTTTAATATATATAGTACACTCTCTCTCCCCATGACCCACTTTTGGCCAACCATTGGGTGTGCTCTTAAATGAGGCTTGGTGTTCACGAACAACTCGTAAATAAGCTCGATAAATTTCACTTAAACCTCGTTCGAAAACTAAATGAAAACAAAATTCTAAAGCTTGTTTAGTAAATGAGCCAAGATCGGACACTTTTACATTCGACTCGTTTAAACTCGCGAACAACTTGTTTATAAGTTCATTCATAAGCTTGTTTATAGTTTGATAAAGCTCAGTTATAAATCGAGAAAACTTTTTTGTTTTTTTAAAAGAAGTAAGGAAGTCATCAAAACTTACAAGTTGAATTCTTATCATGAAAAAGGTGATTTATATCCTAAATGGTAAATAAATGTAATATCGAAAGATATGGATACATATTGTTTGTCAGATGCTATGAAATGGTTAGTAAATATTGTTCTCAATGTTTCATACAAATGAGTTTCTTAAAATATGCAAAGCTCGTTTATAAATCAAGCTCGACTGTAGCAGCTCGAGCTCTCATCATCTAAAGGAGCAAGCTTGAGCCGAGCTCGAAAAAGTTTCTAGCTTAACGAGCCAAGCTTGAACATGCAATTTTGAAAGCCCATTCAAACTCAAATGTGCTCGAATACCTATAGTTATTGTCAACCCTAACTCGAAAAAATAAATACTCGTCTCGACTCGACTCGTTTGCGGCCCTATCTAGAACCCAAGTTTTTTAATTGTTACAAACATCTTTTCTCTTTTTCGGTGTAATTTAGGTGTAAAAAGTCAACGATTTTAAACCAGTCAAACAAGTTATCAGTGATTTCGCCCAATATGAGCATATACATACCAAAGGTTGGATTATATCTAAATTATCAATAAGTGGTACCATTGTGGAAAAACCAGGTAAAGATGGGATTATTCTTATCATTTCTTTCTTATAAAGAAATAAAATTATTTTTCATCTCCAACATCCATTATACTTCGTTAATCAATTCTCCGATGACAAGACAATAATCACTCTAAAATTTATCTAATCTTATATAATTGCCCTTCTTATCAATCACTCTCAATCTCATTCTTCCTCACAATATCACATCAACCCCTTCATAAATCACTAGTCCACTACCATTAAACCCATACAAAACCCAAAAACAATCCCACTCGTGAAACAACCGAGTTCAAACCACCTCACCCATCCAAAAGCATTATATCCAAGTTGAAATTTTACCCACTCAAATCGAGAACTACCTTAGCATAACAATTTGTTCGAAGTTTCCTTTGACAAAAAAATTGGTAAAATTTGAGAGTGATAGAAATAGAGAAATGCAAGTTGTTGAATTGATTTAGAGGACTAAGAAGAAAACGAAAATAAGTGGGATGCGATTTTTGTTACAGCAGGGTTGAGCGGAGATTGGTTGGTGGCGTGGCCGCATCAACGTCAAGATCATAACTGAAATTGAGGCTACATTGAATAGCTTCTTAAGGTTTGTTGAGGTTTCACGGTTGTCTGCATCGACGTCCATGTTAATCAATGGTTTCACAGTTGTTGGTTTTTTTTGTTTCTCTGGGTTAAGAGGGTGAGCAGAATAGTAAAGAGATATTGGACTCTGAGTTAATATTTTTCTATTTTTTTAATGGCATAATTTGATTTTTATTTTCAAAAAAAAAATGCTTAACTAAGGTTGGTGTAAACAATTGTAATCTCTTGTTCTTTAAGTTTTTGCGTGGTTAAAGGTGGGTTAACGATAGGTTAGTTGACCGAAATTGTGTGATGAGGTACCAAACGTTGAAAAAAAATTCATGAGTCCTAAAAGGTGGAAAAACGCTAATCTTTGGATCCCAATTATATCCTTAACTCGTGAAGATTGATTTAAAAGAAAGAAAACCAACAATAATTCAAAAAAAAAACTAAAAGATTGATTTTAATAAGTGAACCTTTGTTCGTTCCATTATCAACCATCTCACCTTTTAGTGATTCAAAAATAATCTACCCTTTGTATTCCAACAACTTTTAATGGGCAAAATCACCTTTAATTTGTTGAACAGGTTACCTTTACCTTTTACCTTTAATTTCACAACATTTCATCGCGTATTTCATATTGAAGACGACATTTTTTTAGCAAACGATGGACATCGGCACATCGTTGTGCGCCCTTGAAGCACACGAATTTCAAGAATCCCTACAAAACGAGTACAATAAGCCAGGTTTTTGGACAAGCACTTAAGGCGACTTTTCGTCTTTCTTTTGCTGAATACGAAGTTTGTTCGAAAAACCAACGCTGCCATGAGTCCTCACACGACATAAATTTCGAGAATCCCTATAAAATGAGTACCAATAACTCGAGCTTTCGGGCAATGCACATCAGACAATGTTTCGTCTTTTTGGAGTGGAAAACAAAGTTTTTTTCGAAACATGAACACCGTCATGTGCCTTTTAAGGGCACCAATAACGAGACCTCTACAAAACGAGTACTAATAAACTAGTTTTCGGGCAAGCACTTCAAGGCGAATTTTCCCGACTAAAGACAACCTTTTTTCGAAAAAAAACAAGAATCCCCGTGCGTCCTTATGGAACACGAATGTCAAGAATTCCTGCAAAACGAGTACCCTGGGGTACGCACTTTAAGGCGCCTTTTCGGCTTTTTTGGGCTGTAGTATTTTGCTGATTTTTTTTTTGAAAACTTGGATTACCAGTACTCGTTTCTTAAAGATTATCGGCATTGGTGCCTCGTATGGGCGCACAACTGTGTTTTTTTTTCGTAAAAACGTCTTTTTCAGCCCGAAAAGCAAAAAAAATCGTTTCAAACTGTGTGTAAAAAAACCGATTTATTGGTTCTTTATTGTAGGGTTCTTGAATTCGTGCCACATAAGGGCGCACGACAATGTCCATTTTTCGAGAAAATGTCGTTTATAGCTCGAAAAAGTCGTCTTGAAGTGCGAGCACAAAATTCCGGCTTATTGATACTCATTTTGTAAGAATCTTCTAAATTTGTTCCCTATAAGAATGCTTGGTGGTGTCTGATTTCGAAAAATACGTCATCTTCAGTCAAAATACGGCGGTGTCTATTTTAGAATAAAATATATAGACTAATAAGAGATTGACACATGTCCCTTTAACCTTTTCAACCGGACACTAAGAAGCCATGCCCCATTAGAAGTAGATAGGATGCAAAAGTTGGATTATTTTCGAATTGCTTAAATGTGGGATTGTTAAAAGTGGAACGGGTAAAGATTGGCTTATCAAAATCAATTTTTGGCAAAAAAAAAGGAAACATAAGTTGATCACCAATTTGTATTCGTACAACATATCACCCGCCTCCCTGTAATCCGCGTTCAAAACTACAATCACAATGAGCAAAACCGCGCATCAGTTAAGGAAATTAGCGAAAGGAACATTATGTAATTTCAAAGGTACAATGTTAGTTAAGTTTTTGAAAAGTGGTATATAAAGGGAAAAAAACAGCTTCAATAACTCATTTTCCTCCATTTTCAAAAACAAACTAGCTCAGAAAAACTACACAAATATCTCCAGACAGCTGTCAAAATAACAAAGTCAATGAAATCACCTTCTAGCAGCAACAAGGAGGAAATTGTTCGAAGTCGCAGCTAAATTTATCAAAATGGAGAATTCATAGCAAGTACCAAAAACAAATCCAAACCTAAGTACGACAATCAACAAAACGTAAATGAAGAAGCATCAAACAACGAAAAAGATGATTAACAATAAGTACATTAGCTTAATCATCACAATTTTCGAACTATCCATCACATATGTAGTTGTGCTTCCTGTTTCATCTTAACGACTTAGACATGCCTGATTTATGTTATGTTTTAAGTTGGGTCTCATGTATGATGTGATTTTTTGTTCCTTTAGTGTTTACAGATGTTCCTTTGAACTAAACTCCTGTATCTTTGGTTTTTGAAATTGTACCTTTAGGGGAAAAGCAAATATTGTGCAAAAAGAGGATTCATTTGATAAGTGTATTATAGCTGATATCTTTAAAAAAAAGATATGCAACCAACTTCCAACCCACAACTTGAACAACAACCTCAAACAGAGCACCAAGCTAAAATGCAGCATGATGACGAGCCTCAACAACCCCTTAATGAGAAGCCTATCAACAATCCTAGACCTATTACACACCGACAAAATAAGAAGATTATTCATCCCTCCAAGCCTAATATGAAACAAAGGAAGAAGAGTACCATTAGGAGAACCTATAATACTATTAAGAGATTCTGACTTTGAAGAGAAAGAGACTGATAAGAAAGTTTAACATGAGTCTGTCAACCAAACGGAGAATCAAGAGCGATGGGTGGAAAACGTTCCTGAACACCAACCTCAACAACAATATTATGAATCTGACTATGACAGTAAATGTGGAGTAGAAAAGCAACATATATATGTACATGAGCAGCTCGAAGAATCAGATAAGCCTCATTCCCTCACTTCCTGAGCCACCAGTGCATCCTGAAGAATCAGACTCATTCTATGAGGAGGAGGATGAGACAATTAATGAAATCGACAAAAGACTCTCAAAAGGGAAAAAAAAGAAAAAAAAAACGAAAGAGACAACGGAAGAAAACAAATATACAAGAGAAATACCCACTTGTGCAAAAGGTGTCACCTTATCAGTTCAGGAAAAACTGATTTATAAACCAGAAGATAGTGCCAAACTTGAAGCGAGAAAGGAGATAGAGTTTGTACATTTCCTAGACTTGGACTTACTAATGCATAACTCACGCTGGGAAGCGAATTTAGCAGACCATTTTCAAGTAAATACTAACTCACTAATTCTCCCATTGTACAAAAAAATACACATAACAAGCAGCGAAGTCTAAAATGTCTATGAATTTCGTAGGGGTAATCTAGATCTAGAGAGTCTAAAATCAGAAGAAGAGTTGGAAACTTGGGATGCTTTTGGGGAGATTGGAGAACATATTGGGGCTTAAATGACGGTAGTTTGAAAAACATTCAAATAGTTCAAGGCTGATGATTGAGAACCTTCATGACAATTGGATAAGAAGCTTTGTAGTGCTGATGATAAATTACTTCATGAGATCAATAAATAAATTGAATGTCAAATTCAAGCTTCTTTTCTCAATTATGGATGTAAGCAACATATACCTAAATTAATAGTGCAAGTTTTTAAGGAGAAACTTATTACAATCAGGTTCTATGTTGAATTTCAAGAGGAAAGCAAAATTCACTTATCTATTCCCTTTTATGATGGTAAAATTAGACTCTTATGGTTCCTTTAATCGTGTTTTAAACAAATAAATACACCTTTCATTTGCATTATAATTCCTTTGAGTAACTTCTAATGTTCTTTTAATTCTGTTTCAAATATTCTTTAATTATTTTGTTATCAAAAACTTCTCTCACAATTTTTTTTTACTTTAGAGCTTTGCTATGCTACTTTGTCGCCTGAGAAGACAACCTATGATGCATGTTCCACGATCATTGCCACTAATTTTTGTGTAGAATAAGACTACAATACAACAATAAATGATCTTCTAAATTACAAATGATTTTGGACAAGGATTTGTCCTCACGCGTATACAAACTGAAAAATGATGGAAATTTGATAGACATATTAATAACCAACAACACTTGAAGGTGAACAATCAGATTCTGAACAAGAATCTGACTCAACAAAACAAGTGAAGGTAATAAGATCCACATCTACCTTTCAATTAAAAAATATGTTCCTTTTAGTAACAATGTTGTACCTTTCTTTGTTACTAAATATGTCTTGCATGTTGACCAGGTTCCTTTGAAAGAATTTGGAATATTGGATCAAAAATTGTCTAGCAATTTTGAGAATTAGTATCAAGCTATTGGGACAAGCACAATCAATATTCCAAGAGCAAAATGTCACCAACCAAATAATGAGGCTCGTCCCAAGATTTTCACATATGAAACAAAAAAAGCCCCCAACAAAAGAAAATAGAAAAAAGCCCGTCAATTTTAAGTCAAGATGAAGATTGATACGTGAAGAGTAGTCTCACTCATTAAGGATAGATTAGGGTGCGTTTAGACCATGTAGAATATATTTTCTCTCCTCTTCCAATCTTTTCATGCATTGCGTCCCTAGCATATATTTTAGGAATTAGTTAATGTTTTAGGCATTGCAAGCATTTGCATTTATCCCCCTTCCCTCTTCTAGTTTTTTTCTACCGAAGTTGAGCAAACAAACATACAAACTGTTAGACTACAACATGTAAACTAACGGTACTACTACGAGCCTTTTTAGCTCTTACAAAAACGAACGAAGAATGAAAGAGGCAAGAAGATAAATTCCGTTTGTCTTTGACATCACCGAGAAAAGGATATTGAAATATTTGATGATTCTTCTTCCTGCATAGATGCATGGCCGTAGTCATTGTGGTTGGGTACTTGAGTAATGGGAGTCATGCTAACATCAGGAGGTGGGAGAGGTTTCTTGCGGGTCTTGGTGTTAAAGGGTTCGCTGGATTCTAGCTTCAACGGGGAGCAATGCGGGCAGTTACCAAAGTGTTGCCATGAGGTTGGTAAACTCGGAATTCTTGTCCTTGGAGCAAGATAGCATATGTCTCACGGGAGAGATAAATAGTAGAATAAGTAGGCTCGCTCTGACAAGAGAAAGAAACTTTTGTCTTTGCTTTAGAGGTAGAAGCATTGTTAAGATTTATTTTTTCCAAATCCTTGGGGAGCTTTGTAAGACTCCTGAGGTCGACCAATATGCATTAGCGGAGGAGGGGTTACTACTAGACTGATACTTGCCTTCATTCCCCTTGATGGTATAGGAGGACAGTGAGGGGTCCAGCGAACATACCTTCTTACTGTTACCGGCCGTAGCTATCAAAAAATCATTAACACTAGATCGTTTCCCGTTCAAAGGAAGGACCTTGGGTGAGCTCGGAGGGGGGGAGTTAAGATTCCCCATTGGATGACTCTCGTAAGTCAAAGAAACATGATTTGTGGATGCATCATTGAGAGCATCATTGGTGGAGACCTTTTTTCCATTAAGGTTTCCTGGTTCTCGATGAAGGTTTTGAAGTTCTAAAGTGATAAATTTGTCTAGCGGTGCTAATGTGGAGCTTTTTCTAAGTCCGGGTAGCCGGCTCGAGTTACCTAAGCGGGCATAAGCAGTGCCCCTTCTGAACAAGCTTTTCACGTTATTCAGACTCAAATCATGGACAATTGAACACCAAGAAATGCCAGTAGAAAAATTCCCAAGTTTCAGCTCACAGATCGAAAGATTAGCGAAACATGACGGTAGAACAAGGCATACACTAATATAGGTAGCTACAGATATGGATGAGTCATAAAACAGAAAATCGATCACAGTTGTATAGACCATAGCTGCTGATTTACAGTATATGTTCTTAAAAAAGTCATTACCCATCTCCTTTTATTATGTAGCCCAATTAACAAATTCCGCAACCGAAATTGGATTTAGATCTCCCTATTTCAGAATGTGTGCCTCAAAATTGGCTCCAAGTTGGTTAATAAGTGTGTCACAATAATCCGTTGTGTTTCGGTTAGACTCCATTAGTGAAGCAGATTGAACAAGAGATTCAGACTAAAATTAAGATGAAAACCGATGAAGAAGCAGACGCAAGCTCCAATGAAACGAAATAGAAATGAAATAACTAAACTTCAATGGAACTCAGCCAGAAGATCGAACTAAACCCTAGGCCTAAACTCACCATCACCTTCCGATGTGGAGTCCCAGACACAGGAGAAACAAGTTGGATCTTCATCGGGATTATGAAGTCTCACAACCCTCATACTGGGAAGAATCAAACCAATCGGGAGGGAAAGCAGAGAGGCTGAACGACGATAAATGAGGCACGTGAAGAAGGAAACCTTGTCGGAGACGGGCCGACAAAAGGGAATGAGGGAAAGCCGCGTTTGAGAGTCGAAGAGAACGTGAAGTTTAATATACTCATGAAATTATTAGGAAAAATTGCCAAGAATAATGCAACCTTTTGGCGATTCGCAAATAATAATGCAACCTAAAGATTATTCTGGAATAATGCAACCTTTATACCCCATTCATTTTAAATAGAACAAAACCGGTTATGACTTGAAGAATAGGTAAAATGGACACTTGTCGCATAATAATTGGCCCTTATAAACAATTTTAAAAAGTAAAATAAAAACAAAATAACAAAAAAAAATAAATTCAAACCTCACCCCTTCCCCCCACCGTCAGCCCTCTCTCTCCTCCCCACCCACATCCCACCACTTCATTTTCCCAGCCACAAACCACCAGAGCCACCGCCGACCTCACCCCGCCCCCATTTTCGCCGGCGAGGCTGGTCTGAGCACCGAGGAGGAGAGAAGACATCGTTCGTGGTGGCGCAGCGAAGGCGGGGGGAGGGGGTTTCGTGGTGGGGAGATGAGTGTGGCGTTTCGGAGAAGGGGGGGGGGGGGGAGGTCGTCCGGTGGTGGAGAGGTGTTTGTGGCGTTTAAGGTGACGACGAGAATTGAAAGAAAGAGAAGGGGAGGTCGCCGGTGATGGGGAGGTGAATGTGGCGTTTCAGGCGACGACGAGGATTGAAAGAAAGAGAAGGTGGGGGGGGGGAGGTCGTCCGGTGGTGGGGAGGTGAGTGTGGCATTTCAGACAGAGGGGGTTTCGTCCGGTGCGGGGAGGGTGGGGGCTGGGGTTGGGGTGGGTGGGGGACATTCGTGGGGAGATTGGGGCTGGTGGGGCTGGGGTGGGGGGTGGGGAGGGTGGGCTGGGGTAGGGGGGGTTAGGGGGGTTTTATTTTATATATTTTTTTATTAATATATTAATTAAAATTTGAAGTTTTAAATAAAAAATTACCTAGGGTTCAGGTTGCAGGTCATTTGTCCTGTTTAAAATAAATGGGGTATAAAGGTTGCATTATTCCAGAATAATCTTTAGGTTGCATTATTATTTGCGAATCGCTAAAAGGTTGCATTATTCTAGACAATTTTCCAAATTATTATCTTTAGTGTGTATATTAATAATTATCATGTAATGTTATTGAATTTATTTCAATTTATATATTAAAAATATTAACTTTATAATTAAATAATATTAACAATCTAATCTAGATGAAGTAATTTTTCCAAAAGATAATTATCTGTAGAATTAGATAAACAAAAGGCAGGTTCGCTAAAAATAATCCTTGTTTTTGTAAAAGCAACATTGAAATTTTTTACAGAAACAAGAGACAAAACCAGAATAAGTGGAAACAAGAGACAACCAGAATAAGGTTTTGCATTAGACATGGAAGCACTCTCTCTTACTTTAAAAAGCCACCAATATTTCAACCCATCAATTACTAAAATGCACAGGTTACACATTAGTCTTTAATACCTACTGAATAGGATAATCAAGAAAAAACTGTTTCGTACACCTCAGTGTATGAGGAAACCAAAACATCCATACAAATTTACATCACTTTATTTCTTCTTCAGTTCCAAACCTTGTTCCCCTGAAATCTCCATTATCTACAAGTGTAATTTGCTGCTACTTAGCGCAGTGTGGTTGCTACATCCATAAGAAATGGATTAATACAGCAAGATAAGAAGACCTAGACTATGTTCATTGCTACTCTTACTTTGCCATCTTTATTAATTTCTCTCTAGTTCCAAAAAATTGTGATTACACTATAATGTTCTGTACAAAACGAGAAGAAAACAACTATTTGACGTTCCTTGGTCGTTCTCCTCCAGTACATATCTACCGACAGGCACCAGCGCACAAGCAAACTCCTGCGTGGAAAGCAATGCTGAGCATCCAATGTCGCACTTTGCACGACCTGCAGAAACTTCATTCCCAGGTTAGTGATTCTTAATGACAACTCAGTGTACTTTTTTCTCAGGCTGGGGTTATGAGTTAATCACAAACTGGCGAGTTGACAACAAATTCCCATTCCTATGTTCTACCATCTAGAATATATATCAAAATTTTCAATTTGGAAGTAGTACTTGAAAATCCACAAATTTAAGAAGTGGTCGATCGTGTTGAAAAAGAGCATCAAGAGCCAGTAAGTTTGGACACAAGTTCATATAAGTTTCAGGCCGTCAAAATAAGTTTATATTGCCACCTTCAAAAATAAGTTTCAGGCCTAACAAGTTCACGTAAGTTTGCACACAAGTTCATATATGTCATATAATATAGCTTCGGTAAGTTTGACTAAATTCAATTCAGATCATGTGAAGAGAATGCACCATGGTCAGAAATGGTGGCGGTAATGGTGTAACGAATAGGTTTGTATGTAATTAAGGAAGCGAAATTCAAAGCCAATGTCCATGGAAATGCAACTCTACCCTAAAATATACGTTTTTACTAAGATTTGCATTACCCTTCAAAACTACTTAGATAGTTGCATTAAGTAAAGAGAAAATTGTTGTGCTTTACCACCTTTTATGTACACATTTTCGTAAATTACCACCTTAATGATTTTGTTATATAAGTTACCACCTATTTTATGCCAAAGTTTCAAAACTCCCACCACTTGACGTTTCCGTCAGAAAATACGTTAAGTAGGGTCCACCCTTACCCTCTTCTTTAATTCCCTCCATTTTTCTTTTCTCTTCCCCTTTCTCACTCCACTCGGTTTCTCTTCTTCTTCTTGATATCCCTCAGCAAAGCATCAACACCAACTCCAAGTAATAGTACTCAGTTTCTTCACCATTTTCTACTAGATTTTTCCTACATATGATATGATCATGAGTTGCTTATTAGCCATAAGGTTTTCTCATCCTTTTACCATCAATTTCAGTTTGTAGCTGCCATTTTCATATTGGCATATGTTAATCTTGCAAGATAAGCCAAAAAATAAGGAAATAGCATCAATTATGCTAAGCTTCAACAAAAAATTAGGGTTTCACTTTGCCCATTTAATCACTTTCAGACAAAAATTGGACCCAAATTTTACCCTCGAAACTGCAGCAGAACGATAGGTGAAAAAAACCCTAATCTTTTGCTACAAAACCCCAAATTCTAGATATACGCTTACCTTTTCGAATTGAAAACCACATAATTCAATTCGATTTGCTCCCAATTGAATGCAATTGCCCACAATTTTATGCTCCTTTCAATTTCATTCCTCTTTTACTCTTCAATTGGAGTTGAAAAATGTTAAAAAATGTTAGGGTTAGGGGGTTCATTTGGAATTAAATTGAGGTTTTTAAAGGTTGTTAGAATATGAAATTCTTAGTTATCTGTGGGCCCCCACATAACGTTTTTCTTGACGGAAGACGTTAATAGGTGGGAGTTTATAAAGATTTGCACAAAAAAGGAGGTAAGTTAAAAAAAAGGGAAAAATTGACAAGAACAGGCCAAACTATTGGCCATCTTCTATAAACAGGCCAGACTATGGATAATCCATGAACAGTCCCAACTATCACCCCCATCTTCCATAAACAGGCTCAGTGACCTGTTGACCTGTTACATCAGGTAAAACTTATTTTATTTTATTTTTCTTTTTCTTTTTAGTATTAATAACCTTTTTAATTAACTTAAAAAAACAAAAAAAAAAAACCAGCCCTGCCAGCCACCCCCCGCCCCCCCCGCCCATTCACACACCACCGCCACCACCACTCACCCCATTTCTCCCTCAATCTTCGCCGGAACTCTGACCACCGGCAGCACTCACGCACAGAGCTGCCAACACCCAATCCCGCAACCCACCCAATCCCGCAACCACTCACCACCACTCTCCCCACTTGAACACTCACGCACAAACAAAAAAAAATCTTCCCCCCCACCACCACTCCCTGCCAACCACCTTTCTCTAAAAAAAACCCCAACATGCCTCCAATCCCCCTCTGCCGGCGGTAATCAGAAAAACCTCCACCCCCACCCCTTCCCACACCCACCCACCTCCATAACCACCACACCAAACCTTCCTCCACGCCCAAAACACCACTAAAACCACCCAGAACACAATTAAAACCACTCAGACACCAGCGAAACCACCCTAAACACCACCAAAATCATCCAAAACACCACAACTACCACCCAAAACACGCGCGAAACCACCCAAACACCAACAAAACCACCCTAAACACCATCGAAATCACCCAAAACACCACCACAACCACCCAGAACACGTGCGAAATCACCCAGACACCAGCGAAACCACCCTAAACACCACCGAAACCCTCCAGAACATCACAGAAATCCTCCATCGCGAACCTCTACCCACAAAAACACCCTCATTACAACCCTCCTTGATCTGTAGATCTGCAAATGGTCGCCCAGACTCGCAAAAAGAAGAGAGGGGGAGAAATGGAAACTTGTCGAAGAGAGTGAACGTTAAACGGCGCCGGAGATCTGTAGAAGGCCAGCGGTGGTTAGCAATGGGCTTTGGGTGTGGGAATGGGTGGGGGGTGGCTGGGCTGGGGTGGGGGAGTTTTTTTTTTTTTTTTAAGTTAATGAAAAAGGTTATTAAAACTAAAAAGAAAAAGAGAAATAAAAAAAAATCAGTTTTACCTGTTGTAGCAGGTTAACAGGTCACTGGGCCTGTTTATGGAAGATGGGGGTGATAGTTGGGACTGTTCATGGATTATCCATAGTCTGGCCTGTTTATAGAAGATGGCCAATAGTTTGGCCTGTTCTTGTCAATTTTTCCAAAAAAAAATGTTTAAGGTGGTAATTTACGAAATGTTGTTTAAGACGTTAATAGATGGGAGTTTATAAAGATTTGCACATAAAAGGTGGTAAGTTAAAAAAATATCTTTAAAGTGGTAATTTACGAAATGTTGTTTGGTGGTAATCAACAATTTTTCCTTAAGTAAATAAAAGACATATGGAAGAAAACACTCATTGGTAGTGGAATTATTATGTTGCCAAGACCTTGCTAAATGCATAATTGCATGCATATGTTCATTGTTATTATGCACATATCTTCTCCTTTATTACCACCTGTACAATGAACCATCTACAAATAACTACTAAAGGACGATGAAGGTATAGGGAAACACCTTAGTCAGTTGGAATAGCATGCACATTTTGCCTCCTATTTTGATGCCAGAAATAACTGCCGATTAATGGTATAGATATTTCAAATAAGGGCATCCGGAGGAGGAAGTCTCCAGAAGTTCCACGAGTTGTAGTCCTCCTGGAATCAGAAAACATTATAAGCACCACCTCAGAACCTCTCTAAAGCACAAACAATGCCATTCTCAAAATTCCCTGCTTGCTGTAACTCTTCAGCAGTCAATACACCATTACATGGTATGTTAGTCTTTAAGTCACTCATTTAAATTGCCAATGTAATGACAACTACTTTAAGATCAATGACTCCTTGGCTCAAGTCGGTTCAAGTATGTACTCCGTAAATTTCAATTTTGTTTCCAACTATTCTTTGGGAGGTGGTCCAAAACACCAAATATGTACACTATGTTCTTGCATCCTCTACCAAAATAAAAATTTAAAATGATAACCAGCAACATTTTGGCTAGAGAAAGCTTTAAAGAAAGAGAGTTGCTACTTGAGAAGAATATGGATCAACTAATATGAGCTAAGCAGATTAGCCAGATTTATAGAATTTTCATGGTTGTTCCTAATGTTTTCCTTGGAACGAGGAGGAAGTTCCATGCACTATATGATAGATGATATAATATATTACATGGTGGGAAAAAGCCACTAAGCATAAGCTTATAGCATCTACCAACAAGTTGTTAAAATCATGTCTCATAAAGAAATAACCTGTTCATGCAAAGTTGTCGGTGGAAACATGTCGTGCACAAGAGTATGAAGGGAAGTATATGATTTTGAATCCACTCGACGGTTTACAACAACCTGACCCTGCAGATCAGCAAATATTGGAAACGAAAATTAGAAACTAATGTGCATTAATTTCCTTGTATCAATGTGAAAGTAAGTTTACCTTGGGGTTGATGGTAAAGATCTTCCCTTTAGGTATTCCAACCTTAAGATAGCTTAACTCATCCGTGTTTCTATTTCCAAAACCAGCATAGAATGGATTGTGATCTAGAGGAAAAAGCACCTTAACATCCTAAATACCCACACAATTGAAAATCCATAAGCAACATATCTCCATATAGATGGTTAGAATTATCATATAGAAGTATTTTTAGACAAGTATCACGTGGTCAATAAATGCAGCAGAAATTCGGGCCATCTTGAAAAAGAAAGTTCAATACAGAAAGAAGCCTGCCTCTTAAAGAAAAAGTTTAACAGATTGATGAGGCTGGGTTAGAATTAATATATGGTTTTCCCCCCTCTTCCTTCTCAGATTAAATTTTGGATAATAAATTGATGGTTGCACACCTGTTTGTAATAAACTGTAATTTCCTAGAGTTGGAGAGGAAGACAAGTGAATCTACATCCCTAAAACAGATAACAACATCTATTATTTCGATATATTCAGCAGAGGTACTCAAATCAATTTGAATGAATCGAACCCCACCATGCTCCGTTTTCAATCTGATAATATGCAATAGAACGAAAGGAATGGGACAAGAAATGAAGCTGACATATAGAAAGTTTTGGAGGCTAAAAAAAAGCAAAAGCAGGAAATGGATAAAACTGGTTGGTTTTTTTTGAGAAGAGTAGACAACTCGAACTGCACCAACTAATTTGATACAACGGCGTGGAAGATGTTCATGTTTGGACCGAGAAATATCCAAAGAATCACACACAGTTTCAAATCCTTGACCATTTTCAGTATATATAACCCATTTAAAGTGGATAACAGATTCACAGCTAGATGTTCCCCTTTATATGTAAAAGACATTTGCCTCTAAGAGGCAGAATTGTTATTAAGCATGCTCTGGAAGCAAGCAGGCAGGTAATAAAGTGAGATGTTGACATGTCAGCATGCTGAATCATATAGGAGGGCCTTCACTGCACTTAGCACATAGAGTGTCCTGTCCAAGACAGGAAATCTTTTGTGACAACTTGCTTTGGTTAGACCATATTGGCAACCTCTAATAGGATATTTTTATCAAACATAGAGTGCACTTAGGACTTAGCACACAGCCTATCTCTGATCTATGGCGTAAGGACTATAGTAAAGGAAAAATTGTGAAATTTTTATCAAATATCATCATGCGAAGAGTACACTCACACAGTTCTATTCAATAGTGTGCTAATTCACACCACTCAACCCGCTGCAACACGAGGTGACCACAAAACCAATTACAGAGCTTGTTGCTGTTGATCTCCCAAGCTCCCCTCCCCCCAAATACTTGCTTAAGTCGAGGTGACTCATTTACATTTAACAGCTAAATAGAATTTTCATTAACAGAATACTACTGTAAGCATATCCAAAACGAAGTCAAGACCACCTAAGAGAATCAATGGAAAAGGGATAGTGCACCTATCAGGCTATCACGCTTTGCATCACTAAGATGCTATCCCTGAAAAACAATCATAAAGTAAACACCAAAGTGTACGAGGTCTACCATCAATCGCAGAAAGCCTCAAACTCATAACTATCAATGGGAAGAAGATAGTGTGCCTATCAGGTTATCACACTTTTCTTTCACTAAGATGCTAGCAAACTCTACAAGGTCTACCGTCTACCCCCTGAAACAAACTCATAAAGAAAGCAATCAAGCATCACTAAGATGCTACCCCTGAAAGACACTCATATAAGTACCAAAGTGTACAAGGTCTACTGTCTATTCCAGCAAGCTTCAAATCCATTACTAATCCTAATACTTCTACCATTCTATTTCAACGGCCATGGTAGCTAGCAAAGAAATTTTCTACCCTTATTCCTCCCATAAGAACTATGTTTAGTGGATTCTGGAACTCATTAAATACGAATGCAGGTCCAAGCATCAATCAGCTATTAAATGAAACTTCTCCATGATTTTCATCCAATAAGAAAGCGTCAAAAAGTTCAATCAGTGCCAATAATTTTTCAGTGCTACAACAACAACACAGACATCAGAGCCTTACACCCATTAAAACGGCGTCGACTGCATGAGTCTCGCGGTCATCCTTGTACACATGGATCCTTGCATCTGTTCTCTTTTAGCAAGCTCTAGATCCTTTAATAAGCCTAATTTCTTCAAATTGACACCCTCCAACAAAGTATCTTTGGCCCCCCTCTATCCCAACCTTCCACCTTCCAACACCTTCATAGTTGCATCCTCTAGGCCTCATTCAAATATATCCATTCTGAATTCTATTACTCGATATGTGCATCCATCTCAACATATGAATCTCTAGTACCCCATCTTCCTAAGATGCTCTTTCCTAAACGAAACAATTAGATCCACATAATAATTAAGTCGGTCTAATATCTGTCCTCAACTCCTCCTACACGACGTTTGCAGATCCTAGTTGCCCCTTTCCATTCGAGTGAACCCTCTAAGTCACGTCTTGGTCATTAGCCCATTGCTCTCTAATATCGCACAAGGTACTCGAGCAACTCCTTTTTATCCAATGTTACCACATCCTGAGTTGATTCATTCTCATTACTATATATTGCACTCCATGTACTTCATTTTGCTCCTACATAGCCTGTAGCCTCAACTTTAGCATTAATCTTATCGCCAGTCTCATACATGTGAGGACATTGCATCCTGAAACATGCTATTTCATCTATAATTATCACAAAAGTCTTGATGTAGTCGTCTCGTAATGGAGACACTTGTTTCCGCGTTCCAATACATGTCCTTAACTAAGAATATATATTTAAAAGAGATACCCTTTTTCACATGGCCTAAAAAGTATGTGTCTCTCGCAAAGAGCTTACCATAACCCACTCTAGGTCAATAAAACCATATGCGGATCCTTCTTCTTAACCTCCTTCCTTAATGACCAGTGTCGTGTAACTTGCCCACATAAATCTAAATTTGGTTTCTCCGACATGGTCATGCACCTTTGCAGTCGGTAATTAATTACTCATCCCCGTAGTTTCATGTTACGACCCGTCAATTTATCCTCGACACATAGTATTGGACATCTTTGATTTCCTAATCTCGCATCATATTGTTTTCCTCCAAAGCTTCCAATATGATTCATCCTTCAAATCTTTTTGAACAAAGTGTGTTAACTGATCAAGGCCAATCTTCGCTAGGCATCTTCAAAACTTGATAGGAAAACCATTGGGGCGAATAATTTCTTCAACATTCTCTTGAACGCTTTCTCCATCTCTAATTTCTATATTCTTTGCATGTACTTCCAATTAATTGCCCTTTCACGAGTAAGATGTCTCCCGAAACACTTACCGGCTTCCATTAATCAATCATGAAAGTATTCACTCCATAGTCCACATATCATTAACATCCTTTAGCTATCTTAGAAACTTCTCTTTCAACTTCCCTTCACTCTAATTTTCCAGTGACACGTATCAGATGTGGTGCTAGAGTGAGGTCATCCAGCCATTACCATACAAGCAACACATGATACATGATAGCAGAAGTAAACCACTCAAAAAGGCCAAAGTCCTCAATCTACAAGTTCAAAAATGAATGGCAATAACTACGACAAAATCCAACCCTAACCCAATAAAAATTTTTCCAGGGAAACAAGTTAAAAGTAACCTATGTACAAGCTCAATCCACAACTAAGCAAATTTGTCAATTGCTAATTATTTAACAGGTGCTACATCATTTATATTCTTTTCAAAAATAAAAAAAAAATTCTAAATTATTACTTTTTCAACACATAACATTAATTATTGCCACCTCTTGTTGGATGTGGTGATTCTGTTAAGCCTAAAATGACTACATGATACATTTGACTTCTCAAGTTACAATGACGGGTTTGGCCTGACAAAAATTTCCGGGAATTTGGCTAAGATAGCAACGGTACGTGTGAATCTTTTGAATTATGAAAAGCTAGTAATTTTCAATTATTTTTCTTTAAAGGCTAAAAGTCAGAAAGTAACCTATTTAGTAGGTAGCAATTGAATTATTTTCTTCACAACTACCATAAAGTTTAGATAAGTTGAGTTGAGAAGTTTCAAGAAGCTTGTATATTAGTAAAACTTGCCAATCACTATCTTCTTAATCATGTTACTTTATTGCTACCGCCTACCGGTTGCCCGATATGACCGATTTTGATTTTGCCCAATAATGATGTCATAAGTATTACATTGCTTTTTGAAGCCACCACGATACCCCCCCGGAATAAATATTCATTGAAAATTGGCAAAACATTGCAAAATATTCTAGTAACTTAAAACAACTCTTTTGACAAGACTTCATGCAAAATGCTATCATGCCAATGTGAAGAGCAGCAGCTGCAAACTAAAACATAAATATGACCACAGATGTACTTGTATAACTACAAGACAATATTATTATCAGGCTTTAGATTTAAGAGCTGAGGTCAAATTAAAGTACATATCAATAGCGAGACGGTCAAGGAACTAACCTCCAAGCATGCAATCTTGAATTCATGAGGAGCTCTTCGAATCACTGCCCAGAGAAAAAATAAGTTAAAGCTAATACAACAACAACAACAACAACTAAGCCTTATTCCCAAAGTGATTTGGGGTCGGCTAACATGAATCGTCAACTGAAAATCGTTGCCAAAGGAGATGGCATCGACAAGAGTGATAAAAAGTTTTTTAAAATGGTACTAATCACAAACAAAATTCAAAATTTCACTGACGTACACAAAATTAGACATCAAACATCGCACAGCAAATCAGCAAGCACGCAGCATACGTGTATAAAACTAGGAAATTTTGTTAAAAACCACCTTTTATAATACACATTGTAGGTTTAACTACCTTTTCTAATTTTGTTTTACTTTAACTACCTCTTATAATTAAAACCAGTAGGTTTCACTTCCTAAACCATTTTCATGACAAATTTTAGTGGTTTTTCGTCATGTTCTTCATCTTCCCCCCAATTTTCATTCGATTTTCTCATTCAATCCCACCCTAATTCATCAATTTGGGGGAAATTTGAAGATTCTTTGCAATTAATCATTTATTTTAATTCGTGAATGAAGTGTCCAAATCTTCAATTGAACATTTTTTTGTAACCCCAGATTCCGGCAACCATCCAAACAGACCTGGCTGCCCATTGTGGTTGCCGGAATCTGGTGCAACCTTCTCGGTGGCGAAATCTGGGTTGTTAGGTGGTGGTTATCCTCTCGCCGGCGAAATCTTGGTTGTCCACTGTGGTTGCCGGAATCTTGGACTATAGGTTAGCAAAAAAACCTCCAATTGAAGATTTGGGCACTTCATTCACATTAATGATTAATGGAAAAGAATCTACAAATTTTCCCCAAATTGATGAACTAGGGTTGGATTGAACGAGAAAATCGAATGAAAATTGGGGGAAAAATGAAGAACATGACAAAAAAAACCACTGAAGGGTAAAATCGTTATAAAAAAATTGGCCTGAAAGTGGCTTTGGTAGTAAAACCTACTGGTTTTAATTATAAGAGGTAGATAAAGTAAAACAAAGCCGAACAGAACGAATGTTAAAATCTTCGGGCCTTAAAGCTAACCCTCCAACCAGTCTTTCTCCACTTGCTAGCTTTGGGCTAGAATCCCTTGTTGGTGTTGCTATCCCATAACGAGGTGGCGGGTAAGTATGATTAGAAGAGTAAGAAGGAAAAACTTAGAAAAGGTAGTTAAACCTACAATGTGTATTATAAAAGGTGGTTTTTGAAAAAAAAACCATAAAACTATACAAAATCACTACTGAATAATTGTAAAGTCCTATTCTCACCTTCTTGTGACATGAAGCTATGCAGTACACACATCAAAAATGACACCAAGTATTCATGACACCAACGAGAAATCCTCCTCTCCTCCTCCCCCCTTTAAGAAAACCCACTCAAAGGAAACGAAAGAAAAGGAGAAACAAAGGAAGGAGAGACAGCCAGCATATAAACAGAAAAATGAATATGCAGCCTTCAGTTATGGAAACAGTCATCAGTATTACTTTAATTTCAGGATAGGCATCGTCCCAGTAATCGTACGGCATGACTCCACTCCATCAAGGAATTGCGATACTGTAAACATCATTTTTCTCCTTTTTTCCTCTTATAAATGATTAACTTATTATGAGGAAATCAGAAATACAAGAGAACACCCCTCATCATAGAAAACACACCAAAAACAACACAAAAAGAAAAAAAAAACATTCTGGGCATACATGATTAGAGCCAAACTCTCAAAGAGAACAAAAAAAGCGGACACTTACACGTGTGATGGTTACTTTGTGTTTTCTATCTTATTTTATTGAAGTTATTCAAGTATGACAATCTTTCTCAAATAAATGGAACTTATTACCCATGTGCGTTGAAACTAACCTTCACGGTACAGAGAAGGGAAAAGTCCATCCGGAGAGATTAAGATAGGACCTTCTGGTAGGGCTTTTCCATCCTGCCAAAGTCCAAATGATTCAATTTGAGAAGGGGAAGACTTTCATTTTAGAATGGAAAATCGACGTCCTCATTCACAAATCACCTGTTTCAGGTTGAATAAGAACTGCCGAGTTTGATAGGCTTGTAAAATGGAGCGGGCACTAAGAAAAAGAAGTTGGTAACCATTTTCCTGCAACAAGAACAAAGAGGCATGTAAGCAGAGTCGCAATCGCCATAGCTTGCATAGAAGGGAGATACAACGTTGGAAGCTTCCAAAATACTGACATAAAAACATACACACTAGTGTAGTATATTACTATTTGACAATCATCAAGAGGCAATTGCTATTGTTAACAAGTACCATGTTTTTCAAATTAAGAGATCAGTAATTTTCATGTGTATTGACCTGGAGCTCGATGAGGCTCCCCCTTGTGAGTCTAACTCCAGAGAGTCAAATGATCCTAGTGAAATGCAACAAACTTACATTGAGTTTCATAAAAATTGGGTTATGCTGTTTTGACACTTTTTTCTCTAAACAGCTGCAAATTGGTGAGTCTAACTTCGAATGTTCTCTTAATCATGTGTACCTTCACTTTTTTTCCTCCATTAATAAGTTAACTTTTTGAACTTACACGAGTGGCTAAACACTTAGCTCGGTTAGTTATTGACTCAGAATTTGCAAGAAGAATCAAACCTCCTTTACAAAGCCGAAAATTATTTTAAGGAGTTATGAAAGAAAGTTATCCTAAGTAATTATTCACTTAGGAGGACAAACGGCAAGCAGCAAAATATAAAGGGAATATGTAGAGGAGAAGCCTCGAAGATCATCCAACAGAGAAATGAAGCATCGAGAGCTGTCTTTACATGTTATGTATTCCAAGCCTTTAACCCCTGCAATTAAAAGATGAATGTGGAAAGAATAGTTTCTTACTAGGTGATGTACTACTGTGTAAATAGCTGTATAATGGACAGGAAAATAGAGAGTTGTTAAATAATAAACAAAATGTTTCTTTGTGAAACTTCCTTTTGAGTGTGTCTGAACACTTCCTATTACAACTTGAGTGTACCGTAGTTGTTTACAATTGATTGACTAAACTGAGTGTGTTATTTACTTGTATCAAAATCTTATAGTTCTTTATGTGTGTCTTGACTCTTGAAAACTACAGTTAAAATTTCAGCTTTCATCTATCCGTTCTATTTCACCAAAAGCCAGCAAAATAATTTAAACCAACTCAACGTAAACTAATGAGGAAGTGAAGGTTCCTATTTGACCAGATTTTCCATATGTATATCATTAAACCGGTACTCAATGAGGCTCTACAAGGCTTTTAGAGGGATACAAGCGTGGTAGAGGGGTCCACATCGAGAGGGTTAAATGTACATGACTTCTATTACTTAGTGCAAACAAGCTTGGCTTCTTAATCGTTCTTTTGGGAAAGCATCAATTAGATAGTTACTTCCCACACAAATGGAGTTTAGGATATTATGTTACTAGGACATGGGTCCAAGTGTCTAATCATTCTAGTTTATGAAACATAATCAAGATATTGACCCAAAAAGAAGTGTTGACATGTTCATGCTTCATACCTAACCCTTAAAATCTAACTCATGGTGCTCAGCCGGTGAGTTTCGGGATTATGGTGTGGGGGAACAAGGAGTGTGAGTTAGTAATTGGGATTATTTTGAGGCATTGCAATTACCTTAATTGGTGTTTAGTGGGAATAAGTTCGAACAAAGTGACAAAAATATACTTATTAATAACCTAGTTTCCTTATTTTCATTGATAATAAAGTGGTCATTTTACTATTTATCCCAATTCTTATCTCTAATGATTGCACGGTTTGCACCCCTCTCATGACAAAATCATGGGAATGACCCCCTTCTATCACTAATCCTAACCTGTTTCCTACTCCCCTTCCCATGAGACAAACATGGCCACATGGGAATTAGGACTTCCATCTCTTGCTTCCCAAGCCCCAACTCCCTCCCACCAATCAACCCCTGCACTGAGAAGAGTTTGAGTGACATAATAGGATACTAGAATGAAAACGTTCAAATTGTATTACTAGCACCTTTAGCTATAGATATTCCCAACAACAATTCTGTAAGTTCTGTTGAATGAAAATGTTTAAAGAAGTTGAATTGTGGAATTATTTGGGACATAGCAGAATACAATCATCACAAAGCGTTGTGTGACAAACCTTAATAGCTGAGAAAAGATGAGTTACACCAGTATGTGACCAATCTATTCCCATCAAAGGCATGAACTGCCCAAGGACATCTGATCTGCATAAGAAATGTCCATCTAAAGAGTTACATATAGCACATAACGAAAATGAATATCAAAGCTTCATCAAAACAGCGTGCAACAAAAATGATACACAATTAGCCAATAGCAGATAATGGTGACTGTTTTCAGATGACAAAAAGGACAGGACATGCATATCACACTCAAAACTTCTATAGTTCTATTGATGCTCGAGCATAATAGTTTAGATCATTTTGAACTACAAATTGTTTTAAAAATTAGCAAAATAGTACTCGGGAATGAAGCAATATTATAATAAAAGAAATGGAATACACTTTTCCTTTTACATCTACAGAAAACCACAAATAGCCAGCCTAGATCTTGGATCCACCCACCAAGCCTTCATCAATTAAGCTAGCAGTCATCACAACGAAATTAGCAAATGTGATAGCATGTATATTTATTTAATTCTTACTTGGTAATAGTCCCATCGACATCTGAGATCACTATCCGTGCATTCCATTTCCACAAAAATATTCTTGCCTCTACCTGTTCAGTAGTATAAACCAAGTCCAGTTCAGAAAATAACCTAATCATCGCGACGGAAGAAAAAATAATAGCAACGAGCAAGATAAAATTCATTAACTGAAACCATATACGGTAACCTGTTGCTCTCCGAACTTTGCTGTTGAGAAGGTAAAAGTCACAACATTCTTTCCCTCCTTAAGCTCCAAGGACGCAAGATTATCAGAAGTGGGAAACTTTGTCCGCACCTTCTTCTTTGGGACTTTCGGAACAACCGCATCTGTATTTCCAACCATTTGTTTAGGGTTTTCAGGTGCAGTTTCAGAGCTAGGATTCCTGTCTTGCATACTATTTGATCTCTTGAATGAGAAAGGCCATATTTTCCAAGACCCATTTTTGGAATTTACAGATTTTTGTGTACCTCCTTCACTTGTTCTAAGTTCAACTTGACCAACAGCTATCATGCCTTTTGGTTCAAGAATCTGTTCCTCCTGTCCCTGTGAACCTATTGCTGAAGCAATAGGCAACGCTGCATCCCAGGGAAAATAGAGACCACCAATTCTAACAACAAGCTTATCATTTTCCAAAATTTCACCACCAAAAGATAAAAAATTTTCAATATCCAATTTTTCAGCATCGAATGCATGAGTAGCAGCTTCATAGCCCATTCCTTCAGATAATAGGTGTCTGCAAAGAGATACCTCTGCATAAACATTATATTAGGATTACTTTTATTATTTTCAACACTAGGCGATAATTATTCTCTTTTTTCATCGCATACCACTTCAAAATTCAGAAATACACCATGAAGAAAAAATATTCTGACATCATAATAGCATGTGTAAATGTTGTTTCGGTGTAAAATACAATGAAGACTGAGATTCCGGAGAAGGCAACTTCGGAAGTACAGACACCAGAATAGAAAGACACAGAGGAGACTTTAAAATCTAGGATTACATAATAAAACTTAATCTGGCACTAAAAGTGTAGAAGCAAGACCACAACAACGGTGATACTGGAGATGTATTGGAACAAGGATGCCCAGGCGGGCAACCCATACTGCCCGGGTGGGCGCTTCGGCTCCGGAGCAACTGCTAGGTTTTGGGCAGTTTGCCAGGAGGGAGAATATGCAGTCTAATTGGACAAATATGCATTTACGTTCCTGTCGGTTTTTTTGGAGGTTTTAGGTCCCACCCAGCATCTAGCTTTTTACTTAGTGGAATCGACTGACAAGCAATTTCCTTCGAGATCAAGTTCAGCAAATTTCCTAAATGTTAAAGGGGTCATCCTATTATTACTTTATTGATAACTATTTTGTGCACCCAAGCATAGCTCTACTAAGGCACATTAACAACTTTTGAAAGTACATGTGATTTTCAAAAGCACAATGCTGTTTCATTTCGTATTTGAAAGGCACATATGTACTTTTGGAAACACTCAAGGTACCTAGCACGGAGCAGGGCTCCATGGTGCACAAAATAATTTGAATCCTAATATGCTAGCCAAGTTGCATAAATAGGAGGTTATTTATGTTTGTGAATTTCCAAAAGCGAATTAGGTCATTGATTGCATGACCCTACATATAGGCATTGGAAGATATTTTCTCAGTTAGGGGAGGCTTTGGAGAGAAAGCTTAGAGCAAAGAGAAATCAGTAAGGGTATCCAAGAAAATGCTAAGATTATCATCTTCTGAAGACCCTTACTCCTATAAATCAAGTTTTTGATTATAGAAGTGGATAATTTAAATTACCCTTGAAACATCTTGTAATTGTTTGTTATTGTTTTGACCTTCTCCCTCCTGAATTTCTACCAGAAAACAACATTCACTAAGTGGATTCAAACTACAGACAAGTATGTTCATATTTTCATATCAAAACGTTTTATGCTATGCCCCTTTCATAAGCAATAGATGTAACTTACGGCAATGAAAATATTTAGTGTCTTTACCTACTGCAGGATCTGAAATGATCTTTTTGATCTCCTGTGATATCTGAGAGCTGTCAGTGGTGAACTGTGATTGTGCCACCTGCTGTTGTCCTCCACCCAAACCTGAAGCAACTGGAACATCATTACCCATCATTTTAAACGCTTCAAGTGTCGAATCCAAGGAACAACCAAGGGGATGAGGAACATTAACTGATAAATCATCGCCATCCAACAGCATATTAGGTAAAGATTCTGCTACTGGTGGCAAGGACTCCTCACCAAAATCATTATGATCTTGTAAAATGGTTATAGGGCTAGACACTCTGTTCAAGTTCATTCTAAGGCTTGGATGATTGATAAGCAGATTATCTTGTGTAGGCTTCAATTTCACTTGGTGAGAGTCATCCGAGAGTTCAGACACTTCATGTTCTCTGTTTTCTAGTGAGCCTTGGGAAAGACATTCTTCACTCCCAGATGATGTGGCCTGAATATGTTCAGAGTTTGGATCATCAAGATCACTGAAAGAGAATTGCTCTTTTGCATTATCTGAAGGTGCTACTTTATTATTTCTCTCTAAGGTAGGATCTCCAATACAATCTTGAGCATTTAAAGAAAGAGGAGATATTCTCGCATTAGCAATCAAACTTTCATTCTCTATAGGAGGTAAGTACAAATTACTAGCACCTGCACAAAGATCCTCGGAGCTCAGCTTATTAGTCAGGCCAGTTACAATTTTACAAGGCTCTGCTGTGCTGGAGTCCTCAAAAGGAACTTCTTCAACAAGTTCTCTCTTTACTGCAATGTCCGGGATAGTATTCTGAGGGGCACAAACTTCATCTGTAAGATGACCTTCAGCAGTATTCAGTGATGTTGCCTCACCCGTGTCGAACTTGCTCATGTTTTCCTGCGTGTCACTTCTATTATTAGAAGTTGCTTCATCAGAGGCATCACTACCAACTAGTTTTTCATTTCCGACTCTCTGTGAGAGCTCTGAACTGGACTTGGGAACCTCGGAGAATGAACTCGGTGAATTTTGGTCGTTGCTATTATAGCAATCAGAACCATTTGATCTAACAGAAGTAAGATCAGCTCTCATGTAAGTTTCCTCAAGGATAAACTCTTGGCTTATTGAGCCTGAAAGTTCGGCATCACTTGATACTGGCTGTAGGCACTCAGGCCTACCTGAAGCAACTTTTTTCTCAAAAGATACAGAAGAATCCAACTTATTTTTATCAGAAAAACCGGCACTCTGGTTTTTACCAGTACGAAGATTAGTTGTCCACCTTACTTCCAATAAGTCTGCAGCGATCTCAGCACGTTCCAAAGAGCTAACCCTATCCGCTTCAACACCAGCTTCTCCATCATGAAATCCATTTTCCTTCATCGATCGTCTACCAATAGGAAGGCCTAAAATCCTTTGCCGGCGACTATTGGCTCGTGTTAGACTCTTTCTATTACTTCCTTCTAGTTCAGAAACCATATCTGTCCTATTAGCATCATAATTGCAGCTCATAGACTTTTGTGTTCTCCATAACTCAGAATTCACCTCCGCCTCATCTCCAGAAAGAGAATACGACCCCGATTCCGATTCCGATTCCCCTTCTGCAGCATCAACCTCTCTAAGGAAAAATGCTTCCCCTTTATTATCCAAATACATATGAAAATCAGCTTCAACTCCATTGACATTTATTCCTACTACTCTCTCATTTGCTTTCAAAACACCTTGAAACTTCCCAAATCGAACGTACCACGGGGTCGATTTAAAGCTACCATCTTGCTGTTCAACAACAATTATATCTACTGCTCCACCAAAGGGTTGAAAGGGGCTAGAGACTGTGTATACCCCTCTGCTAATGTAACTTCCTAGCCTCCCCACAGCAAACATATCTTACAAGTTTCAATTCCAACTCCACACAAACCCGGATCACACTTATTTTGATCCAATTATAATCCAAGGCATCAAATGATGCCCGAACGAAGAGATTGTATGGGCTATTGATCATACAACATACCAAACATCCATCAATTCCACAACCTTTACAAAGTTTTCAGCTTCAGAAAGAGAAACACAGATAAAATTCTCAAAGAAACCAATTCAAACTATTGGAATTTTGAGAAACTACCAATGATCCTCAACAATCTTTGGATTTTAAGCTAAAATTAGATTAACCCAGAAAATTTTATAAAAAACCCAATTCAGATTGACATCCAAACAATTCAAGCATTAGGGATTCAGTATAAAATATTTGACAGATTTAATTGGCAGACCCAGAACACAAGAAATGAAGGTGAGTGAAGAAAAAAGGGTATGAAAGAGAGGATCCCAAGAATTGATTAAAGAGGATATTCGGTTTGAATTATCCGAATGTCCCAAAAAGGGCAACAATTACAGATGATCACGGCTATTGCAGCAAAATTACCCTGATTGGAATTTAAATATTACTTTTTTTATTTATTTATTGTATAGTAATGTGATGTAACAATTTTAGAGATTGGAAGGTAAAAAAGGAATGAGGGAAGAAGAAGACTAACCTCAAGCAAGAAGAAATAAGAGTAAAGTTTGGAAAGCAACCCATGCAAGGAATTCACGATGTAGCAGGGAATGACTCCAATTCTGGAAACAAGAGAGAGAGGAAGAAGAGGAAATTACGAGTAAAAAGTAAATTATGTCCGGCAGACACGTTAAACAAGATTTATAACACTTGTCAACACAACAAATCGCTCCCAACTTTAAGGAGTTAAGTAACTCTTCAAAACCTAACTTTCATTGTTTCGTGGATTGATAAACATCTAAAATCTTATAGGACACGTTGGTTATTTCACATGTTAAATTATAGTAATATAGTTATTTCACAAATTAAATAAAGGGAAAAATGATTATATAATATGTGAAATGAGGAAGAACACGGTAAACTCAAGTACTACATTCGTTTTTATTTAGTTGCAATGTTTTGACCAAAACTATATGGAAATATAGCGTACGATGCATGGTAACATAGTGCCCAATTAATATAAAATAAGGTATATTCATAGTAATATAGTGTTCAAACTAAAAGAATAGTGGTAGATGTTTTACAAACATTTAACTGTTATATGTTCATCATTTCTCCTTTCAATCTTTTTTGATTTCATTGAAAAGAAAAAGAACAAAAATCTCACACTTTTGTTATATGTGGCTAGCATTTTAAAATTTAGAAGCCCAAAAGATAGAGTCTGGAATCTGAAAGGTTCGAGGTACGTTGAGGAGAATGTGGGAGAATGAAGTTGTAATCATTCTCTCATGATCTAGGAAGTGGCGCCATTATCAATTGTAGGTGGGAAGTATGGAAGATTAAAGATCGAAGGTTGAGCATGCACTTCACTACCTTCAAGATCATTTATAAAAAAGGGACTTCATCATTAACAAAGACACACATCAATTTCATATAATTTTAGGACCATTTAGGAGCATTAGTGCATAACTAACATCATTTACGATCTATTGGACTTTAGGGCTTGTGCTTTTTCCTTTTGATGTGATTTTCAGGTTTTATGGGCTATTTTGAGTAAGGTGGGCCACGGAGATCGTTGATTGCGAGTCTCAAGGTCAAAGAGTCGAGTTCGAGTTCACTGGAGTTGCGGGAGTCGGGCTTATGAAGATTTATTTATTGTGCGTGGCCACTCATCTTTTGGTACAGTCGTGCACTACGTGGCATGCCCACACACTATTTGGCACGCCCGCACATTTCTGTAGAACAAAGGAGAAAAAGCTATTTGTTTCTGCCACACGCCTCTGCACTATATGGCACATCCGTTCGACAGGTCACACGCCCGCGTGCACCTTGGCACAACTGTGTGATATGTCGGGGCTTTATTTCTCGATTTCTATTTTCTTTGAACGTAGTAATTGTAAAAACGTTCAAAAAGGTCTCTAAACCTATTTTGGGGACTATTCATTATTTTAGCGCTATTTTTACTATAGTTTAATTTTTTGGATAGAACTTTTGAGAGAGAAGCTCCATTGGATCGAAGATTGCTACTTTTCATCTCTTTAATTCAAGTAAAATTCCTAGTTTTCTTTATTGCTCGTGATTATTATGATGTCTTTCTATTACTTTATTAAGTGCTTTGTTAATTTCATGACGAGTTAGTGGTTCCGAAATTATCTAGGGTTAGGTTGAGCCCTAGCCATGCTTGACGCATGCTCTCACAACCCCTTATTAGATTAGTTCATATTCTTTTGCTTATTGAATTATACTTCATTATCAATGCTAGATTAGACAAAAGATAGTATTGATTGAACCTATTATCTACTTTATCAACGACAGTTGGATTAGAAGGTTTTGATTATTTCTAGGAATGACAATGGATCGGACTCGGATCAGACTTATCAAACTCCAAGTCCGCTCCATTTCAATCGGACTATGATTTTTACACTCCTATTTGGATTTGGACTATATATTCTCGGATTCGGACTCGGAATTTTTCCTTCGGATTGTTTCGGACTCGGATCGGATTTGGATTGAATTACCATATTAAATAACCAAAACACATCTTTAATATAAATTTTTTAATGTTTTACTTAATTTCTTATAATGTAAATCTATTATTTCTATTAAAATGTACTTTCAATCCATTAGTTGACGAGGTAACAAGTAATAAGCGAACTCTAGTCGGATTCGGATCGGATCTTACCTAAGGTCCAACTCCTATCGGATTTCATTCGGACTTTTATGTTTTCGAATTCGGATCGGACTTTTTCCTTCGGATCAAGTCGGACTCGGGTCGAAGTCGGACTGAATTGCCATCCCTAATTATTTCAATGAGGGTATGATTTCCCCATGAGAATAGGTGGATTAAATTGTAAGAAAGTTGAGGGTGTTATGTTCAATATCTTTAATTTGGATTATTCCATGAGAATAGGTTTGATTGCATGTTAGGGAAGTTAATGTACCTTTTCCTCTTTAGTTGTGTTAGTTAATTAATTAGGATAAGGGATTTTAGCAATGCATCAATTGAGCTAGTGTGATACTTAACTCTGGATGTTTTTGTTTATTGATTTTAATCAGTGATCAGAATATTCTACTTTAGAATAACTTGCTATACTTCATTGTGAGTCACTTTTTGTTAGTAATTGATATCGTTTGTCTTCGTGAGATGGACTCTGATCTACCCTACTAGTATTACATAGTTAGAAGGTTAGTTAGGTTTATTTTTGTTAGGTGCGCAACCACCTATCAAATTTTGACGTCGTTGTTGGGGACTAACAGAATAGTTTAATCTGTTTTTGATTTATTCTCCAAAAGTAATCGTTGGATATAGTATTCCTTTTTTTATTTGAAATTTTCCTTTCAGTTTTTTGTGTTGCACGCGTACACGTGGAAGTAGCTAAGACGAATTGATCCTTTAGATCAGGAAATTGAAGCTACTTAGTAACATCCCCGCAATCCCTCCTTATACGAACCTCTATAAACAGAGAAATCATGGAGATGTTAAGCCAGATATGATAATACGTAAGACTAATCAGCGAATACAACGAAACTCTTTTTAAATATAACTTGGAATACTTTAATAAAACTGAAATATGAAATTCAATAAATGAGTTAACAACTCGAGAGCTACCCTATAATAGTTCCTTACTTAAACTAAACATAATCCTAAATAATTTGGAAAAATTGTTATGAATAAGTCAACCTTTACGTTGACCGCTTTTAACAAGTCAACCTAAAGATATTCCAATAACAAGTTAACCTTTCATACCCCTCCAATTTTAACAAGTCAAAACCGGCTATCAATTTTTATTAACCTTTTTAGCAGGTTAATGTGACATATTTCACTCTTATTGATTTATTAGACATTTTTAATCTTTATTTTTAAAAAAAAAAAAACCTCTTCCCCCTCCCACACACCCCCTCCAACATCAAAATCAAACTTACTTAATTATCTTCGATGAAATCAAATCAATCCCCCTTTTCATTAGGTTATTCACATAATTCCACAAACAGTAGCACTAAAAACTTCAACCCATCAAATTCAATGGTTTAAGTTTCTATCAAATTGAAGGGCAGATCCAACATATGAATTAGTTAAGAGGAAAATTATTGTTATGGGAGCAGCAAAGAGGAAGAAGTGGGTATTAGCACTATTTTCCGCACTAATAATTTCACTCCAGTTCTTTTTCACAACAATCTCAGGACTATTGCTGTTTTGTTGAAGTTGGATCAAGCTTGGAATTGCTTCATCTCAAAAGTCAAAACCCCTTCAACCCCAACAACTCATTCTCACTCCTTTGTAATTCTTTTTTTTTTAATGAATATGGTGATGAAATTTCACTCTGAAGCATCATCCTCGCGTTCTCGACCTACGGTTCGTGAAGTAAGCTCACAACTCATGTCACCGGCGGCGAAATCTTTGATAATTCCTAAGCAATTCCGTCAATCTTGGCCTAGCCTCGATTTTTCGGAAATAAAGGGAAGAGAGGAGTATGAAATTAAAATTTTTGGCCTATAACTGGGGTTTTGATGGAGTAGGTTGGGTTTTGCTAGGCCGACTGGGGTTTTGGTGGTGGCATTTGGAGGTGGCTGGGCTGAGGAGTAAAGTTTGGGTGGCGAGTAAAGATGGGGTGGAGGGGAAGGAAGAGGAGAGAGAGAAAAAGAGAGGAAAAGAGATATATAAAAGAAATATTAATAAATATTTTAAATCAATGAAAACAAGACATGTGGACAAGTGACTTAAACTAACAAGTTAACACAAGGTTACCGGTAAAAAAAAACTTGTTAAAAGCAAAAGTATGTACAAGGTTTACTTTTTAGTGGAATAAATGAAGGCAAACTTGTTAAAAGTGGTTAACGCAAATGTTGACTTATTCCTGACAATTTTTCCAAATAATTTTACTGAAATAAATGTTTATGCATTAAAATTCCCATCTTTATGCTCATGATTCCACGCACATAACACCTGTACCTGAAAATCAACCTCTAAGAGTCTGCTTGTCATTCAAAAACACATTCATGAATGTGTCATCACAGGGTCATTGAGGTAAAATAATAACCAAAAACAAACAAAACATATACTTCAGCAACGCTGAGTATATAACACTATTAAGCTAATGCAATAAATAATAATGCAGGCAATCTTCAAATACTTCGGCTTGCTCTTCTTATGATTCTATATGCAACAACAAATAACTGAACTAACTAGTTTCATTCTTTAATAGTATATTGTCAATGAACACGCACCTTCCTCCACTTGGAGTAATATACGGGCTACTGTTTCTTGTGTAAGAGATCCTACACCTCTTACTAATAAAACAAAGCTCCATGAACTTTAAATAACATGACTCGAGAAGTACACTAGTAAAATAAATGAGAGAGTGAAAGTACTCGACATCTCTATCGAGACTCTATGAGTGACATCTAGTCCCATCGAAAATCTTCTTGATAACTGGAATTCCATAAGCTTCTTGGTAACATAAAAGCAATAGCATCGCCATGCTATGCCAATGTAGGAGTGTAGTTCCATACTAACTTCCCCCCTTATGTTAATACTCATGGGGGATCCTACCCAAGAGTTTTATTGTCAAAAGTCAGATATGTGAGTCACACATGACTAATAACATATTAAAAACATAAATTCTTTTCTTATCTTTCTTTAACAAGTGATAACAAACAAATACCACAACAACCCCAATTCTTATTCTTTCAAGCTCTTACTCAACTTTCTTACTTGAATGGCTCCTTGAGTCCTTTTCTTTCTTAATTAATGATCCATGATCCAACCAATTGAGTCCTTGCTCAATGGTTTAACTGTTTGTGGGAACTTTCCCAATAACTTTAACAACTAGTGAGACCTTAACTTGCTCAATAACTTTAACTTTTATGTGAGACCTCGCTCAATAAAAAAAACTATCATGAGACCTTTGATGTATCACATTTATATATTGTTTTTAGGTGCATTTAGATAGCATTTAGAACTCCTTTTAGAGCATTTAGGTGCATAATGGCATGAATTTACATAAGTTGTGCTCTACTACTTCCCGTTTGTGTGTTTCGATGATTTTCAGGTTATTTTGATGCAAATTGATTATGATTATATAAGATCAAGCATATTAGTCATTGAGGATGAAGGTAGCTTGCGAAAGGATCATTATGCATCCGTTTGGCACAATTTTGAGTTGGAATGAAGCAAAGAGTTAGTAAAAGAAGTGCCAAAACTGACACACGCTCACTATTTTCATCATACCTATTGATAGAAAATTGATAATGAAGACATTCTAAATGGGTTGGATTCTAGACTTCAAGAGATTTCCAATGATAGGTCACACGCCCCAATGGAACTTCTGGTTTGAGGGATATGCCCTTTGCAAGTTGACGCAAAATCCCCGATTTGGTCGGGCCGTTTAGCCCAATCGGGCAGGGCACGCGGAGCTTTCCTTTTTCTAATTAGTTTAGGATTTATTATAAATAGCTAAGCTTTATTATTTTGAAGACACTTTTATTTCATTGTTCATTAGCATTAGAGTAGATTCAAAGGGGATCAAACCTTTGATTATTTTCAATAAAAGTTTCTGCTTTCCGTCAATTGGTATTATTCTTACTCTTAATTCCTTCTTTTATTTCTTGTTTGTTTAGTTTGATTATTTGATTCATTCATGATGCAAAAATTAGCGTTTTATATTAGTTTTGTTATTTTTGATTCAATCCTGTCCGAGTAGTTTAATTTCTAGGGTTTTAAGGAGGAAAACCATGTGTTATACCATGATTCATATTTGAATTGCTATTAGTTCTAAGTTTTGATTAGTTCAATTGTAATGTGATTCGTTCTTTATTTTAGGGTTTGTGTCAGTGTACAATTTCATGAACTATGTATGGCAACTTGAGTATGACCCGATTGTAGGCTTACTTTTAGAGGCTTAAAACACACTATTGATTCTGATTATGTGAGCGATCTTACTTAATATGTTGAATTGAGAGCGTTATGACCCGATGATAGGCTTAACATTGGCTCCGATTGTTCGACCCTAAACCTAGATTTTATTAGTTATTTGACCCTTTTGATTGGTATAAGCATGGTTGACCAAACTAATGCCCTAGACCTTTAATCCATAGTTTAAATCCCACTTTTATATTGCTTTTATTAGTTTAATTAGTAGTTAAGCTAATTCTTGTCTGATCTTGTCTGAAGTAGCTGTTTGGCTGAATATTGACTTAGAAACTCTATCTCCCTGTGGATTCAACCCTACTTCCCTTAACTATTGTTGTTAGAGGACTTTAGGATTTATTTTTGATTAGGTGATGCGACTTTAACCTATCAAATTTTGGCGCCGTTGTCGGGGAGACGGTTAGTTTTCTAAGTTTTTATTTGGTTATTAGGTTTACTTCTCTTTGCCTCATCGGAACTTCGTCGTTCCAATTGAGGTACATTTTACTGCTTCTTTTTGTTTCTTTCGTATGCCCAGGTCTCAAAGAAATGGTACCCCCATCCCAGAGGATCCCAACCTTACAAAGACTCTCAGGCAACTTCGAATGAAAATTCAGATAGAAAAGCAGTCTGTTCAGCTTAATACCCCTGAATCAGACACTTAAAGTTCAGCTATGGCCAAATCATTGAAGTTATATGGGGTGCCTAATCCTGACGGCATCCCTACTGGTCCGCCAATGCCACCATTAAGAGCGAGAATATTTGGAGAAGGAAAATGTTTGATGAGGGTGACAGTCACTACCAAGCCCCTCCAATCTGAGATATGGAGCTAATATGGTCGTGCGAAACCTTTTTAAACCAGCGCTATGCAGAAGGCAACCCGTAATTTCCCCTTATTTTATTATTATTTCTTTTATTTTTTATTTTTATTTTTATTTTTATTTTTATTTTTTTGATTTTTTTTAGTGAGAGAGAGTGAGAGAACACGAACGTTATTTTTCCTCTTAGCATCGTCCTTTTGTTCATCTTCTGGTATTCAGGACACTGCCAAGTTCAAATTGGGGGAGGATTTCTTTTTGAATTCTCTATCTCTTTTACTGCTTTCTAGGATATAATTATTGCTTCCAAAAAATACTGAAAAAAAATATGGTTCCCATGACTGGTTTAGTTGCCTCCCCATGCCCCCTTGTTGTGCTCTTATTGAAAATATTTTGACTTTCTTTTCTGGATAGCTGGGCATTTGTGATCTTGAGGCTATGATTTAATGTTTGATTGCTATGATTTCGAGCAAAGTTTAATTATTATACACTACATTGTGCTGCATGCCTGAATTGGTTAGATTGTGAGGCCTCTTTGTAGCCTATTGGATTCATATTATTATCCAATCTGTTTTTTTGTGTTAGTTCCTCTTTAGTGGATTGATATTGACTTTAACTTCGTACTTGTCTGATATTTGATGACTTGTAGTATTTGCTGTGATAGAGGCGTTCTTCTGTCTGATTCTTGAGCCTCAGAGTGAATTTTTGATATACTTCTATCCTCCTTAGCCCCGCTGAGCCTAATGACCAATTTCGTGTTACTAACCCTTATTATGAGCCCATGACCTTTATTTCGATACTTTTTCCAAGCCTAGCTTGGGGGAACGTTTGTTGGGTTGAGTTATGAGATTGGTCTTATGGTTTGGTTTGGTTTTTGGGAATTAAAGTGTATTTGATGTGGTTTAAGTGTAAGAAAAATAAAAGAAAAAAGCAAAGTTTGAGTTGCGTGAATGTTTGGTTTGAAAAATAAAAGAAAAAGAAATGAAAGTTCAAAAGAGTTCAAAGTTCCTTCATTCACGTTGTTTATAAAGAAAAATGTGCTACTCTGCTTGAGAATTGGGTTTGTTGTGAGTTTTCATCGATTTATAAGAGTTGGGTTATGTTTTGTGGTTATATGGTGTTGTTGGGAGTTGTTTTGGCCATCTTCGGCTTGGTTTGAGTGATCTTTGCTCTCCCATTCTTGGTTTTTCCACCACATTTTCTAAAAATATTTCCTACCTCTTGTCTAAGCCCCATGACAACCCTATAAAGTCGTTTTGAGCTTGTGTTTACATTGTTTATTAGATTGATTTCAAGTCAGTTTGTCAAAGTCAAAGAGTATGTCTGCTAATTGAGTCGACTTGATTAGGGTGAGCGTCGTTTAACCTTCTTAAACACATGAGAGCATGAGTGGGAAGAGACATTATGGTCGGGTCGGTGAGTGTTCGGGCACATTCTTTGCCTGTCACAAAAATTGAGAGGAGTGACACCTTTGTGGGCACCTTTTGAGGATTTGTATGTCTTGTGGATAGTTACATTTGACGATTTGCTTGGATGATTGGTAGTTGGATGGATTTCAATGGCTTAATTTGAATTTTGCCTGCTTGAACGATTCTTAGTCTTGAAAATGTATTGAGCTTCCAATGTTTTATCTTTGGGGTGAGGCAATTTATTCCATGTTCATGTTTTATTTGCTTGAGGACATTAGCTTGAGGGAGTTTGATGTATCACATTTATATATTGTTTTAGGTGCATTTAGATAGCATTTAGAACTCCTTTTAGAGCATTTAGGTGCATAATGGCATGAATTTACATAAGTTGTGCTCTACTACTCCCAGTTTGTGTGTTTCGATGATTGTCAGCTTATTTTGATGCAAATTGATTATGATTATATAAGATCAAGCATATTAATCATTGAGGATGAAGTTAGCTTGCAAAAGGATCATTATGCATCCGTTTGGGACAATTTTGAGTTGGAATGAAGCAAAGAGTTAGTAAAACAAGTGCCAAAACTGACACACGCTCACTATTTTCATCATAACTCTTGATAGAAAATGGATAATCAAGAAATTCCAATTGGATTGTATATTAGACTTCAAGAGCTTTCCAATGATAGGTCACACGCCCCAATCGGACTTCTGGTTTGAGGGATATGCCCATTGCAAGTTGACGCAAAATCGCAGTGTAACAGCTCGGATTCACCGACCAACTTAATTAGAGCTAAACACAGCGGAAAGCTTAATCCGGACTATTACCATCACACTCATCGTCCTAAAACGATGATTATGGAACTCTAAAAAACCTGAAATTTTTAAAACTTTAACTATAAAACATTAACACTTAATGAAGTTATCTAAATGATCTAAATAGTATATATTAAAAAATAAAAGTCTACAGAAAATTCGACAGAGTTCCGTTTGAAATACGGAATGCCTAAAATTTAACTTAGGACTTGCTTCCAAACTATGAACCTGTATATCATTTTAATATATTTCCAGCATCTATTCCCAGCTTCTACTTTCAATTACTATTTAAAACTATTTACACTTAACTAATCACTATATTATTACAAAGTCGATCGTCCTCGCCTCAGTACACATAAGGATAGTTGTGATAAGAGTCCCTGCTTCAAGCTTCCACAACTTCATTGCATCCACCTTAAACTAATACGGCACTGCCACCCACCCAAGTGACAGGCCACAGAAATGACAAAACAAACATTTGACTCACATCAGCAACGCGCTGAGTACTAAACCCGTAAAACAAGTCAAACATGCTTTGGTGGTTTTTGTTTAAAACACTCGTCACATATATTCACAACAATTCACATAAACTCTATATATACTTCAAATCACATACTCAATAATCCTTACAACAATATACAACTCTTATTGAAATCGTAGTTCATAAGAAAAGGTAATAGCGATATAATATTTATTTGAAAACTCGGTTTATTTCCACAACATTTAAGTTTCTTACAAGAAACATTCATTTCCATTTCTTATCTCGGTGTGAACGCGAGTGGAGAGGGGTACTACGTACCGGATGTCTCCAAACTGTTGAGGGTCGTCACCCCACCTTTTATGTTCTGCTTGCAAGACTTAAACTGGACATGTCCTTCAACGTCAGGATTTCGCCCCTCCTGATTGGGTAACAGCTAGGGACTACCCACCCTAACCCGGGTGCATGTTCACAACCTCATTTCACCATTCTTATTTATATTATATATATTCAACATAGTATGTGGCGACTCATTCACCTTATTTCACATATCACATATCACATTTCACCTTGTAACACATTCTCATAAATATCACATTTTAATATTCGTAAATCAAGTGATATATAACGTGATCGATTTGAAAATCATTTCATATAATTATAAAGATATTATCAGCATGAACGATATCTCACAAGACCTCTATGGATAATTACTTTTCCAATAACATCTCCAATCGAATTACTTCACCGACCTCAGTATAGTCATTTCCTAATCAGTCGTAAACTCAACCTCCATAATTTACCTTAATAACCTCAACTCCTTTTATTATAACATCCCTACTAGTGTATACCTCAGTAATGGAACAGATCGATACTCATTCTATATTAGAGTTACTCAGACAAGCTAACCCTACATATCTTCCTTTCATTAGGTGCTTTTGTGAACCTCCCAAATCAACAACAACTGAACATAACAATTAATTCTCTCATCACAACTAGGACATTTACGTAGCTTGATTAATCGCTAAGAAGGTTCTGCTAATCTTAAAAACATAGACATGATAAGATCGGGGATGATTCAATTTAGTATCTTACATTTGAGTTTGTATAACCTTTATAAACAATAGTTATGGCTTTATCATTTCCTCGTTACTAACAACCACAATTAGTTTTAGATATATATATATATTGGTTACGTTGTTATCTACACTTTCATATTTCAGGCTTGCTAATTAATTAATACATATTAGAAATACATAGACCACCTCGTTATACATATGTTCTTATTTAGAATTCTAAATTAGAACCCCTTCGACTCTTAATCTATTTCCAAAATCAACTCTAACCAGTTCATAGACTCGTTAAGAAGATATTAACATTGATCATAACTCTCTAGTTAATCTGAATTATAGTAATATCATTAGGAGTCTCTCATTGTATTAAAGAAACTAATTCGTCTTACAGGTTATTAGTTGTCTAGTAATTTAGTCATCTTTCTCTTTAATAATCATATTGAACATTAGTGATCATATAGTTGTATTTATTTTAGTGAAAACTTTTGCAACTCATGTCAACTTCCTAACTTTGGGTCCCTTATTAGTTAATTAAAGTTATGTCACCAAACTTAGATTACTCCAATTGAAACTTACCTAACTAACTTTAGTCGATAGGCAACTTGAGTTGTTTTAGTGACTTACTAATCAAGATTTTGATTCAATTCCTTAATTCCATATGTATTATATTCTAACCAATTCATAAGTTACTAATTGAATTCCGAGTTAGAAATATGTTAACAACTATGCATTAAGTAATTAAATTGTATTCAGATTCCATATAAGACCCATTAGTTTCAAGAATTTACTTAAAAAGAAGAATCGAGAAATCCCTTAGAACCATTTTGTTCTACTTACAAGGTTCCTTCCTGCACTAATCTCTCATTCCAATAGTTATCGACCCCATTCTCAACATCATCCCAAAATGAATGCTAAACGTGTGCTATGCTATATCCACCTCCGCGAATTACACCAAACTACAAGCTTTCAACCATTACTAATGAACTTAGATTGAGTCCTACCTATTCAAATTAACAATCTCCATACTCTAACCAGTCTCATACTTAAACTCATAATCTAAGAATCTAACTACTTTAGTTTCTGTCCTCAAAATATCGTCATATCACTAGACATAGATAAAACTGAATATACAGATCATTTGTATTTATTAACAAAAGAACCCAGTACCATGTCAACAAAGCAGGAACAATAGCAAAACCCAAGTATCTCAGTTTATATCAACTTACTAATATTAACCCTAAATCAATAACTAAACAATCATATTCATTTAACTTATGACTGAAACAAATAAGATTAAACATCAACTAGTTCAACAATTGGTTTGAAACTGAATTTCTGTTCTATAATCAAAAATAGTGGTTTAATACCTCAGTTAGGGTTTTAAGGTGAACATAGGTGGCGGTAGTGTGGTGGTGGAACAGCGGTGGCGGTCGCCAGTGGCTCGCGTGGCCCTCCTCACGCACACTCCTTCATTCCTCTCAATAAAACCTCCAATTTTAATCAAAATCTCTAAAATAGATGATTTGGATCTTACCCCATCTTACTCCTCCTCTAATCGCCGGAAAATTGGCCGGAAATGGCCTGAGATCTTGCGCCACTGCTCCCTGCTCTGTCGCACGCTCCTTCTCCCTCTTTCTTCCTCCTCCGCCCCTTGCCGGATTTTGCTGCCGGCGGCAGGGCCGCGTCTTCGTCTTCATTCTTCTCCCTTCGTTTTTCTCTCTCTCTCTCTCTCTCTCTCTCTCTCTTTCTCGCCTCTTCCTCTGCTCCTCTCTTTTCACCTCTCTGTTCTTTCTTTTCCTTCCTGTTACATTTCTAGCCAGCCCCATTTCCCTTATTGTTTCCTTTTTTTTCTTCTTATTATTATTTACCTATTACTAGGGATGTCAGTGGGGCGAGTTTTGTGGAGACCCTCCCCACACCCTCCCCAGTTAGGTGGGTATGGGGGAAGGTTTCGCGGGGGATGGGGCGGGGATGGGGATGAAAACCATCCCCGCTATGGGTAATGGGGCGGGGGTGGATGCTAGTCCATACCCGCCCCATCCCCGCCCGCCCCGCCCCATCCCCACCCGCCCCGCCCCGTCTGAGCCCCGCCATAGGTATTCTCCATAGGCCTAAAATCCTAAATGTTATTAGTTGTTTATTGCTTTCATTCGATATTTTTATTTTCCAAAGGCTAAAATCCAAAATTACTTTTAAACTTTTGTTTTCCCTTTCCCTTAACCCTAATAGGTTGAGGTGGGGATGGGGTGGGTGCGGGGATTCGCGCGGGGATGGATTTTATCTTGTCCCCGTTAGGGCGGGGATGGGGACAAGATTTTCCCCCGCTATGGGTGATGGGGCGGGGATGGGGATGAGTTTTTTAGGCGGGGATGGGGATAGGAATGCCAACATCCGCCCCGCCCCGCCCCATTGACATCCCTACCTATTACTCATCTCCAACACTCACATCTCCCTTCGACCTCAAATCTTTACCTACTTCTCTCCCTTACACGTCATTCCTCATTTTTTTTTCACTTAATCTAATTAGTCAAATAGCTATTTAAGTCTATAACCACACATAAATATATTTACTTTTCAGGATATAATTTAGTTAATTATAAAATTTCTTATCAAAATGATAATAACTCAAACTCATTTCTTAAATTAATATAGAACTCAATATGACTCAAAATAACAATATTAAAGTAATTTAATATAATTATATCAATAAATATAGCACAACTTCTTAATAATTATAATAAAATCAAATATAAGTTTTCATTTAAAACACAAGGGTTTCAGCAATTAATTAAGCTAATATTATAATTAATAATTAATAAAGGTGCTCCTAAAACAGAGCTATTACACTCTACCACCCTTATAAAAAGTTTCGTCCTCGAAACATAAAACAATAAGACATGAATATAGAAAGGCTTATCAAAATCAATAACCAAATATTATAATACTATTCAATTTAATTTAACAAAACCAAGATCTCTGAACTTCACTATCAAAAGTTTATCCTCCATTCATTAACATTTTTGTGTCTCGGCTACCCGATGCCTAGGTTCATCGAGGAGCTAAAACATCAAAATGGTAACCTTGTTGGCATCGAACTTTAGTCATTCTGTTTCAAGAGATCTCGTTTGAAAACTATAATAGCTATTTTCCAACTAAACCAAACTTTACAAAAGAAAACCCTTCCTTTTAAATCCGACGAACGAAGATAAATAGTTATAATAATAATATAAATAACATATAATACTAACCATGGTAACCTAACATCAATCATAACTCTAGTCCCAATCAAGGCTATTATACGCAGGATTTCCGCTCGATTTGTTCAGGGCGTTTAGCCCAATCGGGCAGGGCACGCTGAGCTTTCCATTTTCTAATTAGTTTAGGATTTATTATAAATAGCTAAGCTTTATTATTTTGAAGACACTTTTATTTTCATTGTTCATTAGCATTAGTTTTAGAACCTCTTCATAGATTAAACACTTTAGAGTAGATTCAAAGGGGATCAAATCTTTGATTATTTTCAATAAAAGATTCTGCTTTCCGTCAATTGGTATTATTCTTACTCTTAATTCCTTCTTTTATTTCTTGTTTGTTTAGTTTGATTATTTAATTCATTCATGATGCAAATGGGAATTTTATATTAGTTTTGTTATTTTTTATTCAATCATGTCCGAGTAGTTTAATTTCTAGGGTTTTAGGGAGGAAAACCATGCTTAAACCATGTTTCATATATGAATTGCTATTAGTTCTAAGTTTTAATTAGTTCAATTGTAATGTGATTCGTTCTTTATTTCATGGTTTATGTCAGCGTACAATTTCATGAACTATGTTTGGCAACTTGAGTATGACCCGATTGTAGGCTTACTTTTAGAGGCTTAAAACACACTATTGATTCTGATTATGTGAGCGATCTTACTTAATATGTTGAATTGAGAGCGTTATGACCCGATGATAGGCTTAACATTGGCTCCGATTGTTCGACCCTAGACCTAGATTTTATTAGTTATTCGACCCTTTTGATTGGTATAAGCATGGTGGACCAAACTAATGCCCTAGACCTTTAATCCATAGTTTAAATCCCACTTTTATATTGCTTTTATTAGTTTAATTAGTAGTTAAGCTAATTCTTGTCTGATCTTGTCTGAAGTAGCTGTTTGGCTGAATATTGACTTAGAAACTCTATCTCCCCGTGGATTCGACCCTACTTCCCTTAACTATTGTTGTTAGAGGACTTTATGATTTATTTTTGATTAGGTGATGCGACTTTAACCTATCAACCTTTCACAATCAATATCCATGCAAGCCATAGCTTCAAGAATAACTTTAAATAAAATTTAATCATGCTCAAAACCAATAAATATCAATAACACAATTCTCAAATGACAGAAATAACTCAAAAGTTCCATTCCTAGTCTCCGTTCTATGTTCATGACATAAATCTCAAACAATCTTAAGGCATAAGACTCTCCTTACTTTTCATGCTCAACAAATAATTCTTAAAACCACTAAGGTCAAAGGTCAAAGTGCATGTACCTCTCTACTACACTGAAATCACCAAAAAAAAGCCTCAATTGCTTCAATAATGCTTGGAACTATCAATAACAACGTACTAATAATTAGAACTTAAAAAAAACGATTTAAGACTACTAATAAATACAAATCAGCCTTTAAATAATAATAATAAATCTGATTTTTATTTAAAACGCTCTAAAAACTCGTTTAAATCATAAAACTTGAAAACCTTTACTAGTTTACAAATTCCAATACAAACTGATTCTTAAAACCTCATAAGAACTAATATTAATTAATTAAAATACAACACTAAATTAATTAATAAAATAATAAAATAAAAATAAGTTGTTTTTTTATAAATTTGTGTGTGGTTTAACACAAAAGCGCAATCGGCCGGCTACTAATGAAACAGCAACACCACGGCCCACTAGCAGCGACGCTAGGTGGAATTGTGGACCACTGACAGGCTAAAGTCGTATCATCTAATCAAAGATAATCATAAGTCTTCTAACAATGATAGTCAAGGGAAGTAGGGTGGAATCCATAGAGAGACCGAGTTTCTAAGTTGAAATTCATCTAAACAACTACTTTAGACAAGATCAGATAGAAATCAGCTTAACTACTAATTAGACTAAAGAAAGAAATATAAAGATGTGAATTAAAATATGAAATAAAGGTCTAGGGAATTAGTTCAGTCCACCATGCTTATACCAATCAAAAGGGTCAAACAACTATCAGAACCTAGGTCAAGAATCGAGTTATTAGAGCACGTGTTGAGCTATGGTTAAGACTCAACGCTTGTAATTCAATATATGCCGCATGTTCACTAACATAATAAGAATTACTGATGTGTACTAGGCCTCTAAAAGTAGGACAAATATATGCAAACAATTATTAATCTCAAGCAATCAATGAAACTGCGCAATAACATTAATTACTCATTAAGAACAAATCACACTATAACCAATCTAATCAAGCCCTAGAAACTAATAAAAATTCAAAGTAATTCATGGTATAAACATGGCTTTCCTCCCTAAAACTCTAAAATTAGACTACTCAGAAATAATTAAACAATTAATAAGAAACCCTAACAATTGCATCATGGATGAATTAAATAATCAAACTAAGCAAACAAAGATTAAATAAAGAGATTAAAAGAGCAGAACAATACCGAATGACGGAAAGCAATAACCTTTATTATTAATAATCCAAGGTTCAATCACCTTTCGAATTAATATAAGTGTTTAAACTAATAAAAGCTCTCTAAAACTAAACTCATGAATAATCGAAAATAATAGAATAAAAGATGTCCCAAAAACAATTGAGTTTTAGCTATTTATAATAGCCCCTAAAATCTAATTAAAAATGAATGAAATAAGATAGAAATTCGGCTCCGTGTACACGACATCTGATCGGGCAAAGGGCCACCCGATCGGGCCAGCACAAAAAATAAGCCAACATTCTTTTCTCGCCTAAATACAGTAGCAGCAACAAATCATGCGTAGGCCTCCACCCGATGGCATCAGGTTGCTTCTGCCCGATCAGGTGTAATACCCCGACTTTCAAAAACTTAATAAATTATATTATTAGCTTAAACAAGTGTTAATTCGAAATTTTGCAATTTAATCTAATTTGTTTTCAATTATGTTTTTAAACGTTTAAAAGAGTTTAAATATTATTATTATGTTATTATTACTACGATAAAAATGTGATTTTCATTATAGTAATAATTATTTTGTTTAAAGTTCTTATTTATTTTCCCAAACTAGTAAAGGAGTCTTTTATGTATTACCATCATCCATTTAAGAACCATTCACCCCTTCCCCTTCACGTCACCCCCTTCCCCTCTTTGACTGGTCTCTTGCCTTGATCCCCAAGCACACCTTGCTCCCCAAGCAAATTGGCCCACCAATCACCATGGAAGCTGACCAAAGTTTTGTCCCCTCCAGACACCTATAAATAGATGAACAACATCAGCCCAATTCATTCCACCGCAACTCATCATCTTCTCTGCTTACCTTCCATTAACACGAAATAAAATAGTTCATCTTCTCTGCTAAACTCCATCAATAGAGGAACATTACCATAACCATTCTTCAAGCTAAAATTCTAATAGCAGTAGTATGTAGCAATTAAAAACAAACCTAAGTTACAAACCAAACAAATCTAAAACAAAACTAATACTCTTCTCTGCTCTTCCCGACATCACCACGACGCCACCACAGTCCGACCTCAACCACCGTATCCAACCCACAACCACCTAAGCACAATCCCTTCCCCCGTCGTTGCGTCAACCACCACCAACGAACCCCTGCCCCCCTCTCTATTTGCATCCCTTTCTCCCTCTCACTGCTGCTCGCCACCGTGCCGAACCTAGACCATCGCCACCTCCCCTCGTCGCCGGCAGAATCACCAGCCACCAGAGCCGCCGTGGTCGAAGATCTTTCCTTCCTCCTTCCTCCTTCTCACGTTGCTCTGCCGAGCTTGCAACATACTGATTGTTGAAATCAGTTTTGGGTTACAATATTTCCCTTCAAAGTCAACCATTGACTTCCTTATTTTAAGTAAGTTGCTTAGTTTCCAATTTACTTGCTTTAATTAACATTTAATATGTTTTCTGAAATATGAGTACACCATTGAATTGTTACCTGATGTTTTCTCACTATGTTTTCTGAGTTGCGGGATGACGTTATGATAAATGCTTTGCATGAATAAATGAATGTTATCATGTTTAATCAAAGTTTCCTGAAATCCTACTAATGAACACGGTTTACGGTATGATTTTACTACCAATAAAGGTAGAACTGAATTGAATGATTGAAGTATATTAAATATCATTAATATACTAAAAAGATATGAAATATGATAAGTTCAAGTGGAAGAACTGGTTTGCTATACTCAACTGATATTACTAATGGTCGTGCACGTACCTTACTGTTTACTGGGGCACTGGCCAATTACTGGTGTAGGGCACGGCCCGGGGCACATGGCCCTTCCGCAGTGGCGCATACACATACTGCTGGGAGACGTCCCAGGACTGACTGACTGAGCAACTAGTATAAAACTGACATGAAAGATTGATGGATTATGATATTGAAATGTGATACTGTATTTTATAAATGCTTGAAATACTCTCTCCCTCTGTTTTATAAACAAAATGAGTTGAAATGAATTTACGTTGCTAGAGTAGTTTGTTACTGAGTCTCTCGACTTACCCGTTTTTGTATTTATGTTTTAGGTACTGTTGGGGAAGACAGATACGCGTAGTAGCGAATATCATAACTATCTTCTAGTCGTAGTAGTTTCACTAGTAAGAATAATCTAAGTTGTAAGCTTTTGAACTTCTAAGTAGTATTAATAGTATGTTATTATGGTTTAATATAAATTAAGGTTCTAATGCATTATTGTAGCCTTGTATTTTCCTAATGGGTGATACGACAGTAATGTCCCGACCAAGTAATAGGTTTTCCGCTGCTTAATGACACTTTAAATCATGGATTAGCGGTCGGGGCGTTACATCAGGTCCATAGATCATTGGGCCATCAGCTCGCTTGGCGTACGCAGCAGCACAACAGCAAATTGAAGATTTGGGCCTCCACCCGATCGGGTCAATGTTGCCCAATCCAATCGGGTGGAGCCTAACTGGGAGTTGGGCTTCATTTCACGTCCGAATATCCGCAACAACCAAGTTTGGCTTCTCACCCAATCAGGTCGGGCAAGGGTTGCCCGATTGGGCCCGAAACACCAACCCGATCATAATATTCTTTGCCCGATTGGGCCATATTCTGCCCGATCCGAACACGGGTTAGCTCCATTGGGTTGTTTCTTTAGCGTTTTGGCACTCAATCTTCAAGTTTAGAGGTCTCGGGACCTCTATATTCATCTGTAATGCTCGTAATGACTTCTACGTGCCTCATAATAACTCGTAAAGTCGTGGATGCTTCCAAATGGCTCGGAAAACTGGAGAAAACTCCTACAATTCAACACGAAAATACTAAACCACGACTATATACGATAACTAGTATGAAATAGCTCCGAAGAGCTCCATAGAAGCACGATTTAGGTCATAAATAAGGGAAAAACTCTATATAAATACATGATATCAAATTCCCCCACGCCAAACCTTTGCTTGTCCTCAAGCAAATAAAACATGAACATGGAATAAATTGCTTCACCCCTTAGATAAACATTCAAAGCTCAAAAACGTTTTCAAGACTAAGAATCGTTCAAGCAGGCAAAATTAAAATTCAGCTATTCAAATCCATCCAACCACTAATCATCCAACCAAACCATCAAATTCAACTCATCTACATGGCATACAAATCCCGAAAAGGCTCTCACAAAGATGTCACTCCTCTCAATTTTGTGGCAGGCAAAGAATATGCCCGAACAATCACCAACCCGACCATCAACGCCCTTCCCACTCACACTCTCATGTGTTTAAGAAGGTTAAGTGATGCTCATCCTAGCCAAGTCGATTCAATTAGCAGATATACTCTTTAACTTTGACAAACAGACACAAGCTCACGAGGACTTTATAGGGTTATAATGGGGCTTAGGCAAGAGGTAGGGGATATTTTTAAGAAATGTGAAAAAACCAAGAACGGGGGAGCAAAAATCACGCGAAACAAGGCCGAAGATGGCCGAATCAACTCCCAACAACACCATAACCACAAAATACATCCCAACTCTTATGAAACGATGAAAACTCCCAATAAACCCAATTTTCAAGAAAAATAGCACATTTTTTTTAATAATCAACGTGAATGAAGGAACTTAAACTCTTTTGAACTTTTATTTCTTTTTCTTTCATTTTACGAACCAATCATTCACGCAATCTAACTTTGTTTTTTCTTTTCTTTTTCTTACACTTAAACCACATCAAATACACTTTAATTCCCAAAAACCAAACCAAACCATAAAACCAATCTCATAACTCAACCCTACAAACGCTGCCCAAACTAGGCTTAGAAATAGAATCGAAATAAAGGCCATGGGCTCATAATAAGGGTTTTAGTAACACGAAACAAGTCATTAGGCTCAGCGGGGCTAAGGAGGATAAAAGTATATCAAAAATTCACTCGGAGGCTCAAGAATCAGACAAAAGAACGCCTCTATCACAGCAAATGCTACAAGTGATCGTATATCAAACAAGTACGAAGTCAAAGTCAAGATGAATGCACTAAAGAGGAACTAACACACAAAAATAGACTGAATAATTATATGAATCCAATAGGCTACAAAGAGGCCTCACAGTCTAACTAATTCAAACATGTAGCACAAAGTAGTGTATAGTAATCAAAATTCGCTCGAAATCATAACAATCAAACATCAAATCATAGCCTCAAGATCACAAAGGCACAGTTATCCAGAAAATAAAGTCAAATCATTTTCAATTACAGCACAACAAGGGGCACTGGGAGGCAACTAAACTAGTCATGGGAACCACATTTTTTTTTGAATTTTTCTGTGTTTTTTGCAAGCAATAAATCTATCCTAGAACGAAGTAAAATAGATAGAGAATACAAGCATAAATCCTCCCTCCAAGCTGAACTTGGCAGTGTCCTCAATGCCAAAAGGTGAACAAAGGACGATGCTAAGAGGAAAAACAACGTTAGTGTTCTCTCCCTCTCTCGCACTCTAGAAAAACAAATAAGAAAAATAGAAAGAGAAAGGAATAAGGGGAAATTATGAGTTGCCTCCCGCACAACGCTGGTTTATAAAGGTCCCACACGACGATAATACCTCCATGTCTCAAATTGGAGGGGCTTGGTAGTGAGTGCCACCCTCAGCAAACATCTTCCTTATCCAAATGTTCTTGATCATACCTCCAGAGTGTGAGGCAACCTTAGGTGTAGTTTGAACCTTCTGTACACCTACCTCATCCAAAATATTAGCCCTACAACAAGATTGTTTAAGCATAGGTGCCTTAACAACATTGGTTAGTTTAAAAATCACATTATCATTTTCAACACTCAGAGTAAAAGACCCAAACTTAACATCAATGACAGCTCCAGCAGTACACAAAAATGGTTTACCCAGAATAATGGGAATCTGGGCATATTCATCCATATCAAGCACCACAAAGTCAACAAGATTGTAGAATTTCCCGACCCTAACAGGATCGTACTCTAAAACACCTAGGGGGTATTTTATATAACGATCAACTATTTGTAAAGTGATTTGTGTCCATTTAAGTGCTTCCATATTCATTTTCTTATAAACAGATAAAAGCTTAACAAAAACAAAAGAACCTTAATCACACAAAGCTTTATCAATAAAAATAGGTCCCAGATGGAAAGGAATAGAAAAAATACCAGGATCTTTCAACTTAGGTGGGGTTTTATTATGAATAAAAGCACTACACTCTTCAATAAGAGCGACACATTCTACCCCACCAAATTGTCTTTTCTTAGTGATCATGTCTTTATGGAATTTGGCATACACAGGGACTTGAGTAATTAAATTAGTGAATGGAATCGTTACCTCAATGTTCTTCACCATAGCCAAGAACTTACCAAATTACTCATCGACCTTTGATTGTTGCATCCTGTGAGGAAAAGGTAGCCTTGGTGTAAAAAGTGCTTAAGAAACCTTCTCCTGTTTCTTCCCAGTCTGTTAAGCTTCCTCAGATAATCCGACCTTAGACGTCAAACTCTTCCCTTTTCCTTTCTCTACCACCTTCTTCCCCTTAGTCAGGGCAGCATCATCAATGGGCAATAGAGGAACATCGTAAGCAATGCCACTACGAAGAGTGATATAATTCATTGATAAGAGGTTTTTAGTGTGTCGTTAACGCACTAAGAACCGCTTAGTAAGCACAATTTTTAAACCTAACGAGCAACTACTAAGTACGTAGTAATGACAAGTCAAGGGTCGAACCACAAGGAAATCGGGATTGACTATAGTCCACTAAGTCCAAAACTACCTAAGTGAAGGGTTTTTTGGGGGTTTGAGATTGAATAGGTTACCAACTAATTAACTAGCTAATGATTACCAACTAAATATCAAATAGGAGAATTAATATAATAAGGAAAATACTAGAGTTCGGGCTACTCGTATGAACATGGGCTAGACAACGATAATCGACGCTATGGTGATTCACAAAGGAGTCAATACAAGGTTAAGTTCCCCTCTAATTTACTTGAGTCCTCTCTCGAATGGTCCTCAAGAGTAATCGATTAATCAACCAACCAAATCCTCTTTCGAATGGTCTTTGGTCTATTGATTAATAAATTCATTAAGTTCGGAAAACCCCTAATTAAAGGATCCCCTTAATTCCTACCCAATCCCTTGGTCTAGAAATCAAGTCGAAACATGGGAATGACAAACGGGATTAAAGTTCGATTAAGAACGATAGAAACCCTAAGTGCCCTAGCATAAACGTGATCAAGATCTATCCTAGGGTGTCAAAACACCACATTCAATGCATAGACAAACAATTGAATCATAAAAAGAATAGGTAATCTACATTAAGCCCTTAATTCATACTTTCGCCCAAACCCTAGATAATGAACTACTCACTAACCATGGATTCTAAGCAATTGAGATTCAAATAACTAAACATCATAAACAAAGCAATAGAATTAAAGACAAGAGATTGAAAAAAAATAACTTGAATTGATTAACGAATTCGATCTTCAAAGATGAACAAAAGAGATAACTAGTGTTTAGAGAGAGTTTTGGGCTAAAAGTAATTAGCGTCTAAGAGTATGATATAATCTCGACTAAAAACGCTACCAACTAAATAAGAGGTTCATTAAACTAAGACGAAAAAAGGGGGTCAAAACCCGAAGTCAGGTCGCCACGGTCGTGGCGCCTTAAAATTGTCCAGGCAACAGCTAATCTCCAAATGGACTGACTCGACGAAGTCAGGTCACCACGGCCGTGGTGATTTTGCCACGACCGTGGCCCATGACTTTCATATGATCAGTTCCAAATCTTCAACAGTCTGTCTTGCTTGCTACAGGTCCCCACGAACGTGGTGATTTCACCACGGTCGTGGTGACCTACTGGTCAGCGGACAACTCATCTTCGAACGATCATATCTCTCTTGTCTCTTATCAGGATTGGGCTCATGACCAGTCGTTGGAAAGCTATCGAAACGAGCTAACACCTCCCGCTAGAATCACCTTAATCCGATTTATAGATCAAAAGTTATGTCTATTTGAAGTTAAACAGTCCACAACTAGTATTCCAATGATCATATGACTTCAAAAACCTGCTAGTTAGCCTGGAAATCATCCAAAAACAACTAAACAGATAATGAAGCGACAATATAACTCAAAGGTGACAAAAACCATGCAATGCTAGGCTTAAATGCTCTAAACTACATACAAGGACACTAAAAATGACCTACAATTAAGCACAATAAAGTGCTTATCAAACTCCCCCAAGCTAGTCCAATTGCTTGTCCTCAAGCAATGCAAATCAAATTCAAGGGTAAGAGTTCAATGACTCCTCACAATAATACGCATGGCAAGATAGAGAATAAACACCTTTCAGACCTTTTCATCAATAAATGCAAAACGCTATCAAGCCTCGAAGTTTATAGGACAAGGAAAGCATTCAGTCTTACCACAAGTTCTCCCCCAAGCTTGGCTCAGTCATTTGGATAGTAGCTCTCACTTTAGTCGTGCTCAAGGTCTCTCATGTGTTTGTAAGATCGCAATAATCGCTCAAGGCTCAATTCCGTTGACTAAATCCTACCATAGGCTTGCATATCTTCTCACTCTCCATCGCGTGAGACATAAGTTCTTTTCAAGAATCATGAGGACTTTATCGAGGTTGTAATGAAGGCGAAAGGTGAGGGTGTGGATACATTTGGGAATTTGGTGCTAAATTGGGGAAAGTGAAGCATCCTAAATCAACACCATCTAGACAAATGCTAACCCGAAACCATATAACTTTGTTGCAACAACTCAAACAACCAATAATACCTCCTCCAGTAGCATCTCCTAATCTCTCTTTATTAAGCACTAAGAACAAAACCACAATTTTTTTGTTGGGATGTTTGATGTTCCCTTTTTTTGTTTCTCTTTTTTTGTTTCTCTTTTTTTACTAATAAGGGGAGAGATAGGATATCAACAAGAAGTAGCGAGGAGGTGAACTCAACACATAACGTGAGTTCAACCACAACACACATCATACAACCAACTCAAATCACTAACAAAGCACTGAATCACAAGATATACCACTCTCCAATTTAGTTTTACAATCCCCTAGGTTAGGAAATCGGTAACAGGCTAAAGATGCGGTTAAACAAGAAAACAGGCTCAGGCTCACGAGGGTGACAAAGGAGATAAGATAATGTGGGTGGCATTTGGCAATGTATATACAATGAACGCCTCAATCATATTCAAGAATCAAACCAGTTAATGCAATTTCAAGGAGAATTAATGAAAGTTCTAGAGAACATTCGTCAAGGAAGAGCATCACACAACAAGCAGATAAGACTGAAAAGATGTCAGTCTATAAGGCTATAAAAACAAACTCACAAAGGGTATAGCTACCAACATCGGTCGAGCCGCACAACAGGGGTACCAATCATACCACAACCAATCGATTCCTTGGCCTACTAGAGACTATCAAAGCATTTCCTTTTTTAGTTTTCAGGTCATCATGAAGAACACATGCGTACCAATGGCGGAGTTCTAACCTATATGCAATCTATATGCATCCTAAACATGATACTAAATACTAAGATGCAACCTAAACATGACACTAATATGCAACTAATGCAAACTATATGCAACTAATATATACATCCTCCCCCAAGCTAAACCACACAGTGTCCTCACTGTGAAAAGTCTAATAATAACAATAGCAAGGGAGGGGAAAAATCCCGCCTCAATGGCCCGGGAGGGGGGCCGGGAACCACGTGAGTAGAGATTTGCCCCTTAAGGTCATCAATCGAGCTCCCAATGACATCTTTATATTTTTGCAATATCTTAATTAATTCTGGTATAGAGATGTCATCAAGAGCCGAGTCAACAATAATAGGATAAGTACATGCATCATCAAGGAAGAAATACTTAAGGGAGGGGGGAAGGGGTTTGAACTCTACCTTGGGAGGAGGCTTAATACTCTCCTCCTTAGCAACAGAAGTGGCTAGGACCTCAAATCCTGACCTAAGTGTTTCCGTAACGGTAGCACCGTCGAGAAGCATAGAGAACTCTTTCACCTCTTCCATATCTAAACTCGGTTCCTCTGTGATAGAAGTATAGGGCTCATCATTAGTGTGAGCTTATATCTCAAAACCTTCCATTTTACTCTCCACATGACCAACCCGACAAACTCTCTCTATCATGGGTCACTTCAATGTTTTGGAGAACTCAAACACAACCTTCTCATTGGCTACCTCAATCGTGATTGTATCATTTCTGCAATTTATTACGGCACCCAAGCTTCTCTTCCAAGAATGAGAGAAGTCTCCGGATCTTCCTCCATATCCATCACCACAAAATCACACGGCACCAAGATATGCCCAACTTGTATCGGAACATCCTCCAACTCACCATGTGGCGCTCTCAAAGATCGATCCGCCAATTGAATAGTCTTCATTGTAGGAAGAAGAGGGAAGTTTAGGCGCTTAGCTATGGATAGTGGCATCAAACTCACACTCGCACCTAAATCGGCCAATGCACCCTTAGGCTCGAGGTCACCAATCTTCACCGGCAAAGTGAAGGTTCCAGGGTCTCTTTGCTTCTTAGGCATATCTCGTTGCAGTAGAGCACTTACTTGGTATGGCAATTTGATAACCTCGTCTTCAACCTTTCGTTTGTTTGAGAGGATCTCTTTCATGAACTTTGCATAGGCTGGCATTTGAGACATGGCCTCAAGGAATGGAATGTGTATTTCAAGGCTTTTCACAACTTGGAGGAACTTAATGAATTTGTCGCTCAACTTCCTCTCCACCAATCTTTAAGGATATGGGACCAGTGGCACATAGGTCTTAGGTGGAGGAGGTGTTGACAATGGAGCTTTGTCACCAAATTACTCATGAGTTTCCTTATCTTCTCTTCCTTTCTCAACATCAACCTCCCTTTCATCTTCCTCAACTTGATTGTCCTTCTCAACCACCTCAACTTCACTTTCTTCACACTCATTAGGCATCTTAGGGCCCTCATAGTTTGTTCCCGACCTCAAATGGATAGCTTTGACTTGATGTAGGTTGGGGTTAGGAATGGGTTGACTTTGGAATTTATTTGTGGGGTTAGAGGGGTTTTTCTCGGCCACTTGAGCCAATTGAGTTTCAAGCATTTTGCTATGAGCTTGTAACTCTTGAAATCTTTGGTCATGACTTTGAAGAGCCAGGCTTTGAAGAGCAAGGGCTTGGGAGATGGTTTGAAGTTGTTGGAGAATTTGGGAGGTAGGATCGGAGGATGGAGTAGGCTCGAGATTTGGCTTAGGAAATGGTGGGTTTAGAGGGGCTTTTTGGAAGTTGGATCTTTGATGAGGGGCTTGGTAAGCATTAAAACCTTCAGAGGAGCATCCACCTTGATCGTAGCTTTGAGTGAACCCTTGTTGAGGCTGATTAAAGCCTTGTTGAGGTGGATTCCAACCTTGTTGAGGTTGGTTGAAGCCTTGATTGTATCCTTGTTGAGGTTGTCTCCAACCTCCTTGTTGATTGCTTATATACCCTTGGTTACCTTGGTAACCTTCTCTAGTATTCATAGCCGCCACATGCTCTGACTGAGATCCTCCACAATAAGAGGTATCATGGTTTGTACCATCACATATGTCACAATTGAAAGCATTCACTTGTGAGGGACTTGATGATGCAATGGTGATTTTAGAGAGCTTCTTGTCAAGTTGATCCATCTTTGCTTGAATTTGATCCATTGGGTCCAACTAAAACTTGCCACCCTTCTTAGGTTGAGAACCTCTCCTTCTTCCAACCTATGAGTAGTTCTTGATCACTTCTTCTATGGTGGACTCTAATTGGTCTTGTGGGATCTTAGAAAGTTGACCTCCCGCTCCAGCATCAAGGTTAGCACGTGACATAGGGTCAAGACCATCATAAAAGAACCTCATGAGTAGATTTTGATTAAACTCATGGTGAGGGCACGAACGAATCAATTCCCTAAACCGTTCCCAAGCCTCTGCAAGTGTCTCAACACATTCTTGCTCAAAGGAGGAGATCTTCTTCCTAATATCTGCAATTTTCGACTCTGGGAAATACTTCTTCAGAAAAGCCAATGTAACTTGCTCCCATGTAGTGAGGGAGTTAGAAGGCAAGCTCTTGAGCCAAAATTTTACCTTTCCGGAAAGAGAAGACCGGAAAAGATGCATCTTGATGTAGTCTGGAGAGACATCATTCGTCATTATCATAGCACAAATCTCCATAAACCGATCAAGATGATCAAGTGGATCCTCATCCGACCCTCCACAAAATTGCTCTGCTTTCACCATCCGTGTGAACTGAGGGTGAATGCTGAAATTTGTAGTGGTTGTGGGGAGTTGAATTCCACCATGTAAAAAATAGGACCCTGGATTTCCGAAATCCCTGAAAAGCTGTGCATTTTCCTCACCCATGTCTGACTCACTTTCACTTGTCGAACTTGAGATTGGTGAAGTTGGTGCAGAACTCAAGGTCAACCCTTCCAAACCTCCCCGAAACTTTCCGGATCTAAAGGTAAGATGGGTGAACCGTGAGCTCTCCTTCTCATGTAACACAACAAAGCTAAGAAGAGGGTTAGCAAATAACAACACATCTAAAAACAAAAGAAAAATCACTTAAGCAATACTAAACTAAAGTAAACTTCAATTAATAGCACAATTTCCCCAGCAACGGCGCCATTTTGATAAGAGGTTTTTAGTGTGTCGTTAAGGCACTAAGAACCGCTTACCAAACATAATTTATAAACCTAACGAGCAACTACTCAGTACGTAATAAAGGCAAGTCAAGGGTCGAACCACAAGGAAATCGGGATTGACTATAGTCCACTAAGTCCAAAAATTCCTAAGTGAAGGGTTTTTTGGGGGTTTGAGATTGAATAGGTTACCAACTAATTAACTAGCTAATGATTACCAACTAAATATCAAATAGGAGAATTAATATAATAAGGAAAACACTAGAGTTAGGGCTACTCGTATGAACATGGGCTAGACAACGATAATCGACGCTATGGTGATTCACAACGGAGTCAATACAAGGTTAAGTTCCCCTCTAATTTACTTGAGTCCTCTCTCGAATGGTCCTTAAGAGTAATCGATTAATCAACCAACCAAATCCTCTTTCGAATGGTCTTTGGTCCATTGATTAATAAATTCAATAAGTTCGGAAAACCCCTAATTAAAGGATCCCCTTAATTCCTACCCAATCCCTTGGTCTAGAAATCAAGTCGAAACATGGGAATGACAAAAGGGATTAAAGTTCGATTAAGAACGATGGAAACCCTAAGTGCCATAGTATTTACGTGATCAAGATCTATCCTAGGGTTTCAAAACACCACATTTAATGCATAGACAAACAATTGAATCATAAAAAGCATAGATAATCTACATTAAGCCCTTAATTCATACTTTCGCCCAAACCCTAGATAATGAACTACTCACTAACCATGGATTCTAAGCAATTGAGATTCAAATAAATAAACATCATAAACAAAGCAATAGAATTAAAGACAAGTGATTGAAGGAAAATTACTTGAATTGATTAACGAATTCGATCTTCAAAGATGAACAAAAGAGATAACTAGTGTTTAGAGAGAGTTTTGGGCTAAAAGTAATTAGAGTCTATGAGTATGAGATAATCTCGACTAAAAACGCTACCAACTAAATAAGAGGTTCATTAAACTAAGACGAAAAAACGGGGTCAAAACCCGAAGTCAGGTCGCCACGGTCGTGGTGAAATCACCACGGTTGTGGCGCCTTAAAATTGTCCAGGCAGCAGCTAATCTCCAAACGGACTGACTCGACGAAGTCAAGTCACCACGGCCGTGATGATTTTGCCACGACTGTGGCCCCTGACTTTCATAGGATCAGTTCCAAATCTTCAACAGTCTGTCTTGCTTGCTACAGGTCCCCACGAACGTGGTGATTTCACCACGACCGTGATGACCTACTGGTTAGCGGACAGCTCAGCTTCGAACGATCATATCTCTCTCGTCTCTTATCGGAATTGGGCTCATGACCAGTCGTTGGAAAGCTATCAAAACGAGCTAACACCTCCCGCTCGAATCACCTTAATCTGATTTATAGATCAAACGTTATGTCTATTTGAAGTTCAACAATCCACAACTAGTCTTCCAATGATCATATGACTTCAAAAACCTACTAGTTAGCCTTGCATCCAAAAAAAACTAAACAGATAATGAAGCGACAATATAACTCAAAGGTGACAAAAACCATGCAATGCTAGGCTTAAATGCTCTAAACTACATGCAAGGACTCTAAAAATGACCTACAATTAAGTACAATAAAGAGCTTATCATTCACGTGCTCCCTCTAAATTGGTTGCCAATGGGCTGCCTCTGAGCATTAGTTCCTGCCAATGGGGCAATCTGAGTCTCGAGAAGTTTGATGTGCTTCTCTTGAGATCTTTGTGGCTCCTCATTAGCTTTCTGTATAGCCATCACATGCTTCTCTTGAGCCGTTTGTGCCTCCTCATTAGTTTTCTGCATAGCCAACATCAGCTTCATCAATTCAGATGTGGTAGGCTCTTGTGGGGTTATTTGTGACGGTGGGGTTTAAAAATTTTGTGGGGTTGGAAGTTATTAGGGTGATGGAAGTTTTGTGGTGGGGGTCTGTGAAAACCAGGGGGTTTTGGTAGAATGATGATTTGGGGTGGTTTTATGGTGGTGGTTGAAAGTTTTGTAGATTTTGGTAGTTATGTGGATGAGGGAAGTTTTGTGGTCTTTGTTAAAAAGCATTTGCCTGCTCCATCTGATACTGACTAAACTGACAATCGTGTCCAAAATGACCCTGAACACCACATACCTCGCAGTAAGATGAGGTAATGGGTGCATTGGCAGACATATAATTGATGCTCAAAGGAGGGGTGGTCGAAGTAGAGGATCTCAAGGTGTCAAATTTCATATTTAGTTTCGACACTTGCGAAGTCAGCAATGCAAGGGCGTCTACCTCCAATACCTTCTTTGTAAGGCTTCGGGAAGTGGAATGATCATTGGGTGCAAGGTTTGACAAGAAATCATAGCCTACATCCACTTCCTTATCTAGAAAGACTCCTCCCGCAGACGAGTAACAATACTCCTTGTATGAGGCTGCAAACGATTGTAAAATGTATGCGTCAAGAACCATTTGTCCATCTTGTGATGTATACACTCTCTCTGCAAGTCCCTGTACCTAGCCCACGCTTCCCGAAGTGTTTAATAAGGCTCCTGGGAAAACATGGCTAACTTGTTTCTGATTTTTTCTGTCTTTGTAGGCGCATAATATTCTCTCAGAAACGCAACAGAAATGCCACTCCATTCAGTTTCTTTCACGTCGTTCAACCACTTATGTGCTCTATCTCTCAATGAAAACTCGAACAACATGACTTTCAACTGATCTGGAGTGACGTCGGCATGTTTGATGGTTCGAAAAAGCTGTTGAAACTGCTATGATTTGCCGGGTCTTCAGTAGGATGCCCACCCAACTAATTTTGCTGAACCATACTGATGAGTCCAGGATTAATCTCGAAATTGTTAGCGACGATAGTGGGCATTGGTGGGCCCTTGGGAATGCCTTCAGGATTAGGCACCCCATATGAATTCAACGATTTGGCCATAGCCGAACTCGAAGTATGTGCTTCAGAGATGTTCACCTGAACAACCTGCTTTTCTTTCTGAATTTTCTTTCGAAGTAGCCTGATTGTTTTTGTAAGATTGGGATCCTCTAGGATGGGGGAACCGTCTCTTTTTTTCAGGATAAAGTCGTATCACCTAATCAAAGATAATCTTAAATCCTCTAACAATGATAGTCAAGGGAAGTAGGGTCGAATCCACAGAGAGACAGAGTTTCTAAGTTGAGATTTAGCTAAACAGCTACTTCAGACAAGATCAGATAGAAATCAGCTGAACTACTAATTAGACAAAAGAAAGCAATATAAAGATGTGAATTAAACTATGAAATAAAGGTCTAGGGAATTAGTTCGGTCCACCATGCTTATACCAATCAAAAGGGTCAAACAACTATCAGAACCTAGGTCAAGAATCGAGTGATTAATAGAGCACCTGTTGAGCTATGGTTAAGACTCAACGCTCATAATTCAACATATGTTGCATGTTCACTAACATACTCATAATTACTGATGTGTACTAGGCCTCTAAAAGTACGATGAATCTGTGCAAACAATTATTAACCTCAACAATTAATTAAATTGCGCAATAACATTAATTACTCAATAAGAACAAATCACACTATAACCAATCTAATCAAGCCTTAGAAACTAATAAAAATTCAAAATAATTCATGGTATAAATATGACTTTCCTCCTTAAAACCCTAGAAATAAACTACTCAGGCGTAATTAAAAAAACAATAACAATTCTAACAAGAAACCTTAACAATTGCATCATGGATGAATTAAACAATCAAACTAAGCAAACAAAGATCAAATAAAGAGATTAAAGGAGAAGAACAATACCGAATGACGGAAAGCAATAACCTTTATTAAAAGGAATCCAAGGTTCACTCACCTTTTGAATTAATCTAAGTGTTTAAACTAATAAAAGCTCTCTAAAACTAAACTAATGAACAATGGAAAATAATAGAATAAAATATGTCCCAAAAATAATTGTGTTTTAGCTATTTATAGTAGCCCCTAAAATCTAATAAAAAACGAATAAAATAAGATAGAATTCGGCTCCACGTACTCGACACCCGGCCGGGCGTCGGGCCATCCGATCGGGCCAACACAAAAATTAAGCCAACATTCTTTTCTCGCCTAAATGCAGCAGCAGCAACAAAAGCATGCATAGGCTTCCACCCGATGGGATCGGGTTGCTTCTGCCTCATCAGGTCCATAGATCATTGGGTCATCAGCTCGCTTGGCGTATGCAACAGCACAACAACAAATTGAGGATTTGGGCCTCCACCCGATCCGGTCCATGTTTCTCGATCCAATCGGGTGGAGCTTAACTACCAAACTTCATTCACACCCGAATATCCGTCACAACCAAGTTGGGCTTCTCACCCGATCGGGTCGGGCAAGGGCTGCCCGATCGGGCCCGAAACCCCATCACCCGATCATAATATTCTTTGTCCGATCGGGCCATATTCTGCCCGATCCGAACACGGGTTAGCTCCATTGAGTTGTTTCTTTAGCGTTTTGGCACTCGATCTTCAAGTTAAGAGGTCTTGGGACCTCTATATTCATTTGTAATGCTCGTGATGACTTCTACGTGCCTCATAACAACTCATAAAGTCGTGGATGCTTCCAAAAATGCTCGGAAATAAGGAGAAAACTCCCTAAAACCTGCAATTCAACACTAAAACATAAAACCACGACTATATACGATAATTAGTTTAAAATAGCTCCGAAGAGCTCCATTGAAGCATGATTTAGCTCATAAATAAGGGGGAAAACTCTATATAAATACATGATATTAACCACCAGCCCAACCACTAGCCATATGGCTGCCAGAAAAGCGCAAGAAGGCGGTGAAAAAATGGGGAAAGCAAAAGAAAGAAAATAAAAGAGAAAGAAAATGGAGATAAAACCCTTTGCTTCACTTTAATGCTCGAATGATCCTCCTACAAATATCAATGAAGAAAATCAAATTAAAAGCTTGAATCGATGAAGGAATTTGATGTAAGAATCAAGAATAAAACTAGATTTTAGAGACAAGAGAGAAAAGAGAAACCCTAATTACTCATTGCGAAGATTTTAGCTAGTAAATGATGGACAAAACCCTAATTCCTCCTTTTGCAATGGAAAAAGACTACATTTTGATAAAAATATTAAAATACCCTTAATGATAAAATTACCAAAATACCCTTCTTATTAAAATTACTAAAATACCCTTTTTTTTACAGAAAATATTAATTTTTAAATATTTTTAATACTTGAAAAATGATTAAAAATATTTAATTAAATAACCTAAAATACGCGAGATTACAATCTACACCCTTTAAAAGAAGTTTCCCCATCTTAAATTAAACAACTATTCATTAGGAAGGTGCTATTCATTAAAGTATAAAGTATAAGTAATGCAAATAATACAATCATGGAAGAGTAACACTCTTTCTCCAGCAGGGAAGCTGCTCCCGATCAATTCGATCCTGGTTATGATAGCTGCTCATGTGATGTCAATCTTCCCTGATACCTCAGAAAGTCTCTAAGAGGATAAAAAGCTTGTGCCAGAAGTTCTGGTGGGCATCAAGCGATGACAAGAAGCTAATCTATTAGCGCAAAAGAAACCTCTTGGAGTGTCATAAGTGGGAAGAAGGACTAGCCTCAAAGAACAGTTAGGATCTTAATCAGACCTTCCTAGTTAAACAAGCTTGGCAAATTCATCAAAACCCAAACTCTCTCCTGTCAAAACTAAGTGGCAAAGTACAAGAAAGACCCTATCACAAGTTTAGCCTAAAATAAAGAAACCCCGATTCCATAGTCAGCGTCCTACGCGTTCAGAAGCATGTTCAAAGCTTCTAGGAGGTTGGCACGAGGCATTGGATATCTGGTTGGCAATGTAAGTAAGATAAATATTTGGGAACATAACTGGGTGGGTTCTGCAATGCTGAAGAGGAGAGGAGATAGAGGACATGGAAGGAAGCCCCAGTTTTAGTGGAGGATTTTATAAGTCCAACAAAGCAATGGAATGCTGCTCAAGATAGGAAATGGGTGGAGAAAGAACAGGTTGAGGATGTTCTGGCAACTCACATACCATTAGAAGCTACAGAGGATAAAATCATATGGTCACTCACTCAGCATGGCTCCTACACGGTAAAGTCTGGCTACTGGTTAGCGTTGAAAGGAGAGAAGGGAGATGGTAAAGCTAAGAGTTTTTAGAAAAATATGTGGTCCTCAAACCTTCTTCCAAAATGGAAAATTTTCTTGTGGAAGATCATGCACAATGCATTACCAGTTAAGAGTAAACCTAAGCAAAAGGAAAATAATCGAAGATGACACTTGCCAATTCTGTTATCAAAATAAAGAGACAATGACCTACCTACTCAGAGACTGTCTTGTTGCTAGCGATATATTGTAATCTCTCGTAATTTTATGAATTTCATAAATATAATTAAATCTATTTATAATCTTTTTCATAGTTATTTCATTATATTATTTAGGTGTTGACTATTTTGAAAGTCAAACGATTGTTTAAACGTTTAAAATAATCATTAATTTTATTGGGTTGGACTTTTAAGTATTGAATATTTTGTTACAGGTTTTGGGTTGTGTTTAAATGATTTTTAATATTGGGTTGAGGAGCCCAAACCGTTGACTTAGGGTTGGATGATAAACCTAAGCTCAAACCTAAGCCTAACCTAATTGCCATAGTTTTTAGGTAAACCTATAAATACCCCCAAACCCCAAGTTTGCACACCTTTATTCTCTCTTTTTTCCTCTCCTCAACCGGCGCCCCTCCTCTCCTCTCTCTCTCCCTCGTTTTTCGAGCCGCCGTGCACCACCACCTCTCTTCCATTTATTTTCCAGCGAGCCCTACACTACTCGCCACCCTTCTTTTTCCTTCGTGCGTGCAGCAGCAGCTGTAGCCACCACCCCCTCTTCCCTCTCTCGCCTTCCGTGCGCCAGCAGCACAGTAGCCACGTAGCGCATGACTCCCACGCGCCACCACCGCCAGCCACATGCGCCTCCTGACGCGTGTTTCTCCTCCTTGTTTCTGATTTTCGTGTTTTTCTTTTGGTTATTTCTTACCACTCATCCTGTATTTAATGTTTAATTATAGGTTTAATATTAAAGTTGTGATTTTCTTGAGTTTTAATATGTTTTATAAATAAAGTTGGAAACTTTATTGTTTAAGTAATTAAAAGTCTGATTTTTATTAATTATGAATTTGAGTTATAATTTCATATTTATTAGTTATATTTAAAGTTGGTTTTAAGTAATAAAAGTGATTTTTTTGAGGTTTTTAAAGCCTAGAATTATAATATTCTATTATGGCTTGCTAAAGGTTGGAACTTTAAAAATTTTAAATTATTTTAAAACGAGTTTTGAAGCGTTTTAAAATAAATTTTAGAGGTGTGAATTAATTAGGATATTAATTCATTGTTGTGTTATTATTTTGGTAGGCGGATAATTACTTTAGGTGACTTCTAGTGTTTTAAAGCGGCCTCTCATTCCGTCTACACAAGGTACGTACATGTCCTTCTGTGTTAGACTAGTATCATATCCGATCCTAAGGATATGATAATTTATAGTATCATGTATAGGAAACTCTTTTATGCTTCATACGTGGTTTGGATATTGGTATTACGTGTTGTTGAGCATGCTAATTGCCTATGATATTTATTACATGATTGCATGGATGTTTGTATAAAAAGCATGTTTGGAAAGGGAAGTTTATATATTTTTGTTTCCCTTAATGAATTTTATGTGATCCCCCATATTTTTGAGTTATTTAATTAAATAGTTTTAATCATTTTTAAAGTATTAAAACTATTTAAAAATAAGTATTTTCAATGAAAAATGTATTTTAGTAATTTCAGGAAGAAGGGTATTTTGGGAAATTTTATCATTAAGGGTATAATGGTCTTTTTTATCAAAGTGTAGTCTTTTTCCACTGTATATAAAAGGAGGAATTAGGGTTTATCTTTTCTCTCTTCTCTCTCAAATCTTAGTTTTTTATTCTCCATCAATTCCCCCATAGATTCAAGTTCTAATTTAATTTTCTCCATTGATTTTTATAGGAGGATCATTCAAGCATCAAAGTGAAGCAAAGGGTTTTTATTTTCTCCCTTTTCTTTCTCTTTTTCTTCCTCTTTTCTTCCCCTCGTTTTTCCTCCTAGTCCGCCCCTTCCCTTGCGTTTTTTGGCCACCTTGGTGGCTGGGCAGCAGCGAATGCCACCTTGCCTACTGTCGTTTCGATGGTGGTGGCCGGTGGTGCTCATGGTTGTTGCCGATTTTCGTTCGTTTGTTTTTGTATCGTTTTTGTTGTGTGTTTTTCGAACCACACCACAATTTTTGTTAAAATATTTTTATTTTATATTTTTATTAATTAATTTACTGCTGTATTTTAATTAATAAATTATTAGACTTTTTGAGTTTTATTTTAAGCACTAGTTTTTATTGTGCTTTATCTACTATTAAAGGTTTTCAAGTCTTATGATCTAAAAGAGTTTTTAGAGTGTTTTAAAATAAAAATCAGATTTATTATTATTATTTAAAATCTAATTTTTATTTATTAGTAGCCTTAAATTGTTTGTTGTTAAGTACTCCCTCCGTTCCCCTTTGTTCTTCCTACTTTGACTTTTTTCTTCTCTCAAAAAGATTCCAAATAGAAAGAACAAAAGAGAACAGAGGGAGTACTAATTATTAGTACTTCTTTATTGGTAGGTTCCAAGCATTATAAAAGTAATTGAGGCTTTTGTTTGGTGATTCCATTGTAGTGGCAAGGTAGATACACTTTGACCTTTGACCTTAGTGTTTTTAAGGACTATTTGTTGAGCATGAGAAGTAAGGAGAGGCTTATGCCTTAAGATTGTTTGAGTTTTATGTTGTGAATATAGAAAGGAGACTGGGAATGGAACTTCTGAGTTATTCCTATCATTTGAGAGTTATGTTATTTATGTTTATTGCTTTTGAGCATGATTAAATTTTATTTATGCTATTCTTGAAGCTATGGCTTGCATGAGTATTTATTGAGCAAGGTCTCATGAGTATTTGATTTAATTGACCAAGGTCCCGTGAATAGTTAAAGTTATTGAGTAAGGTCTCACTAGTAGTTAAAGTTATTGGGCAAGGTCCCACAAATAGTTAAACCATTGAGAAAAGACTTAATTGGTTGGATCATGGATCCTTAAGAGAGAAGAAAGGACTCAATGAGTCATTTAAGTAAGAAGTTGAGCAAGAGCACGAAAGAATAAGAATTGAGATTGTTTGTTATCACTTATTAAAGAAAGATAAGAAATTAATTTATATGCTTATTTGTATTAGTCGTGTGTGTCTCACATATCAAACTTTGGCAATAAGACTCTTGGGTAGGATCCCCCATGAGTATTGAACATAAGGGGGAGTTAGTGTGTAACTATACTCCTGCATTGACATAGCATGACGATGCTATTGCATTTATTTTATCAAGAAAGATTAATAGAATTCCAAATTTTTATCGAGAAGTTTTACGAGTGGACTAGATGTCACTCATAGTGTCTCTGTCGAGATGTTAAGTCTAGGGGCTCACTCTCACTCTCTCTTTCATTTCACTAACAAGCATGTACTTAACGAGTCAAATTATTCAAAGTTTGTGGAACTTTACTTTATTAGTAAGAGGTGCGGAATCTCTTATACAAGAAATAATATCCCGTATATTACTCGAAGTGGAGGACGGTGCCCGTTCATTTCCAATATATATATTAAAGAATGAATCTAGTTAGTTCAGTATTTGTTGTGCATATAGAATCATGAGAAGATCAAGCCGAATTAGTTGAGGATTGCATATTTTATTATTTATTGAATTAGCTTAGTAGTGTTATGTACTCCGCGTTGTTGATGTATGTGTTTTGTTTGTTTTGGTTATCGTTTTACCTCAATGACCCTGTGACGACCCATTCAGGAATGTGTTTGTGGATGGAGAGCAGTTCTTAGAGGTTGAGTTTCGGGTACAGGTGTTTGATAGGCTAAAGTCGTATCACCTAATCAAAAGTAAATCATAAAGTCCTCTAACAACTGTTTTCAGTGGAAATAGGGTCGAATCCACAGGGAGACAGAGTTTTTGAGTAAATTCAGCCAAACAACTACTTCAGACAAGATCAGACAAGAGTCAGCTGAACTACTAATTAGACTAAAATTAAAGGTCTAGGGCATTAGTTCGACCCACCATGCTTATACCAATTAAAAGGATCAAACAACTATCAATACCTAGGTCAAGATTCGAGAGATTAGAGAACGTGTTTGCTAAGTACTTTATTGTGCTTAATTGTAGGTCATTTTTAGTTCCTTGCATGTAGTTTAGAGCATTTAAATCTAGCATTGCATGGTTTTTGTGACCTTTGAGTTATATTGTCGCTTCATTATCTGTTTATTTGTTTTTGGATGATTTTGTGGATAACTAGCAGGTTTTTGAAGTCATATGATCATTGGAAGATTAGTTGTGGACTATGAACTTCAAATGGACATAACATTTGATTCATAAATCGGATTAAGGTCATTCTAGTGGGAGGCGTTAGCTCGTTTCGATATCTTTCCAACGACTCGTCATAAGCCCAATTCCGATAAGAGACGAGAGATATGATCGTTTGAAGTTGAGCTGCCCGCTGACTAGCAGGTCTACACACGGCCGTGTTGATTTTTACACGGGTCTGTTTCCACGAAGACAATCCTGTTCTGTTTGCCCACGGATTTGAGAAGTTCATGTCTACACGCCCGTGTCCATTTTGACACGCCTGTGTCCATTTTGACACGGCCTTGTCGATCTATTTCCACGGAAGCAGTAACTTTTGGGATGCTGAATAATTTTGTATAACAGGTCTACACGGCCGTGTCAACCTAATTTCGGGTTTTGACCCTGTTTTTCCGTCTTAGTTTAATGAACATTATAAATAGTTTAGCGTTATTTTGTAGATTATTATCTCTTACTCTTAGACTCTAATTACTTTTGCTTAGCCCTAAACTCTCTCCAAAATCTTAGTTTTCTCAATTATGCAACTTTGAAGATCGAATCCTTAATTCAATTCAAGTAATATTCCTTCAATCTCTTTTCTTTATTTCTATTTCTTTGTTTATCATGTTTAATTCATTTAATCTCTATTGCTTAGAATCCATGATTAGTGAGTAGTTCATTATCTAGGGTTTGGGCGAAAGTATGAATTAAGGGCTTAATGTAGATTGTTAATGCTTTTTACGATTCAATTGATTGTCTATGCATTGAATGTGGTGTTTTGACACCCTAGGATAGATCTTGATCACGTTTATGCTAGGGCACTTAGGGTTTTTGTTGTTCTTAATCGAACTTTAATCCCTTTTGTCATTCCCATGTTTCGACTTGATTTCTAGACCAAGGGATTGGGTAGGAATTAAGGGGATCCTTTAATTAGGAGTTTTCCAATCTCATTGAATTTATTAATCAACGGACCAAAGACCATTCAAAAGAGGATTTGGTTGGTTGATTAATCGATTACTCTTGAGGACCATTCGAGAGAGGACTCAAGTAAATTAGAGGGAAACTTAACCTTGTAATGTCATCGTTGGGAATCACTATAGTGTCGATTATCGTTGTCTAGCCAATGTTCATACGACTAGACATAACTCTTGTGTTTTCCCTATTATATGAATTCTCCTATTTGATTATTAGTTGGTATTCAATAGCTAGTTGTTTAGTTGGTATCTTATTCAATCTTAAACCCCAAAAACCCTTCACTTAGGTAGTTTTGGACTTAGTAGACCTTAGTCAATCCGAATTTCCTTGTTGTTCGACCCTTGACTTGCCATTACTACATTCATAGTAGTGGCTCGTTAGGTTTATAAATTTTGTTTGCTAAGCGGTTCTTAGTACCTTAACGACACACTAAAAACCTCTTATCAAAATGGCGCTGTTGCCTAGGAAATTGTGCTATTGATTGAAGTTTACTTGAGTTTAGTATTGCTTAAGTGATTTTTTTTCTTTTAATTTTTTTATTGTGTTGTTATTCGCTAATCTTTTGCTTAGCTTTGTTGTGGTACATGAGAAGGAGAGCTCACGGCTCACCCATTTTGCCTTTAGACCCGCCAGCTGCACCATTCTCAAGTTCAATAAGTGAAAGTGAATCAGACATGGGTGAGGATAATGCACAGCTTTTCAGGGATTTCGGAAATCAGGGGTCCTAAGTTTTACAGGGTGGAATTCGACTCCCCACAACCACTACAAATTTCAGCATTCACCCTCAGTTCACACGAATGGTGAAAGCAGAGCAATTTTGTGGAGGGTCGGATGAGGATCCACTTGATCATCTTGATTGGTTTTTGGAGATTTGTGCTATGATAACAACGAATGATGTCTCTCCAGACTACATCAAGATGATTCTCTTCCGGTCTTTTCTTTCCGGAAAGGCAAAATCTTGGCTCAAGAGCTTGCCTGCTAACTCCCTGACTACATGGGAGCAAGTTACATTGGCTTTTCTGAAGAAGTATTTCCCAGAGTCAAAAACTGCAGATATTAGGAGGAAGATATCCTCCTTTGAGCAATAATGTGATGAGACACTTGCGTAGGCTTGGGAACGGTTTAGGGAGTTGATTCGTTCATGCCCTCACCATGAGTTCAATCAAAATCTACTCATGAGATTCTTCTTTGATGGTCTTGATCCTAAGTCACGTGCTAACCTTGATGCTGCAGCGGGAGGTAAACTTTCTAAGATCCCGCAAGACCAATTAGAGTCCACCATAGAAGAAGTGATCCAGAACTACTCATGGGGTGGAAGAAGGAGATGTGCTCAGCCTAAGAAGGGTGGCAAGTTTGAATTGGACCTAATGGATCAAATTCAAGCAAAGATGGATCAACTTGACAACAAGCTCTCAAAGATCACCCTTGCATCATCTAGTCCTTCACAAGTGAATGCTTTCTCTTGTGACATATGTGGTGGTACAAACCATGATACCTCTTATTGTGGAGAATCTTAGTCAGAGCATGTGGCGGCCATGAACTCAAGAGGAGAAGGTTATCAAGGTAACCAAGGGTATAGAAGCAATCAACAAGGAAGTTGGAGATAACCTCAACAAGAATACAACCAAGGCTTTAACCAACCTCAATAAGGTTGGAATCCACCATAACAAGGCTTTAATCAACCTTAACAAGGGTTCAATCAAAGCTACAATCAAGGTGGGCCCTCCTCTCAAGGTTCCAATGCCTATCAAGCTCCTCACCAACGATCCAACTTCTAAAAAGCCCCTCTAAATCTCCCATCTCTTCCGGTCTTCTCTTTCCGGAAAGGCAAAACCTTTACTCAAGAGCTTGCCTGCTAACTCCCTCACTACATGGGAGCAAGTTACATTGGCTTTTCTGAAGAAGGATTTCCCAGAGTTGAAAACCGCAGATATTAGGAGGAAGATCTCCTCCTTTGAGCAAGAATGTAATGAGACACTTGCGGAGGCTTGGGAAAGGTTTAGGGAGTGGATTCGTTCATGCCCTCATCATGAGTTCAATCAAAATCTACTCATGAGATTCTTATATGATGGTCTTGATCCTATGTCACGTGCTAACCTTGATGCTTGAGCAGGAGGTCAACTTTCTAAGATCCCGCAAGACCAATTAGAGTCCTCCATAGAAGAAGTGATCAAGAACTACTCATGGGGTGGAAGAAGGAGAGGTGCTCAACCTAAGAAGGGTGGCAAGTTTGAGTTGGCGCCAATGGATCAACTTGACAAGAAGCTCTCAAAGATCACCCTTGCATCATCTAGTCCTTCACAAGTGAATGCTTTCTCTTGTGACATATGTGGTGGTACAAACCATGATACCTCTTATTGTGGAGAATCTCAGTCAGAGCATGTGGCGGCCATGAACTCAAGAGGAGAAGGTTATCAAGGTAACGAAGGGTATAGAAGCAATCAACAAGGAGGTTGGAGACAACCTCAATAAGAATACAACCAAAGCTTCAACCAACCTTAACAAGGTTGGAATCCACCTCAACAAGGCTTTAATCAACCTCAACAAGGGTTCAATCAAAGCTACAATCAAGGTGGGCCCTCCTCTCAAGGTTTCAATGTCTATCAAGCTCCTCACCAACGATCCAACTTCCAAAAAGCCCCTCTAAATCCCCCATTTCCTAAACCAAACCCCGAACCTACTCATTCCTCTGATCCTACCTCCCAAATTCTCCAACAACTTCAAACCATCACCCAAGCCCTTGCTCTTCCAAGTCGAGCTCTTCAAAGTCATGACCAAAGGTTTCAAGAGTTACAAGCTCACACCAAAATGCTTGAAACCCAATTGGCTCAAGTGGCCGAGAAAAGCCCCTCTAATCCCACAAATCAACTTCAAAGCTAACCCATTCCTAACCCCAACCTACATCAAGTCAAAGCTATCCATTTGAGTCCGGGAACAAACTATGAGGGCCCCAAGATGCCTAATGAGTGTGAAGAAAGTGAAGTTGAGGTGGTTCAGAAGGACAATTAAGTTGAGGAAGATGAAAGGGAGGTTGATGTTGAGAAAGGATGAGAAGATAAGGAAACTCATGAGCAAGTTGGTGACAAAGCTCAATTGTCAACACCTCCTCCACATAAGGCCTATGTGCCACCGGTCCCATATCCTCAAAGGTTGGTGGAGAGGAAGTTGAGCGAAAAATTCATTAAGTTCCTCCAATTTATGAAAGGCATTCAAATACACATCCCATTCCTTGAGGCCATGTCTCAAATGCCAGCCTATGCCAAGTTCGTGAAGGAGATCCTCTCCAACAAACGAAAGGTTGAAGACCAGGTTATCAAATTGCCTTACCAAGTAAGTTCTCTAGTGCAACGAGATATGCCTAAGAAGTAAAGAGACCCCGGAAGCTTCACTTTGCCGGTGAAGATAGGTGACCTCTAGCCTAAGGCTGCATTGGCCGATTTGGGTGCGAGTGTGAGTTTGATGCCTCTATCCATAGCTATGCGCCTAAACTTCCATCTTCTTCATACAAGGAAGACTATTCAATTGGCGGATCGATCTTTGAGAGCGTCGCATGGTGAGTTGGAGGATGTTCTGATACAATTTAGGCACGTCTTGGTGCCGTGTGATTTTGTGGTGATGGATATGGAGGAAGATCCGGAGACTCCTCTCATTCTTGGAAGAGAGGCTCTTAAGACATTGTGGGCCGTTATAAATTGCAAAAATGATACAATCATAGTTGAGGTAGCCAATGAGAAGGTTGTGTTTGAGTTCTCTAAAACATTGAAGAGACCCATGATAGAGAGAGTTTGTCGGGTGGATCATGTGGAGAGTGAAATGGAAGGTTTTGAGAGAGAAGCTTACACTGATGATGAGCCCTATGCTTCTATCACTGAAGCACCGAGTTTGAACATTGATGAGGTGAATAAAATCTCTATGCTTGTTGATAAAACTATCGTCGAGGAGACACATGAAGCGGAGTTGAAGGTCCTTGCCGCTTCCATTGATAAAGAGGAGAGTTATAAGCCTCCTCCTAAGGTAGAGTTAAAACCCCTTCCCCCCTCTCTTAAGTATGTCTTCCTTGATGATGCATGTACTTATCCTGTTCTTGTTAACTCGGCTCTTGATGACATCTCTATACCAAAATTGATTAAGATATTGCAAAAATATAAAATGTCATTGGGAACTCGATTGATGCCTTTAAGGGGATAAGCTCGACTCACGTGGTTCCCGACCCCCCTCCCGACCAGTGATTCTGGATTTTTCCTCTCCCTTGCTATTGTGGACACTGTGTGGTTTAGCTTGGGGGAGGATGTATATATTCACTACAACAAAACAAGGCTTTAGCGGCATTTATTTTAGTCTTTAGTGGCATATACAAATGCCGCTAAAACCTCTAGCGGCATTTAATCAAATGCCGCTAGATCCAATGTCGCGAAAAGATTTAGCGGGATGTATTATATATGCCTGTAAAGGATCATTTAAATGCCACTAGAGGGCATTCCATATGTGAGCATGAGATCAGCTTGTTTGAATGCCTTTTTTCAAACATCCCCTACAACGTTGTTCCTTACTTTCATATAAACAATAAACATAGACCTCCTATTAATTATTCATGACAGACAAGCCATTGGCGAAATACCCACTTTTCTATTAAGAATAAATAGTATAGTTACATCATCCAAAATGGCCTAACTAAAATTTAGTTGATTTTTTCACAATGTATAACTTCAATGCTCGTTACAAAAGATTTACAATTGCTATTAAATCCACGTTTGAGCTTCGTTTCATTCCACAGCCAGCTACACCGACAAAAGCATGACATAAGTCCTTCACGTAATGTAGAGCATGATCTGTAAAGGAAAAGAAAACAGTTATGAGCATAACGAAATGGATACTTAGCTCATTTAACCAATGCAATGGAAACGTAAAAAAATTATATCGAGTGGTCTAAAAAGAAATTTTTTAGTGTCGTTACATTTTAACTAATGGAACAAAACTTTGCATATTCATCATATGTGGTCTCATTGAAAAATATAGATATTTTCAAGGGATAGGGCAGAAGAATGAGAGAAAAATTTACTTCAGATTATAGGTATCACTTTGCTCAAAGTAGGTGAAATACAAAAGTTTAGGGTCCTGACTACATTTTCCAAATGAAATCGACACCACCTGAAAAAAATTACTGTATAATTATGCTCAAAAGGTGCAACAACACTAATCTCCATGAAATATATCCAAGAAAATCACCTTACAAATACACCAGCAACAACATTTCTATAAATCATGACCTAAAAATATGTTGAACTAGGCAACATGAATGAATTAAATTGAACAGAAGTGAAAAACCTCTAAGCAAATGTAAGAGTAGCAGATGAGTCATCCTGTGTCTGACAGACCTCCATACTAACTGGTGCCATTCCCCTTCCTCTGCTGCCACTTCGTTGGCCCCTCCGCTTGGACAAGATTAAATAAACAACAACTGCTTTACAGTTAGCAGAATTGGTTAGTTTAAGGTGTTTCAAACTACAATGATTAGATACACTATTGTATCGACTAAATTTAGTTAATTCTTAAGCTTGGCCTCTATGAAAGGTTGGACTAAGGTGCGATCAAGAGACAACCAAGTTAGCATTAATTTAGTTAATTACTTTTGCTCTTGCTTAAGCAAAGTATAATCTCCAGTTAAGTTATATATTATATATGTTACTCCAAAAGCAGAAGCTACTTGTAATGTTCGTCACTGATTGACGGATTATTATATCTTTTAATCCCTTGCGCCTTGACATTGTCTCATAACAGTAGGTACTAGAAGTAAAATAGTCCGTTGAAATTACGGCTATAACAAGCGCTTAGTACTTCCATTAAGTACATATGCGTGTCAAATATCACAATGAGTACTGAATGATTAGCATATAAAGATTTATCAAGTGTAATTAATTATAAGGATATATTTTGTACTAATGATTTGAAGTTTGTTTTTCCAAAAACCCATAGACATGCATAAACACACATTTATATACACCCATTTCAACACACATTTGAAGTTTGTCTCTCGAACATACAATACTAGTCCAAAATACAGAAACATATAAACTGTTTCTTAAATAGTCAGCGAGAATAAAAATGCAAATACCTATGCGATTTGTAAGATCAAAAATTGGAAGATTAAAGAACAAATAAAGTAAGTGAGCTAAGAAAGGAGGTATACTTGACCTGTGGTTAATAATAAGTGTTGGATGAGAGATCTAATCTGCCAACTATTGCAGTCTCCATAGACGCTGTTCTCTACCACATTTTTCTTTCGGTATGTTATCACTCTCCACCAGATAAGCAATCAAAACTGAAATATTGAAAAATTAAGAAACATTAAAGCTTAACAATGACTGATCAAGAAATTGTGAGTATCTAACATGTGAACGAGGTTGCTCATGACATTAAGGAAGATCCATGTTTCAAAGTATTTAAGAAGAAGTGGTTTAAGGGAAAAGACTGTCTTGACATCAAATGCAACAACAATGGAGTAGTTTAGGTTTTCACTTTACAATAACTATTTATACTCATTGAAAACATAAATATACATCAAGCAATTTCATTGCACTTACACTATTATCCTTATCCTAAACTCAATAGCACCCAAGTTAATCATATAACTCAGCAAATGGTACTCATAAAATATTGAGTCATCTACAAACCTAAACCAGTCACATACCAACTTTCAAGAAATAACCACAATCAAAGTATGAAAAAAGCCATAGTCATCCCAAATTTATAAAACTCAAACAAAAATTGTTATAAAAATAAAAGAAATAAAAGCAACCCAAGTAAATTCAAAAATCGCTCATGAAATGCAAATCCTTCAACTATTCAATAATACACTGTAAAAAAACTTATAAAACACAATTTTCAAACACATATGAAAAGAGCTAAAGTGGACGAAAACGCAAGAGAAAAAGAGATATAAAAGAAGCAACCTGAATGGGGGGTCGAACATCGCTTATAGCATCTGGATAATGCCTTCATTTCATTTGAAAACCATGGTAATTATTATTGGAAATGCCAATAGACCTTAAATGGAAATCAAGCTAAGCTTAAAGAACACAAAATTTTCCTTAATTCCTTCAAATTAGAAAAAAACGAACCCCTCTATCAAAATTTCATGATACCAAATAGGAACTAATCAACAATAATTGAACACTAGCCAAACTAACAATCAAGAGACTGGAAACAAAACTAATTCCCTAGATTTCTAATTTCGAAGCAACCAAACAACAAATGCAAAACTAAACCTCCAAACTTTTTTTAAAAAATTATGAATTCTTGGTCAGATTTGTATAAGATACAAATTGTACATCTTTAAATTTCTATTAAACTTACCTAGAAACAAATCTTCAAACTTATGGTCTTATACATACTAGTTACCTTTGCCATACCGGTATCATTTGAGTAAGAAAAGGAAGTGCATTTCAGAGATTAATAATTGCCTGTACATATTGACATTGAAAGACAAAATCATACCAGCCGAATTCAAACGGAACCCTATTCAATTAATGGGTAAACAAATACAATTAATGGACGAAACCCCTAAATTTCACTTTATTGAGCACTAATCGAGCTGAATCTAACAAATAACGTACAAATTCGGGGGGGGACGACGACGAATTGCAAGAAATTAAGGAAAACTTAGAAGGATATCGATTAAATAGCTAGAAAGAAGGTAACTTACAAAACCCAAGATTGTAGAAGGTCGAGAATTTGGATCTCGCCAATGAATCATTGCTTCTCGCGTCGCAAAGATGAAGAGGAGAGAGAGGGATGGGTTCAACCGTTTAGGAAGACGAAGTGGAGAGAGAGAGAGAGTGCGTGTAGAGTTAGGGTATTTTCATTGTTTGAGTTCTTTGAAAGAGTGTGGGATGAAAATTTTGTTTTCCCAAACTTGGGCGCCACAAGCCAATATGAACCCGCTAAACTAAAAACGGGTGTTTGGCCAGCATTTGAGTTAAATGTCACTATAAATGCCGCCTAAAGCATATATATTGTGGCCTTTGTTTAAATGCCACTAAATGAATCCTACTAAAAAGGAGTTTTGTTGTAGTGATTAGTTGCATATAGTTTGCATTAGAGGCATATAATTTGTATTAGTTGCATATTAGTGCTATGTTTAGATTGCATATTAGCATTTAGTATCATGTTTAGGATGCATATAGACTGCATTTAGGTTAGAACTCCGCCCTTTGTACGCATGTGTTCTTCTTGATGACCTGAAAAATGAAAAAGGAAATGCTTTGATAGTCTCTAGTAGGCCAAGGAATCGATTGGTTGTGGTATGATTGGTCTCCGTCTTGTGCAGCTCGATCGATGTTGGTAGCTATACCCTTTGTGAGAGCATGTTTTTATAGCCTTATAGACTGACTTTTTTAGTCTTATCTGCTTGTTGTGTGATGCTCTTCCTTGACGAATGTTCTCTAGAACTTGCATTGATTCTCCTTGAAATTGCATTGACTGGTTTGATTCTTGAATATAATTGAGGCGTTCATCATATATATGAACTACATTGCCAAATGCCACCCACATTATCTTATCTCATTTGTCACCCTCGTGAGCCTGAGCTTGTTTTCTTGTTTAACTGCATCTTTAGCCTATTACCTATTTCCTAAGCTAGGGGATTGTGAAGCTAGATTGGTGAGTGGTACATCTTATGATTCAGTGCTCTGATAGTGATTTGAGTTGGTTGTATGATGTGTGTTTTGGTTAAATTCACGTTCCGTGTTGAGTTCACCTCCTCCCTACTTCTTGTTGATCTCCTATCTCCCCCCCTATTAGTTAAAAAAAAAAGTAAATAAAAAAATGGGAACATCAAACATCCCAACAAAAAAAAGTGTTGTTTTGTTCTTAGTGCTTAATAAAGAGAGATTAGGGGATGCTATTGGAGGAGGTATTATTGGTTAGTTGAGTGGTTGTAATGAAGTTATATGGTTTCGGGTTAGGGTTTGTCTAGTTGGTGTTGATTTAGGAAGCTTCACTTTCCCCTATTTAGCAGCACACCCTTACCTTTTAGCCTTCATTACAACCTCGATAAGTCCTCATGATTCTTGGAAAGAACTTATGTCTCACGCGATGGAGAGTGAGAAGATATGCAAGCCTATGGTAGGATATAGTCAACGGAATTGAGCCTTGAGAGATCATTGTAACCATATAAACACACGAGAAACTTTGAGCACGACTAAAGTGAGAGCTACCGTCCATATGACTAAGCCAAGCTTGGGGGAGAACTTGTGGTAAGATTGGTTGCTTTTCCTTGTGTTATAAACTTTGAGACTTGATAGTGTTTTGCATTTATGGCTGAAAATGTTTGAAAGGTCTTTATTCTCTATCTTGGCATGCATATTATTGTGAGGAGTCATTGAACTCTTGCCCTTGTATTTGATTTGCATTGCTTGAGGACAAGCAATTGGACTAGTTTGGGGGAGTTTGATAAGCACTTTATTGTGCTTAATTGTAGGTCATTTTTAGTTCCTTGCAAGTACTTTAGAGCATTTAAACCTAGCATTGCATGGTTTTTGTCACCTTTGAGTTATATTGTCGCTTCATTATCTGTTTAGTTGTTTTTGGATGATTTTCAGGATAACTAGCAGGTTTTTGAAGTCATATGATCATTGGAAGATCAATTGTGAACTGTTGAAACTTCAAATGGACATAACGTTTGATCTATAAATTGGATTAAGGTGATTCTAGTGGGAGGTGTTAGCTCGTTTCGATATCTTTCGAACGACTGGTCATAAGCCCAATTCCGACTGATTTCGGGTTTTGACCCTGTTTTTCCGTCTTAGTTTAATGAACATTATAAATAGTTTAGCGTTATTTTGTCGATTATTATCTCTTACTCTTTGAGTCTAATTACTTTTGCTTAGCCCTAAACTCTCTCTAAACTCTTAGTTTTCTCAATTGTGCAACTTTGAAGATCGAATCCTTAATTCAATTCAAGTAATTTTCCTTCAATCTCTTTTCTTTATTTCCATTGCTTTGTTTATCATGTTAAATTCATTTAATCTCTATTGCTTAGAATCCATGATTAGTGAGTTGTTCATTATCTAGGGTTTGGGTGAATGTATGAATTAAGGGCTTAATGTAGATTGTTAATGCTTTTTACGATTCAATTGATTGTCTATGCATTGAATGTGGTGTTTTGACACCCTAGGATATATCTTGATCATGTTTATGCTAGGGCCCTTAGGGTTTCTGTTGTTCTTAATCGAACTTTAATCCCTTTTGTCATTCCCATGTTTCGACTTGATTTCTAGACCAAGGGATTGAGTAGGAATTAAGGGGATACTTTAATTAGGGGTTTTCCGATCTCATTGAATTTATTAATCAACGGACCAAAGACCATTCGAAAGAGGATTTGGTTGGTTGATTAATCGATTACTCTTGAGGACCATTCGAGAGAGGACTCAAGTAAATTAGAGGGAAACTTAACCTTGTATTGTCATTGTTGTGAATCACTATAGTGTCGATTATCGTTGTCTAGCCCATGTTCATACGAGTAGCCCAAACTCTAGTGTTTCCCTATTATATTAATTCTCCTATTTGATTATTAGTTGGTATTCAATAGCTAGTTGTTTCGTTGGTATCTTTTTCAATCTTAAGCCCCAAAATCCCTCCACTTAGGTAGTTTTGGACTTAGTAGACCTTAGTCAATCCCAATTTCCTTGTTGTTCGACCCTTGACTTGCCATTACTACGTTCATAGTAGTTGCTCATTAGGTTTATAAATTTTGTTTGCTAAGCGGTTCTTAGTGCCTTAACGACACACTAAAAACCTCTTATCAGTGTTAAGCTATGGTTAAGTCTTAAGGCTCATAATTCAACGTATGCCGCATGTTCACTAACATTATCAGAATTACTGATGTGTACTAAGTTCTATAAAATTAAGATGGATCTGTGATGAGACCATATTAGTCGTGTATTTAGAGCATTTCGGAGTTCGTTTGGTAGGGGTTTAGGCCTTGAAAAGCGGAGTTTCGGATATATAAGCCTAAGTGTAGTGTATGGAGAATTGAGTTGGTTCCGGTGCTTTAGAGGTGGATTAGGGACGTTTGGAGATTTTACATTATTTTAATCATTAACAGGTGGACCTCGTCCCGTGTGGTTCGTACGATATATAAATTCAGCAAAGTTCGTGGTCGTTGCAATTCGGTTCTCGTTCGTGATGTTCAATGATGTCACATGTTCAAGTGATTGAGTAAATGTTGGCGTTTGATTCGAATCTTCGTATGAGAATTAGTAAGCCAAGCCGCAAGCCAAGCAGCAGCCATACGCAACAACAATCATGCGCTCGTCGCGCAGTACCTCGCGCATCTCACGCAGTACGCAAAGCAAGCAGCAACAGGATCAGTCTCTGCACGCGACTCGCGCGCTGTGCCTGCGCGCCTCGCGCATCTGGCCGCAACCCAGATGATCCCAACAGTTTTGTTGCGCGCCCAGCGCACATGTAAGGCTGCGACTCACGCATTGTCGGGGCTGCGATTTCACGTTCGGAGATTTTGGTCGACGATTGTTTAATAACCTAGTTTTATATTTTTATCTTTTCATTAACTCTTAATCTTTAATTATCTCACCATATTTAGAATATACTTAGAACCCTAATTAGAGAGAAAACACTACTTTTCCCTCTTTAATCCTTCTATGCTTTGGTTTATCATTGAAGATTGCTTTAATTACTTTATGCTGATCGTAGCGTAATTCGATTCTTGAGAACGGTGATCTAGTCATCGGTTAGTTTTATTGTGAGGTTTCTTGTTTGAACAATTTCTTAGTTATAATATTGAATTCTAGTTTCATTATATGATTGATTGTTTGATTGCTAGGAAGTACAACTAGTTTATCTTTTTAATTGATTTATTGCTAGAATTTAGAATGGTGCCGATTCGATTGTTCTTTGTTTATGAGTAGCAGACTAGGGTTTAACTTTGAATCTGATTGTTCTTGTTATTTTCTAGTGAATTCATTATTTCCAAATTGAATAATTACGCTAGTGATTGTTGTTTGGCACATAATTTCCTAGGGCTTGAACCTATATTGCTGATTCGATTAGGTTGTTCTATAGTTCAGTTATTCTATCTGCAGATTCAAGTAGTTTAACTAATCTTTAGAGGGAAGCGGGATTAAGTTCTCAATCTAGGTCTGATTAAGATGAGTTGTTCATATTTAGAAACCGATGATCGATAACCCGAACCGAAGTGACGATTGATCGAATTCAAGACCTTTCGCCATTGATATTCCCTATAGTTTATTATTGTTTTCTTAGTCTGTTAATCTACTCTTTCAATCTGAAAACCCCCCTTTCGATCTCTTATACACATACTTTAGTACCTAAGTCTTCGTGATTCGACCCTACTTGCCTCCTACATTAATTGTGTTGGAAAGTCGGAATTATAGATAGTATATCTTTGGTAAACGCGTGCGACCGCGTCCCACCAATATGTGCAAACAATTATTAACCACAAGCAATCAATGAAACTGCGGAATAACATCAATCACTCATCAAGAAGAAATCACACCATAATCAACATAATTAAAACCTAGAAATTAATAGCAATTTAAATATGAATCATGGTATAAACAGGGTTTTCCTCCCAAACCCTAGAAATAAGACTACTCATTCATAATTGAATCAACAATGAAGATTCTAATATAAAAACCTAAACTTTGCATCATGAACTAATTAATTAAGCAATCAAAGATTAAATAAAGAAACTAAGAGAGAAGAACAATACCGAATGATGAAAGCAATAACTTTTATTGAAAATCCAAGGTGCGATCTCCTCCAAACAAATTCAAAGTGTTTAATCTAAGAAAAGCTCTCTAAACTAATGCTCATTAATGCTCAAAATACTAGATGTTCCACAAATAAAATGAGTTTATGTATTTATATGAAACTAAAAGTTAATTAATATTTCGCACAAAAAGATAGAGAATTGGGCTAGCGAACTGCCGCCCGATCTGGCCATCATCGCCCGTCCAAGTCAGGCCAAATAACAACGTAGCCCAACAACTCATCTCTTGTACACAGCAACAACAACCTTCAAATTTTTGGGCCTGCTCGATAGGATCGGGCTAGACTTATAACTCCCCTGAATTTCTAGTTGCTAATTAAATTAAATAATATCAAAATTCTACAGAAAATTCTTTCTAAATAATACCAAAATATCAAAATTTCGAGTTCCAAAATGTATATATATATATATATATATATATATATGTAGTGTAGCGGAAATAGAACTAATATATACTTCAACTAAGCTAGTGGAACGTTGCTCTCAGCCCACACCCTACTTGCAAATCTTCATGTACCTTCATATATCAGGCATGTAGTATCAGCTGTTTGGCTGAGCAAGATTTCATACTAAGAAACCAAACATATATGCAGGTAAGATATATTAAACATATCCTACAAATCATTTACTTTCAAAACATGATACAAAATCCAACTTTATAAACCTTTTTTCCTTTCTTTGTATTTCTTTCCAAAACGTATACATTCTTTCTTTTTCTTTTTTAAACCAAATCCTTTCTTTCCTTTTTCTTTCACAAAATATATTAAAAGTCTCAAAGTTATAAATCTAGAGAATGGAACAACTTTTATTTCGATTGGGCTAGCTAGGCCCTCCGGATAAAACTAAGACAAAGATCCCTGATGTGCACACCCTACAAACGACCAAACCATAGCAGAAGATCAGAGTCCGAGGTACTGATCAGCCTACCCCCACAAACTATTCTACAAAATCGAACCAACCCCGACAAAGTTCGCTTCTTTGAGATGCCACACAGGCAATCCCCACAACTTTAAAAAACACAAAACTATTTAAACTTTCCTTTAACTTCCTGTTTGTGGTTCGGAAACCAAAGTCTCTATCTTTGGAGGAACATCCTCCCTTTCCAACCATACTTTCTATTAATCGAGGAACATCCTCCTTTTCAAACCACTTTCAACCAAAATGCGATACATACCTTTTCAAAACTCTTTCTCTAACTACAAAAGTTTTAGTAAGAAATCTTACCTTTTGAAATACAGCAAATCAACTATCTCAAGCAGTCAATACGGCTCCTCAATGAAACCGGAATCTACAATATAAACATATATGTACTCATTAAGTAAAAATAGACTTGGCTTAACTAGTTAATGAGCTTTGCTTAACTCTATTTTTATAAATTATGAGCCTCCTACTTCAAATGACATAACTAACTAATACTAACAATACTAAAATCTCTCTTAGTTTATATAAAACCAACACCTAAGCTTCATAATATATATTTAGATACTTAAAATCCATTAGGAAAAACATTCAAACTTAAAACACGCAAAACTAGATTTATTAATTTCAGCAGAAACTTCCTCATTCGAACTCCGAATCACGCGTTTCGTGAGCCTATCTTGAGTGAAATTTCGATACGAACAACTTTTGTGAAATAGTATTTTTGCGAAAAACGCCTGAAAACTGTTGAAAAACATGAATTACGAATCTGACCTGTGATTTCGACGAATTTCAAGTCTTGTTCATAAACTCATTATTATCATGAAACAATCTCACTCAATCAAGCTACACCCAACATCCACAATAAAAAACCCCCAATCAATTTCAATTCTAAAACCCTAACTTCATAAACTTTGACAAAACTAAAAATTAAATTGAGAACTTAACCTACCCTCTACTATGGAAGATTAATGGTGAAGAAAGCTTGTGAAATCGACCCTTAAAACGCACCCCGAACGCCGATATGCACCAAACACCGACCTTCTTGTTACCCCTCTTCTTCACAGTGTCAAACGGTGGTTGAAGGTGTGTTGTGTTGTGGTTACTATGCCGAGAACTAGGGAGTAGTTTCAAGATGAAGGTTGAAGGAAATAAGAGTAAGAGAATGAGAAATAGAGGATGAAGTGATGAAGTGATGAAGAAGATGGAGTTTGAAGGGAAACGTAATGTCTGATGTTTCCCTTCTTCTCTTTTCCTATTCTTTTATTTTCCCTTTTCTTTGTTTTATTTTCCCTCTCTCTTTTTGTACATAAGAGTCACTCCTTTCCTTTTTTCAATAACTATATAGATATATAACCTTTCTTTATTAATACTTAAACTCTTCACTAAACTTGACCCATTAAATTCATACATTTTTTTTAAAAAAAAAATTCCTATGTAAAAATATTTAATATGAAATATGATTAAAAGAAATAATTTATTTTTAATAAAATAAATATTAACTATATTTCCAAATACTGGGTGTTACAATCTACCCCTCTTAAAATAAGTTTCGTCCTCGAAACTTCAAACTATTCTTAAACTCGTACAAAATATCCTATCACTTTTCAAAACTTAGCTCATTACCTTTATATGTTTAGCCAACTATCTATTATTAAAGTACAAAGGATAATACCTGTATATTATCAAACTTCCACATAAACTATCTTACTAGCACACTATCAACATGCAATAGCTTTCAACTAGAATCAAACACATATTATCAACATGCCATTAACTTTCAAGTAGAATTAAACACTTAATACAAGTCAAAACATATTCTTACATACTAAGAAATCATACTAATTTCACCCTCCCTAACAGATTAGTTACGTCCTCGTAACTAAAAGCGAACCTATTCAAATAGGTGGGGATATTGAGCTCGCATCGCATCTTCGGATTCCCAACTAAGTTCATCGTCCTTGTGGTTCGACCACAATACCTTCACCAGTTTAACTTCTCCATACCGTGTGGCTCGAACTTTACTATTAAGGATCTTCACTGGAACCTCTATCTATGACAAGTTATTCTCTAAAGGTAATTCCTCGGGTTTCAGTACATGTGAAGGATCACTAATGTACCGACGAAGCTGAGAGATATGAAAGACATTATGAACTCGGGCTATCTCAGGAGGTAATGCCAATATGTAAGCAACGTCACCTACCCTCTCCAGAATTTCATACGGTCCAATAAACTTAGGGCTTAACTTGCCCTTTATCCCGAACCGCATCACTCCCTTCATAGGAGAGACTTTCAGTAAGACTTTCTCGCCGACTTCAAACTCTGCATGTCGTTGGTATTTATCTGCATAACTTTTCTGTCTATCTGGTGCTGCTTTCATTTTCTGTTGTATCAATTTCACCTGTTCCACAATTTGAGAAGTTTGAGCAAGGAGATATGTCGGTTGAAGAATTTTATACTAAATACTTAGAGTTGTCTCGTTTCGTATCTGACTTGGTTCCAAACGAGCAAGAAAGAGCTCAGAAGTTTGAGGAAAAACTTGATGTGAATCTTCTTAGCCACATGGGAGCTAGTGACTTCACGATCTTGAAAGATTTTTATGCTCGTGCCAGTAATGCTGAGAGAATTGAGGAAAAAAGGAAGGCCGTAGAGAAGATGAAAGCTCGTGCAAAGGAAGATATCCAACACTTTGACAAGGGAAATAATTTCAACTAGGATAGGAGCAGAAATTATGACAATCGGGGTTCTAGGGGAAACTTCGGTCAAGGGGCCCCAAGTCAGCAGGCCTCTAGGAGTGATTAGAGTTTGTTTAAGCCCCGTAGCCAAGCCGAGGGCCAATCTCAATTCCAATTCCAGAAGTCAGGAGTTCTTCGTCGTTATTTCTGTAAGAAATGTGATAAGAACCATCCAGGAAGAGATTGTAAAGGCAATAAGGTAGCATGCAACTATTGTGGGAAGGAGGGACACAGGGCTTATGAATGTTTCTCCAACCTAGATGCAACGGTTGGTCAAAATAACGAGTTATTATGGAGACCCCCAATTAGCGTGGCTAGTAATCGGCCAGTTGCTTCTGCTCCAAGTACTACAGCTCCAAGACGTAGTGGTAGGACAACTAATACTGCTTATGTTCAAAGAGGCCCCGAGAAGAAGAATTTGGGCAACCTAAATCACCTTAAACAAGCGGATGTGGATAACAACCAGGGTAAATGACTGGTACATTCTCTATCCATTCCATACCTGCTTACATGCTATTTGACTCAGGTGCATCACATTCATTTATATCAGAAACTTTTATAAAAGGGTTAAACCTCAAGATTGCACACCTTGTGAGGCCGATATCTTTATTCCTTTTGGTCTAAGTGTAACGTGTAATAGGATGTACCTAGATGTTCCCATAGCTTATGGTGAAACTACTCTATCCGCTGATTTAATAGCATTTCCTTTGAAAGATTTTGTTGTAATATTAGGGATGGATTGGATAGAAAACTACAAAGCTAAGATAGATTGTCCGAAAAAGGAAGTTACAATAGAGAGTCATAAGGGTGTCCATGTGCTTTATAGTTGTCGTCCCGTGAAGATCATTTCTGCCCTTACTCTAAAGTCTTATTTGAGAAAGGGATGCCCTATGTACCTTTGTCATACTCATAATACGAGCAAGGAAAGACCAGAGCTCATAGATGTTCCAGTTGTGAATGAGTATCAAGATGCGTTTCTGGATGATATTCTTATCATGCCTCCGAAGCGTGATGTTGAGTTCAACATTGATTTGGTACCTGGAACGGGACCTATATCTAAGCCACCTTATCAGATGGCGCCTGCTGAGATGAGAGAGTTGAAAACTCAGTTAGAAGAATTATTGGATAAAGGCTATATACGGCCTAGCGTATCCCCTTGGGGTGCACCAGTTCTATTCGTGTAAAAGAAGGATGGTACCCTACGATTATGCAGTGATTATAGGGAACTCAATAATGTCATTGTGAAAAATAAGTATCCATTGCCAAGAATAAACGACTTGTTTGATCAATTGGCAGGTGCAGGCGTGTATTGTAAGATCGACTTACGATCGGCTTACCATCAGCTTTGAATTGTAGATAAAAATATCCCAAAGACAGCTTCCCACACTCGATATGGACACTATGAGTCTACAGTTATGCCCTTTGGGTTGACTAACGCTCCTGCGGTGTTCATGGACTTGATGAATAGAGTATTCAGAGCTTATCTGGATAAATTTGTTGCTGTGTTTATTGATGATATACTGATTTACTCATCAAAGAATGAGAGTGAACATGAAGAGCACCTCCGAGCGGTGTTGCAAGTGTTGAGAGAAAGTCAGTTGTATGCAAAATTTTCCAAGTGTTAATTTTGGCTCGAGAAAGTTGCTTTTCTCGGACATATTATTTCTAAGGATGGTGTCTCAGTTGACCCATCCAAAATTCAAGCAGTTTCTGAATGGTCCACTGCAAAGAATGTGACCGAAGTACGCAGCTTTCTTGGTCTAGCTGGCTATTATAGAAGATTTGTGAAGGATTTTTCGAAGATAGCTCGTCCATTGACAGACTTGATGAAGAAGTCCACTAAGTATGAGTGGAATGATGAATGCGAGAAGGCTTTTCAGACGTTAAAAGAGCGTCTTACTACAGCTCCAGTCTTAACTCTACCTGATGGAGATCAAGGCTACGAGGTGTATACAGATGCTTCGAGAAACGGTCTTGGATGTGTGCCTATGCAGAACCGGAAGGTTGTAGCTTATGCTTCGAGACAATTAAAAGTTCATGAGATGAATTACCCTACTCATGATCTTGAATTTGCAGCAGTCATCTTTGCGCTGAATATTTGGCGTCATTATTTACTTGGCACTTCATTCCGAATATTTTCAAATCATAAGAGTCTCAAGTACATTTTCACGCAAAAGGAGCTGAATATGAGACAAAGGAGGTGGTTAGAGCTTATTAAGGACTACGACATGGAAATTTAATACCATGAAGGGAAGGCTAATATTGTTGCCGATGCACTTAGTAGGAAAAATGCCCACTCTCTGCATACGATGCTTTCGAGGAGGTTACTTAGACATGAGTTTCTAAAATTTGATGTGCAACTTGTTCGAGTTGGGGCTCAACTTAGATCCCTTACACTACGCCCAGATGTATATGATGAGATCAAGGAAAACCAAGCTAATGATGCACTTGTGAAGAAGAGGATAGATGAGGTCCGAGACACTGAGGACGCTTACTTCAAGGTCCATACGGATGGTAGTCTACACTATAAAGGTCGGTGGTGTGTTCCTGACATCCCAGGCCTAAAGAAGAGAATCTTAGATGAAGCCCATATAACTCCATATTCGGTACATCCAGGAGCTGACAAGTTATACAACGATCTTAAAATCACCTATTGGTGGCCTCACATGAAACAACAAGTAGCTGAGTATATTTCCAAGTGCTGACTTGTCAAGTCGTCTATTCTTGGAAATGGATACTTATTTTTCACAGTGACATTATTGAGTTCCCTATTATCAATGCATAATCGTAGGTTACCATACTTCTTTTTCACGAACAGAACTGGTGCACCCCAAGGGGATACGCTAGGCCGTATATAGCCTTTATCCAATAATTCTTCTAACTGAGTTTTCAACTCTCTCATCTCAGCAGGCGCCATCTGATAAGGTGGCTTAGATATAGGTCCCGTTCCAGGTACCAAATCAATGTTGAACTCAACATCACGCTTTGGAGGCATGTTAAGAATATCATCCGGAAACACATCTTGATACTCATTCACAACTGGAACATCTATGAGCTCTGGTCTTTCCTTGCTCGTATCATGAATATGAGAAAGGTACATAGGGCATCCCTTTCTTAAATAAGACTTTAGAGTAAGGGAAGAAATGATCTTCACGGGACGACGACTATAAAGCACATGGACACCCTTATGACTCTCTATTGTAACTTCCTGTTTCGGATAATCTATCTTAGCTTTGTACTTTTCTCACCAATCCATCCCTAATATTAAATCAAAATCATTCAAAGGAAATACTATTAAATCAGCGGATAGAGTAGTTTCACCATAAGCTATGGGAACATCTAGGTACATCCTATTACACGTTACACTTACACCAGAAGGAATAGAGAAATCGGCCTCACAAGGTGTGACATTCTTGAGGTTTCACCTTTTTATAAAAGTTTCTAATATAAATGAATGTGATGCACCTGAATCAAATAACACGTAAGCAGGTATGGAATGGATGGAGAATGTACCGGTCATTGCATTACCCTGGTTTTTATCCACATCCGCTGGTTTAAGGTGATTTAGGTTGCCCAAATTTTTCTTCTCGGGGCCTCTTTGAACATAAGCAGCATTAGCTGTCCTACCACTACGTCTTGGAGCTGTAGTACTTGGAGCAGAAGCAACTGGCCGATTACTAGCCACACTAATCGGGGGTCTCCTTAATAACTCGTTATTTCGACCAACCGTTGCATCTAGGTTGGAGAAACATTCATAAGCCCTGTGTCCCTCCTTCCCACAATAGTTGCATGCTACCTTATTGCCTTTACAATCTCTTCCTGGATGGTTCGTATCACATTTCTTACAGAAATAACGACGAAGAACTCCTAACTTCTGGAATTGGAATTGAGATTGGCCCTCTGCTTGGCTACGGGGCTTAAACGAACTCTAAGCACTCCTAGAGGCCTGCTGACTTGGGGCCCCTTTACCGAAGTTTCCCCTAGAACCCCGATTGTCATAATTTCTGCTCCTATCCTAGTTGAAATTATTGCCCTTGTTAAAGTGTTGGATATCTTCCTTTGCAAGAGCTTTCATCTTCTCTACGGTCTTCCTTTTTTCCTCAATTCTCTCAGCATTACTGGCACAAGCATCAAAATCTTCTAAGATCGTAAAGTCACCAGCTCCCATGTGGCTAAGAAGATTCACATCAAGTTTTTCCTCAAACTTCTGAGCTCTTTCTTGCTCGTTTGGAACCAATTCACGTACGAAACGAGACAACTCTAAGTATTTAGTATAAAAGTCTTGAACCGACATATCTCCTTGCTCAAACTTCTCAAATTCTATTCTCTTCCTTTTCTTCATATGAGGCGGGAAGAATTCGGCACATAGTGCCTTCTTAAACTCCTTCCAGCCAAATTCTGTTGTCTCCACCTCCTCATAACCATCCTTATCATATGTGACTTTGGTGGTCAAATTATCTTTGTGGTTGGTCCGCCAAATATCAGCATCTTCGATAAGATGGTAAGCGGCATAGTCAACTCTCATTTCTTGAAGGACCTGGAGGGTGACGAAGATCTTGTCAAACTCCCTGATCCAATTGCTTAATGAACAGCAGCAATTTCTGTCGTAGCTGCTTTACTTGTACTAGTAGCAGCTCGTGCTTCAGCGAGTGACTGAACAGCCTCACTCATAGCTTTATTATACTCAGCCATTTGGCGCATCAAAGCGCTCATTCTTGATGGCTTGGTTCTTTGACGTTTATGCATCTTCTCAGCACTACACAAGGTAAGAGAACATAACTCGATATTGAGAGAATGTGATACTTTTATCAACTTTAATATACATAAGAAAATAACACAACATATACACTTCCCGTGTATAACCCATCACAATAACTCACCGCGGCTTGTCAAGATTTTATTCATTTTCCTATAATCTTTACCTTAACCCAGTCATTTATAAACCTAGGCTCTGATACCAACTATAACACCCCTGAATTTCGAGTTGCTAATTAAATTAAATAATATTAAAATTCAACAGAAAATTCGGCAGATCTCCGTCTGAAATATGGACTGCCTAAAATTCAATTTAGGACTAGCGTCCAAATTATAAACCTGTATGAATAATCCAGCAAACCAAGTTCTCCAAAATCCTTATCCAGCTCAAAAGTCAATACATCCATAGATAATTACCCGAAATCCAAAAGTGTTATTCCACGGTTATTGCACGAATAACCATTAAGGATAACTACCTAACTGAATTAATGTTAAAGCAACGACTAAATTAAACTATTACAATCCAAACGTGTTAGGGTTTAAGTAAATTAATATTTACAACCTTAAGTTCCAAAAATGATATATATATATATATATAGTGTAGCGGAAATAAAAATAATATACTTCAACTAAGCTAGTGGAACGTTGCTCTCAGCCCACACCCCACTTGCAAATCTTCATGTAGCTGCATATATAAGGCATGTAGTGATGCCAAACTGGCTGACCAAGATTTCATACTAAGAAACCAAACATATATGCAGGTAGGATATATTAAACATATCCTTCAAATCATTTACTTTCAAAACATGATACAAAATCTAACTTTATAAACCCTTTTTCCTTTCTTTGTATTTCTTTCCAAAACGTATACATTCTTTCTTTTTCTTTTTGAAACCAAATCCTTTATTTCCTTTTTCTTTCACAAAATATATTAAAAGTCTCAAAGTTATATATATAGAGAATGGAAGAACTTTTATTTCCATTGGGCTAGCTAGGCCCTCCGGATAAAACTAAGACAAAGATCCCTAGTATGCACACCCTAGAAACGACCAAACCGTAGCAGAAGATCAGAGTCCTAGGTACTGATCAGCGTACCCCCACAAACTATTCTATAAAATCGAGCCAAACCCGACAAAGTTCCATTTTTTGAGATGCCACTCAGACAATCCCCACAACTTTAAAAAACACAAAACTATTTAAACTTTCCTTTAACTTCCTGTTTGTGGTTCGGAAACCAAAGTCTCTATCTTTGGAGGAACATCCTCCCTTTCCAACCAGACTTTCTTTTAATGGAGGAACATCCTCCTTTTCAAACCACTTTCAACCAAAATGCGATACATACCTTTTCAAAACTTTTTCTCTAACTACAAAAATTTTAGTAAGAAATCTTACCTTTTGAAATACAGCAAATCAACTATCTCAAGCAGTCAATAAGGCTCCTCAATGAAACCGGAATCTACAATATAAACATATATGTACTCATGAAGTAATAATAGACTTGGCTTAACTAGTTAATGAGCTTTGCTTAACTCTATTGTTATAAATTATGAGCCTCCTACTTCAAATGACATAACTAAGTAATGCTTAACTCTATTTTTGTGAAATAGTATTTTTGCGAAAAACGCCTGGAAACTATTGAAAAACACGAATTACGAATCTGACCTGTGATTTCTACGAATTTCAAGTCTTGTTCATAAACTCATTACTATCACGAAACAATCTCACTCAATCAAGCTACACCCAACATCCACAATAAAAAAACCCCAGTTCAATTTCAATTCTAAAAACCCTAACTTCATAAACTTTGAGAAAACTAAAAATTAAATTAAGAACTTAACTTACCCACTACTATGGAAGATTAATGGTGAAGAAAGCTTGTGAAATCGAACCTTAAAAAGCACCCCAAACGCCGATATGCACCAAACACCGACCTTCTGGTTACCCCTCTTCTTCACAGTGTCACGCGGTGGTTGAAGGTGTGTTGTGTTGTGGTTGCTATGCCGAGAACTAGGGAGTAGTTTTAAGATGAACGTTGAAGGAAATAAGAGTAAGAGAATGAGAAATAGAGGATGAAGTGATGAAGAAGATGGAGTTTGAAGGGAAACGTAATGTCTGATGTTTTCCTTCTTCTCTTTTCTTATTCTTTTATTTTCCCTTTTCTTTGTTTTATTTTTCCTCTCTCCTTTTGTACATAGGAGTCACTCCTTTCCTTTTTGCAAATAACTATATAGATATATAACCTTTCTTTATTAATACTTAAACTCTTCACTAAACATGACCTATTAAATTCATACATTTTTTTAAAAAAAATAATTCCTATGTAAAAATATTAAATATGAACTATGATTAAAAGAAATAATTTATTTTAATTAAATAAATATTAACTATATTTTCAAAAATTGGGGTGTTATAAGACTGCCCGATTGAGTGATACTTTTTTGGTCCCAGCTCTTCTTTTCTCCTTTGAAATAAAGCAGCCGCAGCCAAATTTGGGTCTCGCTCGATGGGCTCGGGCCACCCATTGCCCGATCGGAAAGAGCCAAAACAGCCCAGAATTTCTTCCCTTCATACGTTGAAGCAACAACAACAATTGACTGAAATTGGGCTTCACCCGATGGTCTCGGGCACCATTGCCCGATCGGGCCCGAGGCAATGCTCACGCGATGTAATAAAATAAGCTCGATTGGGCCATTCTCTGGCCACTCAAGCACGTCTTCCCAACCTTTCTTAGCTTTTGGCACTCGATCTTCAAGTTTAGAGGTATCCGAACCTCGCAATTCATCTATAGTGCTCTTAATAATTTCTATGTGCCTCGCAACCACTCGTAAACCGCGGTTCTTTTAATATGGCTTGAAAAAGGGAGAAAACTCCCTAAAACCTGTAATTTTAACACGAAAACATAAAACCACGACTATATACGATACTTAGTATAAGATAGCTCCGAAGAGCTTTATTGACGCACGATTTAGCTCATAAAAAGGGGGAAAACTCTATATAAAACCATGATAACAATGTTGCTGTGCATGGGGATCATAAGCAGCAGGATGGAAATATTAGTCCATAAACACTTATTTCAATAAATTAAAGTTATATTTTGGTTTAGGTTTGTTTTATAGAAGGAACTATTATGGGGTATTTCTTGAGTTGTTAACTCATTTATTGAATTTCGTAATTCAGTATTATTAAATTATTTCAAGTTATATCTTAAAAGACTTCTGTTGTATTGATTAGCCTTACGTATTATCATGCATGGCTTAACATCTCCGCAATTTTTTTGTTTTATAGAGGTTTGTAAATGGAGGGATTGTAAGGGTGTTATATTTTATTACTTCTCAAAGGCCGAGGACTTTGAGGGTAAGTTGGACTATTATTGTTACTATTATTTTACTACTTTGCAAAGATCGAGTGATTTATAGGGTATGTATATCTATTGTCTTTGGACATTTGATTGTTGGTGTAAGTAAGCAAATAAATTGATGATTAATTCCCTGGTCTGTTGGAATTGTTTGATCACATCTTTTAATCCTAAGATAAAAGTGGAATATTTGTTGTATCCATGTTATGTGTTGGTTGTTCTCTTAGAGTCCAGCATTGAATAACATATTAACACTTAAAGTGAAAAGTGAATAGCAATAGCTTTAGACTTGTGCACGTCTGATGTTTTGGACTAGTATGGGTTGGAGTACATGGTGGTATCCCATTGCTTTTCTTGAGGCCAGATTGATCACGGTGCCCTATTTATTTTAAAAAAAGGTTCCTCGATATCGTTGGTCCAGGGATTACGGAGTCGCGCCCGTAATTCTTCTTCTGTATTGAAGGCTGGTTTTGGTTGGACAACTCGATCCATTGTCTATTCAATTTATTAAATGAGTTATCATGTTGTATGTTTTGTAAAGTCACGTCTTATCTTATGAGTTAAGATTTAGAGTAATATTATTAATCATGTTTTATTGTTCAGTAGTATATGTGCTTTATATTATTATGCATGTACTCAGCTTTGCTGATTACATGCTTTTCTATGTGTCGACCATGGTTGTGCCTATTGATCCTGTGATGACCCTTTATTGGCAGCAGTCTTCAATTGAGTATTTGCCTACAGGTTTGAAGATATGATGCATCATCATTCATACTCATTTGGGAATTGAGAGATGTTGATGAGAGATCGTTTTCTCACTTACGTCGCTTCCTATGTTTATGTTACTTTTATTAAGTTACTTTATGAATTAATTATTTTAAGTTCTTTCATTTGGTTTTGAATTACTTTTAAGGTGTGGGTAATGTTTTGACAATTATTATGGTTTAGGTATTTATTAAGTTTTACTTAATGTTTTTTCGCTGCAAAACTCTGAGTAAGCCGATACGTTATCACACGGGCGATAATGCTTTGATAATTCTCTATTTTGGTTGGGAAAATATATGTTTTATAAAGAGAGAATTGTCGAGGTGTTACACATATGGCACGGGTAGCCTGGGGATTAGAACCGGGCAAACCAGACCTCCCGAAATTCAGCACTTGGGTAAGAAATCTCTGGGCCTACATGGTTCAAAGAGGGGAGGAGGAAATGGTCCAGTTCACTACTACCCTTTGAACAATTCGGATTCATAGAAACAGAGTGGTTCTTGGCCAAGATATTGTAAATCCTAACAACATCCTATAGGTCCAGAAAGATTGCATGGCAAGATGGAGAAAGACTAGAGAACACACTCGAGCCTCTGATACCAGAATCAACGGGACTGCGGTTGATGTGAACAAACAACAAGTGTTGGAAGTCTGGAGCAGGGGGACTCAGACAAGTCGAGAAACCATCACGCTGCAAATAAAAGGTACTTGGAAGAACCCTAACAAAAGAAAGAAAAAGGAATGGGGAGCAGTTGTCGGATGGTGGAGTGAGAATGGTTCAAGAACAATAGCGGGTGGGGAAATAATCTTTCCGTCATCAGCAGTGCAGGCCGAAGCTAGGGCCCTCCTAAAAGGAACATAAGAAGCCTCTAAACACCTTCAAAACATTCATATCAAGAGGGATAGTGCGATCTCGGTGAAAGCGCTTCATAAGCCGTCTACTTGCGTCAGCCAAATACAACCAATCATAAGGGAAGTATCCTAACTAGTTGTAATTACTTCAAATGTAGTAAAGTTAGTAGATTAAGTGTTGCTACAACTCACGGCCGGCGACAAAGGCCAGGAATGGTATTTTGTAAGTTTAAAGCTTTTGTAATTGATTTTCTCTATTGCCAAAAAAACAAAAAAGATTATACGAGTTAGGACAAAAGTGATAAAAATACCGATCCAAGAAAATTAATCCTTTATCCTATCCATGTCATAAAGTGAGAGTGTTGGTTTCTTTGCCAACTGTGCTTGTGATTTGTGAATATGTATTAAAAGACCTTTATACAGTCAAACCATTGATAGCTCTGCGGCCTAAAAATTGAGTTATGTAGTAGTTATCAACTTACTACATTTATTACATCTTCCTTAGATTTCATATCTCCTCTATCTTTTTGGCTATAAAGTGTATGTAGAACTCAGTTTCTTCCTCCCTACAAACATAACATCTTCTATTCAACTCATCACTTCCATAAATTCCCAACAACTAACCTTCTCTCCCTTCCTCATATCCAAACAATGGCACATAATAACAACATCAGAAACATCCAAGCATCATCAGTAAAACTCAAGTATGTAAAGCTTGGTTACCATTATCTTATCTCAAATTCCATGTACCTTATTATCTTAATCTCATTTTTAGGCATCATATTATCAGCTCCTCTTCCAGCCCTAATCATCAACCAAGAGTACTTTGATCACCTGTGGAATCTCCTCAAGCTCAATCTTTTCCCCGTAATTTCATGCTTTCTCTTGTTAGTCTTTCTAGCTACTTTTCACTTCCGTAACCGACCTCCAAAGATTTATCTGATCGATTTCGCTTGTTCGAAACCCGACCCTGCTTGCAAAGCAAGTAAGATGACGTGCATGGAGAAGATAATAGGATATGGGACGTTCACTAATGAGAATATTGAATTTCAAAGAAAGATTTTTGAGAGATCAGGTGTAGGAGATGAGACTTACTTGCCTAAATCAGTTACTGGAATTCCTCCAAAACCGACCGTAGGGGAGGCCAGAAAAGAGGCAGAAAATATTATCTTTGGAGCTGTGGATGATCTACTGGCAAAGACAAGGATTTTAGCAAAGGAAATTGATATACTAGTTGTGAATTGTAGTGTGTTTACTCCCTTGCCATCTTTGTCTGCCATGATTGTCAACCGTTATAAGCTTAGAGGGAATATTATCTCCTATAATCTTGGTGGGATGGGCTGTGGAGCTGGCCTCATTTCTATTGCTCTTGCCAAAGATCTATTGCAGGTTTGGGCCCCGTTCTTTTGGTTTGCAATGAGCTTAAATTAGTTTCAGTTTAATTCAGTTCAATTTAGTTCAATTCACTTTAGTTTACATCTTCATATATATTACTCCCTCCGTCCCCCAAAGGATTTCCCATTTGCTTTTTGCACGGTCTCCAATGCACATCTTTGACCGCTTATATCTCCTATTATTTATTAATAAAAATGATAAAATGTTGATATTTTGAATGTACTTATTAATACAAATCTAACAAGATCACTTATGACAATTATTTATATTATATATTAGTTATAATTTATGGTCAAAGTTTACAAAGTTTGACTTCAAGAAAAGCAAATGAGAAATCCTTTGGGGGACGGAGGGAGTACTGGGTTAAATTATGAGTCCAATTTCCCAAAATGAATTAAATTCTGATAATCATTTCTCTAGGTGTTACATCATATGATTCTCCAACAAGAGTCATTTTGGAAGCAAATAAGTGTAACAATTGACATAATTTAGTTTTTTCTGGGCGTAGAAGTACAATATTTTTAATAAGTTCTTGAAACATGATTAAGCATTGGTTACATATAACTTAGTTCACAAGTTAACTTTGAAGTATATATGCCGTAGTATCATGCATTATTTAAGGATTACATCAAGAGGTAGGTTTAGGATTTCAGGTTTTGGGGAGCATTAACCAATAGTATAGATCAATTAAGAGCTCGGATAAACTAACAAATAGTGTACACATTACACACTATGTCTAATAGGCTAATACATTGGTGCACTAGTAATCAATTACAAAAATAGACAATGGGGAAGTTAGATTTGCCATTGATGAATCTAAGGTTTATATTGTATTTTTGTAACTCTTAGGAACATATTTAGAGAAAAAGAAAATTATATGATCATAGTAAGGAATTTCTTGCAAAAAGCATAGTTGCTCTTAAAATGAATCAATAAAAAATGAAGATATTTTATTGAAATCAAAAGCTTGAGGAAAATGACAGAAGAAAAAGAAATAAGGAAAATAAATAATAAAAAGAACACTTACAATGGAATAAGGAAGAGTGTAGCGAATCTTTATTAAAATTAAAGCAAGTTGACATTATAAATTGGCCCTTAAACCGTTATATTCAATCAATCTATGGTATAATTATTATACAAAAATTCTAATGGAATTAAATTTATGATTTTTGTGTTAGTACTTTGGTCTTGTCTCCTTAGCTATTTCATGCCAAAAAAGGGTTTTATGGCGAAACCAAGTATAACTCTTAATTATTTTAAAAATCAACAATTATGTATCATTTAAATATACATTAAGCGTTTTATAGGGACAATGGAGCATGCTTAAATTAGAGTGATGCGTATGTACTATTCGAGAAGTGGTTTGAGATATAGTAAAGAGCTGTAGATGATAGACATGGTGTAAAATGGAAAATACGTACTATTTAGGTTTGAAGGGGGATAGGAGAAACGACATCCTTTTTCCATATTTGAGTAATAGCGAGTTAGCGACCACATATATATATGTGTCATAGTAACTATTACATATGCAGTGAGGGTACCCGTTTTCTTCTTCTTCCCTCATCTAACTAACACCATCATTACGACCAAGTCTCATGGATCAGCACCCTAATCCAATCCACAGTAAGTATTATAGTACAAGTCAAGTATATGTATGGTTCAAACGAATTACAAAATAGCACATACACTTGATAAAAAAGAATTATATTATAAATAAAGAAAGATATGCTGGCCATGAATAACAGTTGTTTGGAAGAGGACAGTTAAGCTGTAAATACATTCACGTTATAAAACATATAGTAGATTTTAGTCCGGAAAATATGGATGAGAAGAACTCTTTGTAGTCCATTATCAATAAATTCATGCATCTGATCTAACTATCTAAGATCAAGTTGTTTAGCCAATGCCTATATTAAAGGGCAAAAGGAGTGTAGTTAATGCTTAAGCTATATAAGCATCAGCTTTTCATTCTACAGTCTGGACAAAACATTACTATTGATGAAAAACGCATTAATGGGGTCCACTGCCTTCATTGATTGGTCATGGACATGCCAAAATTTTTAGAATTCGTGTTGCAGAGGTCATATCTTAGGTGGATGACTTAGACTTGCCTTTCATTTACTTTCACAAGTATTTTTGGTAATAAATTCAATAACCTTATTCTAGTTAGATTTCGCAGTTCATCCATAGAAAGAATAGCAAGTACTGTGTCATAAGTTACTTGAAGATCTTAAAGATATTATTTGTCCTTTGGTATTGTTGTTAAGTCTGTATGGTTTTCCCTTGTCTATTTAATTCATTACTTGTTTGGAATCAGAAACTTAATAATGGAGACTAGCTAAGTATTTGCATACAATGTAAGCTGCAAGTAAGAGTTACTTCCTCTATTACCACCATTACTTTCACAATACTTTATCTTTTTCCTTAACCGGCTTTCCTGGTAAATGGGTAGGTAGTGTACCTAAAGAAGTGTAGTACATCCAGTGAAAGCAAGCAGTTTAGGGATTAGGCTTGATTAGATCCTCTGATGTTACCCTAAGTGATCACTGTGATACAGAGATTTTTTATGAATATAAAGCAAGTGCTATGTTATTAGGAATATTAGTTGCCGAGTCTCCAAAATACATCTTTAGCCATTCCTACAATGAATTATGCATCAATAACAACTAATATAAAATTTCATACATTAGATGTGCACATTAAGTTGAATATAATAAGACCTTACATGTGCCATTTCTGATTTGATCTAATCATTTCTTAAATAAGCATTTGAGTGCGTAAATAAGTTGAAAAGAACAGTTGCTTTAATTTGAACAAAAAATCATCCATTTTGGCTGGAATGGAAATGAAAGGTACATGCTTTGCATATATAAATTAGTTTAATTTAACAAAAAATGCATAAGGTATATGCATTTTAAAATCTAATTCTCTACCAAAAAATTCTGTTTGGGGGGGGGGGTTTACTAAAAAATTGAGCAAGTTGTAGTCTGTTTTGTCCCAAGGCTAAAACCAGTAATGGGACTACACAACTCAACTTAACTAGTGTATGATTTAAGAAGAAAAAATAAATATAAATAGCATCAGGATTTTAGCAGACTATACATGGCTGGTTCTTAAATTAAGGTTCTTGACACAGGTGCATCCCAACTCTTATGCGCTTATTGTGAGTACGGAGAGTATCACACAAAATTGGTATTGTGGAAACAGTCGTTCAATGCTCATCCCAAACTGCCTATTTCGAATGGGTGGTGCAGCAATCCTGCTGTCGAACAAGCGCAGCGATAGCTGCAGATCAAAGTATGAACTTGTCCACGTTGTCCGCACAAACAAAGGTGCGGATGACAAGAGCTACAAATGCGCATACCAGCAGGAAGATGAAGCAGGATACCGCGGTGTTGCCCTTTCTAAGGACCTGATGTCTGTAGCTGGGGAAGCTTTAAAGGCAAACATCACCACACTTGGTCCTTTAGTTCTTCCCTTTTCAGAACAGCTCTTATTTTTTGTCACATTAGTGGCAAAGAAGGTGTTTCGATTCCGTAAAATCAAGCCATACATACCAGATTTTAAGCTTGCTTTCGAGCATTTCTGCATTCATGCTGGAGGAAGAGCGGTACTAGATGAACTCGAAGCAAATCTCAAGCTTACTCAACACCATTTGGAGCCTTCGCGGATGACACTTTATAGGTTCGGTAACACATCAAGTAGCTCGTTGTGGTACGAGCTTGCCTATCTAGAAGCTAAGGAAAGAATCAGAAAGGGTGACAGGATTTGGCAGATTGGTTTCGGATCAGGATTCAAGTGTAATAGCGCGATTTGGCATGCATTGCGTAACATCGATACTAGTACTAATGTTAAGAACCCTTGGAGTGATGAAATTGACAATTTTCCAGTTCCTGTACCTCGTATAGCAGCTATTGGCAATGGTAAGCCTACCATGGGATGATGCTTCTAATCCAACCGTAATGTATGGCAACTACGTGCAAACTGCAATTTATGTTGCTGCTCTTCATTTGTTTCACTGTCTCAATTTGTCTGTCCTCTATTTGTGTTCATTATTTTCTTGGTTTCATGGAATGTAATCAATTTCTAAATGGAAATTTGGATTAGCATTTAGACTTATTTGTCGATTAGATTATGTTTATGGAAGCAAGTGCAATTTATCCACTTTAAGTAATGTTTTGCTGTCCTTTTGCTCTTTTTTGTTGCATATTTCGTTTATATATTTGTTTCATTTGCATGTTGCCTAAATTATAAAGATAAGATACAAAACGAAAAGGATTGAATCTATTAACCATATGTTTGGATTCAAATCTGTGGTGTCATTGGGTTATTTTGTCCATCTTTATATGAAGAAAAGGTTAGATGGCGCACCATTCGATATCTAACAAAAATATAAGAAAATTAAGTCCTTATTTATTTGATCATATTTACATCATGTCTGTACAAGGATATACTTTTATTCTTGTTAGAATGGACATATATCCTTAATAGTTGTTGAGATTAGCCCATAAGATAAACAAATATCCTTACTATATATGAAACCATCTTTACTTTGTTGTCCTATTAAAAATGTTGGAATACCTTGAATTATGTCAAATAGGTTATCAATAGCATCTGATAAATGAAATCTATTTAGTGAACTAGAATTATAGATTACAAGTGTCCCCTCATTTAAGGTTATTAAAATGGAATATGGATAACCATTAAAGATTAGATCGTGAGTCGAGTGATAATCATGTCTCATAGAATACAGTGACATAGAGATCTTTATTATATTCAATTACATTGGTGAATGTTATAGATCACATACCACTACAGTGACTTTGAAGTATCTGACTTAACATAACATTCTACGATAACACTTTGTCAGATCTATTTGTCATCCACATATATGTAAAGCTTTTGTTGCATATTATTATTATTATGTAACAACATGGATCACTTTTGATGAATAACTATTTAAAGGTAACACATTATGACATGTAACACTTTAAAGAAATATATATTCTTATATGTTACAATTTTAGGAAAAAGGCTACGCATAAATTAAGTTTATGTGAGCCCCAATTACACAAATTAGCTAAGCTAATAAGATCTTGTGTTAAATCCCAAAAGGTATATCATACACACGCTTGCACCATGCTCTTGGTGCGCTCAAATGAACCTTCAGTTCTTTTTAATGAACACGGAAAATCAGTTTTGTTTTTTAAAAATAACCAAACCTTCAGTTCATATGTATAGTGAACCTTCAGTTCATATGTAATGAATCTTCAGTTCATTTGTAATGAACACGGAAAACGCACCTTATTTTCTCTCTCCTCTGTCAGTTTTTTTTAAATAACTAAAACATTTTCACCTTCCCAATAAACTTCTTCTCTTTTATTATTTCTCTCCTCACTCAAAACTAACTTTCTCTCTCCTCCTTCAATCTCTCTCCCTAACAATTGCTCACCTTCATCCTCATTCTCCTTCAATTTTTACTCGCCATTTTCACCATTTTTCTTCAAACCTCTCTCATTTTAGCTCGTCATTTTTGTTAGGCATTTCCTCTCACCTTATTTTTGCCTCCCAAAACTACTCACTTTAATGCCAATGGACATCCGGGAAGAACTCAATGTTTCGAGCAAATCTTCAAATGAACAAGGCATTTCAAATGCAATCCCACTTAATATTATTCATCCACAACCACATTTGTAAGTTTTGAACACTAAAGTTACAATATTTTTGGTAATTATTTTTGTAATTTGTGGTATTTTGTTGATGAACCTCTCAGTTTTTGGATGAACTAAGTTCAATATTTTTTGGCTGAACCTTCTTGTTTTTAGTTTTTTTAGTTTTTTGGATGAACACTAATTAGGAAAAACTGAAAATGAACCTTAGACTGAAATCGATGAACCCTAAAATTTTTTAGAAGACTATAATTTCGTTTTTTTGGTAATGATTTTTGTTACTTTTGGTATTTATTTTGAACCTTTTTTTTGCTAAATTTTGTTACTTTTGGTAATTATTTTCTGATAATTATTTTTGGTAATACGATTTTGGTAATATTATTTAAAAACGATGAACCTCTAAGTTTTTTTGGATGAATCGAGTTCATTTTTTTGAATGAACCTTCTTAATTTTGATAATTTTTTCCAAAAACTAAACTCAACAGTCTAATTTTCAAAACCTAAAATTAACCATGTAGTTTTTTTTGATGAACCTTAGTCATCACAACAGTTTTTTCAAGACTAAGATGAACTCTAAAACTGTTTTGAAGATTAAACTTTGTTTTTTTGAAATTATTTTGGTAATTTTTTTGGGTAATGTTTGTTGTAGTAATTTTTGGCGTTTTTTGTTCTTTTTTTTTGGTAATTTTTGGTAATTGTTTCGTAATTATTGGTAAATTTTTTTGGTTTTTTTTTGTAAAAAATAATGGACCTATGTCTGTTATAGGATAAACCTTCTAAATTCTATTTTGGATGACCCTTATAGTTTTTAGGATGAACCTATGTCAGTTTTCTGGAAATAAACTTTAGTTTTTTAGGTAATTTGTATATATCATAAATTTTGGTATTTTTTTGTTGATATTTTTTTTGGTGAACTTTTTTGGTATTTTTTTATATAATTTTTGGTATTTTTTGGGTGAATTTTTTGGTTTTTTTTTTAAAAAAAATCAATGAACCTATGTTAGTTTTAGGATGAACCTTCTAAACTTTATGTTGAATGAACCTTTTACTTTGTACGATGAACCTATCACTGTTTTACGATAAACTATGTCAGTTTTAGGATGAACCTATATCAGTTTGTTGAAAATAAAATTTCATTTTTTAGGTAATTTTGTATATATATTATTCATTGCTTTTGTATATATTGTTCATTATTCATTATGTTATTTTTTGGTTCATTGTGTTAATTTTTGGTTCAACTCCGCCTGTGAGTGTCTGTGTGATATTCATGGCCGGTTTCAAGCCCGGATAAAGGAGGAGAGTTGCAGTAGGTTTGGGGCGGCCATCGTAAAACATAGCCCCATACCATGACATGAATCGACAAATGAAAAACGTGGGGGCGTTACCTACTCAGTGACGCGCTGCACTTCATAGACTCGGGTGTAGTGATAAGTATGCAAGGGTTGCTAGGTCGTCGCCAGGCAGCGGGCGCGCCATCTCGGTGCCCCGGGGTGGTGTCAAATATGCAAGGGTTCCCGCATCAGGGAGGGTGCGAGTAAAGAATCTAGTCCAGGGTAGTGGTAGTGGTAGGGTAAGTAGGATGCGCTTTGGAACATGGAACAACATTGGCTCTTTGACGGGAATATCGGCGGAGATAGTGGAGGTTGTGAGGAGGACGAAAGATTCACATGATGTGCCTTCAAGAGACTAAGTGGTTTGGTGGAAAAGCAGGGGAACTAGCCCCATGGGGTTATAAGCTTTGGAACTCCGGAAAGGATAAGAGTAAGAATGGAGTAGGCATCATTATTGATAAGGAATATATTGATGGTGTGTTGGAGTTTCGAGGAAGAGTGACCACATTGTGAGTATCAGGCCAGTATTAGGGAGTGAGGCGATGACTATCATAACGCGCTATGCGTCGGAAGTGGGATTGGAAGCATCGAGAAAACAACAATTTTGGGAGGATTTAGAGGAGGTTGTGCAACGAGTGCCTATTAGTAAAAAATTGATCATTGGTAGGGATCTTAACGGACATGTGGGCACTAGTCGAGTTGGCTTTGAGAGCATGCATGGAGGTTTTGGGTATAGAGGGAGAGAAATGGAGCTGGAAGTGGTATCTTGGTTTCGCACTAGCGTATGGTCTTAGTATTATGAACACTTGGTTTGAGAAAAGAGAATCTCACCTTGTGACGTTTGGAGTGGAAGTAACGCGAGTCAGGTTGAATTCTTTTTAGTAAGGAATGTTTTGGCGGAAGAGTTATACAAACTGAAAGGTGATACCGGGTGAGAGCACAGCCACCCAACAGAGACTAGTCGTGCTTGATTCCCGGGTAGGGAGTCTTTAAGAAAGCGAACACTGATAGGCTAAATTCGTATCACCTATTCAAAGATAATTCCTACGTCCTCTAACAATGGTAGTCAGTGTAAGCAGGGTCGAATCCGCAGGGAGATAGAGTTTTTATATTAATATTCAATCAACTAACTATTTCAGATGAATTCAGACAAGATTAACTGACCTAATAATTGAACTAAGGAAGACGAGAATTAAACTGAGGATTTAACTATGGAATAAAAGCCTAGGAGGTCGGTCCACCATGCTTATACCAATCAAATAGGGTCAACCACTATCAAAACCTAAGTCAAGAGTCGAGGGATTAGAGCATGTGCTGAGCTATGGTTAAGTCTCAACGCTCCTAGTTCAACATACGACGCATGTTCCCTAACGTAATCGGAACTATCATGTGTCCTAGGCCTCTAATAGAAAAATAACATTTAACAACAACTTATTAACGATGAAATGAAACTTTTATCGTTAAAGACATTTAATAACGACAAAAATTATTGATGGTCGTTATCATTATAAAACTAAACTAAAATATTCATTAATACCGTCGTTAATATTTGTTAGAAGCAAATTAATTAATATGTTAAAAAAATATGGTCGTTAATTAGGCAGAAATGCGAGGCGCGAGATTTCATCAAGATTCTTGCTAAAACTTGTTGAGAGATGGGGGATTGAACCCTCATCAGCGTTGTTTCTCTGCTACTATTCCATTTGGCGTACGTTCTTCACCTTCTCATCTAAATCATAGTTCAATCAAGTGAATTCATTGATTTTGACAACGGAATCTGGTAATTTTCTTTTTCATTTTTCTTTGCTATAATTTGACTGTAATCCTCTACAAATCATAGTTTACAACCTAATTCAACCTCAATTGGTCTTCATTGATGTTCTTCAACTATCGCTAGTCGTTTCTCTACAGTTCCTTTGCCACCTTCAATCTCAATTGTGGTTTTCTCACCCTTCTCTACTGTTGGTGCCATTGTTGGTGGTGATGCGGCTGCTACTCTTGATCGAATTAGGGAGGTTTGATGCACTGGTTTTTCTTTTTTTTGTTGCTAGGAATTAGGTTAATTTTTTCAAGTGTTAAAATCTTGGATTATTTGTTCCATTTGATTTTCTTGGTGTTCTCTTTGTTTTTTTATCTGAATTTTATTGTTTCATGTTTGATGGGTATATTTTTGTATGATGTTTTTAAGAATTTGGTGTTCTTTGATATAAACTCGCTTATAACTGGCTTGATTTTTTTCTTTTCGTCAAAAGTTATAGGCTTGACTTGTGAGAATATGTGGGATTGTGTGATTAGGAAAATGATGGAAGTTTTGGGACTGTTCAGGTTAATGGGTTGCAATTGGAACTATCTTAACTCTGGAGGCTGTATTTGCCATCTTTACTCTTTACTCTCTTCCCTGTTATGAACGGACTTGAATGCTTCAAACTCGTTAATTTTAATTTAGACTTGAGCTTGCATAGGGACAAAAATTCAATCATTCTCTTTATAAATAATCGAGGCTCAGTGTTTTGTTTCTTAATAAAAGGGTAAACTATAAAACTTATGGATTCTTACTAAATCAGCCTGCATATGTCTGTCCTTCTCTTGATTTTCCAAAAATCTACTAAATCATTCTCTTTTAAAAACAACTCCTGTTTATCAAGATGAATATAGTCACCAGAACATAAAATCCGCATTTATCAGTAAATTAGGTTCAGTTGTTGTGATCAATGTCAAGAGGGAGTTGTTGTGACATTTAAAATTAATCTAAAATGTTGTGGTGACTATAAAACACTTGATAAACTCCAAAGCTATTGACTATAAAACATCTTGATAAACAGGTTCAATCATTCTCTTTTTGAAATATGTTTTATAAATATGCCACCTCCTTTGGTGGTCTCTCAACTGCATTGCAGACAAATTAGAATTGGCCTACCTTTCAACGACTAGGTGACCCCTTTGGTCTGGAAATGCCTCCGAAGTTATCTAGAGGATTGCTCAAAACCTGCTTCTTAGTATAGATAATATTAACATCTTTGGTATGCTTATCACTTGTCCATTATATCCGAAGCTATTATCTTGCATGTTCTTAGGATAGAATTGATAACATAATATTCTCTTTAGAATATTATAGCTATTTTAGTGATTTTAATGTATTTCAGGTCCATAAAAGGATGCTGCACCAATAAATGCATTAAGAGGTTTAGTAATACATGGAAACCTGTCAAAGGTATGTCTGCTTAAGTGTTTCCATACCCTCACCTCCAAACTGCCATAACCGCTACAAGTATACCGATGGCAAGAATGGAGTCATTTGAAAGTGTTCAGTGTCACTAAAGCCTTCCTAACTGTCTGATATTAATCGAGTTTTGTTCCATTGTATTTTTGTTAGTTGGTGGAATTATAATTTTGTTTTGTGTTGCTGATGTGCAAAACTATCTTAGCTTGTTGCACAAATTTAGTAACCACATGACGCTATTTTCTTTTTCATTAGCTTCATTAACTTATTCCACCGGCAATTAATATGTGCCTGGCTCTCCCAATGTTCTGTTCGCTTCAAATGTTCTCTATCGCGGTTCTCTCTGGAAAAGGGTACAAGGATGATAATTTTGGATGTTGTTTACTTTGTCATCTATCGTGGGACACTGTCAATGGTTTTTGAACCATTCTATTGCAATACCCAATTAGGAGGATACTGGAATGGGATGCACCAAATCGCCTTTTCCTCTGTTGGTTTAGCAGTGAAGCGATATAAAAAGCTTTGTTTTAGCATTCATGACGCATAAATAAATCATATCCATGCTAGCTAAGAGTGTGGAGTTTCTGAAGTATATTATGTATGGTGGAGATGTTGCTTCTGCCGTTCGTCTAACTAGGAAGCGGCGACAGATTGGTAAGAAGCGGCTATTTGAAAGAAAATGTTTACCAATGCTCTGTTTTTGGACCAAGGAAAGCTGGTAAATCAGCATTGTTGGATGCTTATCTTGGAAAGGTCTGTCTGTTATTATTTATACTTGCATTCATGATTTGTGTTTGGGTAAGATGTCTTTATTATAGTTTGTTCTATATTACAGAA